>OZ026855.1:6953456-8153456 GCA_964023215.1 Eledona agricola | reverse complement strand
CCTCATCGAATTTGGCGATTTTGCGAACAGTTTCCGACGCTGGAGCAGCAATTTTCACAATTGTAGTTGTGTTAAAATTAAACACCGCGATCGAGTACTGCTCCACACGCTGAACCAGCAATTCTCGAATTCTAAGAAACGATAAGAAAGGCTTAACCAACGCTTGGTATGTGCGAATTTCTGCAGAGATACTCAATCAAACTAAATCGAGCATCGCCTTTTCACGTTTGTGACCTTGCCCTTGACGTGGCAGACTCCAGCTGCTTCAATAATGTAAAAATCTTATTCGGCCTCTCCAATAAACTCACATTTGTTTACATAACACGCATTCCTTCATGGACTTGTGACGAATTACAAACAAATATTGCAACTTCAAGTGTTCCATTTAATTTCGTTTCTGGGTGCAAGCTCCTTTCTTTTCACTCTAGTCAGTCTAAACTTATTACAAAGAGTTATATTTTCAAATCCAGGCGCCCTAAAGAATTTTGTCGTTGTTTTCCAAACTTTCAAATAATACTCGCACAGGTGTACTCGTAAGGCCCGTCATAATTTTCAAGAAATGAATTTAAAAAATTAACATTCTAAAGTAAATAAATATTTTCACGGGAATGTTAAAAATCTTATTCGGTCTCTCCAACAAACTAACACTTGTTTACATTAACATGCATTCCTTCATGGACCTGTGACGAATTACAAACAAATATCGAAATTTCAAGTGTTCCATGTCAGTCTGAACTTATTACACAGTGATATTTTCACATTCAGGCGCCCTAAATTATTTTGCCGTTGATTTATTAAGTTTCCCTGGAAGGGAAACCACTCCAAGTATAAATTTACTATCGAACACAAAGTTAGTTCTCTAATTCTATTGCAGAATTTCGAATTTTTCAGATATTTTTACGAAAATCTAGCGCTTACACCGCCTTTATACCTTTTTAAAGTTAAAAACCATAGAGCTGTTTATACAAATGCACGCATGTTGAAAAGGTAGGGCTTGCCCCGTCAGCGTGTTGCAATTCAGAAATACGTTTATGTTTGCATCTCAACTGGAACAAATATTTATTGGAAGGTGGAAGAGAATCAAAATAGATATCAGCATATTTAATATGCAGAATAACTTCTATTAGTCGAAACAATATATTTTATGTGCAGATATTTATTAATATTTTATGATTTAATACGATAATGCATTTATAAATGACACAACTAAATAAAAGATTTTGATCGAAAAGTATTATTAATTTATGGTAGCCGAAGTAATTTAAGTGAGTTTGGCATAGCTTGCTATGTTTTGTAGCATTTTTTGTAATTTTAAAGTGATTAGGCTAATTTTGGGGCGGTAAGGGGTAGTTGGGGGTGATTTATGGTAGCCGAAGTAATTTATGGGAGTTTGGCATAGTTTGCTATGGTTTGTAGAATTTTTTGTAATTTTAAAGTGATTGGGCTTATTTTGGGGTGGTAGGGGGTAGTTGGGGGTGATTTATGGTAGCCGAAGTAATTTGGGTGAGTTTGGCATAGTTTGCTATGGTTTGTATCATTTTTGTAATTTTAAAGTGATTGGGCTTAGTTTGGGGTGGTAAGGGGTAGTTGGGGGTGATTTATGGTAGCCGAAGTAATTTAGATGAGTTTGGCATAGTTTGATATTTCTTGTAACATTTTTTGTAATTTTAAAGTGATTGGGCTGAGTTTGGGGTGGTAAAGGGTAGTTGGGGATGATTTATGATAGCCGAAGTAATTTAAGTGACTTTGGCATAGTTTGCTATGGTTTGTAGCATTTTTTGTAATTTTAAAGTGATTGGGCTTAGTTTGGGGTGGTAAGGGTAGTTGGGGGTGATTTATGGTTGCCGAAGTAATTTAGGTGAGTTTGGCATAGTTTGCTATGGTTACTAGCATTTTTTTGTAATTTAAAATTGATTGGGTTTAGTTTGTTGTGGTAAGGGTTAGTTGGTGATGATTTATGGTAGCCGAAGTAATTTAGGTGAGTTTGGCATAGTCTGCTATGGTTACTAGCATTTTTTTGTAATTTAAAAGTGATTGGGTTTAGTTTGTTGTGGTAAGTGTTAGTTGGTGCTGATTTAGAATAGCCGAAGTAATTTAGGTGAGTCTGGCATAGTTTGTTATGATTTGTACAATTTTTTTTGTAATTTTAAGATGATATGGTTTGGTTTGTTGTGGTAAGGGATAGTTGGGGGTGATTTACGGTAGCCGAAGTAATTTAGGTGATTCTGGTATAGTTTGTTATGATTTTTAGCATTTTTTTGTAATTTTAAAGTGATTGGGCTTAGTTTGTTGCAGTAAAGTGTAGTTGGGGGTGATTTTTGATAGCCGAAGTAATTTCGGTGAGTTTGGCATAGTTTGCTATGGTTAGTAGAATTTTTTTGTAATTTAAAAGTGATTGGGTTTAGTTTGTTGTGGTAAGGGTTAGTTGGTGATGATTTATGGTTGCCGAAGTAATTTAGGTGAGTTTGGCATAGTTTGCAATGGTTACTAGCATTTTTTTGTAATTTAAAAGTGATTGGGTTTAGTTTGTTGTGGTAAGGGTTAGTTGGTGATGACTTATGGTAGCCGAAGTAATTTAGGTGAGTTTGGCATAGTTTGCGATGGTTACTAGCATTTTTTGTAATTTAAAAGTGATTGGGTTTAGTTTGTTGTGGTAAGGGTTAATTTGTGATGATTTAGAGTAGCCGAAGTAATTTAGGTGAGTCTGGCATAGTTTGTTATGATTTGTACACCTTTTTTTGTAATTTTAAGATGATATGGTTTGGTTTGTTGTGGTAAGGGATAGTTGGGGGTGATTTACGGTAGCCGAAGTAATTTAGGTGATTTTGGTATAGTTTGTTATGATTTTTAGCATTTTTTTGTAATTTTAAAGTGATTGGGCTTAGTTTGTTGCTGTAAAGTGTAGTTGGGGGTGATTTTTGATAGCCGAAGTAATTTAGGTGAGTTTGGCATAGTTTGCTAAGGTTACTAGCATTTTTTTGTAATTTAAAAGTGATTGGGTTTAGTTTGTTGTGGTAAGGGTTAGTTGGTGATGATTTATGGTAGCCGAAGTAATTTAGGTGAGTTTGGCATAGTTTGCTATGGTTACTAGCATTTTTTTGTAATTTAAAAGTGATTGGGTTTAGTTTGTTGTGGTAAGGGTTAATTGGTGATGATTTAGAGTAGCCGAAGTAATTTAGGTGTGTCTGGCATAGTTTGTTATGATTTGTACACCTTTTTTTCTAATTTTAAGATGATATGGTTTGGTTTGTTGTGGTAAGGGATAGTTGGGGGTGATTTACGGTAGCCGAAGTAATTTAGGTGATTCTGGTATAGTTTGTTATGATTTTAAGCATTTTTTTGTAATTTTAAAGTGATTGGGCTTAGTTTGTTGCAGTAAAGTGTAGTTGGGGGTGATTTTTGATAGCCGAAGTAATTTCGGTGAGTTTGGCATAGTTTGCTATGGTTAGTAGCATTTTTTTGTAATTTAAAAGTGATTGGGTTTAGTTTGTTGTGGTAAGGGTTAGTTGGTGATGATTTATGGTAGCCGAAGTAATTTAGGTGAGTTTGGCATAGTTTGCTATGGTTACTAGCATTTTTTTGTAATTTAAAAGTGATTGGGTTTAGTTTGTTGTGGTAAGGGTTAATTGGTGATGATTTAGAGTAGCCGAAGTAATTTAGGTGTGTCTGGCATAGTTTGTTATGATTTGTACACCTTTTTTTCTAATTTTAAGATGATATGGTTTGGTTTGTTGTGGTAAGGGATAGTTGGGGGTGATTTACGGTAGCCGAAGTAATTTAGGTGATTCTGGTATAGTTTGTTATGATTTTAAGCATTTTTTTGTAATTTTAAAGTGATTGGGCTTAGTTTGTTGCAGTAAAGTGTAGTTGGAGGTGATTTTTGATAGCCGAAGTAATTTCGGTGAGTTTGGCATAGTTTGCTATGGTTAGTAGCATTTTTTTGTAATTTAAAAGTGATTGGGTTTAGTTTGTTGTGGTAAGGGTTAGTTGGTGATGATTTATGGTTGCCGAAGTAATTTAGGTGAGTTTGGCATAGTTTGCTATGGTTACTAGCATTTTTTTGTAATTTAAAATTTATTGGGTTTAGTTTGTTGTGGTAAGGGTTAGTTGGTGATGATTTATGGTAGCCGAAGTAATTTAGGTGAGTTTGGCATGGTTTGCTATGGTTACTAGCATTTTTTTGTAATTTAAAAGTGATTGGGTTTAGTTTGTTGTGGTAAGGGTTAGTTGGTGATGATTTATGGTAGCCGAAGTAATTTAGGTGAGTTTGGCATGGTTTGCTATGGTTACTAGCATTTTTTTGTAATTTAAAAGTGATTGGGTTTAGTTTGTTGTGGTAAAGTGTAGTTGGGGGTGATTTTTGATAGCCGAAGTAATTTCGGTGAGTTTGGCATAGTTTGCTATGGTTAGTAGCATTTTTTTGTAATTTAAAAGTGATTGGGTTTAGTTTGTTGTGGTAAGGGTTAGTTGGTGATGATTTATGGTAGCCGAAGTAATTTAGGTGAGTTTGGCATAGTTTGCTATGGTTACTAGCATTTTTTTGTAATTTAAAAGTGATTGGGTTTAGTTTGTTGTGGTAAGGGTTAATTGGTGATGATTTAGAGTAGCCGAAGTAATTTAGGTGTGTCTGGCATAGTTTGTTATGATTTGTACACCTTTTTTTCTAATTTTAAGATGATATGGTTTGGTTTGTTGTGGTAAGGGATAGTTGGGGGTGATTTACGGTAGCCGAAGTAATTTAGGTGATTCTGGTATAGTTTGTTATGATTTTAAGCATTTTTTTGTAATTTTAAAGTGATTGGGCTTAGTTTGTTGCAGTAAAGTGTAGTTGGAGGTGATTTTTGATAGCCGAAGTAATTTCGGTGAGTTTGGCATAGTTTGCTATGGTTAGTAGCATTTTTTTGTAATTTAAAAGTGATTGGGTTTAGTTTGTTGTGGTAAGGGTTAGTTGGTGATGATTTATGGTTGCCGAAGTAATTTAGGTGAGTTTGGCATAGTTTGCTATGGTTACTAGCATTTTTTTGTAATTTAAAATTTATTGGGTTTAGTTTGTTGTGGTAAGGGTTAGTTGGTGATGATTTATGGTAGCCGAAGTAATTTAGGTGAGTTTGGCATGGTTTGCTATGGTTACTAGCATTTTTTTGTAATTTAAAAGTGATTGGGTTTAGTTTGTTGTGGTAAGGGTTAGTTGGTGATGATTTATGGTAGCCGAAGTAATTTAGGTGAGTTTGGCATGGTTTGCTATGGTTACTAGCATTTTTTTGTAATTTAAAAGTGATTGGGTTTAGTTTGTTGTGGTAAGGGTTAGTTGGTGATGATTTATTGTAGCCGAAGTAATTTAGATGAGTTTGGCATAGTTTGCTAGGGTTACTAGCATTTTTTTGTAATTTAAAAGTGATTGGGTTTAGTTTGTTGTGGTAAGTGTTAGTTGGTGATGATTTAGAATAGCCGAAGTAATTTAGGTGAGTCTGGCATAGTTTGTTATGATTTGTACAATTTTTTTTGTAATTTTAAGATGATATGGTTTGGTTTGTTGTGGTAAGGGATAGTTGGGGGTGATTTACGGTAGCCGAAGTAATTTAGGTGATTCTGGTATAGTTTGTTATGATTTTTAGCATTTTTTTGTAATTTTAAAGTGATTGGGCTTAGTTTGTTGCTGTAATGTGTAGTTGGGGGTGATTTTTGATAGCCGAAGTAATTTAGGTGAGTTTGGCATAGTTTGCTATGGTTAGTAGCATTTTTTTGTAATTTAAAAGTGATTGGGTTTAGTTTGTTGTGGTAAGGGTTAGTTGGTGATGATTTATGGTAGCCGAAGTAATTTAGGTGAGTTTGGCATAGTTTGCTAGGGTTACTAGCATTTTTTTGTAATTTAAAAGTGATTGGGTTTAGTTTGTTGTGGTAAGGGTTAGTTGGTGATGATTTATGGTAGCCGAAGTAATTTAGGTGAGTTTGGCATAGTTTGCTGTGGTTACTAGCATTTTTTTGTAATTTAAAAGTGATTGGGTTTAGTTTGTTGTGGTAAGGGTTAATTGGTGATGATTTAGAGTAGCCGAAGTAATTTAGGTGAGTCTGGCATAGTTTGTTATGATTTGTACACCTTTTTTTGTAATTTTAAGATGATATGGTTTGGTTTGTTGTGGTAAGGGATAGTTGGGGGTGATTTACGGTAGCCGAAGTAATTTAGGTGTTTCTGGTATAGTTTGTTATGATTTTTAGCATTTTTTTGTAATTTTAAAGTGATTGGGCTTAGTTTGTTGCTGTAAAGTGTAGTTGGGGGTGATTTTTGATAGCCGAAGTAATTTAGGTGAGTTTGGCATAGTTCGCTATGGTTAGTAGCATTTTTTTGTAATTTAAAAGTGATTGGGTTTAGTTTGTTGTGGTAAGGGTTAGTTGGTGATGATTTATGGTAGCCGAAGTAATTTAGGTGAGTTTGGCATAGTTTGCTATGGTTACTAGCATTTTTTTGTAATTTAAAAGTGATTGGGTTTAGTTTGTTGTGGTAAGGGTTAGTTGGTGATGATTTATGGTTGCCAAAGTAATTTAGGTGAGTTTGGCATAGTTTGCTATGGTTACTAGCATTTTTTTGTAATTTAAAAGTGATTGGGTTTAGTTTGTTGTGGTAAGGGTTAGTTGGTGATGATTTATTGTAGCCGAAGTAATTTAGATGAGTTTGGCATAGTTTGCTATGGTAACTAGCATTTTTTTGTAATTTAAAAGTGATTGAGTTTAGTTTGTTGTGGTAAGGGTTAATTGGTGATGATTTAGAGTAGCCGAAGTAATTTAGGTGAGTCTGGCATAGTTTGTTATGATTTGTACACCTTTGTTTTGTAATTTTAAGATGATATGGTTTGGTTTGTTGTTGTAAGGGATAGTTGGGAGTGATTTACGGTAGCCGAAGTAATTTAGGTGATTCTGGTATAGTTTGTTATGATTTTTAGCATTTTTTTGTAATTTTAAAGTGATTGGGCTTAGTTTGTTGCTGTAATGTGTAGTTGGGGGTGATTTTTGATAGCCGAAGTAATTTAGGTGAGTTTGGCATAGTTTGCTATGGTTAGTAGCATTTTTTTGTAATTTAAAAGTGATTGGGTTTAGTTTGTTGTGATTTGTACACCTTTTTTTGTAATTTTAAGATGATATGGTTTGGTTTGTTGTGATAAGGGATAGTTGGGGGTGATTTACGGTAGCCGAAGTAATTTAGGTGATTCTGGTATAGTTTGTTATGATTTTTAGCATTTTTTTGTAATTTTAAAGTGTTAGGGCTTAGTTTGTTGCTGTAAAGTGTAGTTGGGGGTGATTTTTGATAGCCGAAGTAATTTAGGTGAGTTTGGCATAGTTTGCTATGGTTAGTAGCATTTTTTTGTAATTTAAAAGTGATTGGGTTTAGTTAGTTGTGGTAAGGGTTAGTTGGTGATGATTTATAGTAGCCGAAGTAATTTAGGTGAGTTTGGCATAGTTTGCTATGGTTACTAGCATTTTTTTGTAATTCAAAAGTGATTGAGTTTAGTTTGTTGTAGTAAGGGTTAATTGGTGATGATTTAGAGTAGCCGAAGTAATTTAGGTGAGTCTGGCATAGTTTGTTATGATTTGTACACCTTTTATTTGTAATTTTAAGATGATATGGTTTGGTTTGTTGTTGTAAGGGATAGTTGGGGGTGATTTACGGTAGCCGAAGTAATTTAGGTGATTCTGGTATAGTTTGTTATGATTTTTAGCATTTTTTTGTAATTTTAAAGTGATTGGGCTTAGTTTGTTGCTGTAAAGTGTAGTTGGGGGTGAATTTTGATAGCCGAAGTAATTTAGGTGAGTTTGGCATAGTTTGCTATGGTTAGTAGCATTTTTTTGTAATTTAAAAGTGATTGGGTTTAGTTTATTGTGGTAAGGGTTAGTTGGTGATGATTTAGGGTAGCCGAAGTAATTTAGGTGATTCTGGTATAGTTTGTTATGATTTTTAGCATTTTTTTGTAATTTTAAAGTGATTGGGCTTAGTTTGTTGCTGTAAAGTGTAGTTGGAGGTGAATTTTGATAGCCGAAGTAATTTAGGTGAGTTTGGCATAGTTTGCTATGGTTAGTAGCATTTTTTTGTAATTTAAAAATGATTGGGTTTAGTTTGTTGTGATTTGTACACCTTTTTTTGTAATTTTAAGATGATATGGTTTGGTTTGTTGTGGTAAGGGATAGTTGGGGGTGATTTACGGTAGCCGAAGTAATTTAGGTGATTCTGGTATAGTTTGTTATGATTTTTAGCATTTTTTTGTAATTTTAAAGTGTTTGGGCTTAGTTTGTTGCTGTAAAGTGTAGTTGGGGGTGATTTTTGATAGCCGAAGTAATTTAGGTGAGTTTGGCATAGTTTGCTATGGTTAGTAGCATTTTTTTGTAATTTAAAAGTGATTGGGTTTAGTTAGTTGTGGTAAGGGTTAGTTGGTGATGATTTATAGTAGCCGAAGTAATTTAGGTGAGTTTGGCATAGTTTGCTATGGTTACTAGCATTTTTTTGTAATTCAAAAGTGATTGAGTTTAGTTTGTTGTAGTAAGGGTTAATTGGTGATGATTTAGAGTAGCCGAAGTAATTTAGGTGAGTCTGGCATAGTTTGTTATGATTTGTACACCTTTTTTTTGTAATTTTAAGATGATATGGTTTGGTTTGTTGTTGTAAGGGATAGTTGGGGGTGATTTACGGTAGCCGAAGTAATTTAGGTGATTCTGGTATAGTTTGTTATGATTTTTAGCATTTTTTTGTAATTTTAAAGTGATTGGGCTTAGTTTGTTGCTGTAAAGTGTAGTTGGGGGTGAATTTTGATAGCCGAAGTAATTTAGGTGAGTTTGGCATAGTTTGCTATGGTTAGTAGCATTTTTTTGTAATTTAAAAGTGATTGGGTTTAGTTTGTTGTGGTAAGGGTTAGTTGGTGATGATTTAGGGTAGCCGAAGTAATTTAGGTGAGTCTGGCATAATTTGTTATGATTTGCACATCTTTTTTTGTAATTTTAAAATGATATGGTTTGGTTTGTTGTGGTAAGGGTTAGTTGGGGGTGATTTACTGTAGCCGAAGTAATTTAGGTGATTCTGGTATAGTTTGTTATGATTTTTAGCATTTTTTTGTAATTTTAAAGTGATTGGGCTTAGTTTGTTGCTGTAAAGTGTAGTTGGGGGTGATTTTTGATAGCCGAAGTAATTTAGGTGAGTTTGGCATAGTTTGATATGGTTAGTAGCATTTTTTTGTAATTTAAAAGTGATTGGGTTTAGTTTGTTGTGGTAAGGCTTAGTTGGTGATGATTTATGGTAGCCGAAGTAATTTAGGTGAGTTTGGCATAGTTTGCTATGGTTACTAGCATTTTTCTGTAATTTAAAAGTGATTGGGTTTAGTTTGTTGTGGTAAGGGTTAGTTGGTGATGATTTAGAGTAGCCGAAGTAATTTAGGTGAGTCTGGCATAGTTTGTTACGATTTGTACATCTTTTTTTGTAATTTTAAAATGATATGGTTTGGTTTGTTGTGGTAAGGGATAGTTGGGGGTGATTTACGGTAGCCGAAGTAATTTAGGTGATCCTATTATAGTTTGTTATGATTTTTAGCATTTTTTTGTAATTTTAAAGTGATTGGGCTTAGTTTGTTGCTGTAAAGTGTAGTTGGGGGTGATTTTTGATAGCCGAAGTAATTTAGGTGAGTTTGGCATAGTTTGATATGGTTAGTAGCATTTTTTTTGTAATTTAAAAGTGATTGGGTTTAGTTTGTTGTGGTAAGGGTTACTTGGTGATGATTTATGGTAGCCGAAGTAATTTAGGTGAGTTTGGCATAGTTTACTATGGTTACTAGCATTTTTTTGTAATTTAAAAGTGATTGGGTTTAGTTTGTTGTGGTAAGGGTTAGTTGGTGATGATTTAGAGTAGCCGAAGTAATTTAGGTGAGTCTGGCATAGTTTGTTATGATTTGTACACCTTTTTTTGTAATTTTAAGATGATATGGTATGGTTTGTTGTGGTAAGGGATAGTTGGAGGTGATTTACGGTAGCCGAAGTAATTTAGGTGATTCTGGTATAGTTTGTTATGATTTTTAGCATTTTTTTGTGATTGGGCTTAGTTTGTTGCTGTAAAGTGTAGTTGGGGGTGATTTTTTATAGCCGAAGTAATTTAGGTGAGTTTGGCATAGTTGGTTAGTAGCATTTTTTTGTAATTTAAAAGTGATTGTGTTTAGTTTGTTGTGGTAAGGGTTAGTTGGTGATTATTTATGGTAGCCGAAGTAATTTAGGTGAGTTTGGCATAGTTTGCTCTGGTTACTAGCATTTTTTTGTAATTTAAAAGTGATTGGGTTTAGTTTGTTGTGGTAAGGGTTAGTTGGTGACGATTTAGAGTAGCCGAAGTAATTTAGGTGAGTCTGGCATAGTTTGTTATGATTTGTACACCTTTTTTTGTAATTTTAAGATGATATGGTTTGGTTTGTTGTGGTAAGGGATAGTTGGGGGTGATTTACGGTAGCCGAAGTAATTTAGGTGATTCTGGTATAGTTTGTTATGATTTTTAGCATTTTTTTGTAATTTTAAAGTGATTGGGCTTGGTTTGTTGCTGTAAAATGTAGTTGGGGGTGATTTTTGATAGCCGAAGTAATTTAGGTAAGTTTGGCATAGTTTGCTATGGTTAGTAGCATTTTTTTGTAATTTAAAAGTGATTGGGTTTAGTTTGTTGTGGTAAGGGTTAGTTGGTGATGATTTATGGTAGCCGAAGTAATTTAGGTGAGTTTGACATAGTTTGCTATGGTTACCAGCATTTTTTTGTAATTTAAAAGTGATTGGGTTTAGTTTGTTGTGGTAAGGGTTATTTGGTGATGATTTAGAGTAGCCGAAGTAATTTAGGTGAGTCTGGCATAGTTTGTTATGATTTGTACACCTTTTTTTGTAATTTTAAGATGATATAGTTTGGTTTGTTGTGGTAAGGGATAGTTGGGGGTGATTTACGGTAGCCGAAGTAATTTAGGTGATTCTGGTATAGTTTGTTATGATTTTTAGCATTTTTTTGTAATTTTAAAGTGATTGGGCTTAGTTTGTTGCGGTAAAGTGTAATTGGGAGTGATTTTTGATAGCCGAAGTAATTTAGGTGAGTTTGGCATAGTTTGCTATGGTTAGTAGCATTTTTTTGTAATTTAAAAGTGATTGGGTTTAGTTTGATGTGGTAAGGGTTAGTTGGTGATGTTTTATGGTAGCCGAAGTAATTTAGGTGAGTTTGGCATAGTTTGCTATGGTTACTAGCATTTTTTTGTAATTTAAAAGTGATTGGGTTTAGTTTCATGTGGTAAGGGTTAGTTGGTGATGATTTAGAGTAGCCGAAATAATTTAGGTGAGTCTGGCATAGTTTGTTATGATTTGTACACTTTTTTTTTTGTAATTTTAAAATGATATGGTTTGGTTTGTTGTAATAAGGGATAGTTGGGGCTGATTTACGATAGCCGAAGTAATTTAGGTGATTCTGGTATAGTTTGTTATGATTTTTAGCATTTTTTTGTAATTTTAAAGTGATTGGGCTTAGTTTGTTTCTGTAAAGTGTAGTTGGGGGTGATTTTTGATAGCCGAAGTAATTTAGGTGAGTTTGGCATAGTTTGCTATGGTTAGTAGCATTTTTTTGTAATTTAAAAGTGATTGGGTTTAGTTTGTTGTGGTAAGGGTTAGTTGGTGATGATTTATGGTAGCCGAAGTAATTTAGGTGAGTTTGGCATAGTTTGCTATGGTTACTGGAATTTTTATGTAATTTAAAAGTGATTGGGTTTAGTTTGTTGTGGTAAGGGTTAGTTGGTGATGATTTAGAGTAGCCGAAGGAATTTAGGTGAGTCTGGCATAGTTTGTTATGATTTGTAAACCTTTTTTTGTAATTTTAAGATGATATGGTTTGGTTTGTTGTGGTAAGGGATAGTTGGGGGTGATTTACGGTAGCCGCAGTAATTTAGGTGATTCTGGTATAGTTTGTTATGATTTTTAACATTTTTTTGTAATTTTAAAGTGATTGGGCTTAATTTGTTGCTGTAAAGTGTTGTTGGTGGTGATTTTTGATAGCCGAAGTAATTTAGGTGAGTTTGGCATAGTTTGCTATGGTTAGTAGCATTTTTTTGTAATTTAAAAGTGATTGGGTTTAGTTTGTTGTGGTAAGGGTTAGTTGGTGATGATTTAGAGTAGCCGAAGTAATTTAGGTGAGTCTGGCATAGTTTGTTATGATTTGTACACATTTTTTTGTAATTTTAAGATGATATGGTTTGGTTTGTTGTGGTAAGGGATAGTTGGGGGTGATTTACGGTAGCCGAAGTAATTTAGGTGATTCTGGTATAGTTTGTTATGATTTTTAGCATTTTTTTGTAATTTTAAAGTGATTGGGCTTAGTTTGTTGCTGTAAAGTGTAGTTGGGGGTGATTTTTGATAGCCGAAGTAATTTAGGTGAGTTTGGCATAGTTTGCTATGGTTAGTAGCATTTTTTTGTAATTTAAAAGTGATTGGGTTTAGTTTGTTGTGGTAAGGGTTAGTTGGTGATGATTTAGAGTAGCCGAAGTAATTTAGGTGAGTCTGGCATAGTTTGTTATGATTTGTACACCTTTTTTTGTAATTTTAAGATGATATGCTTTGGTTTGTTGTGGTAAGGGATAGTTGGGGGTGATTTACGGTAGCCAAAGTAAATTAGGTGATTCTGGTATAGTTTACTAGCTGAATGTACCCGGCGTTGCCCGGACGTAGATTAAATAAACGCAGTGTTGACAAAAGTGGTGTATTTGTGATGTAGACTAATCGACATTATAATACAACTAGCTGAATGTACCCGGCGTTGCCCGGACGTAGATTAAATAAACTCAGTGTTGACTAAAGTGGTGATGTTGACTAATCGACATTATAATACAATTAAACAGGAATGCTCTACTTTTCCAATCACAAAATAAACAAATATGCTGAAATTAACCTGCGTTGCCAGGACCGGGTACTTCAATATGATTTGGACAAAAAGGATACCTTGGTTGATATCTGAGATGAAAAATTTTGAATAGACTCTTTAGGCAGTTGTTCTATAAGCGATTCCAGGAAATCGAAATTAACTTTATATAATTTTCGGGGAAATCGAAGTTTACAAATTAGCTGATCATGTTATGATAAAATTGAAAACACAATATAACGATTCCTCTTGCTGCAGTCAACTCACAAAGAGAACAGTATGTAGATGATTTTGACTTATCTCCGGAATAAACAAACACTTATCTCCTTCTGAACTGCACAAAAATTATTAAAACCTGGCCCTAACTGGTTGGACAATTAAAGTGGGAACCTTTTGAGCTCCCTTTCCAGTATTCAAATTTTGGTATGTGATAAAATGTGGTATTTTATGGTATTTGTGCATCGCTAGATCTTGTTCATCTTAGTTATAAATGATGTAAAGCAATAATGAACACAATGTATTTACGTAAAATAAACAGTGAAAAACGCGTATCAATGTCAGTAATGTCTGGTCCAACGCTGTAAATTTTGGATTTCAGCCGAGGCAGATTTGGTGAAAAATAAATACACTATTATCATTAACTGAACGGTCGTCCGGTACGACGATGGTGATTGGGAACAAATTTTGTTAACGGCAAAATTAACATTCTAAAATAAATAAATATTTTGACGGGAATATGGTGGATGTAAAAATCTTATTCGGTCTCTCCGACGGACTCACACCTGTTTACATTAACACACTCTTGAGCTTTCGTTCCAGTACTAAAATATCAATACCAATACCATAGATATAAAAAAAGGCAATTTCCATCACCTTTCATAATACGGTGTGGTATTTGTACATCGCTAGATTTTCAAACTTCTCCATCTTAGTTATAAATGATGTAAAGCAATAATAAACACAGTGTACGTAAAATAAATAGTGTAAAACGTGTATAAGCACATAATTACTAAGGGTATGAATGATCTCTGGTACATACAACGGTGAAAATTTCGGATTTCAGCCGGGGCAAATTTGGTGACAAACAAATACACCACTACCATTAACTGAAAATAAAAATAAGCGTACAAATATAAGTGGAGTCAGGTTCGACGCTGGTAATTTTTCGATAATTGATTGGGGGCAGATTTGGTTAACGCGAGGATCAAATGTTAAATTAAAATACTTTATTTGATAGCGGTAGACCTTCGAACACTGATGCGTCGCCTCATCGAATTTGGCGATTTTGCGAACAGTTTCCGACGCTGGAGCAGCAATTTTCACAATTGTAGTTGTGTTAAAATTAAACACCGCGATCGAGTACTGCTCCACACGCTGAACCAGCAATTCTCGAATTCTAAGAAACGATAAGAAAGACTTAACCAACGCTTGGTATGTGAGAATTTCTGCATAGATACTCAATCAAACTAAATCGAGCATCGCCTTTTCACGTTTGTGACCTTGCCCTTGACGTGGCAGGCTCCAGCTGCTTCAATAATGTAAAAATCTTATTCGGCCTCTCCAATAAACTCACATTTGTTTACATTAACACGCATTCCTTCATGGACTTGTGACGAATTACAAACAAATATTGCAACTTCAAGTGTTCCATTTAATTTCGTTTCTGGCTGCAAACTCCTTTCCTTTCGCTCTAGTCAGTCTAAACTTATTGCAAAGAGTTATATTTTCAAATCCAGGCGCCCTAAAGAATTTTGTCGTTGTTTTCCAAAGTTTCAAATAATACTCGCACAGGTGTACTCGTATGGCCCGTCATAATTTTCAAGAAATGAATTTAAAAAATTAACATTTTAAAGTAAATAAATATTTTCACAAGAATGTTAAAAATCTTATTCGGTCTCTCCAACAAACTAACACTTGTTTACATTAACATGCATTCCTTCATGGACCTGTGACGAATTACAAACAAATATCGAAATTTCAAGTGTTCCATGTCAGTCTGAACTTATTACACAGTGGAATTTTCACATTCAGGCGCCCTAAATTATTTTGCCGTCGATTTACAAAGTTTCCCTGGAAGGGAAACCACTCCAAGTATAAATTTACTATCGAACACAAAGATAGTTCTGTAATTCTATTGCAGAATCTCGAATTTTTCAGATATTTTTACGAAAATCTAGCGCTTACACCGCCTTTATACCTCTTTAAAGTTAAAAACCATAGAGCTGTTTATACAAATGCACGCATGTTGAAAAGGTAGGGCTTGCCCCGTCAGCGTGTTGCAATTCAGAAATACGTTTATGTTTGAATCTCAACTGGAACAAATATTTATTGGAAGGTGGAAGAGAATCAAAATAGATATCAGCATATTTAATATGCAGAATAACGTCTATTAGTCGAAACAATATATTTTATGTGCAGATATTTAATAATATTTTATGATTTAATACGATAAGGCATTTAAAAATGACCCAACTAAATAGAAGATTTTGATTGAAAATTATTATAAATTTATGGTAGCCGAAGTAATTTAAGTGAGTTTGGCATAGCTTGCTATGTTTTGTAGCATTTTTTGTAATTTTAAAGTGATTAGGCTAATTTTGGGGCGGTAAGGAGTAGTTGGGGGTGATTTATGGTAGCCGAAGTAATTTAGGTAAGTTTGACATAGTTTGCTATGGCTTGTATAATTTTTGTAATTTTAAAGTAATTGGGCTTATTTTGGGGTGGTAAGGGGTAGTTGGGGGTGATTTATGGTAGCCGAAGAAATTTAGGTGAGTTTGACATAGTTTGCTTTGGTTTGTATAATTTTTGTAATTTTAAAGTAATTGGGCTTATTTTGAGGTGGTAAGGGGTAGTTGGGGGTGATTTATGGTAGCCGAAATCATTTAGGTGAGTTTGACGTGGTTTGCTATGGTTTGTAGCATTTTTTGTAATTTTAAAGCGATTGGGCTTATTTTAGGGTGGTAAGGGGTAGTTGGGGGTGATTTATGGTAGCCGAAGTAATTTAAGTGAGTTTGACATAGTTTGCTATGGTTTGTAACATTTTCTGTAATTTTAAAGTGATTGGGCTTATTTTGGGGTGGTAAGGGGTAGTTGGGGGTGATTTATGGTAGCCGAAGTAATTTAGGTGAGTCTGACATAGTTTGCTATGGTTTGTATAATTTTTTGTAATTTTAAAGTGATTGGGCTTATTTTGGGGTGGTAAGGGGTAGTTGGGGGTGATTTATGATAGCCGAAGTAATTTAAGTGAGCTTGGCATAGTTTGCTATGGTTTGCAGCATTTTTTGTAATTTTAAAGTGATTGGGTTTAGTTTGTGGTTGGTAAGGGGTAGTTGGAGGTGATTTATGGTAGCCGAAGTAATTTAAATGAGTTTGGCATAGTTTGCTATAGTTTGTAGCATTTTTTGTAATTTTAAAGTGATTGGGCTTATTTTGGGGTGGTAAGGGGTAGTTGGGGGTGATTTATGGTCGCCGAAGTAATTTAGGTGAGTTTATTCATAGTTTGCTATAATTTGTAGAATATTTTGTAATTTTAAAGTGATTGGGCTTATTTTGGGGTTGTAAGGGGTAGTTCGGGGTGATTTATGGTAGCCGAAGTAATTTAGGGGAGTTTGGCATAGTTTGCTACGGTTTGTAGACTTTTTTTGTAATTTCAAAGTGATTGAGCCTATTTTGAGGTGGTAAGGGGTAGTTGGAGGTGATTTATGGAAGCCGAAGTTATTTAGATGAGTTTGGCATAGTTTGATATGGCTTGTAACATTTTTTGTAATTTTAAAGTGATTCGGCTTATTTAGGGGTTGTAAGGGGTAGTTGGGGGTGATTTATGGTAGCCGAAGTAATTTAGGTGAGTTTGACATAGTTTGCTATGGTTTGTAGCATTTTTTGTAATTTTAAAGTGATTGGGTTTAGTTTGTGGTTGGTAAGGGGTAGTTGGGGGTGATTTATGGTAGCCGAAGTAATTTAAGTGAGTTTGGCATAGTTTGCTATAGTATGTAGCATTTTTTGTAATTTTAAAGTGATTGGTCTTATTTTGGTGTTTTAAGGGGTAGTTGGGGGTGATTTATGGTTGCCGAAGTAATTTAGGGGAGTTTGGCATAGTTTGTTATGGTTTGTAGAATTTTTTGTAATTTTAAAGTGATTGGGCTTATTTTGGGGTGGTAAGGGGTAGTTGGGGGTGATTTATGGGAGCCGAAGTAATTTAGGTGAGTTTGGAATAGTTTGCTATGGTTTGTAGCATTTTTTGTAATTTTAAAGTGATTGGGCTTAGTTTGGGGTGGTAAGGTGTAGTTGGGGGTGATTTATGGTAGCCGAAGTAATTCAGGTGAGTTTGAGATAGTTTGCTATGGTTTGTAGCATTTTTCGTAATTTTAAAGTGATTGGGCTAATTTTGGGGTCGTAAGGGGTAGTTGGGGGTGATTTATGGTAGCCGAAGTAATTTAGGTGAGTTTGACATAATTTGCTATGGTTTGTATAATTTTTTGTAATTTTAAAGTAATTGAGCTTATTTTGGGGTGGTAAGGGGTAGTTGGGGGTGATTTATGGTAGCCGAAGTAATTCAGGTGAGTTTGAGATAGTTTGCTATGGTTTGTAGCATTTTTCGTAATTTTAAAGTGATTGGGCTAATTTTGGGGTCGTAAGGGGTAGTTGGGGGTGATTTATGTAGCCGAAGTAATTTAGGTGAGTTTGACATAATTTGCTATGGTTTGTATAATTTTTTGTAATTTTAAAGTAATTGGGCTTATTTTGGAGTGGTAAGGGGAGTTGGGGGTGATTTATGATAGCCGAAGTAATTTAAGTGAGTTTGGCATAGTTTGCTATGGTTTGCAGCATTTTTTGTAATTTTAAAATGATTGGGTTTAGTTTGTGGTAGGTAAGGGGTAGTTGGGGGTGATTTATGGTTGCCGAAGTAATTTAGGGGAGTTTGGCATAGTTTGTTATGGTTTGTAGAATTTTTTGTAATTTTAAAGTGATTGGGCATATTTTGGGGTGGTAGGGGGTAGTTGGGGGTGATTTATGGTAGCCGAAGTAATTTAGGTGAGTTAGGCATAGTTTGCTATGGTTTGTAGAATATTTAGTAATTTTAAAGTGATTGGGTTTATTTTGGGGTGGTAAGGGGTAGTTGGGGATGATTTATGAAAGCCGAAGTAATTTAGGTGACTTTGGAATAGTTTGTTATGGTTTGTAGCATTTTTTGTAATTTTAAATTGATTGGGCTTATTTTGGGGTGGTAAGGGGTAGTTGGGGGTGATTTATGGGAGCCGAAGTAATTTAGGTGAGTTTGGAATAGTTTGCTATGGTTTGTAGCATTTTTCGTAATTTTAAAGTGATTGGGCTAATTTTGGGGTCGTAAGGGGTAGTTGGGGGTGATTTATGGTAGCCGAAGTAATTTAGGTGAGTTTGACATAATTTGCTATGGTTTGTATAATTTTTTGTAATTTTAAAGTAATTGGGCTTATTTAGGGGTGGTAAGGGGAGTTGGGGGTGATTTATGGTAGCCGAAGTAATTTGGGTGAGTTTGGCATATTTTGCTATGGTTTGTTTCATTTTTTGTAATTTTAAAGTGATTGGGCTTAGTTTGGGGTGGTAAGGGGTAGTTGGGGGTGATTTATGGTAGCCGAAGTACTTTAGATGAGTTTGGCATAGTTTGATATTGCTTGTAACATTTTTTTAATTTTAAAGTGATTGGGCTGAGTTTGGGGTGGTAAGGGGTAGTTGGGGATGATTTATGATAGCCGAAGTAATTTAGGTGACTTTGGAATAGTTTGCTATGGTTTGCAGCATTTTTTGTAATTTTAAAGTGATTGGGCTTATTTTGGGGGGTAAGGGGTAGTTGGGGGTGATTTATGGTAGCCGAAGTAATTTGGGTGAGTTTGGCATAGTTTGCTATGGTTTGTAGCATTTTTTGTAATTTTAAAGTGATTGCGCTTAGTTTGGGGTGGTAAGGGGTAGTTGGGGGTGATTTATGGTAGCCGAAGTAATTTAAGTGAGTTTGACATAGTTTGCTATGGTTTGTAGCATTTTTTGTAATGTTAAAGTGATTGGGTTTAGTTTGTGGTTGGTAAGGGGTAGTTGGCGGTGATTTATGGCAGCCGAAGTAATTTAAGTGAGTTTGGCATAGTTTGCTATGGTTTGTAGCATTTTTTGTAATTTTAAAGTGATTGGGCTTATTTTGGGGTGGTAAGGGGTAGTTGGGGGTGATTTATGGTAGCCGAAGTAATTTAAGGGAGTTTGGCATAGTTTGCTACGGTTTGTAGAATTTTTTTGTAATTTTAAAGTGATTGAGCATATTTTGGGGTGGTAGGGGTTAATTGGGGGTGATTTATGGTAGCCGAAGTAATTTAAGTGAGTTTGACATAGTTTGCTATGGTATGTAACATTTTTTGTAATTTTAAAGTGATTGGGCTTATTTTGGGGAGGTAAGGGGTAGTTGGGGGTGATTTATGGTAGCCGAAGTAATTTAGGTGAGTTTGGAATAGTTTGCTATGGTTTGTATCATTTTTTGTAATTTTAAAGTGATTGGGCTTAGTTTGGGGTGGTAAGGGGTAGTTGGGGGTGATTTATGGTAGCCGAAGTAATTTAAGTGAGTTTAACATAGTTTGCTATGGTATGTAACATTTTTTGTAATTTTAAAGTGATTGGGCTTATTTTGGGGAGGTAAGGGGTAGTGGGGGGTGATTTATGGTAGCCGAAGTAATTTAGGTGAGTTTGGAATAGTTTGCTATGGTTTGTAGCATTTTTTGTAATTTTAAAGTGATTGCGCTTAGTTTGGGGTGGTAAGGGGTAGTTGGGGGTGATTTATGGTAGCCGAAGTAATTTAAGTGAGTTTGACATAGTTTGCTAAGGTATGTAACATTTTTTGTAATTTTAAAGTGATTGGGCTTATTTTGGGTAGGTAAGGGGTAGTGAGGGGTGATTTATGTTAGCCGAAGTAATTTAGGTGAGTTTGGAATAGTTTGCTATGGTTTGTAGCATTTTTTGTAATTTTAAAGTGATTGGGTTTAGTTTGTGGTTTGTAAGGGGTGATTGGGGGTGATTTATGGTAGCCGAAGTAATTTAAGTGAGTTTGACATAGTTTGGTATGGTTTGTAACATTTTTTGTAATTTTAAAGTGATTGGGTTTAGTTTGTGGTTGGTAAAGGGTAGTTGGGGGTGATTTATGGCAGCCGAAGTAATTTAAGTGAGTTTGGCATAGTTTGCTATGGTTTGTAGCATTTTTTGTAATTTTAATGTGATTGGGCTTATTTTGGGGTGGTAAGGGGTAGTTGGGGGTGATTTATGGTAGCCGAAGTAATTTAGGTGAGTTAGGGATAGTTTGCTATGATTTGTGTCATTTTGTTTTATTTTAAAGTGATTGGAGATACTTGGGGTTGCTAAAGGGTGGTAAGGGATGATTTAAGATAACGGATCTAATTTATGTCAGTTTGGCTTAGTTCGGGAATTGTTTGGGGTTGATTTGGTAAAGTTTGCAATGGTAAGAGATATTTGAGGATGTTTAATGTAGACGGATTAAATTTGCAGTTGTAATTTTTGTAATTTTTAATTGAGTCACGGATCGACATTATAATTGAAATTAAGATTATAATAAAAATATCCGCGGCCTCGCTAGGTACGGTAAAAATTTGATCACAAAAGCAGAAACTCGACGTTGAAATTGTTTAGGTTAAATAAGTGCTTTTAATGTAAACAGGTCGCCCGTCGTCGAAGTTGTTTTGGCTAGATACGTGCTTCTAACATAAACACGGTCTCCGCGATCCGATCATTTTTTGCTTATTTTAGCCGGTTTTTATTGAATTACAAAGGAACCGGGCCGAATTTCGCAAAATCCCTTCTTAGCGTTCACTTTCGGCACATGATACACCCGTGTCCAAAATTTCAAGTCGCCAGCCCTCACGGTTTGGGCTGTGGGTTGTCGGTGAATCAGTGAATGTGTAGATGTGTAGATGAGTGTGTCAGTGAGGACACTTCGCTTTATATATATAGATTAAACAGGAATGCTCTACTTTTCCAATCACAAAATAAACAAATTTGCTGAAATTAGCCTGCATTGCCAGGACCGGGTACTTCAATATGATTTGGAAAATGACGATAATTTCGTTTCCCCTAGCTCCTTTTTTTTCACTCTTTTTCACTCTTCAAGAGAAGGAGAGTTGACAGAGAAGCTGAATTATTCCAAATTATTCCCATTTAGTTCTCTAATAACGTTAAAGAATGTCGTCGAAGAATGTTGAAATATATAAATACATAATTTCACACCATAAAAACGATGTATTTGGTGTAGTTTCGGATGATAAGGGTTTTTTTGGGGATTGTTTTAAATGGTTATTGATGGTTGGCGGGGTTTAGCTTTGGCGGATTAAACGAAACTTTTGGTAATTTTAATGTGATTGGGTTTAGTTTGGCTTGGTAAGAAGTGGTTGGGGTGATATAGCGGAAGTCGAAGTAATTTATGCGACTTTAGCGTAGTTTGCTTGCAATTCGTAATTTTTTTACATTTTAGGTTGAGTGTATGATTTTTGAGGGTAGTTTCGAACGGTACATTATGTTTAGGGGTGTTTAACGTATTCAGGTAAAATATACAGAAAATTTGGTAATTTTAAAATGAACAATTATAGTGCGAACCTCTTGAGCTCTATTTTCGGTAATAAAATGCAATAGGAAAGATAGTAAAAAGACTATTTCCATCACTTTTCAGAGGAATTATACGTGGTGGTATTTGTACCCCGCTTACTATTCCTCCATCTTAGTTATAAATAATGCAGAACAATAATGAACACAATGTACATAAAATAAATACACCACTATCATTAAATGAACGTAAAAATTAGCGTACGGTATAGAAGTGGAGTCCGGTAAGACGATGGTAATTTTTCGAAAATCGATTGGGGAGATATTTACTTAACGTCAAGAACAAATCGGGAATATTATATTAAAAAATATTATTTAATAGCGATAGAACTTCGAATACTGATGCGTCGCCTAGACCTTGGCGACGTTGAGTACCAGCGTTCCAGACGCTGAAGCAGCAATTTTAACAATTATATTAGGTGCACGTGCCTAGTGCGTATTAAAAGAATTTGGATTACCAAATAATACTCGCGCAGGTGTACTCGTATGGCCCGTCATAATTTGCACAAAATGAATTAACATACTCAAGTAAATAAATATTTTGACGGGAATGTGGTGGATGTAAAAATCTTATTCGGCCTCTCCGACAAACTAACACTTGTTTACATTAACATGCATGCCTTCATGGACCTGTGACGAATTACAAACAAATATCTAAATTTCAAGTGTTCCATTTGATTTCGTTTCTGGATGCAAGCGGTTTTTTTCACTCTTGTCAGTCTGAACTTATTACATAGTGATATTTTCACATCCAGGTGCCCTAAATTTATTTTGCCGCTGATTTCAAAAATTTTTCTGGAAGGAAAGTAGTCAGCAGTGGGGCTCGCAAGGGGTGGCAGGGTTGGCAGTGCCACTCCAAGAATAAATTTACTATCGAACACAAAATTAGTTCTGTAATTCAGTTGCAGAATTATGAATTTTTCAGATATTTTCACGAAAATCTAGCGCTTACACCGCCACTGGTATGAATGTCAGTGATATCTGGTACATACAACGGTGAAAATTTCGGGGCAAATTTGGTGAAAAACAAATACATCACTATCATTAACTAAACGTAAAAATTAGCGTACAAATATAATTGGAGTCCGGTCCGATGCTGATAATTTTTCGAAAATTGATTGGGGGCAGATTTGGTGAACGCGAGGATCAAATGTTAAATTAAAATACTTTATTTGATAGCGGTAGACCTTCGAACACTGATGCGTCGCCTCATCGAATTTGGCGACTTTGCGAAGAGTTTCCGACGCTGGAGCAGCAATTTTCACAATTGTAGTTGTGTTAAAATTAAACACCGCGATCGAGTACTGCTCCACACCCTGAACCAGCAATTCTCGAATTCTAAGAATCGATAAGAAAGGTTTATCCAACGCTTGGTATGTGCGAATTTCTGCATAGAAACTAAATCAAACTAAATCGAGCATCGCCTTTTCACGTTTGTGACCTTGCCCTTGACGTGGCAGGCTCCAGCTGCTTCAATAATGTAAAAATCTTATTCGGCCTCTCCAATAAACTCACATTTGTTTACATTAACACGCATTCCCTCATGGACTTGTGACGAATTACAAACAAATATTGCAACTTCAAGTGTTCCATTTAATTTCGTTTCTGGGTGCAAGCTCCTTTCTTTTCACTCTAGTCAGTCTAAACTTATTACACAGAGTTTTATTTTCAAATCCAGGCGCCCTAAAGAATTTTGTCGTTGTTTTCAAAAGTTTCAAGAGAAGGAGAGTTGACATAGAAGCTAAATTATTCCAAATTATTCCCATTTAGTTCTCTGACAACGTTAAAGACAATGTTGAAATATATAAATACAAAATTTTACACCATAAAAACGAAGTATCTAGGAATTATGCATAAAAAAAGTCGAAGTTATTCTTCACTCTTGAGCTTTATTTCCGGTATTAAAAATGCAATAGGAAAGATAGTAAGAAAGACTATTTCCATCAATTTTCACGGGAATTATACGTGGTGGTATTTGTTCTCCGCATACTATTAGATTTTAAAACTGCTCCATTTTAGTTATAAATAATGCAGAACAATAATGATCGCAATGTACGTAAAATAAATAGTGTAAATAAATCGTGTATAAGCATGCAATACTTAAGCGTATGATGTCAGTGAAAATTTCGGATTTCGTCCGGAGCAGGTTTGGTGAAGAACAAATACACCTATCATTAACTGAACGAAAAAATTAGCGTACGAAAATAAGTGAAGTCCGGTCCGACACTGGAAATTTTTCGAAAATCGATTGAGGAGAGTTTTGGTTAACGGCAAGAACAAATCGGGAATATTATATTAAAATAATTTATTTAATAGCGATAAAACTTTGAATACCGATGCGTCGCCTCGACCTTGGCGACGTTGAGTACCAGCGTTCCAGACGCTGAAGCAGCAATTTTAACAATTATATGAGGTGCACGTGCCTCGTGCGTATGAAAACAATTTGGATAACAAAAGAGATTAATTTGTATGTACCAAATAATACTCGCACAGGTGTACTCGTATGGCCCGTCATAATTTTCACAAAATCAATTTAAGAAATTAACATTCTAAAGTAAATCAATATTTTGACGGGAATGTTAAACATCTTATTCGGCCTCTCCAACAAACTAACACTTGTTTACATTAACATGCATTCCTTCATGGACCTGTGACGAATTACAAACAAATATGGAAATTTCAAGTGTTCCATGTCAGTCTGAACTTATTACACAGTGATATTTTCACATTCAGGCGCCCTAAATTATTTTGACGTTGATTTATAAAGTTTCCCTGGAAGGAGAGTAGTCAGCAGGTGCCTCGTCAGGGGTGGCAGGGTTGGCAGTGCCACTCCAAGTATAAATTTACTATCGAACACAAAGATAGTTCTGATTAAATTGCAGAATTTCGAATTTTTCAGATATTTTTACGAAACTCTAGCGCTTACACCGCTTTTATACCTCTTTAAAGTTAAAAACCATAGAGCTGTTTATACAAATGCACGCATGTTGAAAAGGTAGGGCTTGCCCCGTCAGCGTGTTGCAATTCAGAAATACGTTCATGTTTGCATCTCAACTGGAACAAATATTTATTGGAAGGTGGAAGAGAATCAAAATAGGTATCAGCATATTTAATATTCAGAATAACGACTATTAGTCGGAACAATATATTTTATGTGCAGATATTTATTAATATTTTATGATTTAATACGATAAGGCATTTATAGATAACACAACCAAATAGAAGATTTTGATTGAAAACGATTATTAATTTATGGTAGCCGAAGTAATTTAAGTGAGTTTGGCATAGCTTGCTATGTTTTGTAGCATTTTCGTAATTTTAAAGTGATTGCGCTTATTTTGGGGTGGTAAGGGGTAGTTGGGGGTGATTTATGGTAGCCGAAGTAATTTAGGTGAGTTAGGCATAGTTTGCTATGGTTTGTAGCATTTTTTGTAATTTTAAAGTGATTGGGCTTATTTTGGGGTGGTAAGGGGTAGTTGGGGGTGATTTATGGTAGCCGAAGTAATTTAGGTGAGTTAGGCATAGTTTGCTATGATTTGTTGAATATTTTGTAATTTTAAAGTGATTGGGCTTATTTTGGGGTTGTAAGGGGTAGTTCGGGGTAATTTATGGTAACCGAAGTAATTTAGGGGAGTTTGGCATAGTTTGCTACGGTTTGTAGAATTTTTTTGTAATTTTAAAGTGATTGAGCCTATTTTGGGGTGGTAAGGGGTAGTTGGGGGTGATTTATAGAAGCCAAAGTAATTTAAGTGAGTTTGGCATAGTTTGCTATGGTTTGTAGCATTTTTTGTAATTTTAAAGTGATTGGGCTTATTTTGGGGTGGTAAGGGGTAGTTGGGGGTGATTTATGGTAGCCGAAGTAATTTAGGTGAGTTAGGCATAGTTTGCTATGATTTGTTGAATATTTTGTAATTTTAAAGTGATTGGGTTTATTTTGGGGTTGTAAGGGGTAGTTCGGGGTGATTTATGGTAGCCGAAGTAATTTAGGGGAGTTTGGCATAGTTTGCTATGGTTTGTAGCATTTTTTATAATTTTAAAGTGATTGGGCTTATTTTGGGGTAGTAAGGGGTAGTTGGGGGTGATTTATGTTAGCCGAAGTAATTTAGGTGAGTTAGGCATAGTTTGCTATGGTTTCTAGCATTTTTTGTAATTTTAAAGTGATTGGGATGAGTTAGGGGTGGTAAGGGGTAGTTGGGGGTGATTTATGATAGCCGAAGTAATTTAAGTGAGTTTGGCATAGTTTGCTATGGTTTGTAGCATTTTTTATAATTTTAAAGTGATTGGGCTTATTTTGGGGAGGTAAGGGGTAGTTGGGGGTGATTTATGATAGCCGAAGTAATTTAAGTGAGTTTGGCATAGTTTGGTATGGTTTGTAGAATTTTTTGTAATTTTAAAGTGATTGGGCTTATTTTGGGGTTGTAAGGGGTAGCTGGGGGTGATTTATAGAAGCCAAAGTAATTTAAGTGAGTTTGGCATAGTTTGCTATGGTTTGTAGCATTTTTGGTAATTTTAAAGTGATTGGGCTTATTTTGGGGTTGTAAGGGGTAGTTGGGCGTGATTTATGGTAGCCGAAGTAATTTAGGTGAGTTAGGCATAGTTTGCTATGATTTGTTGAATATTTTGTAATTTTAAAGTGATTGAGTTTATTTTGGGGTTGTAAGGGGTAGTTCGGGGTGATTTATGGTAGCCGAAGTAATTTAGGGGAGTTTGGCATAGTTTGCTATGGTTTGTAGCATATTTTATAATTTTAAAGTGATTGGGCTTATTTTGGGGTAGTAAGGGGTAGTTGGGGGTGATTTATGTTAGCCGAAGTAATTTAGGTGAGTTAGGCATAGTTTGCTATGGTTTCTAGCATTTTTTGTAATTTTAAAGTGATTGGGATGAGTTAGGGGTGGTAAGGGGTAGTTGGGGGTGATTTATGATAGCCGAAGTAATTTAAGTGAGTTTGGCATAGTTTGCTATGGTTTGTAGCATTTTTTATAATTTTAAAGTGATTGGGCTTATTTTGGGGTTGTAAGGGGTAGTTGGGGGTGATTTATGGTAGCCGAAGTAATTTAGGTGAGTTAGGCATAGTTTGCTATGATTTGTTGAATATTTTGTAATTTTAAAGTGATTGGGTTTATTTTGGGGTTGTAAGGGGTAGTTCGAGGTGATTTATGGTAGCCGAAGTAATTTAGGGGAGTTTGGCATAGTTTGCTATGGTTTGTAGCATTTTTTATAATTTTAAAGTGATTGGGATGAGTTAGGGGTGGTAAGGGGTAGTTGGGGGTGATTTATGATAGCCGAAGTAATTTAGGTGAGTTAGGCATAGTTTGCTATGATTTGTTGAATATTTTGTAATTTTAAAGTGATTGGGCTTATTTTGGGGTTGTAAGGGGTAGTTCGGGGTGATTTATGATAGCCGAAGTAATTTAAGTGAGTTTGGCATAGTTTGGTATGGTTTGTAGAATTTTTTGTAATTTTAAAGTGATTGGGCTTATTTTGGGGTTGTAAGGGGTAGCTGGGGGTGATTTATGGTAGCCGAAGTAATTTAGGTGAGTTAGGCATAGTTTGCTATGGTTTGTAGCATTTTTTGTAATTTTAAAGTGATTGGGCTTATTTTGGGGTGGTAAGGGGTAGTTGGGGGTGATTTATGGTAGTCGAAGTAATTTAGGTGAGTTAGGCATAGTTTGCTATGATTTGTTGAATATTTTGTAATTTTAAAGTAATTGGGCTTATTTTGGGGTTGTAAGGGGTAGTTCGGGGTGATTTATGATAGCCGAAGTAATTTAAGTAAGTTTGGCATAGTTTGGTATGGTTTGTAGAATTTTTTGTAATTTTAAAGTGATTGGGCTTATTTTGGGGATGTAAGGTGTAGCTGGGGGTGATTTATGGTAGCCGAAGTAATTTAGGGGAGTTTGGCACAGTTTGCTACGGTTTGTAGAATTTTTTTGTAATTTTAAGGTGATTGAGCCTATTTTGGGGAGGTAAGGGATAGTTGGGGGTGATTAATGGAAGCCGAAGTAATTTAGGTGAGTTAGGCATAGTTTGCGTCATTTTGTTTTATTTTAAAGTGATTGGAGTTACTTGGGGTTGCTAAAGGGTGGTAAGGGATGATTTAAGATAACGGATCTAATTTATGTCAGTTTGGCTTAGTTCGGGAATTTTTTGGGGTTGATTTGGTAAAGTTTGCAGTGGTAAGAGATATTTGAGGATGTTTAATGTTGACGGATTAAATTTGGAGTGATTTGGTAATTTTTAATTGAGTCACGGATCGACATATAATTGAAATCAAAATTATAATTGAAATATCGGCGGCCTCGCTAGGTACGGCAAAAGTATGATCACGAAAGCAGAAACTCGACGTTGAAATTGTTTAGGTTAAATAAGTGCTTTTAATGTAAACCGGTCGCCCGTCGTCGAAGTTGTTTTGGCTAGATACGTGCTTCTAACATAAACACGGTCTCCGCGATCGGATCATTTTTTGTTTATTTTAGCCGGTTTTTATTGAATTACAAAGGAACCGGGCCGAATTTCGCAAAATCCCTTCTTAGTGTTCAGTTTCGGCACATGATACACCCGTGTCTAAAATTTCAAGTCGCCAGCCCTCACGGTTTGGGCTGTGGGTTGTCGGTGAATCAGTGAATGTGTAGATGTGTAGATGAGTGTGTCAGTGAGGACACTTCGCTTTATATATATAGATTTCGTGAAAATTATGACGGGCCATACGAGTACACCTGTGCGAGTATTATTTGGTACATACAAATTAATCTCTTTTGTTATCCAAATTGTTTACATACGCACTAGGCACGTGCACCTCATATAATTGTGAAAATTGCTGCTTCAGCGTACTCAACGTCGCCAAGGTCGAGGCGACGCATCGGTATTCGAAATTCTATCGCTATTAAATAAATTATTTTAATATAATATTCCCGATTTGTTCTTGCCGTTAACCAAAACTCTCCCCAATCGATTTTCGAAAAATTTCCAGCGTCGGACCGGACTTCACTTATTTTTGTACGCTAATTTTTAGGTTCAGTTAATGATAGTGGTGTATTTGTTCTTCACCAAACCTGCTCCGACCGAAATCCGAAACTTTCACTGACATCATACGCTTAAGTATTGTATGCTTATACACGATTTACACTATTTATTTTACGTACACTGCGTTCATTATTGTTCTGCATTATTTATACCTAAGATGGAGCAGTTTGAAAATCTAATAGTAAGCGGAGAACAAATACCACCACGTATAATTCCCGTGAAAAGTGATGGAAATAGTCTTTCTTACTATCGTTCCTATTACATTTTTAATACCGGAAATAGAGCTCAAGAGCGAAGAATAACTTCGACTTTTTTTATACATAATTCCTAAATACTTCGTTTTTATGGTGTAAAATTTTGTATCTATATATTTCAACATTGTCTTTAACGTTGTCAGAGAACTAAATGGGAATAATTTGGAATAATTTAGCTTCTATGTCAACTCCCCTTCTCTTGAAACTTTGGAAAACAACTACTAAATTCTTTAGAGCGCCTGGATTTGAAAATATAACTCTGTGTAATAAGTTTAGACTGTCTAGAGTGAAAAGAAAGGAGCTTGCACCCAGAAACGAAATTAAATGGAACACTTGAAGTTGCAATATTTGTTTGTAATGCGTCACAATTCCATGAGGGAATGCGTGTTAATGTAAACAAATGTAAGTTTATTAGAGAGGCCGTATAAGATTTTTACATTATTGAAGCAGCTGGAGCCTGCCACGTCAAGGGCAAGGTCACAAACGTGAAAAGGCAATGCTAGATTTAGTTTGATTGAGTATCTATGCAGAAATTCGCACATACCAAGCGTTGGATAAGACTTTCTTATCGTTTCTTAGAATTCGAGAATTGCTGGTTCAGCGTGTGGAGCAGTACTCGATCGCGGTGTTTAATTTTAACACCACTACAATTGTGAAAATTGCTGCTCCAGCGTCGGAAACTGTTCGCAAAATCGCCAAATTCGATGAGGCGACGCATCAGTGTTCGAAGGTCTACCGCTATCAAATAAAGTATTTTAATTTAACATTTGATCCTCGCGTTAACCAAATCTGACCCCAATCAATTTTCGAAAAATTACCTGCGTCGAACCGGAATCCACTTATATTTGTACGCAAATTTTTACTTTCAGTTAATGGTAGTGGTGTATTTGTTTTTCACCAAATTTTCCCCGGCTGAAATCCGAAATTTTCACCGTTGTATGTACCAGAGATAACTGACATTCATACCCTTAATAATTATGTGCTTATACACGTTTTACTCTATTTATTTTACGTACACTGCGTTTATTATTGTTTTACATCATTTATAACTAAGATGGAGAAGTTTGAAAATCTAGCGATGTACAAATACCACACCGTATTATGAAAGGTGATGGAAATTGTCTTTTTTTATATCTATGGTATTGGTATTGATATTTTAATACTGGGACGGAAGCTCAAGAGGTTGGCACTTTAATTGTTCAACAAGTGTGTGTTAATGTAAGCAGGTGTGAGTCCGTCGGAGAGACCGAATAAGATTTTTACATCCACCATATTCCCGTCAAAATATTTATTTATTTTAGAATGTTAATTTTGCCGTAAACAAAATTTGTTCCCAATCACCATCGTCGTACCGGACGACCGTTCAGTTAATGATAATGGTGTATTTATTTTTCACCAAATCTGCCTCGGCTGAAATCCAAAATTTACAGCGTTGGACCAGACATTACTGACATTGATACGCGTTTTACACTGTTTATTTTACGTAAATACATTGTGTTCATTATTGCTTTACATCATTTATAACTAAGATGGACAAGTTTGAAAATCTAGCGATGCACAAATACCATAAAATACCACATTTTACCACATACCAAAATTTTAATACTGGAAAGGGAGCTCAAAAGTTTCGCACTTTAATTGTCCAACCAGTTAGGGCCAGGTTGTAAAAATTTTTGTGCAGTTCAGAAGGAGATAAGTGTTTGTTTATTCCGGAGATAAGTCAAAATCATCTACATACTGTTCTGTTTGTGAGTTGACTGCAGCAAGAGGAATCGTTCCATTGTGTTTTCAATTTTATCATAACACTAGCTGAATGTACCCGGCGTTGCCCGGACGTAGATTAAATAAACGCAGTGTTGACAAAAGTGGTGTATTGGTGATGTTGACTAATCGACATAATAATACAATTAAACAGGAATGCTCTACTTTTCCAATCAGAAAATAAACAAATTTGCTGAAATTAACTTGCATTGCCAGGACCGGGTACTTCGTTCAATATGATTTGGAAAATGACGATAATTTAGTTTATGGGTGCAAGCTCATTTTTTTTCATTCTTTTTCACTCTTCAAGAGAAGGAGAGTTGACAGAGAAGCTGAATTATTCCAAATTATTCCCATTTAGTTCTCTAACAACATTAAAGAATGTCGTCGAAGAATGTTGAAATATATAAATACATAATTTCACACCATAAAAACGATGTATTTGGTGTGGTTTCGGATGATAAGGTTTTTTTTGGGGATTGTTTTGAATGGTTATTGATGGTTGGCGGGGTTTAGCTTTGGCGGATTAAACGAATCTTTTGGTAATTTTAATGTGATTGGGTTTAGTTTGGCTTGGTAAGAAGTGGTTGGGGTGATATAGCGGAAGTCGAAGTAATTTATGCGAGTTTAGCGTAGTTTGCTTGGAATTCGTAATTTTTTTACATTTTAGGTTGATGTGGGGTAGTTTGGAATGGCAAGTGTATGATTTTTGAGGGTAGTTTGGAATGGTACATTATGTTTAGGGGTGTTTAACGTATTCAGGTAAAATATACAGAAAATTTGGTAATTTTAAAATGAACAATTATAGTGCGAACCTCTTGAGCTCTATTTTCGGTAATAAAATGCAATAGGAAAGATAGTAAAAAAGACTATTTCCATCACTTTTCAGAGGAATTATACGTGGTGGTATTTTGTACCCCGCTTACTATTCCCCCATCTTAGTTATAAATAATGCAGAACAATAATGAACACAATGTACATAAAATAAATAGTGTAAATTTATATATATAAAGCGAAGTGTCCTCACTGACACACTCATTCATCTACACACTGATTCATAATCAACCCACAGCCCAAACCGTGAGGGCTGGAGACTTGAAATTTTAGACACGGGTGTATCATGTGCCGAAAGTGAACACTAAGAAGGAATTTTGCGAAATTCGGCCCGGTTCCTTTGTAATTCAATAAAAACCGGCTAAAATAAACAAAAAATGATCGGATCGCGGAGACCGTGTTTATGTTAGAAGCACGTATCTAGCCAAAACAACTTCGACGACGGGCGACCTGTTTACATTAAAAGCACTTATTTAACCTAAACAATTTCAACGTCGAGTTTCTGCTTTTGTGATCAAATTTTTACCGTACATAGCGAGGCCGCAGATATTTTTATTATAGTCTTGATTTCAATTATAATGTCGATCCGTGACTCAATTAAAAATTACAAAACCACTGCAAATTTAATCCGTCTACATTAAACATCCTCAAATATCTCTTACAATTGCGAACTTTACCAAATCAACCCCAAAAAATTCCCGAACTACGCCAAACTGACATAAATTAGATCCGCCGTTATCTTAAATCAGCCCTTACCACCCTTTAGCAACCCCAAGTAACTCCAATCACTTTAAAATAAAACAAAATGACACAAATCATAGCAAACTATGCCTAACTCACCTAAATTACTTCGGCTACCATAAATCACCCCCAACTACCCCTTACCACCCCAAAATAAACCCAATTACTTAAAAATTACAAAAAATTATACAAACCATAGCAAACTATGTCAAACTCACCTAAATTACTTCGGCTACCATAAATCACCCCCAACTACCCCTTACAACCCCAAAATAAGCCCAATCACTTTAAAATTACAAAAAATGTTACAAGCCATATCAAACTCTGCCAAACTCATCTAAATTACTTCGAGTTCCATAAATCACCCCCAACTACCCCTTACCACCCCAAAATAGGCTCAATCACTTTAAAATTACAAAAAAAATCTACAAACCGTAGCAAACTATGCCAAACTCCCCTAAATTACTTCGGCTACCATAAATCACCCCGAACTACCCCTTACCACCCCAAACTAAGCCCAATCACTTTAAAATTACAAAAAATGATACAAACCATAGCAAACTATGCCAAACTCACCCAAATTACTTCGGCTACCATAAATCACACCCAACTACCCCCTACCACCCCAAAATAAGCCCAATCACTTTAAAATTACAAAAAATTCTACAAACCATAGCAAACTATGCCAAACTCCCATAAATTACTTCGGCTACCATAAATCACCCCCAACTACCCCTTACAACTCCAAAATAAGACCAATCACTTTAAAATTACAAAAAATGCTACAAACCATAGCAAACTGTGCCGAACTCACTTAAATTACTTCGGCTACCATAAATCATCCCCAACTACCCCTTACCAACCACAAACTAAACCCAATCATTTTAAAATTACAAAAAATGCTGCAAACCATAGCAAACTATGCCAAACTCACTTAAATTACTTCGGCTATCATAAATCACCCCCAACTCCCCTTACCACCCCTAAAAAAGCCCAATTACTTTAAAATTACAAAAAATTATACAAACCATAGCAAATTATGTCAAACTCACCTAAATTACTTCGGCTACCATAAATCACCCCCCAAATACCCCTTACGACCCCAAAATTAGCCCAATCACTTTAAAATTACGAAAAATGCTACAAACCATAGCAAACTATCTCAAACTCACCTGAATTTCTTCGGCTACCATAAATCACCCCCAACTACCCCTTACCGCCCCAAACTAAGCCCAATCACTTTAAAATTACAAAAAATGCTACAAACCATAGCAAACTATTCCAAACTCACCTAAATTACTTCGGCTCCGATAAATCACCCCCAACTACCCCTTACCACCCCAAAATAAGCCCAATCACTTTAAAATTACAAAAAATGCTACAAACCATAACAAGATATTCCAAAATCACCTAAATTACTTCCGCTTTCATAAATCACCCCCAACTCCCCTTACCACCCCAAAATGAGCCCAATTACTTTAAAATTACAAAAAATTATACAAACCATAGCAAATTATGTCAAACTCACCTAAATTACTTCGGCTACCATAAATCACCCCCAACTACCCCTTACGACCCCAAAATTAGCCCAATTACTTTAAAATTACAAAAATTATACAAACCATAGCAAACTATGTCAAATTTACCTAAATTACTTCGGCTACCATAAATCACCCCCAACTACCCCTTACCGCCCCAAAATTAGCCTAATCACTTTAAAATTATAAAAAATGCTACAAAACATAGCAAGCTATGCCAAACTCACTTAAATTACTTCGGCTACCATAAATTAATAATAATTTTCAATCAAAATCTTCTATTTAGTTGGGTCATTTATAAATGCCTTATCGTATTAAATCATAAAATATTAATAAATATCTGCACATAAAATATATTGTTTCGACTAATAGACGTTATTCTGCATATTAAATATGCTGATATCTATTTTGATTCTCTTCCACCTTCCAATAAATATTTGTTCCAGTTGAGATGCAAATATAAACGTATTTCTGAATTGCAACACGCTGACGGGGCAAGCCCTACCTTTTCAACATGCGTGCATTTGTATAAACAGCTCTATGGTTTTTAACTTTAAAGAGGTATAAAGGCGGTGTAAGCGCTAGATTTTCGTAAAAATATCTGAAAAATTCGAAATTCTGCAATAGAATTACAGAACTATCTTTGTGTTCGATAGTAAATTTATACTTGGAGTGGTTTCCCTTCCAGGGAAACTTTATAAATCAACGGCAAAATAATTTAGGGCGCCTGAATGTGAAAATATCACTGTGTAATAAGTTCAGACTGACATGGAACACTTGAAATTTCGATATTTGTTTGTAATTCGTCACAGGTCCGTGAAGGAATGCATGTTAATGTAAACAAGTGTTAGTTTGTTGGAGAGACCGAATAAGATTTTTAACATTCCCGTGAAAATATTTATTTACTTTAGAATGTTAATTTTTTAAATTCATTTCTTGAAAATTATGACGGGCCATACGAGTACACCTGTGCGAGTATTATTTGAAATTTTGGAAAACAACGACAAAATTCTTTAGGGCGCCTGGATTTGAAAATATAACTCTTTGTAATAAGTTTAGACTGACCAGAGTGAAAAGAAAGGAGCTTGCACCCAGAAACGAAATTAAATGGAACACTTGAAGTTGCAATATTTGTTTGTAATTCGTCACAAAACCATGAAGGAATGCGTGTTAATGTAAACAAATGTGAGTTTATTGGAGAGGCCGAATAAGATTTTTACATTATTGAAGTAGCTGGAGCCTGCCACGTCAAGGGCAAGGTCACAAACGTGAAAAGGCGATGCTCGATTTAGTTTGATTGAGTATCTATGCAGAAATTCGCACATACCAAGCGTTGGTTAAGCCTTTCTTATCGTTTCTTAGAATTCGAGAATTGCTGGTTCAGCGTGTGGAGCAGTACTCGATCGCGGTGTTTAATTTTAACACAACTACAATTGTGAAAATTGCTGCTCCAGCGTCGGAAACTGTTCGCAAAATCGCCAAATTCGATGAGGCGACGCATCAGTGTTCGAAGGTCTACCGCTATCAAATAAAGTATTTTAATTTAACATTTGATCCTCGCGTTAACCAAATCTGCCCCCAATCAATTTTCGAAAAATTACCAGCGTCGAACCGGACTCCACTTATATTTGTACGCTAATTTTTATTTTCAGTTAATGGTAGTGGTGTATTTGTTTTTCACCAAATTTGCCCCGGCTGAAATCCGAAATTTTCACCGTTGTATGTACCAGAGATCATTCATACCCTTAATAATTATGTGCTTATACACGTTTTACACTATTTATTTTACGTACACTGTGTTTATTATTGCTTTACATCATTTATAACTAAGATGGACAAGTTTGAAAATCTAGGGATGCACAAATACCATAAAATACCACATTTTACCACATACCAAAATGTTAATACTGGAAAGGGAGCTCAAAAGGTTCGCACTTTAATTGTCCAACCAGTTAGGGCCAGGTTTTAATAATTTTTCTGCAGTTCAGAAGGAGATAAGTGTTTTTTTATACCGGAGATAAGTCAAAATCATCTACATACTGTTCTGTTTGTGAGTTGACTGCAGCAAGAGGAATCGTTCCATTGTGTTTTCAATTTTATTATAACATGATCAGCTAATTTGTAAACTTCGATTTCCTCGAAAATTTAATAAAGTTAATTTCGATTTCCTGGAATCGCTTATAGAACAACTGCCTAAAGAGTCTATTCAAAATTTTTCATCTCAGATATCAACAAAGGTATCCTCTCCATATTGAAGTACCCGGTCCTGGCAACGCAGGTAAATTTCAGCATATTTGTTTATTTTGTAATTGGTAAAGTAGAGCATTCCTGTATAATTGTATTATAATGTCGATTAGTCAACATCACCACTTTAGTCAACACTGAGTTTATTTAATCTACGTCCGGGCAACGCCGGGTACATTCAGCTAGTTTAAGATAAGGGATCTAATTTATGTCAGTTTGGCTTAGTTCGGGAATTTTTTGGGGTTGATTTGGTAAAATTTGCAATGGTAAGAGATATCTGAGGATGTTTAATGTAGACGGATTAAATTTGCAGTGGTTTTGTAATTTTTAATTGAGTCACGGATCGACATTATAATTGAAATCAAGATTATAATAAAAATATCTGCGGCCTCGCTGGGTACGGTAAAAATTTGATCACAAAAGCAGAAACTCGACGTTGAAATTGTTTAGGTTAAATAAGTGCTTTTAATGTAAACAGGTCGCCCGTCGTCGAAGTTGTTTTGGCTAGATATGTGCTTCTAACATAAACACGGTCTCCGCGATCCCATAATTTTTTGTTTATTTTAGCCGGTTTTTATTGAATTACAAAGGAACCGGGCCGAATTTCGCAAAATCCCTTCTTAGCGTTCACTTTCGGCACATGATACACCCGTGTCTAATATTTCAAGTCGCCAGCCCTCATGGTTTGGGCTGTGGGTTGTCGGTGAATCAGTAAATGTGTAGATGTGTAGATGAGTGTGTCAGTAAGGACACTTTGCTTTATATAATAGACTAGCTGAATGTACCCGGCGTTGCCCGGACGTAGATTAAATAAACTCAGTGTTGACTAAAGTGGTGATGTTGACTAATCGACATTATAATACAATTAAACAGGAATGCTCTACTTTTCCAATCACAAAATAAACCAATATGCTGAAATTAACCTGCGTTGCCAGGACCGGGTACTTCAATATGATTTGGACAAAGAGGATACCTTGGTTGATATCTGAGATGAAAAATTTTGAATAGACTCTTTAGGCAGTTGTTCTATAAGCGATTCCAGGAAATCGAAATTAACTTTATATAATTTTCGGGGAAATCGAAGTTTACTAATTAGCTGATCATGTTATGATAAAATTGAAAACACAATGGAACGATTCCTCTTGCTGCAGTCAACTCACAAACAGAACAGTATGTAGATGATTTTGACTTATCTCCGGAATAAACAAACACTTATCTCCTTCTGAACTGCACAAAAATTATTAAAACCTGGCACTAACTGGTTGGACAATTAAAGTGCGAACCTTTTGAGCTCCCTTTCCAGTATTAAAATTTTGGTATGTGGTAAAATGTGGTATTTTATGGTATTTGTGCATCGCTAGATTTTCAAACTTGTCCATCTTAGTTATAAATGATGTAAAGCAATAATGAACACAATGTATTTACGTAAAATAAACAGTGTAAAACGCGTATCAATGTCAGTAATGTCTGGTCCAACGCTGTAAATTTTGGATTTCAGCCGAGGCAGATTTGGTGAAAAATAAATACACCATTATCATTATCTGAACGGTCGTCCGGTACGACGATGGTGATTGGGAACAAATTTTGTTAACGGCAAAATTAACATTCTAAAATAAATAAATATTTTGACGGGAATATGGTGGATGTAAAAATCTTATTCGGTCTCTCCGACGGACTCACACCTGTTTACATTAACACACTTTTGAGTTTCCGTTCCAGTACTAAAATATCAATACCAATACCATAGATATAAAAAAAGACAATTTCCATCACCTTTCATAATACGGTGTGGTATTTGTACATCGCTAGATTTTCAAACTTCTCCATCTTAGTTATAAATGATGTAAAGCAATAATAAACACAGTGTACGTAAAATAAATAGTGTAAAACGTGTATAAGCACATAATTATTAAGGGTATGAATGATCTCTGGTACATACAACGGTGAAAATTTCGGATTTCAGCCGGGGCAAATTTGGTGAAAAACAAATACACCACTACCATTAACTGAAAATAAAAATTAGCGTACAAATATAAGTGGAGTCCGGTTCGACGCTTGTAATTTTTCGAAAATTGATTGGGGGCAGATTTGGTTAACGCGAGGATCAAATGTTAAATTAAAATACTTTATTTGATAGCGGTAGACCTTCGAACACTGATGCGTCGCCTCATCGAATTTGGCGATTTTGCGAACAGTTTCCGAAGCTGGAGCAGCAATTTTCACAATTGTAGTTGTGTTAAAATTAAACACCGCGATCGAGTACTGCTCCACACGCTGAACCAGCAATTCTCGAATTCTAAGAAACGATAAGAAAGGCTTAACCAACGCTTGGTATGTGCGAATTTCTGCATAGATACTCAATCAAACTAAATCGAGCATCGCCTTTTCACGTTTGTGACCTTGCCCTTGACGTGGCAGACTCCAGCTGCTTCAATAATGTAAAAATCTTATTCGGCCTCTCCAATAAACTCACATTTGTTTACATAACACGCATTCCTTCATGGACTTGTGACGAATTACAAACAAATATTGCAACTTCAAGTGTTCCATTTAATTTCGTTTCTGGGTGCAAGCTCCTTTCTTTTCACTCTAGTCAGTCTAAACTTATTACAAAGAGTTATATTTTCAAATCCAGGCGCCCTAAAGAATTTTGTCGTTGTTTTCCAAACTTTCAAATAATACTCGCACAGGTGTACTCGTAAGGCCCGTCATAATTTTCAAGAAATGAATTTAAAAAATTAACATTCTAAAGTAAATAAATATTTTCACGGGAATGTTAAAAATCTTATTCGGTCTCTCCAACAAACTAACACTTGTTTACATTAACATGCATTCCTTTATGGACCTGTGACGAATTACAAACAAATATCGAAATTTCAAGTGTTCCATGTCAGTCTGAACTTATTACACAGTGATATTTTCACATTCAGGCGCCCTAAATTATTTTGCCGTTGATTTATAAAGTTTCCCTAGAAGGGAAACCACTCCAAGTATAAATTTACTATCGAACACAAAGTTAGTTCTGTAATTCTATTGCAGAATTTCGAATTTTTCAGATATTTTTACGAAAATCTAGCGCTTACACCGCCTTTATACCTTTTTAAATTTAAAAACCATAGAGCTGTTTATACAAATGCACGCATGTTGAAAAGGTAGGGCTTGCCCCGTCAGCGTGTTGCAATTCAGAAATACGTTTATGTTTGCATCTCAACTGGAACAAATATTTATTGGAAGGTGGAAGAGAATCAAAATAGATATCAGCATATTTAATATGCAGAATAACTTCTATTAGTCGAAACAATATATTTTATGTGCAGATATTTATTAATATTTTATGATTTAATACGATAAGGCATTTATAAATGACACAACTAAATAAAAGATTTTGATTGAAAAGTATTATTAATTTATGGTAGCCGAAGTAATTTAAGTGAGTTTGGCATAGCTTGCTATGTTTTGTAGCATTTTTTGTAATTTTAAAGTGATTAGGCTAATTTTGGGGCGGTAAGGGGTAGTTGGGGGTGATTTATGGTAGCCGAAGTAATTTATGGGAGTTTGGCATAGTTTGCTATGGTTTGTAGAATTTTTTGTAATTTTAAAGTGATTGGGCTTATTTTGGGGTGGTAGGGGGTAGTTGGGGGTGATTTATGGTAGCCGAAGTAATTTGGGTGAGTTTGGCATAGTTTGCTATGGTTTGTATCATTTTTGTAATTTTAAAGTGATTGGGCTTAGTTTGGGGTGGTAAGGGGTAGTTGGGGGTGATTTATGGTAGCCGAAGTAATTTAGATGAGTTTGGCATAGTTTGATACTGCTTGTAACATTTTTTGTAATTTTAAAGTGATTGGGCTGAGTTTGGGGTGGTAAAGGGTAGTTGGGGATGATTTATGATAGCCGAAGTAATTTAAGTGACTTTGGCATAGTTTGCTATGGTTTGTAGCATTTTTTGTAATTTTAAAGTGATTTGGCTTAGTTTGGGGTGGTAAGGGAAAGTTGGGGGTGATTTTATGGTAGCCGAAGTAATTTGGGTGAGTTTGGCATAGTTTGCTATGGTTTGTGGCATTTTGTTTTATTTTAAAGTAATTGGAGTTACTTGGGGTTGCTAAGGGGTGGTAAGGGATGATTTAAGATAACGGATCTAATTTATGTCAGTTTAGCGTAGTTCGGGAATTTTTTGGGGTTGATTTGGTAAAGTTTGCAATGGTAAGAGATATTTGAGGATGTTTAATGTAGACGGATTAAATTTGGAGTGGTTTGGTAATTTTTATGCGAGTCACGGATCGACATTATAATTGAAATCAAAATTATAATTGAAATATCTGCGCCTCGCTAGGTACGGCAAAAGTATGATCAGGAAAGCAGAAACTCGACGTTGAAACTGCTTTTGTCGCTGTCGTGTGGTTCGGGAGTGGTCCGTCTGAGTTCAGCCTAATGTAAACCGGTCGCCCGACGTCGAAGTTGTTTTGGCTAGACACGTGCTTCTAACAAAAACACGGTCTCCGCGAGCCGATCATTTTTTGTTTATTTTAACCGGTTTTTATCCGGTTTTTATTTAAATACAAAGGAACCGGGCCGAATTTCGCAAAATCCCTTCTTATCACTTCGTTTCGGCACATGATACACCCGTGTCTAAAATTTCAAGTCTCCAGCCCTCACGGTTTGGGCTGTGGGTTGATTATGAATCAGTGAATGTGTAGGTGTGTAGATGAGTGTGTCAGTGAGGACACTTCGCTTTATATATATAGATTATAATTTTTAGCATTTTTTTGTAATTTTAAAGTGATTGGGCTTAGTTTGTTGCTGTAAAGTGTAGTTGGGGGTGATTTTTGATAGCCGAAGTAATTTAGGTGAGTTTGGCATAGTTAGTTAGTAGCATTTTTTTGTAATTTAAAAGTGATTGGGTTTAGTTTGTTGTGGTAAGGGTTAGTTGGTGATGATTTATGTTAGCCGAAGTAATATAGGTGAGTTTGGCATAGTTTGCTATGGTTACTAGCATTTTTTTGTAATTTAAAAGTGATTGGGATTAGTTTTTTGTGGTAAGGGTTAGTTGGTGATGATTTAGAGTAGCCGAAGTAATTTAGGTGAGTCTGGCATAGTTTGTTATGATTTGTACACCTTTTTTTGTAATTTTAAGATGATATGGTTTGGTTTGTTGTGGTAAGGGATAGTTGGGGGTGATTTACGGTAGCCGAAGTAATTTAGGTGATTCTGGTATAGTTTGTTATGATTTTTAGCATTTTTTTGTAATTTTAAAGTGATTGGGCTTAGTTTGTTGTTGTAAAGTGTAGTTGGGGGTGATTTTTGATAGCCAAAGTAATTTAGGTGAGTTTGGCATAGTTTGCTATGGTTAGTAGCATTTTTTTGTAATTTAAAAGTGATTGGGTTTAGTTTGTTGTGGTAAGGGTTAGTTGGTGATGATTTATGGTAGCCGAAGTAATATAGGTGAGTTTGGCATAGTTTGCTATGGTTACTAGCATTTTTTGTAATTTAAAAGTGATTGGGTGCCGTTTGTTGTGGTAAGGGTTAGTTGGTGATGATTTAGAGTAGCCGAAGTAATTTAGGTGAGTCTGGCATAGTTTGTTATGATTTGTACACTTTTTTTTGTAATTTTAAGATGATATGGTTTGGTTTGTTGTGGTAAGGGATAGTTGGGGGTGATTTATGGTAGCCGAAGTAATTTAGGTGATTCTGGTATAGTTTGTTATAATTTTTAGCATTTTTTTGTAATTTTAAAGTGATTGGGCTTAGTTTGTTGCTGTAAAGTGTAGTTGGGGGTGATTTTTGATAGCCGAAGTAATTTAGGTGAGTTTGGCATAGCTTGCTATGGTTAGTAGCATTTTTTTGTAATTTAAAAGTGATTGGGTTTAGTTTGTTGTGGTAAGGGTTAGTTGGTGATGATTTATGGTAGCCGAAGTAATTTAGGTGAGTTTGGCATCGCTTGCTATGGTTACTAGCATTTTTTTGTAATTTAAAAGTGATTGGGTTTAGTTTGTTGTGGTAAGGGTTAGTTGGTGATGATTTAGAGTAGCCGAAGTAATTTAGGTGAGTCTGGCATAGTTTGTTATGATTTGGACACCTTTTTTTGTAATTTTAAGATGATATGGTTTGGTTTGTTGTGGTAAGGGATAGTTGGGGGTGATTTACGGTAGCCGAAGTAATTTAGGTGATTCTGGTATAGTTTGTTATGATTTTTAGCATTTTTTTGTAATTTTAAAGTGATTGGGCTTAGTTTGTTGTTGTAAAGTGTAGTTGGGGGTGATTTTTGATAGCCAAAGTAATTTAGGTGAGTTTGGCATAGTTTGCTATGGTTAGTAGCATTTTTTTGTAATTTAAAAGTGATTGAGTTTAGTTTGTTGTGGTAAGGGTTAGTTGGTGATGATTTATGGTAGCCGAAGTAATATAGGTGAGTTTGGCATAGTTTGCTATGGTTACTAGCATTTTTTGTAATTTAAAAGTGATTGGGTGCCGTTTGTTGTGGTAAGGGTTAGTTGGTGATGATTTAGAGTAGCCGAAGTAATTTAGGTGAGTCTGGCATAGTTTGTTATGATTTGTACACTTTTTTTTGTAATTTTAAGATGATATGGTTTGGTTTGTTGTGGTAAGGGATAGTTGGGGGTGATTTATGGTAGCCGAAGTAATTTAGGTGATTCTGGTATAGTTTGTTATGATTTTTAGCATTTTTTTGTAATTTTAAAGTGATTGGGCTTAGTTTGTTGCTGTAAAGTGTAGTTGGGGGTGATTTTTGATAGCCGAAGTAATTTAGGTGAGTTTGGCATAGCTTGCTATGGTTAGTAGCATTTTTTTGTAATTTAAAAGTGATTGGGTTTAGTTTGTTGTGGTAAGGGTTAGTTGGTGATGATTTATAGTAGCCGAAGTAATTTAGGTGAGTTTGGCATCGCTTGCTATGGTTACTAGCATTTTTTTGTAATTTAAAAGTGATTGGGTTTAGTTTGTTGTGGTAAGGGTTAGTTGGTGATGATTTAGAGTAGCCGAAGTAATTTAGGTGAGTCTGGCATAGTTTGTTATGATTTGGACACCTTTTTTTGTAATTTTAAGATGATATGGTTTGGTTTGTTGTGGTAAGGGATAGTTGGGGGTGATTTACGGTAGCCGAAGTAATTTGGGTGATTCTGGTATAGTTTGTTATGATTTTTAGCATTTTTTTGTAATTTTAAAGTGATTGGGCTCAGTTTGTTGCTGTAAAGTGTAGTTGGGGGTGATTTTTGATAGCCGAAGTAATTTAGGTGAGTTTGGCATAGTTTGCTATGGTTAGTAGCATTTTTTTGTAATTTAAAAGTGATTGGGTTTAGTTTGTTGTGGTAAGGGTTAGTTGGTGATGATTTATGGTTGCAGAAGTAATTTAGGTTAGTTTGTCATAGTTTGCTATGGTTACTAGCATTTTTTTGTAATTTAAAAGTGATTGGGTTTAGTTTGTTGTGGTAAGGGTTAGTTGGTGATGATTTAGAGTAGCCGAAGTTAATTAGGTGAGTCTGGCATAGTTTGTTATGATTTGTACACCTTTTTTTGTAATTTTAAGATGATATGGTTTGGTTTTTTGTGGTAAGGGATAGTTGGGGGTGATTTACGGTAGCCAAAGTAATTTTATTGATTCTGGTATAGTTTGTTATGATTTTTAGCATTTTTTTGTAATTTTAAAGTGATTGGGCTTAGTTTGTTGCTGTAAAGTGTAGTTAGGGGTGATTTTTGATAGCCGAAGTAATTTAGGTGAGTTTGGCATAGTTTGCTATGGTTAGTAGCACTTTTTTGTAATTTAAATGTGATTGGGTTTAGTTTGTTGTGGTAAGGGTTAGTTGGTGATAATTTAGAGTAGCCGAAGTAATTTAGGTGAGTTTGGCATAGTTTGCTATGGTTAGTAGCATTTTTTTATAATTTAAAAGTGATTGGGTTTAGTTTGTTGTGGTAAGGGTTAGTTGGTGATGATTTATGGTAGCCGAAAAAATTTAGGTGAGTTTGGCATAGTTTGCTATGGCTACTAGCATTTTTTTGTAATTTAAATGTGATTGGGTTTAGTTTGTTGTGGTAAGGGATAGTTGGTGATGATTTAGAGTAGCCGAAGTAATTTAGGTGAGTCTGGCATAGTTTGTTATAATTTGTACACCTTTTTTTGTAATTTTAAGATGATATGGTTTGGTTTGTTGTGGTAAGGGATAGTTGGGTTGATTTACGGTAGCCGAAGTAATTTAGGTGATTCTGGTATAGCTTGTTACGAGTTTTAGCATTTTTTTGTAATTTTAAAGTGATTGTGCTTAGTTTGTTGCTGTAAAGTGTAGTTGGGGGTGATTTTTGATAGCCGAAGTAATTTAGGTGAGTTTGGCATAGTTTGCTATGGTTAGTAGCATTTTTTTGTAATTTAAAATTGATTGGGTTTAGTTTGTTGTGGTAAGGGTTAGTTGGTGATGATTTATGGTAGCCGAAGTAATTTAGGTGAGTTTGGCATAGTTTGCTATGGTTACTAGCATTTTTTTGTAATTTAAAAGTGATTGGGTTAGGTTTGTTGTGGTAAGGGTTAGTTGCTGATGATTTAGAGTAGCCGAAGTAATTTAGGTGAGTCTGGCATAATTTGTTATGATTTGTACACCTTTTTTTGTAATTTTAAGATGATATGGTTTGGTTTGTTGTGGTAAGGGATAGTTGGGTTGATTTACGGTAGCCGAAGTAATTTAGGTGATTCTGTTATTGTTTGTTACGAGTTTTAGCATTTTTTTCTAATTTTAAAGTGATTGTGCTTAGTTTGTTGCTGTAAAGTGTAGTTGGGGGTGATTTTTGATAGCCGAAGTAATTTAGGTGAGTTTGGCATAGTTTGCTATGGTTAGTAGCATTTTTTTGTAATTTAAAATTGATTGGGTTTAGTTTGTTGTGGTAAGGGTTAGTTGGTGATGATTTATGGTAGCCGAAGTAATTTAGGTGAGTTTGGCATAGTTTGCTATGGTTACTAGCATTTTTTTGTAATTTAAAAGTGATTGGGTTAGGTTTGTTGTGGTAAGGGTTAGTTGCTGATGATTTAGAGTAGCCGAAGTAATTTAGGTGAGTCTGGCATAGTTTGTTATGATTTGTACACCTTTTTTTGTAATTTTAAGATGATATGGTTTGGTTTGTTGTGGTAAGGGATAGTTGGGGGTGATTTACGGTAGCCGAAGTAATTTAGGTGATTCTGGTATAGTTTGTTATGATTTTTAGCATGTTTTTGTAATTTTAAAGTGATTGGGCTTAGTTTGTTGCTGTAAAGTGTAGTTGGGGGTGATTTTTGATAGCCGAAGTAATTTAGGTGAGTTTGGCATAGTTTGCTATGGTTAGTAGCATTTTTTTATAATTTAAAAGTGATTGGGTTTAGTTTGTTGTGGTAAGGGTTAGTTGGTGATGATTTATGGTAGCCGAAAAAATTTAGGTGAGTTTGGCATAGTTTGCTATGGTTACTAGCATTTTTTTGTAATTTAAAAGTGATTGGGTTTAGTTTGTTGTGGTAAGGGTTAGTTGGTGATGATTTAGAGTAGCCGAAATAATTTAGGTGAGTTTGGCATAGTTTGCTATGGTTAGTAGCATTTTTTTGTAATTTAAAAGTGATTGGGTTTAGTTTGTTGTGGTAAGGGTTAGTTGGTGATGATTTATGGTAGCCGAAGTAATTTAGGTGAGTTTGGCATCGCTTGCTATGGTTACTAGCATTTTTTTGTAATTTAAAAGTGATTGGGTTTAGTTTGTTGTGGTAAGGGTTAGTTGGTGATGATTTAGAGTAGCCGAAGTAATTTAGGTGAGTCTGGCATAGTTTGTTATGATTTGGACACCTTTTTTTGTAATTTTAAGATGATATGGTTTGGTTTGTTGTGGTAAGGGATAGTTGGGGGTGATTTACGGTAGCCGAAGTAATTTTGGTGATTCTGGTATAGTTTGTTATGATTTTTAGCATTTTTTTGTAATTTTAAAGTGATTGGGCTTAGTTTGTTGCTGTAAAGTGTAGTTGGGGGTGATTTTTGATAGCCGAAGTAATTTAGGTGAGTTTGGCATAGTTTGCTATGGTTAGTAGCACTTTTTTGTAATTTAAATGTGATTGGGTTTAGTTTGTTGTGGTAAGGGTTAGTTGGTGATGATTTAGAGTAGCCGAAGTAATTTAGGTGAGTTTGGCATAGTTTGCTATGGTTAGTAGCATTTTTTTATAATTTACTAGCTGAATGTACCCGGCGTTGCCCGGACGTAGATTAAATAAACGCAGTGTTGACAAAAGTGGTGTATTGGCGATGTTGACTAATCGACATTATAATACAATGGGAATGCTCTACCTTGCCTATCACTAAATAAACAAATTTGCTGCAATTAACCTGCGTTGGCAGGACTTCAATATGATTTGGACAAAGAGGATACCTTGCTTGATATCTGAGATGAAAAATCTTGAATAGACTATTTAGGCAAAGACGCAGTTTGGAAGTGTTCTATAAGCGATTCCAGGAAATCGTAATTAACGTTCGGGAAAATAAAAGTTTACAAATTAGTTGATCATGTTATGATAAAGTTGAAAACACAATGGAAACATTTCTCCTGCTGCAGTCATCTCACAAAGGGAACAGTATGTGGATGATTTTGACTTATCTTCAGCATAAACAAACTCTTCAGCATAATTATCTCCTTCTGAACTGCACAAAAATTATTAAAACCTGGCCGCAACTTGTTTGACAATTAAAGTGCGAACCTTTTGAGCTCACTTTCCAGTATTAAAATTTCAATACGAATACCATAGATAGTAAAAAAGATATAATACGGTGTGGTATTTGTACATCGCTATTTTTCAAACCTCTCCATATTAGTTATAAATGATGTACAGCAATAATAAACAGTATGTACGTAAAATAAATAGTGTAAAACGTGTATAAGCACAGAATTATTAAGGGTATGAATGTCAGTGAAGTCTCGTACAACGGTGCAAATTTCGGATTTCAGCTGGGGCAAATTTGGTGAAAAACAAATACACCACTATCATTAACTGAACGTAAAAATTAGCGTACAAATATAAGTGGAGTCCGGGTCCAACTCTGGTAATTTTTCTAAAATTGATTGGGACAGATTTGGTTAACGCGAGGAACAAATGAACCACCAAGGGAATGTTAAATTAAAATACTTTATTTGATCTGCATAGATATTAAATCAAACCAAATCGAGCATCGCCTTTTCACGTTTGTGACCTTGCCCTTGACGTGGCAGGCTCAAGCTGCTTCAATAATGTAAAAATCTTATTCGGCATCTCCAATAAACTCACATTTGTTTACATTAACACGCATTCCTTCATGGACTTGTGACGAATTACAAACAAATATTGCAACTTCAAGTGTTCCATTTAATTTCGTTTCTGGGTGCAAGCTCCTTTCTTTTCACTCTAGTCAGTCTGAACTTATTACACAGATGGATATTTTCAAATCCAGGCGCCCTAAATAATTTTGTCGTTGCTTTCAAAAGTTTCAAGAGAAGGAGAGTTGACAGAGAAGCTAAATTATTCCAAATGATTCCCATTTAGTTCTCTGACAACGTTAAAGACAATGTTGAAATATATAAATACAAAATTTCACACCATAAAAACGAAGTATTTGGGAATTATGGATAAAAAAAGTCGAAGTTATTTATGTTAATTTGGCGTGATTTGCTATGGTTCAAAAAAATGCAAAAATATTAGGTTGATTTGGGGTTGTTTCGGATGATATGGGTTTCTTTGAGGATTGTTTGGAATGGTTATTGATGGTTGGCAGGGTCCAGCTTTGGCGGATTAAACGAAATTTTCGGTAATTATAATGTGATTGGGCTTTGTTTGGCTTGGTAAGAAGTGGTTGGGGTGATTTAGGGGAGTTCGAAGTCATTTATGCGAGTTTGGCGTAGTTTGCTTAGAATTCGTAATTTTTTTTTAAATTATGGGTTGACCTGGAGTAGTTTTGAATGGTAAGTGTATGACTTTTAGGGATAGTTTGGAATGGTGCGTTATGTTTGGGGTGTTTAACGTATTCAGGTAAAATTTACAAAAATTTTGGTAATTTTAAAATGAAGAAATAAAGTGCGAACCTCTTGAGCTCTATTTCCGGTATTAAAAATGCAATAGGAAAGATAGTAAAAAAGACTATTTCCATAACTTTTCACGGGAATTATACATGGTGGTATTTGTTCTCCGCTTACTATTAGATTTTCAAACTGCTCCATCTTAGTTATAAATTATCCAGAACCATAATAAACGCAATGTACGTAAAATAAATAGTGTAAATCGTGTATAAGCACACAATACTTAAGCGTATGATGTCAGTGAAAATTTCGGATTTTGGCCGGAGCAGGTTTGCTGAAGAACAAATACACCACTATCATTAAGTGAACGTAAAAATTAGCGTACAAATATAAGTGGAGTCCGGGTCCAACTCTGGTAATTTTTCTAAAATTGATTGGGACAGATTTGGTTAACGCGAGGAACAAATGAACCACCAAGGGAATGTTAAATTAAAATACTTTATTTGATCTGCATAGATATTAAATCAAACCAAATCGAGCATCGCCTTTTCACATTTGTGACCTTGCCCTTGACGTGGCAGGCTCAAGCTGCTTCAATAATGTAAAAATCTTATTCGGCATCTCCAATAAACTCACATTTGTTTACATTAACACGCATTCCTTCATGGACTTGTGACGAATTACAAACAAATATTGCAACTTCAAGTGTTCCATTTAATTTCGTTTCTGGGTGCAAGCTCCTTTCTTTTCACTCTAGTCAGTCTGAACTTATTACACAGATGGATATTTTCAAATCCAGGCGCCCTAAATAATTTTGTCGTTGTTTTCAAAAGTTTCAAGAGAAGGAGAGTTGACAGAGAAGCTAAATTATTCCAAATTATTCCCATTTAGTTCTCTGACAACGTTAAAGACAATGTTGAAATATATAAATACAAAATTTCACACCATAAAAACGAAGTATTTGGGAATTATGGATAAAAAAAGTCGAAGTTATTTATGTTAATTTGGCGTGATTTGCTATGGTTCAAAAAAATGCAAAAATATTAGGTTGATTTGGGGTTGTTTCGGATGATATGGGTTTCTTTGAGGATTGTTTGGAATGGTTATTGATGGTTGGCAGGGTCTAGCTTTGGCGGATTAAACGAAATTTTCGGTAATTATAATGTGATTGGGCTTTGTTTGGCTTGGTAAGAAGTGGTTGGGGTGATTTAGGGGAGTTCGAAGTCATTTATGCGAGTTTGGCGTAGTTTGCTTAGAATTCGTAATTTTTTTTTAAATTATGGGTTGACCTGGAGTAGTTTTGAATGGTAAGTGTATGACTTTTAGGGATAGTTTGGAATGGTGCGTTATGTTTGGGGTGTTTAACGTATTCAGGTAAAATTTACAAAAATTTTGGTAATTTTAAAATGAAGAAATAAAGTGCGAACCTCTTGAGCTCTATTTCCGGTATTAAAAATGCAATAGGAAAGATAGTAAAAAAGACTATTTCCATAACTTTTCACGGGAATTATACATGGTGGTATTTGTTCTCCGCTTACTATTAGATTTTCAAACTGCTCCATCTTAGTTATAAATTATCCAGAACCATAATAAACGCAATGTACGTAAAATAAATAGTGTAAATCGTGTATAAGCACACAATACTTAAGCGTATGATGTCAGTGAAAATTTCGGATTTTGGCCGGAGCAGGTTTGCTGAAGAACAAATACACCACTATCATTAAGTGAACGTAAAAATTAGCGTACAAATATAAGTGGAGTCCGGGTCCAACTCTGGTAATTTTTCTAAAATTGATTGGGACAGATTTGGTTAACGCGAGGAACAAATGAACCACCAAGGGAATGTTAAATTAAAATACTTTATTTGATCTGCATAGATATTAAATCAAACCAAATCGAGCATCGCCTTTTCACATTTGTGACCTTGCCCTTGACGTGGCAGGCTCAAGCTGCTTCAATAATGTAAAAATCTTATTCGGCATCTCCAATAAACTCACATTTGTTTACATTAACACGCATTCCTTCATGGACTTGTGACGAATTACAAACAAATATTGCAACTTCAAGTGTTCCATTTAATTTCGTTTCTGGGTGCAAGCTCCTTTCTTTTCACTCTAGTCAGTCTGAACTTATTACACAGATGGATATTTTCAAATCCAGGCGCCCTAAATAATTTTGTCGTTGTTTTCAAAAGTTTCAAGAGAAGGAGAGTTGACAGAGAAGCTAAATTATTCCAAATTATTCCCATTTAGTTCTCTGACAACGTTAAAGACAATGTTGAAATATATAAATACAAAATTTCACACCATAAAAACGAAGTATTTGGGAATTATGGATAAAAAAAGTCGAAGTTATTTATGTTAATTTGGCGTGATTTGCTATGGTTCAAAAAAATGCAAAAATATTAGGTTGATTTGGGGTTGTTTCGGATGATATGGGTTTCTTTGAGGATTGTTTGGAATGGTTATTGATGGTTGGCAGGGTCTAGCTTTGGCGGATTAAGCAAAATTTTCGGTAATTATAATGTGATTGGTCTTTGTTTGGCTTGGTAAGAAGTGGTTGGGGTGATTTAGGGGAGTTCGAAGTCATTTATGCGAGTTTGGCGAAGTTTGCTTAGAATTCGTAATTTTTTTTTAAATTATGGGTTGACCTGGAGTAGTTTTGAATGGTAAGTGTATGACTTTTAGGGATAGTTTGGAATGGTGCGTTATGTTTGGGGTGTTTAACGTATTCAGGTAAAATTTACAAAAATTTTGGTAATTTTAAAATAAAGAATTAAAGTGCGAACCTCTTGAGCTTTATTTCCGGTATTAAAAATGCAATAGGAAAGATAGTAATAAAGACTATTTCCATAACTTTTCACGGGAATTATACATGGTGGTATTTGTTCTCCGCTTACTATTAGATTTTCAAACTGCTCCATCTTAGTTATAAATTATCCAGAACCATAATAAACGCAATGTACGTAAAATAAATAGTGTAAATCGTGTATAAGCACACAATACTTAAGCGTATGATGTCAGTGAAAATTTCGGATTTTGGCCGGAGCAGGTTTGCTGAAGAACAAATACACCACTATCATTAAGTGAACGTAAAAATTTTGCGTACGAAAATAAGTGAAGTCCGGTCCGACGCTGGAAATTTTTCGAAAATCGATTGGGGAGAGTTTTGGTTAACGGCAAGAACAAATCGGGAATATTATATTAAAATAATTTATTTAATAGCGATAGAACTTCCAATACCGATGCGTCGTCTCGACCTTGGCGACGTTGAGTACCAGCGTTCCAGACGCTGAAGCAGCAATTTTCACAATTATATGAGGTGCACGTGCCTAGTGCGTATAAAAACAATTTGGATAACAAAAGAGATTAATTTGTATGTACCAAATAATACTCGCACAGGTGTATTCGTATGGCCCGTCAAAATTTTCACGAAATGAATTTAAGAAATTAACATTCTATGGTAAATAAATATTTTGACGGGAATGTTAAAAATCTTATGCGGCCTCTCCGACAAACTAACACTTGTTTACATTAACATGCATTCCTTCATGGACCTGTGACGAATTACAAACGAATATCGAAATTTCAAGTGTTTCATGTCAGTCTGAACTTATTACACAGTGATATTTTCACATTCAGGCGCCCTAAATTATTTTGTCGTTGATTTCAAAAGTTTTCCTGAAAGGAGAGTACTCAGCAAGGGGCTCGTTGGGGGTGGCAGGGTTGGCAGTGCCACTCCAAATATAAATTTACTATCAAACACAACAATAGTTCAGTAATTCAATTGCAGAATTTCGAATTTTTCAGATATTTTCACGAAAATCTAGCGCTTACACCGCGTTTATACCGTTTTAAAGTTAAAAATCATAGAGCTGTTTATAGAAATTCACGCATGTTGAGAAGGTAGGGCTTGCCCCGTCAGCGTGTTGCAATTCAGAAATACGTTTATGTTTGCATCTCAACTGGAACAAATATTTATTGGAATGTGGAAGAGAATCAAAATTGGTAGCAGCATATTTAATATTCAGAATAACGTCTATTAGTCAAAACAATATAATTTATGTACAGATATTTATTAATATTTTATGATTTAATACGATAAGGCATTTATAAATGACTCAACCAAATGGAAGATTTTGATTGAAAATGATTATTAATTTATGGTAACCGAAGTAATTTAGGTAAGTTTGGCATAGTTTGCTATGATTTGTAGCATTTTTTGTAATTTTAAAGTGATTTGGCTTAGTTTGGGATGGTAAGGGGTAGTTGGGGGTGATTTATGGCAGCCGAAGTAATTTGGGTGAGTTTGGCATAGTTTGCTATGGTTTGTATCATTTTTTGTAATTTTAAAGTGATTTGGATTAGTTTGGGGTGGTAAGGGGTAGTTGGGGGTGATTTATGGTAGCCGAAGTAATTTAAGTGAGTTTGACATAGTTTGCTATGGTTTGTAGCATTTTTTGTAATTTTAAAGTGATTGGGCTTAGTTTGGGGTGGTAAGGGGTAGTTGGGGGTGATTTATGGTAGCCGAAGTAATTTAGGTAGGTTTGACATAGTTTGCTATGGTTTGTAGCATTTTTTGTAATTTTAAAGTGATTGGGCTTATTTTGGGGTGGTAAGGGGTAGTTGGGGGTGATTTATGGTAGCCGAAGTAATTTAAGTGAGTTTGACATAGTTTGCTATGGTTTGTATCATTTTTTTTAACTTTAAAGTGATTTGGCTTAGTTTGGGGATGGTAAGGGGTAGTTGGGGGTGATTTATGGTAACCGAAGTAATTTAAGTGAGTTTGAATAGTTTGCTATGATTTGTAGCATTTTTTGTAATTTTAAAGTGATTGGGCTTAGTTTGGGGTGGTAAGGGGTAGTTGGGGGTGATTTATGATAGCCGAAGTAATGTGGGTGAGTTTGGCATAGTTTTGCTATGGTTTGTAGCATTTTTTGTAATTTTAAAGTAATTTGGCTTAGTTTGGGGTGGTAAGGGATAGTTGGGGGTGATTTATGGTAGCCGAAGTAATTTGGGTGAGTTTGGCATAGTTTGCTATGGTTTGTATCATTTTTTGTAATTTTAAAGTGATTTGGCTTAGTTTGTGGTGGTAAGGGGCAGTTGGGGGTGATTTATGGTAGCCGAAGTAATTTGCGTGAGTTTGGCATAGTTTGCTATGGTTTGTATCATTTTTTGTAATTTTAAAGTGATTTGGCTTAGTTTGGGGTGGTAAGGGGTAGTTGGGAGTGATTTATGGTAGCCAAAGTAATTTAGGTGAGTTTTGCATAGTTTGCTATGATTTGTAGCATTTTTTGTAATTTTAAAGTGATTTGGCTTAGTTTGGGGTGGTAAGGGGTAGTTGGGGGTGATTTATGGCAGCCGAAGTAATTTGGGTGAGTTTGGCATAGTTTGCTATGGTTTGTATCATTTTTTGTAATTTTAAAGTGATTTGGATTAGTTTGGGGTGGTAAGGGGTAGTTGGGGGTGATTTATGGTAGCCGAAGTAATTTAAGTGAGTTTGACATAGTTTGCTATGGTTTGTATCATTTTTTTTAACTTTAAAGTTATTTGGCTTAGTTTGGGGTGGTAAGGGGTAGTTGGGGGTGATTTATGGTAGCCGAAGTAATTTAGGTGAGTTTGACATAGTTTGCTATGGTTTGTAGCATTTTTTGTAATTTTAAAGTGATTGGACTTAGTTTGGGGTAGTAAGGGGTAGTTGGGGGTGATTTATGATAGCCGAAATAATGTGGGTGAGTTTGGCATAGTTTTGCTATGGTTTGTAGCATTTTTTGTAATTTTAAAGTGATTTGGCTTAGTTTGGGGTGGTAAGGGGTAGTTGGGGGTGATTTATGGTAGCCGAAGTAATTTAGGTGAGTTTGACATAGTTTGCTATGGTTTGTAGCATTTTTTGTAATTTTAAAGTGATTGGACTTAGTTTGGGGTAGTAAGGGGTAGTTGGGGGTGATTTATGATAGCCGAAATAATGTGGGTGAGTTTGGCATAGTTTTGCTATGGTTTGTAGCATTTTTTGTAATTTTAAAGTGATTTGGCTTAGTTTGGGGTGGTAAGGGGTAGTAGGGGGTGATTTATGGTAGCCGAAGTAATTTAGGTGAGTTTGACATAGTTTGCTATGGTTTGCAGCATTTTTTGTAATTTTAAAGTGATTTGCCTTAGTTTGGGGTGGTAAGGGGTAGTTGGGGGTGATTTATGGTAGCCGAAGTAATTTAGGTGAGTTTGGCATAGTTTGCTATGGTTACTAGCATTTTTTTGAAATTTAAAAGTGATTGGGTTTAGTTTGTTGTGGTAAGGGTTAGTTGGTGATGATTTAGATTAGCCGAAGTAATTTAGGTGAGTCTGGCATATTTTGTTATGATTTGTACACCTTTTCTTGTAATTTTAAGATGATATGGTTTGGTTTGTAGTGGTAAGGGATAGTTGGGGGTGATTTACGGTAGCCGAAGTAATTTAGGTGATTCTGGTATAGTTTGTTATGATTTTTAGCATTTTTTTGTAATTTTAAAGTGAATGGGCTGAGTTTGTTGCTGTAAAGTGTAGTTGGGGGTGATTTTTGATAGCCGAAGTAATTTAGGTGAGTTTGGCATAGTTTGCTATGGTTACTAGCTTTTTTTTGTAATTTAAAAGTGATTGGGTTTAGTTTGTTGTGGTAAGGGTTAGTTGGTGATGATTTAGAGTAGCTGAAGTAATTTAGGTGAGTCTGGCATAGTTTGTTATGATTTGTACACCTTTTTTTGTAATTTTAAGATGATATGGTTTGGTTTGTTGTGGTAAGGGATAGTTGGGGGTGATTTACGGTAGCCGAAGTAGATTAGGTGTTTCTGGTATAGTTTGTTATGATTTTTAGCATTTATTTGTAATTTTAAAGTGATTGGGCTGAGTTTGTTGCTCTAAAGTGTAGTTGAGGGTGATTTTTGATAGCCGAAGTAATTTAGGTGAGTTTGGCATAGTTTGCTATGGTTAGTAGCATTTTTTTGTAATTTAAAAGTGATTGGGTTTAGTTTGTTGTGGTAAGGGTTAGTTGGTGATGATTTAGAGTAGCCGAAGTAATTTAGGTGAGTCTGGCATAGTTTGTTATGATTTGTAAACCTTTTTTGTAATTTTAAGATGATATGGTTTGGTTTGTTTAGGTAAGGGATTGTTGGGGGTGATTTACGGTAGCCGAAGTAATTTAGGTGATTCTGGTATAATTTGTTATGATTTTTAGCATTTTTTTGTAATTTTAAAGTGATTGGGCTTAGTTTGTTGCTGTAAAGTGTAGTTGGGGGTGATTTTTGATAGCCGAAGTAATTTAGGTGAGTTTGGCATAGTTTGGTTTGGTTAGTAGTATTTTTTTGTAATTTAAATGTGATTGGGTTTAGTTTGTTGTGGTAAGGGTTAGTTGGTGATGATTTATGGTAGCCGAAGTAATTTAGGTGAGTTTGGCATAGTTTGCTATGGTTACTAGCATTTTTTTGTAATTTAAAAGTGATTGGGTTTAGTTTGTTGTGGTAAGGGTTAGTTGGTGATGATTTAGAGTAGCCGAAGTAATTTAGGTGAGTCTGGCATAGTTTGTTATGATTTGTACAACTTTTTTGTAATTTTAAGATGATATGGTTTGGTTTGTTGTGGTAAGGGATAGTTGGGGGTGATTTACGGTAGCCGAAGTAATTTAGGTGATTTTGGTATAGTTTGTTATGATTTTTAGCATTTTTTTGTAATTTTAAAGTGATTGGGCTTAGTTTGTTGCTGTAAAGTGTAGTTGGTGGTGATTTTTGATAGCCGAAGTAATTTAGGTGAGTTTGGCATAGCTTGCTATGGTTAGTAGCATCTTTTTGTAATTTAAAAGTGATTGGGTTTAGTTTGTTGTGGTAAGGGTTAGTTGGTGATGATTTAGTGTAGCCGAAGTAATTTAGGTGAGTCTGGCATAGTTTGTTATGATTTGTATACGTTTTTTTTGTAATTTTAAGATGATATGGTTTCGTTTGTTGTGGTAAGGGATAGTTGGGGGTGATTTACGGTAGCCGAAGTAATTTAGGTGATTCTGGTATAGTTTGTTATGATTTTTAGCATTTTTTTGTGATTTTAAAGTGATTGGGCTCAGTTTGTTGCTGTAAAGTGTAGTTGGGGGTGATTTTTGATAGCCGAAGTAATTTAGGTGAGTTTGGCATAGTTTGCTATGGTTAGTAGCATTTTTTTGTAATTTAAAAGTGATTGGGTTTAGTTTGTTGTGGTAAGGGTTAGTTGGTGATGATTTATGGTAGTCGAAGTAATTTAGGTGAGTTTGGCATAGTTTGCTATGGTTACTAGCATTTTTTTGTAATTTAAAAGTGATTGGGTTTAGTTTGTTGTGGTAAGGGTTAGTTGGTGATGATTTAGAGTAGCCGAAGTAATTTAGGTGATTCTGGTATAGTTTGTTGTGATTTTTAGCATTTTTTTGTAATTTTAAAGTGATTGGGCTTAGTTTGTTGCTGTAAAGTGTAGTTGGGGGTGATTTTTGATAGCCGAAGTAATTTATGTGAGTTTGGCATAGTTTGCCATGGTTAGTAGCATTTTTTTGTAATTTAAAAGTGATTGGGTTTAGTTTGTTGTGGTAAAGGTTAGTTGGTGATGATTTATGGTAGCCGAAGTAATTTAGGTGAGTCTGGCATAGTTTGTTATGATTTGCACACTTTTTTTTGTAATTTTAAGATGATATGGTTTGGTTTGTTGTGGTAAGGGATAGTTGGGGGTGATTTACGGTAGCCGAAGTAATTTAGGTGATTCTGGTATAGTTTGTTATGTTTTTTAGCATTTTTTTGTGATTTTAATGTTATTGGGCTTAGTTTGTTGCTGTAAAGTGTAGTTGGGGGTGATTTTTGATAGCCGAAGTAATTTAGGTGAGTTTGGCATAGTTTGCTATGGTTAGTAGCATTTTTTTGTAATTTAAAAGTGATTGGGTTTAGTTTGTTGTGGTAAGGGTTAGTTGGTGATGATTTATGGTAGTCGAAGTAATTAAGGTGAGTTTTTCATAGTTTGCTATGGTTACTAGCATTTTTTTGTAATTTAAAAGTGATTGGGTTTAGTTTGTTGTAGTAAGGGTTAGTTGGTGATGATTTTTGATAGCCGAAGTAATTTAGGTGTGTTTGGCATAGTTTGCTATGCTTAGTAGCATTTTTTTGTAATTTAAAAGTGATTGGGTTTAGTTTGTTGTGGTAAGGGTTAGTTGGTGATGATTTATGGTAGTCGAAGTAATTTAGGTGAGTTTGGCATAGTTTGCTATAGTTTCTAGCATTTTTTTGTAATTTAAAAGTGATTGGGTTTAGTTTGTTGTGGTAAGGGTTAGTTGGTGATGATTTAGAGTAGCCGAAGTAATTTAGGTGATTCTGGTATAGTTTGTTATGATTTTTAGCATTTTTTTGTAATTTTAAAGTGATTGGGCTTAGTTTGTTACTGTAAAGTGTAGTTGGGGGTGATTTTTGATAGCCGAAGTAATTTAGGTGAGTTTGGCATAGTTTGCTATGGTTAGTAGCATTTTTTTGTAATTTAAAAGTGATTGGAATTAGTTTGTTGTGGTAAGGGTTAGTTGGTGATGATTTATGGTAGCCGAAGTAATTTAGGTGAGTTTGGCATAGTTTGCTATGGTTACTAGCATTTTTTTGTAATTTAAAAGTGATTGGGTTTAGTTTGTTGTGGTAAGGGTTAGTTGGTGATGATTTAGAGTAGCCGAAGTAATTTAGGTGAGTCTGGCATAGTTTGTTATGATTTGTACACCTTTTTTTGTAATTTTAAGATGATATGGTTTGGTTTGTTGTGGTAAGGGATAGTTGGGGGTGATTTACGGTAGCCGAAGTAATTTAGGTGATTCTGGTATAGTTTGTTATGATTTTTAGCATTTTTTTGTAATTTTAAAGTGATTGGGCTTAGTTTGTTGCTGTAAAGTGTAGTTGGGGGTGATTTTTGATAGCCGAAGTAATTTAGGTGAGTTTGGCATAGTTTGCTATGGTTAGTAGTATTTTTTTGTAATTTAAAAGTTATTGGGTTTAGTTTGTTGTGGTAAGGGTTAGTTGGTGATGATTTATGGTAGCCGAAGTAATTTAGGTGAGTTTGGCATAGTTTGCTATGGTTACTAGCATTTTTTTGTAATTTAAAAGTGATTGGGTTTAGTTTGTTGTGGTAAGGGTTAGTTGGTGATGATTTAGATTAGCCGAAGTAATTTAGGTGAGTCTGGCATATTTTGTTATGATTTGTACACCTTTTCTTGTAATTTTAAGATGATATGGTTTGGTTTGTAGTGGTAAGGGATAGTTGGGGGTGATTTACGGTAGCCGAAGTAATTTAGGTGATTCTGGTATAGTTTGTTATGATTTTTAGCATTTTTTTGTAATTTTAAAGTGATTGGGCTGAGTTTGTTGCTGTAAAGTGTAGTTGGGGGTGATTTTTGATAGCCGAAGTAATTTAGGTAAGTTTGGCATAGTTTGCTATGGTTAGTAGTATTTGTTTATAATTTAAAAGTGATTGGGTTTAGTTTGTTGTGGTAAGGGTTAGTTGGTGATGATTTATGGTAGCCGAAGTAATTTAGGTGAGTTTGGCATAGTTTGCTATGGTTACTAGTTTTTTTTGTAATTTAAAAGTGATTGGGTTTAGTTTGTTGTGGTAAGGGTTAGTTGGTGATGATTTAGAATAGGCGAAGTAATTTAGGTGAGTCTGGCATAGTTTGTTATGATTTGTACACCTTTTTTTGTAATTTTAAGATGATATGGTTTGGTTTGTTGTGGTAAGGGAGAGTTGGGGGTGATTTACGGTAGCCGAAGTAATTTAGGTGATTCTGGTATAGTTTGTTATGATTTTTAGCATTTTTTTGTAATTTTAAAGTGATTGGGCTTAGTTTGTTGCTGTAAAGTGTAGTTGGGGGTGATTTTTGATAGCCGAAGTAATTTAGGTGAGTGTGGCATAGTTTGCTATGGTTAGTAGCATTTATTTGTAATTTAAAAGTGGTTGGGTTTAGTTTGTTGTGGTAAGGGTTAGTTGGTGATGATTTAGAGTAGCCGAAGTAATTTAGGTGAGTCTGGCATAGTTTGTTATGATTTGTATACGTTTTTTTTGTAATTTTAAGATGATATGGTTTCGTTTGTTGTGGTAAGGGATAGTTGGGGGTGATTTACGGTAGTCGAAGTAATTTAGGTGAGTTTGGCATAGTTTGCTATGGTTACTAGCATTTTTTTGTAATTTAAAAGTGATTGGGTTTAGTTTGTTGTGGTAAGGGTTAGTTGGTGATGATTTAGAGTAGCCGAAGTAATTTAGGTGAGTCTGGCATAGTTTGTTATGATTTGTATACCTTTTTTTGTAATTTTAAGATGATATGGTTTCGTTTGTTGTGGTAAGGGATAGTTGGGAGTGATTTACGGTAGCCGAAGTAATTTAGGTGATTCTGGTATAGTTTGTTATGATTTTTAACATTTTTTTGTGATTTTAAAGTGATTGGGCTTAGTTTGTTGCTGTAAAGTGTAGTTGGGGGTGATTTTTGATAGCCGAAGTAATTTAGGTGAGTTTGGCATAGTTTGCAATGGTTAGTAGCATTTTTTTGTAATTTAAAAGTGATTGGGTTTAGTTTGTTGTGGTAAGGGTTAGTTGGTGATGATTTATGGTAGTCGAAGTAATTTAGGTGAGTTTGGCATAGTTTGTTATGATTTGCACACCTTTTTTTGTAATTTTAAGATGATATGGTTTGGTTTGTTGTGGTAAGGGATAGTTGGGGGTGATTTACGTTAGCCGAAGTAATTTAGGTGATTCTGGTATAGTTTGTTATGATTTTTAGCATTTTTTTGTAATTTTAAAGTGATTAGGCTTAGTTTGTTGCTGTAAAGTGTAGTTGGGGGTGATTTTTGATAGCCGAAGTAATTTAGGTGAGTTTGGCATAGTTTGCTATGGTTAGTAGCATTTTTTTGTAATTTAAAAGTGATTGGGTTTAGTTTGTTGTGGTAAGGGTTAGTTGGTGATGATTTAGAGTAGCCGAAGTAATTTAGGTGAGTCTGGCATAGTTTGTTACGATTTGCACACCTTTTTTTGTAATTTTAAGATGATATGGTTTGGTTTGTTGTGGTAAGGGAAAGTTGGGGGTGATTTACGGTAGCCGAAGTAATTTAGGTGATTCTGGTATAGTTTGTTATGATTTTTAGCATTTTTTTGTAATTTTAAAGTGATTGGGCTTAGTTTGTTGCTGTAAAGTATAGTTGGGGGTGATTTTTGATAGCCGAAGTAATTTAGGTGAGTTTGGCATAGTTTGCTATGGTTAGTAGCATTTTTTTGTAATTTAAAAGTGATTGGGATTAGTTTGTTGTGGTAAGGGTTAGTTGGTGATGATTTATGGTAGCCGAAGTAATTTAGGTGAGTCTGGCATAGTTTGTTATGATTTGCACACCTTTTTTTGTAATTCTAAGATGATATGGTTTGGTTTGTTGTGGTAAGGGATAGTTGGGGGTGATTTACGGTAGCCGAAGTAATTTAGGTGATTCTGGTATAATTTGTTATGATTTTTAGCATTTTTTTGTGATTTTAAAGTGATTGGGCTTAGTTTGTTGCTGTAAAGTGTAGTTGGGGGTGATTTTTGATAGCCGAAGTAATTTAGGTGAGTTTGGCATAGTTTGCTATGGTTAGTAGCATTTTTTTGTAATTTAAAAGTGATTGGGTTTAGTTTGTTGTGGTAAGGGTTAGTTGGTGATGATTTATGGTAGTCGAAGTAATTTAGGTGAGTTTGGCATAGTTTGCTATGGTTACTAGCATTTTTTTGTAATTTAAAAGTGATTGTGTTTAGTTTGTTGTGGTAAGGGTTAGTTGGTGATGATTTTTGATAGCCGAAGTAATTTAGGTGAGTTTGGCATAGTTTGCTATGGTTAGTAGCATTTTTTGTAATTTAAAAGTGATTGGGTTTAGTTTGTTGTGGTAAGGGTTAGTTGGTGATGATTTATGGTAGTCGAAGTAATTTAGGTGAGTTTGGCATAGTTTGCTATGGTTACTAGCATTTTTTTGTAATTTAAAAGTGATTGGGTTTAGTTTGTTGTGGTAAGGGTTAGTTGGTGATGATTTAGAGTAGCCGAAGTAATTTAGGTGATTCTGGTATAGTTTGTTATGATTTTTAGCATTTTGTTGTAATTTTAAAGTGATTGGGCTTAGTTTGTTGCTGTAAAGTGTAGTTGGGGGTGATTTTTGATAGCCGAAGTAATTTAGGTGAGTTTGGCATAGTTTGCTATGGTTAGTAGCATTTTTTTGTAATTTAAAAGTGATTGGGTTTAGTTTGTTGTGGTAAGGGTTAGTTGGTGATGATTTAGAGTAGCCGAAGTAATTTAGGTGAGTCTGGCATAGTTTGTTATGATTTGTATACCTTTTTTTGTAATTTTAAGATGATATGGTTTCGTTTGTTGTGGTAAGGGATAGTTGGGAGTGATTTACGGTAGCCGAAGTAATTTAGGTGATTCTGGTATAGTTTGTTATGATTTTTAACATTTTTTTGTGATTTTAAAGTGATTGGGCTTAGTTTGTTGCTGTAAAGTGTAGTTGGGGGTGATTTTTGATAGCCGAAGTAATTTAGGTGAGTTTGGCATAGTTTGCAATGGTTAGTAGCATTTTTTTGTAATTTAAAAGTGATTGGGTTTAGTTTGTTGTGGTAAGGGTTAGTTGGTGATGATTTATGGTAGTCGAAGTAATTTAGGTGAGTTTGGCATAGTTTGTTATGATTTGCACACCTTTTTTTGTAATTTTAAGATGATATGGTTTGGTTTGTTGTGGTAAGGGATAGTTGGGGGTGATTTACGGTAGCCGAAGTAATTTAGGTGATTCTGGTATAGTTTGTTATGATTTTTAGCATTTTTTTGTAATTTTAAAGTGATTAGGCTTAGTTTGTTGCTGTAAAGTGTAGTTGGGGGTGATTTTTGATAGCCGAAGTAATTTAGGTGAGTTTGGCATAGTTTGCTATGGTTAGTAGCATTTTTTTGTAATTTAAAAGTGATTGGGTTTAGTTTGTTGTGGTAAGGGTTAGTTGGTGATGATTTAGAGTAGCCGAAGTAATTTAGGTGAGTCTGGCATAGTTTGTTACGATTTGCACACCTTTTTTTGTAATTTTAAGATGATATGGTTTGGTTTGTTGTGGTAAGGGAAAGTTGGGGGTGATTTACGGTAGCCGAAGTAATTTAGGTGATTCTGGTATAGTTTGTTATGATTTTTAGCATTTTTTTGTAATTTTAAAGTGATTGGGCTTAGTTTGTTGCTGTAAAGTATAGTTGGGGTTGATTTTTGATAGCCGAAGTAATTTAGGTGAGTTTGGCATAGTTTGCTATGGTTAGTAGCATTTTTTTGTAATTTAAAAGTGATTGGGTTTAGTTTGTTGTGGTAAGGGTTAGTTGGTGATGATTTAGAGTAGCCGAAGTAATTTAGGTGAGTCTGGCATAGTTTGTTATGATTTGTACACCTTTTTTGTAATTTTAAGATGATATGGTTTCGTTTGTTGTGGTAAGGGATAGTTGGGGGTGATTTACGGTAGCCGAAGTAATTCAGGTGATTCTGGTATAGTTTGTTATGATTTTTAGCATTTTTTTGTGATTTTAAAGTGATTGGGCTTAGTTTGTTGCTGTAAAGTGTAGTTGGGGGTAATTTTTGATAGCCGAAGTAATTTAGGTGAGTTTGGCATAGTTTGCTATGGTTAGTAGCATTTTTTGTAATTTAAAAGTGATTGGGTTTAGTTTGTTGTGGTAAGGGTTAGTTGGTGATGATTTAGAGTAGCTGAAGTAATTTAGGTGAGTCTGGCATAGTTTGTTATGATTTGTACACCTTTTTTTGTAATTTTAAGATGATATGGTTTCGTTTGTTGTGGTAAGGGATAGTTGGGGGTGATTTACGGTAGCCGAAGTAATTTAGGTGATTCTGGTATAGTTTGTTATGATTTTTAGCATTTTTTTGTGATTTTAAAGCGATTGGGCTTAGTTTGTTGCTGTAAAGTGTAGTTGGGGGTGATTTTTGATAGCCGAAGTAATTTAGGTGAGTTTGGCATAGTTTGCTATGGTTAGTAGCATTTTTTTGTAATTTAAAAGTGATTGGGTTTAGTTTGTTGTGGTAAGGGTTAGTTGGTGATGATTTATGGTAGTCGAAGTAATTTAGGTGAGTTTGGCATAGTTTGCTATGGTTACTAGCATTTTTTTGTAATTTAAAAGTGATTGGGTTTAGTTTGTTGTGGTAAGGGTTAGTTGGTGATGATTTAGAGTAGCCGAAGTAATTTAGGTGATTCTGGTATAGTTTGTTATGATTTTTAGCATTTTTTTGTAATTTTAAAGTGATTGGGCTTAGTTTGTTGCTGTAAAGTGTAGTTGGGGGTGATTTTTAATAGCCGAAGTAATTTAGGTGAGTTTGGCATAGTTTGCTATGGTTACTAGCATTTTTTGTAATTTAAAAGTCATTGGGTTTAGTTTGTTGTGGTAAGGGTTAGTTGGTGATGATTTAGAGTAGCCGAAGTAATTTAAGTGATTCTGGTATAGTTTGTTATGATTTTTAGCATTTTTTTGTAATTTTAAAATGATTGGGCTTAGTTTGTTGCTGTAAAGTGTAGTTGGGGGTGATTTTTGATAGCCAAAGTAATTTAGGTGAGTTTGGCATAGTTTGCTATGGTTAGTAGCATTTTTTTGTAATTTAAAAGTGATTGGGTTTAGTTTGTTGTGGTAAGGGTTAGTTGGTGATGATTTAGAGTAGCCGAAGTAATTTAGGTGAGTCTGGCATAGTTTGTTATGATTTGTACACTTTTTTTGTAATTTTAAGATGATATGGTTTTGTTTGTTGTGGTAAGGGATAGTTGGGGGTGATTTACGGTAGCCGAAGTAATTCAGGTGATTCTGGTATAGTTTGTTATGATTTTTAGCATTTTTTTGTAATTTTAAAGTGATTGGGCTGAGATTGTTGCTGTAAAGTGTAGTTGGGGGTGATTTTTGATAGCCGAAGTAATTTAGGCGAGTTTGGCATAGTTTGCTATGGTTAGTAGTATTTTTTTGTAATTTAAAAGTGATTGGGTTTAGTTTGTTGTGGTAAGGGTTAGTTGGTGATGATTTATGGAAGCCGAAGTAATTTAGGTGAGTTTGGCATAGTTTGCTATGGTTACTAGCATTTTTTTGTAATTTAAAAGTGATTGGGTTTAGTTTGTTGTGGTAAGGGTTAGTTGGTGATGATTTAGAGTAGCCGAAGTAATTTAGGTGAGTCTGGCATAGTTTGTTATGATTTGTACACCTTTTTTGTAATTTTAAGATGATATGGTTTGGTTTGTTGTGGTAAGGGATAGTTGGGGGTGATTTACGGTAGCCGAAGTAATTTAGGTGATTCTGGTATAGTTTGTTATGATTTTTAGCATTTTTTTGTAATTTTAAAGTGATTGGGCTGAGTTTGTTGCTGTAAAGTGTAGTTGGGGGTGATTTTTGATAGCCGAAGTAATTTAGGTGAGTTTGGCATAGTTTGCTATGGTTAGTAGCATTTTTTTGTAATTTAAAAGTGATTGGGTTTAGTTTGTTGTGGTAAGGGTTAGTTGGTGATGATTTATGGTAGCCGAAGTAATGTAGGTGAGTTTGGCATAGTTTGCTATGGTTACTAGCATTTTTTTGTAATTTAAAAGTGATTGGGTTTAGTTTGTTGTGGTAAGGGTTAGTTGGTGATGATTTATGGTAGCCGAAGTAATGTAGGTGAGTTTGGCATAGTTTGCTATGGTTACTAGCATTTTTTTGTAATTTAAAAGTGATTGGGTTTAGTTTGTTGTGGTAAGGGTTAGTTGGTGGTGATTTAGAGTAGCCGAAGTAATTTAGGTGAGTCTGGCATGGTTTGTTATGATTTGTACACCTTTTTTTGTAATTTTAAGATGATATGGTTTGGTTTGTTGTGGTAAGGGATAGTTGGGGGTGATTTACGGTAGCCGAAGTAATTTAGGTGGTTCTGGTATAGTTTGTTATGATTTTTAGCATTTTTTTGTAATTTTAAAGTGATTGGGCTTAGTTTGTTGCTGTAAAGTGTAGTTGGGGGTGATTTTTGATAGCCGAAATAATTTAGGTGAGTTTGGCATAGTTTGCTATGGTTAGTAGCATTTTTTTGTAATTTAAAAGTGATTGGGTTTAGTTTGTTGTGGTAAGGGTTAGTTGGTGATGATTTTGAGTAGCCGAAATAATTTAGGTGAGTCTGGCATAGTTTGTTATGATTTGAACACCTTTTTTTGTAATTTTAAGATGATATGGTTTCGTTTGTTGTGGTAAGGGATAGTTGGGGGTGATTTACGGTAGCCGAAGTAATTTAGGTGATTCTGGTATAGTTTGTTATGATTTTTAGCATTTTTTTGTAATTTTAAAGTGATTGGGCTTAGTTTGTTGCTGTAAAGTGTAGTTGGGGGTGATTTTTGATAGCCGAAATAATTTAGGTGAGTTTGCATAGTTTGCTATGGTTAGTAGCATTTTTTTGTAATTTAAAAGTGATTGGGTTTAGTTTGTTGTGGTAAGGGTTAGTTGGTGATGATTTAGAGTAGCCGAAGTAATTTAGGTGAGTCTGGCATAGTTTGTTATGATTTGTACAACTTTTTTTGTAATTTTAAGATGATATGGTTTGGTTTGTTGTGGTAAGGGATAGTTGGGGGTGATTTACGGTAGCCGAAGTAATTTAGGTGATTCTGGTATAGTTTGTTATGATTTTTAGAATTTTTTTGTAATTTTAATAGGATTGGGCTGAGTTTGTTGCTGTAAAGTGTAGTTGGGGGTGATTTTTGATAGCCGAAGTAATTTAGGTGAGTTTGGCATAGTTTGCTTTGGTTAGTAGTATTTTTTTGTAATTTAAAAGTGATTGGGTTTAGTTTGTTGTGGTAAGGGTTAGTTGGTGATGATTTATGGTAGCCGAAGTAATTTAGGTGAGTTTGGCATAGTTTGCTATGGTTACTAGCATTTTTTTGTAATTTAAAAGTGATTGGGTTTAGTTTGTTGTGGTAAGGGTTAGTTGGTGATGATTTAGAGTAGCCGAAGTAATTTAGGTGAGTCTGGCATAGTTTGTTATGATTTGTACAACTTTTTTTGTAATTTTAAGATGATATGGTTTGGTTTGTTGTGGTAAGGGAAAGTTGGGGGTGATTTACGGTAGCCAAAGTAATTTAGGTGATTCTGGTATAGTTTGTTATGATTTTTAGCATTTTTTTGTAATTTTAAAGTGATTGGGCTTAGTTTGTTGCTGTAAAGTGTAGTTGGGGGTAATTTTTGATAGCCGAAGTAATTTAGGTGAGTGTGGCATAGTTTGCTATGGTTAGTAGCATTTTTTTGTAATTTAAAAGTGATTGGGTTTAGTTTGTTGTGGTAAGGGTTAGTTGGTGATGATTTAGAGTAGCCGAAGTAATTTAGGTGAGTCTGGCATAGTTTGTTATGATTTGTACAACTTTTTTTGTAATTTTAAGATGATATGGTTTGGTTTGTTGTGGTAAGGGATAGTTGGGGGTGATTTACGGTAGCCGAAGTAATTTAGGTGATTCTGGGATAGTTTGTTATGATTTTTAGCATTATTTTGTAATTTTAAAGTGATTGGGCTTAGTTTGTTGCTGTAAAGTGTAGTTGGGGGTGATTTTTGATAGCCGAAGTAATTTAGGTGAGTTTGGCATAGTTTGCTATGGTTAGTAGTATTTTTTTGTAATTTAAAAGTGATTGGGTTTAGTTTGTTGTGGTAAGGGTTAGTTGGTGATGATTTATGGTAGCCGAAGTAATTTAGGTGAGTTTGGCATAGTTTGCTATGGTTACTAGCATTTTTTTGTAATTTAAAAGTGATTGGGTTTAGTTTGTTGTGGTTAGGGGTTGTTGGTGATGATTTAGAGTAGCCGAAGTAATTTAGGTGAGTCTGGAATAGTTTGTTATGATTTGTACACCTTTTTTTGTAATTTTAAGACGATATGGTTTGGTTTGTTGTGGTAAGGGATAATTGGGGGTGATTTACGGTAGCCGAAGTAATTTAGGTGATTCTGGTATAGTTTGTTATGATTTTTAGCATTTTTTTGTAATTTTAAAGTGATTGGGTTTAGTTTGTTGCTGTAAAGTGTAGTTGTGGGTGATTTTTGATAGCCGAAGTAATTTAGGTGAGTTTGGCATAGTTTGCTATGGTTAGTAGCATTTTTTTGTAATTTAAAAGTGATTGGGTTAGTTTGTTGTGGTAAGGATTAGTTGGTGATGATTTATGGTTGCCGAAGTAATTTAGGTGAGTTTGGCATGGTTTGCTATGGTTACTAGCATTTTTTTGTAATTTAAAAGTGATTGGGTTTAGTTTGTTGTGGTAAGGGTTAGTTGGTGATGATTTATGGTAGCCGAAGTAATTTAGGTGAGTTTGGCATAGTTTGCTATGGTTACTAACAGTTTTTTGTAATTTAAAAGTGATTGGGTTTAGTTTGTTGTGGTAAGGGTTAGTTGGTGATGATTTAGAGTAGCCGAAGTAATTTAGGTGAGTCTGGCATAGTTTGTTATGATTTGTACACCTTTTTTTGTTATTTTAAGATGATATGGTTTGGTTTGTTGTGGTAAGGGATAGTTGGGGGTGATTTACGGTAGCCGAAGTAATTTAGGTGATTCTGGTATAGTTTGTTATGATTTTTAGCATTTTTTTGTAATTTTAAAGTGATTGGGCTTAGTTTGTTGCTGTAAAGTGTAGTTGGGGGTGATTTTTAATAGTCGAAGTAATTTAGGTGAGTTTGGCATAGTTTGCTATGGTTAGTAGCATTTTTTTGTAATTTAAAAGTGATTGGGTTTAGTTTGTTGTGGTAAGGGTTAGTTGGTGATGATTTATGGTAGCCGAAGTAATTTAGGTGAGTTTGGCATAGTTTGCTATGGTTACTAGCATTTTTTTGTAATTTAAAAGTGATTGGGTTTAGTTTGTTGTGGTAAGGGTTAGTTGGTGATGATTTAGAGTAGCCGAAGTAATTTAGGTGAGTCTGGCATAGTTTGTTATGATTTGAACACCTTTTTTTGTAATTTTAAGATGATATGGTTTCGTTTGTTGTGGTAAGGGATAGTTGGGGGTGATTTACGGTAGCCGAAGTAATTTAGGTGATTCTGGTATAGTTTGTTATGATTTTTAGCATTTTTTTGTAATTTTAAAGTGATTGGGCTTAGTTTGTTGCTGTAAAGTGTAGTTGGGGGTGATTTTTGATAGCCGAAATAATTTAGGTGAGTTTGCATAGTTTGCTATGGTTAGTAGCATTTTTTTGTAATTTAAAAGTGATTGGGTTTAGTTTGTTGTGGTAAGGGTTAGTTGGTGATGATTTAGAGTAGCCGAAGTAATTTAGGTGAGTCTGGCATAGTTTGTTATGATTTGTACAACTTTTTTTGTAATTTTAAGATGATATGGTTTGGTTTGTTGTGGTAAGGGATAGTTGGGGGTGATTTACGGTAGCCGAAGTAATTTAGGTGATTCTGGTATAGTTTGTTATGATTTTTAGAATTTTTTTGTAATTTTAATAGGATTGGGCTGAGTTTGTTGCTGTAAAGTGTAGTTGGGGGTGATTTTTGATAGCCGAAGTAATTTAGGTGAGTTTGGCATAGTTTGCTTTGGTTAGTAGTATTTTTTTGTAATTTAAAAGTGATTGGGTTTAGTTTGTTGTGGTAAGGGTTAGTTGGTGATGATTTATGGTAGCCGAAGTAATTTAGGTGAGTTTGGCATAGTTTGCTATGGTTACTAGCATTTTTTTGTAATTTAAAAGTGATTGGGTTTAGTTTGTTGTGGTAAGGGTTAGTTGGTGATGATTTAGAGTAGCCGAAGTAATTTAGGTGAGTCTGGCATAGTTTGTTATGATTTGTACAACTTTTTTTGTAATTTTAAGATGATATGGTTTGGTTTGTTGTGGTAAGGGAAAGTTGGGGGTGATTTACGGTAGCCAAAGTAATTTAGGTGATTCTGGTATAGTTTGTTATGATTTTTAGCATTTTTTTGTAATTTTAAAGTGATTGGGCTTAGTTTGTTGCTGTAAAGTGTAGTTGGGGGTAATTTTTGATAGCCGAAGTAATTTAGGTGAGTGTGGCATAGTTTGCTATGGTTAGTAGCATTTTTTTGTAATTTAAAAGTGATTGGGTTTAGTTTGTTGTGGTAAGGGTTAGTTGGTGATGATTTAGAGTAGCCGAAGTAATTTAGGTGAGTCTGGCATAGTTTGTTATGATTTGTACAACTTTTTTTGTAATTTTAAGATGATATGGTTTGGTTTGTTGTGGTAAGGGATAGTTGGGGGTGATTTACGGTAGCCGAAGTAATTTAGGTGATTCTGGGATAGTTTGTTATGATTTTTAGCATTATTTTGTAATTTTAAAGTGATTGGGCTTAGTTTGTTGCTGTAAAGTGTAGTTGGGGGTGATTTTTGATAGCCGAAGTAATTTAGGTGAGTTTGGCATAGTTTGCTATGGTTAGTAGTATTTTTTTGTAATTTAAAAGTGATTGGGTTTAGTTTGTTGTGGTAAGGGTTAGTTGGTGATGATTTATGGTAGCCGAAGTAATTTAGGTGAGTTTGGCATAGTTTGCTATGGTTACTAGCATTTTTTTGTAATTTAAAAGTGATTGGGTTTAGTTTGTTGTGGTAAGGGTTTGTTGGTGATGATTTAGAGTAGCCGAAGTAATTTAGGTGAGTCTGGAATAGTTTGTTATGATTTGTACACCTTTTTTTGTAATTTTAAGACGATATGGTTTGGTTTGTTGTGGTAAGGGATAATTGGGGGTGATTTACGGTAGCCGAAGTAATTTAGGTGATTCTGGTATAGTTTGTTATGATTTTTAGCATTTTTTTGTAATTTTAAAGTGATTGGGTTTAGTTTGTTGCTGTAAAGTGTAGTTGTGGGTGATTTTTGATAGCCGAAGTAATTTAGGTGAGTTTGGCATAGTTTGCTATGGTTAGTAGCATTTTTTTGTAATTTAAAAGTGATTGGGTTAGTTTGTTGTGGTAAGGATTAGTTGGTGATGATTTATGGTTGCCGAAGTAATTTAGGTGAGTTTGGCATGGTTTGCTATGGTTACTAGCATTTTTTTGTAATTTAAAAGTGATTGGGTTTAGTTTGTTGTGGTAAGGGTTAGTTGGTGATGATTTATGGTAGCCGAAGTAATTTAGGTGAGTTTGGCATAGTTTGCTATGGTTACTAACAGTTTTTTGTAATTTAAAAGTGATTGGGTTTAGTTTGTTGTGGTAAGGGTTAGTTGGTGATGATTTAGAGTAGCCGAAGTAATTTAGGTGAGTCTGGCATAGTTTGTTATGATTTGTACACCTTTTTTTGTTATTTTAAGATGATATGGTTTGGTTTGTTGTGGTAAGGGATAGTTGGGGGTGATTTACGGTAGCCGAAGTAATTTAGGTGATTCTGGTATAGTTTGTTATGATTTTTAGCATTTTTTTGTAATTTTAAAGTGATTGGGCTTAGTTTGTTGCTGTAAAGTGTAGTTGGGGGTGATTTTTAATAGTCGAAGTAATTTAGGTGAGTTTGGCATAGTTTGCTATGGTTAGTAGCATTTTTTTGTAATTTAAAAGTGATTGGGTTTAGTTTGTTGTGGTAAGGGTTAGTTGGTGATGATTTATGGTAGCCGAAGTAATTTAGGTGAGTTTGGCATAGTTTGCTATGGTTACTAGCATTTTTTTGTAATTTAAAAGTGATTGGGTTTAGTTTGTTGTGGTAAGGGTTAGTTGGTGATGATTTAGAGTAGCCGAAGTAATTTAGGTGAGTTTGGCATAGTTTGCTATGATTAGTAGTATTTTTTTGTAATTTAAAAGTGATTGGGTTTAGTTTGTTGTGGTAAGGGTTAGTTGGTGATGATTTATGGTAGCCGAAGTAATTTAGGTGAGTTTGGCATAGTTTGCTATGGTTACTAGCATTTTTTTGTAATTTAAAAGTGATTGGGTTTAGTTTGTTGTGGTAAGGGTTAGTTGGTGATGATTTAGAGTAGCCGCAGTAATTTAGGTGAGTCTGGCATAGTTTGTTATGATTTGTACACCTTTTTTTGTAATTTTAAGATGATATGGTTTGGTTTGTTGTGGTAAGAGATAGTTGGGGGTGATTTACGGTAGCCGAAGTAATTTAGGTGATTCTGGTATAGTTTGTTATGATTTTTAGCATTTTTTTGTAATTTTAAAGTGATTGGGCTTAGTTTGTTGCTGTAAAGTGTAGTTGTGGGTGATTTTTGATAGCCGAAGTAATTTAGGTGAGTTTGGCATAGTTTGCTATGGTTAGTAGCATTTTTTTGTAATTTAAAAGTGATTGGGTTAGTTTGTTGTGGTAAGGATTAGTTGGTGATGATTTATGGTAGCCGAAGTAATTTAGGTGAGTTTGGCATGGTTTGCTATGGTTACTAGCATTTTTTTGTAATTTAAAAGTGATTGGGTTTAGTTTGTTGTGGTAAGGGTTAGTTGGTGATGATTTATGGTAGCCGAAGTAATTTAGGTGAGTTTGGCATAGTTTGCTATGGTTACTAGCATTTTTTTGTAATTTAAAAGTGATTGGGTTTAGTTTGTTGTGGTAAGGGTTAGTTGGTGATGATTTAGAGTAGCCGAAGTAATTTAGGTGAGTCTGGCATAGTTTGTTATGATTTGTACACCTTTTTTTGTAATTTTAAGATGATATGGTTTGGTTTGTTGTAGTAAGGGATAGTTGGGGGTGATTTACGGTAGCCAAAGTAATTTAGGTGATTCTGGTATAGTTTGTTATGATTTTTAGCATTTTTTTGTAATTTTAAAGTGATTGGGCTTAGTTTGTTGCTGTAAAGTGTAGTTGGGGGTAATTTTTGATAGCCGAAGTAATTTAGGTGAGTTTGGCATAGTTTGCTATGGTTAGTAGCATTTTTTTGTAATTTAAAAGTGATTGGGTTTAGTTTGTTGTGGTAAGGGTTAGTTGGTGATGATTTAGAGTAGCCGAAGTAATTTAGGTGAGTCTGGCATAGTTTGTTATGATTTGTACACCTTTTTTTGTAATTTTAAGATGATATGGTTTGGTTTGTTGTGGTAAGGGATAGTTGGGGGTGATTTAAGGTAGCCGAAGTAGTTTAGGTGATTCTGGTATAGTTTGTTATGATTTTTAGCATTTTTTTGTAATTTTAAAGTGATTGGGCTTAGTTTGTTGCTGTAAAGTGTAGTTGTGGGTGATTTTTGATAGCCGAAGTAATTTAGGTGAGTTTGGCATAGTTTGCTATGGTTAGTAGCATTTTTTTGTAATTTAAAAGTGATTGGGTTAGTTTGTTGTGGTAAGGATTAGTTGGTGATGATTTATGGTAGCCGAAGTAATTTAGGTGAGTTTGGCATGGTTTGCTATGGTTACTAGCATTTTTTTGTAATTTAAAAGTGATTGGGTTTAGTTTGTTGTGGTAAGGGTTAGTTGGTGATGATTTATGGTAGCCGAAGTAATTTAGGTGAGTTTGGCATAGTTTGCTATGATTACTAGCATTTTTTTGTAATTTAAAAGTGATTGGGTTTAGTTTGTTGTGGTAAGGGTTAGTTGGTGATGATTTAGAGTAGCCGAAGTAATTTAGGTGAGTCTGGCATAGTTTGTTATGATTTGTACACCTTTTTTTGTAATTTTAAGATGATATGGTTTGGTTTGTTGTGGTAAGGGATAGTTGGGGGTGATTTACGGTAGCCGAAGTAATTTAGGTGATTCTGGTATAGTTTGTTATGATTTTTAGCATTTTTTTGTAATTTTAAAGTGATTGGGCTTAGTTTGTTGCTGTAAAGTGTAGTTGGGGGTGATTTTTGATAGCCGAAGTAATTTAGGTAAGTTTGGCATAGTTTGCTATGGTTAGTAGCATTTTTTTCTAATTTAAAAGTGATTGGGTTTAGTTTGTTGTGGTAAGGGTTAGTTGGTGATGATTTATGGTAGCCGAAGTAATTTAGGTGAGTTTGGCATAGTTTGCTATGGTTACTAGCATTTTTTTGTAATTTAAAAGTGATTGGGTTTAGTTTGTTGTGGTAAGGGTTAGTTGGTGATGATTTAGAGTAGCCGAAGTAATTTAGGTGATTCTGGTATAGTTTGTTATGATTTTTAGCATTTTTTTGTAATTTTAAAGTGATTGGGCTTAGTTTGTTGCTGTAAAGTGTAGTTGGGGGTGATTTTTGATAGCCGAAGTAATTTAGGTGAGTTTGGCATAGTTTGCTATGGTTAGTAGTATTTTTTTGTTATTTAAAAGTGATTGGGTTTAGTTTGTTGTGGTAAGGGTTAGTTGGTGATGATTTATGGTAGCCGAAGTAATTTAGGTGAGTTTGGCATAGTTTGCTATGGTTACTAGCATTTTTTTGAAAATTTAAAAGTGATTGGGTTTAGTTTGTTGTGGTAAGGGTTAGTTGGTGATGATTTAGAGTAGCCGAAGTAATTTAGGTGAGTCTGGCATAGTTTGTTATGATTTGTACACCTTTTTTTGTAATTTTAAGATGATATGGTTTGGTTTGTTGTGGTAAGGGATAGTTGGGGGTGATTTACGGTAGCCGAAGTAATTTAGGTGAGTTTGGCATAGTTTGCTATGGTTAGTAGCATTTTTTTGTAATTTAAAAGTGATTGGGTTAGTTTGTTGTGGTAAGGATTAGTTGGTGATGATTTATGGTAGCCGAAGTAATTTAGGTGAGTTTGGCATGGTTTGCTATGGTTACTAGCATTTTTTTGTAATTTAAAAGTGATTGGGTTTAGTTTGTTGTGGTAAGGGTTAGTTGGTGATGATTTATGGTAGCCGAAGTAATTTAGGTGAGTTTGGCATAGTTTGCTATGGTTACTAGCATTTTTTTGTAATTTAAAAGTGATTGGGTTTAGTTTGTTGTGGTAAGGGTTAGTTGGTGATGATTTAGAGTAGCCGAAGTAATTTAGGTGAGTCTGGCATAGTTTGTTATGATTTGTACACCTTTCCTTGTAATTTTAAGATGATATGGTTTGGTTTGTTGTGGTAAGGGATAGTTGGGGGTGATTTACGGTAGCCGAAGTAATTTAGGTGATTCTGGTATAGTTTGTTATGATTTTTAGAATTTTTTTGTAATTTTAAAGTGATTGGGCTGAGTTTGTTGCTGTAAAGTGTAGTTGGGGGTGATTTTTGATAGCCGAAGTAATTTAGGTGAGTTTGGCATAGTTTGCTTTGGTTAGTAGTATTTTTTTGTAATTTAAAAGTGATTGGGTTTAGTTTGTTGTGGTAAGGGTTAGTTGGTGATGATTTATGGTAGCCGAAGTAATTTAGGTGAGTTTGGCATAGTTTGCTATGGTTACTAGCATTTTTTTGTAATTTAAAAGTGATTGGGTTTAGTTTGTTGTGGTAAGGGTTAGTTGGTGATGATTTAGAGTAGCCGAAGTAATTTAGGTGAGTCTGGCATAGTTTGTTATGATTTGTACACCTTTTTTTGTAATTTTAAGATGATATGGTTTGGTTTGTTGTGGTAAGGGATAGTTGGGGGTGATTTACGGTAGCCAAAGTAATTTAGGTGAGTTTGGCATAGTTTGCTATGGTTACTAGCATTTTTTTGAAAATTTAAAAGTGATTGGGTTTAGTTTGTTGTGGTAAGGGTTAGTTGGTGATGATTTAGAGTAGCCGAAGTAATTTAGGTGAGTCTGGCATAGTTTGTTATGATTTGTACACCTTTTTTTGTAATTTTAAGATGATATGGTTTGGTTTGTTGTGGTAAGGGATAGTTGGGGGTGATTTACGGTAGCCGAAGTAATTTAGGTGATTCTGGTATAGTTTGTTATGATTTTTAGCATTTTTTTGTAATTTTAAAGTGATTGGGCTTAGTTTGTTGCTGTAAAGTGTAGTTGTGGGTGATTTTTGATAGCCGAAGTAATTTAGGTGAGTTTGGCATAGTTTGCTATGGTTAGTAGCATTTTTTTGTAATTTAAAAGTGATTGGGTTAGTTTGTTGTGGTAAGGATTAGTTGGTGATGATTTATGGTAGCCGAAGTAATTTAGGTGAGTTTGGCATGGTTTGCTATGGTTACTAGCATTTTTTTGTAATTTAAAAGTGATTGGGTTTAGTTTGTTGTGGTAAGGGTTAGTTGGTGATGATTTATGGTAGCCGAAGTAATTTAGGTGAGTTTGGCATAGTTTGCTATGGTTACTAGCATTTTTTTGTAATTTAAAAGTGATTGGGTTTAGTTTGTTGTGGTAAGGGTTAGTTGGTGATGATTTAGAGTAGCCGAAGTAATTTAGGTGAGTCTGGCATAGTTTGTTATGATTTGTACACCTTTTTTTGTAATTTTAAGATGATATGGTTTGGTTTGTTGTGGTAAGGGATAGTTGGGGGTGATTTACGGTAGCCAAAGTAATTTAGGTGATTCTGGTATAGTTTGTTATGATTTTTAGCATTTTTTTGTAATTTTAAAGTGATTGGGCTTAGTTTGTTGCTGTAAAGTGTAGTTGGGGGTAATTTTTGATAGCCGAAGTAATTTAGGTGAGTTTGGCATAGTTTGCTATGGTTAGTAGCATTTTTTTGTAATTTAAAAGTGATTGGGTTTAGTTTGTTGTGGTAAGGGTTAGTTGGTGATGATTTAGAGTAGCCGAAGTAATTTAGGTGAGTCTGGCATAGTTTGTTATGATTTGTACACCTTTTTTTGTAATTTTAAGATGATATGGTTTGGTTTGTTGTGGTAAGGGATAGTTGGGGGTGATTTAAGGTAGCCGAAGTAGTTTAGGTGATTCTGGTATAGTTTGTTATGATTTTTAGCATTTTTTTGTAATTTTAAAGTGATTGGGCTTAGTTTGTTGCTGTAAAGTGTAGTTGTGGGTGATTTTTGATAGCCGAAGTAATTTAGGTGAGTTTGGCATAGTTTGCTATGGTTAGTAGCATTTTTTTGTAATTTAAAAGTGATTGGGTTAGTTTGTTGTGGTAAGGATTAGTTGGTGATGATTTATGGTAGCCGAAGTAATTTAGGTGAGTTTGGCATGGTTTGCTATGGTTACTAGCATTTTTTTGTAATTTAAAAGTGATTGGGTTTAGTTTGTTGTGGTAAGGGTTAGTTGGTGATGATTTATGGTAGCCGAAGTAATTTAGGTGAGTTTGGCATAGTTTGCTATGATTACTAGCATTTTTTTGTAATTTAAAAGTGATTGGGTTTAGTTTGTTGTGGTAAGGGTTAGTTGGTGATGATTTAGAGTAGCCGAAGTAATTTAGGTGAGTCTGGCATAGTTTGTTATGATTTGTACACCTTTTTTTGTAATTTTAAGATGATATGGTTTGGTTTGTTGTGGTAAGGGATAGTTGGGGGTGATTTACGGTAGCCGAAGTAATTTAGGTGATTCTGGTATAGTTTGTTATGATTTTTAGCATTTTTTTGTAATTTTAAAGTGATTGGGCTTAGTTTGTTGCTGTAAAGTGTAGTTGGGGGTGATTTTTGATAGCCGAAGTAATTTAGGTAAGTTTGGCATAGTTTGCTATGGTTAGTAGCATTTTTTTCTAATTTAAAAGTGATTGGGTTTAGTTTGTTGTGGTAAGGGTTAGTTGGTGATGATTTATGGTAGCCGAAGTAATTTAGGTGAGTTTGGCATAGTTTGCTATGGTTACTAGCATTTTTTTGTAATTTAAAAGTGATTGGGTTTAGTTTGTTGTGGTAAGGGTTAGTTGGTGATGATTTAGAGTAGCCGAAGTAATTTAGGTGATTCTGGTATAGTTTGTTATGATTTTTAGCATTTTTTTGTAATTTTAAAGTGATTGGGCTTAGTTTGTTGCTGTAAAGTGTAGTTGGGGGTGATTTTTGATAGCCGAAGTAATTTAGGTGAGTTTGGCATAGTTTGCTATGGTTAGTAGTATTTTTTTGTTATTTAAAAGTGATTGGGTTTAGTTTGTTGTGGTAAGGGTTAGTTGGTGATGATTTATGGTAGCCGAAGTAATTTAGGTGAGTTTGGCATAGTTTGCTATGGTTACTAGCATTTTTTTGAAAATTTAAAAGTGATTGGGTTTAGTTTGTTGTGGTAAGGGTTAGTTGGTGATGATTTAGAGTAGCCGAAGTAATTTAGGTGAGTCTGGCATAGTTTGTTATGATTTGTACACCTTTTTTTGTAATTTTAAGATGATATGGTTTGGTTTGTTGTGGTAAGGGATAGTTGGGGGTGATTTACGGTAGCCGAAGTAATTTAGGTGAGTTTGGCATAGTTTGCTATGGTTAGTAGCATTTTTTTGTAATTTAAAAGTGATTGGGTTAGTTTGTTGTGGTAAGGATTAGTTGGTGATGATTTATGGTAGCCGAAGTAATTTAGGTGAGTTTGGCATGGTTTGCTATGGTTACTAGCATTTTTTTGTAATTTAAAAGTGATTGGGTTTAGTTTGTTGTGGTAAGGGTTAGTTATTGATGATTTATGGTAGCCGAAGTAATTTAGGTGAGTTTGGCATAGTTTGCTATGGTTACTAGCATTTTTTTGTAATTTAAAAGTGATTGGGTTTAGTTTGTTGTGGTAAGGGTTAGTTGGTGATGATTTAGAGTAGCCGAAGTAATTTAGGTGAGTCTGGCATAGTTTGTTATGATTTGTACACCTTTCCTTGTAATTTTAAGATGATATGGTTTGGTTTGTTGTGGTAAGGGATAGTTGGGGGTGATTTACGGTAGCCGAAGTAATTTAGGTGATTCTGGTATAGTTTGTTATGATTTTTAGAATTTTTTTGTAATTTTAAAGTGATTGGGCTGAGTTTGTTGCTGTAAAGTGTAGTTGGGGGTGATTTTTGATAGCCGAAGTAATTTAGGTGAGTTTGGCATAGTTTGCTTTGGTTAGTAGTATTTTTTTGTAATTTAAAAGTGATTGGGTTTAGTTTGTTGTGGTAAGGGTTAGTTGGTGATGATTTATGGTAGCCGAAGTAATTTAGGTGAGTTTGGCATAGTTTGCTATGGTTACTAGCATTTTTTTGTAATTTAAAAGTGATTGGGTTTAGTTTGTTGTGGTAAGGGTTAGTTGGTGATGATTTAGAGTAGCCGAAGTAATTTAGGTGAGTCTGGCATAGTTTGTTATGATTTGTACACCTTTTTTTGTAATTTTAAGATGATATGGTTTGGTTTGTTGTGGTAAGGGATAGTTGGGGGTGATTTACGGTAGCCAAAGTAATTTAGGTGAGTTTGGCATAGTTTGCTATGGTTACTAGCATTTTTTTGAAAATTTAAAAGTGATTGGGTTTAGTTTGTTGTGGTAAGGGTTAGTTGGTGATGATTTAGAGTAGCCGAAGTAATTTAGGTGAGTCTGGCATAGTTTGTTATGATTTGTACACCTTTTTTTGTAATTTTAAGATGATATGGTTTGGTTTGTTGTGGTAAGGGATAGTTGGGGGTGATTTACGGTAGCCGAAGTAATTTAGGTGATTCTGGTATAGTTTGTTATGATTTTTAGCATTTTTTTGTAATTTTAAAGTGATTGGGCTTAGTTTGTTGCTGTAAAGTGTAGTTGTGGGTGATTTTTGATAGCCGAAGTAATTTAGGTGAGTTTGGCATAGTTTGCTATGGTTAGTAGCATTTTTTTGTAATTTAAAAGTGATTGGGTTAGTTTGTTGTGGTAAGGATTAGTTGGTGATGATTTATGGTAGCCGAAGTAATTTAGGTGAGTTTGGCATGGTTTGCTATGGTTACTAGCATTTTTTTGTAATTTAAAAGTGATTGGGTTTAGTTTGTTGTGGTAAGGGTTAGTTGGTGATGATTTATGGTAGCCGAAGTAATTTAGGTGAGTTTGGCATAGTTTGCTATGGTTACTAGCATTTTTTTGTAATTTAAAAGTGATTGGGTTTAGTTTGTTGTGGTAAGGGTTAGTTGGTGATGATTTATGGTAGCCGAAGTAATTTAGGTGAGTTTGGCATAGTTTGCTATGGTTACTAGCATTTTTTTGTAATTTAAAAGTGATTGGGTTTAGTTTGTTGTGGTAAGGGTTAGTTGGTGATGATTTAGAGTAGCCGAAGTAATTTAGGTGAGTCTGGCATAGTTTGTTATGATTTGTACACCTTTTTTTGTAATTTTAAGATGATATGGTTTGGTTTGTTGTGGTAAGGGATAGTTGGGGGTGATTTACGGTAGCCAAAGTAATTTAGGTGATTCTGGTATAGTTTGTTATGATTTTTAGCATTTTTTTGTAATTTTAAAGTGATTGGGCTTAGTTTGTTGCTGTAAAGTGTAGTTGGGGGTAATTTTTGATAGCCGAAGTAATTTAGGTGAGTTTGGCATAGTTTGCTATGGTTAGTAGCATTTTTTTGTAATTTAAAAGTGATTGGGTTTAGTTTGTTGTGGTAAGGGTTAGTTGGTGATGATTTAGAGTAGCCGAAGTAATTTAGGTGAGTCTGGCATAGTTTGTTATGATTTGTACACCTTTTTTTGTAATTTTAAGATGATATGGTTTGGTTTGTTGTGGTAAGGGATAGTTGGGGGTGATTTACGGTAGCCGAAGTAATTTAGGTGATTCTGGTATAGTTTGTTATGATTTTTAGCATTTTTTTGTAATTTTAAAGTGATTGGGCTGAGTTTGTTGCTGTAAAGTGTAGTTGGGGTTGATTTTTGATAGCCGATGTAATTTAGGTGAGTTTGGCATAGTTTGCTATGGTTAGTAGCATTTTTTTGTAATTTAAAAGTGATGGGGTTTAGTTTGTTGTAGTAAGGGTTAGTTGCTGATGATTTATGGTAGCCGAAGTAATTTAGGTGAGTTTGGCATAGTTTGCTATGGTTAGTAGCATTTTTTTGTAATTTAAAAGTGATTGGGTTAGTTTGTTGTGGTAAGGATTAGTTGGTGATGATTTATGGTAGCCGAAGTAATTTAGGTGAGTTTGGCATGGTTTGCTATGGTTACTAGCATTTTTTTGTAATTTAAAAGTGATTGGGTTTAGTTTGTTGTGGTAAGGGTTAGTTGGTGATGATTTATGGTAGCCGAAGTAATTTAGGTGAGTTTGGCATAGTTTGCTATGGTTACTAGCATTTTTTTGTAATTTAAAAGTGATTGGGTTTAGTTTGTTGTGGTAAGGGTTAGTTGGTGATGATTTAGAGTAGCCGAAGTAATTTAGGTGAGTCTGGCATAGTTTGTTATGATTTGTACACCTTTTTTTGTAATTTTAAGATGATATGGTTTGGTTTGTTGTGGTAAGGGATAGTTGGGGGTGATTTACGGTAGCCAAAGTAATTTAGGTGATTCTGGTATAGTTTGTTATGATTTTTAGCATTTTTTTGTAATTTTAAAGTGATTGGGCTTAGTTTGTTGCTGTAAAGTGTAGTTGGGGGTAATTTTTGATAGCCGAAGTAATTTAGGTGAGTTTGGCATAGTTTGCTATGGTTAGTAGCATTTTTTTGTAATTTAAAAGTGATTGGGTTTAGTTTGTTGTGGTAAGGGTTAGTTGGTGATGATTTAGAGTAGCCGAAGTAATTTAGGTGAGTCTGGCATAGTTTGTTATGATTTGTACACCTTTTTTTGTAATTTTAAGATGATATGGTTTGGTTTGTTGTGGTAAGGGATAGTTGGGGGTGATTTACGGTAGCCGAAGTAATTTAGGTGATTCTGGTATAGTTTGTTATGATTTTTAGCATTTTTTTGTAATTTTAAAGTGATTGGGCTGAGTTTGTTGCTGTAAAGTGTAGTTGGGGTTGATTTTTGATAGCCGATGTAATTTAGGTGAGTTTGGCATAGTTTGCTATGGTTAGTAGCATTTTTTTGTAATTTAAAAGTGATGGGGTTTAGTTTGTTGTAGTAAGGGTTAGTTGCTGATGATTTATGGTAGCCGAAGTAATTTAGGTGAGTTTGGCATAGTTTGCTATGGTTAGTAGCATTTTTTTGTAATTTAAAAGTGATTGGGTTAGTTTGTTGTGGTAAGGATTAGTTGGTGATGATTTATGGTAGCCGAAGTAATTTAGGTGAGTTTGGCATGGTTTGCTATGGTTACTAGCATTTTTTTGTAATTTAAAAGTGATTGGGTTTAGTTTGTTGTGGTAAGGGTTAGTTGGTGATGATTTATGGTAGCCGAAGTAATTTAGGTGAGTTTGGCATAGTTTGCTATGATTACTAGCATTTTTTTGTAATTTAAAAGTGATTGGGTTTAGTTTGTTGTGGTAAGGGTTAGTTGGTGATGATTAGAGTAGCCGAAGTAATTTAGGTGAGTTTGGCATAGTTTGCTATGGTTAGTAGCATTTTTTTGTAATTTAAAAATGATTGGGTTTAGTTTGTTGTGGTAAGGGTTAGTTGGTGATGATTTATGGTAGCCGAAGTAATTTAGGTTAGTTTGGCATAGTTTGCTATGGTTACTAGCATTTTTTTGTAATTTAAAAATGATTGGGTTTAGTTTGTTGTGGTAAGTGTTAGTTGGTGATGATTTAGAGTAGCCGAAGTAATTTAGGTGAGTCTGGCATAGTTTGTTATGATTTGTACACCTTTTTTTGTAATTTTAAGATGATATAGTTTGGTTTGTTGTGGTAAGGGATAGTTGGGGGTGATTTACGGTAGCCGAAGTAATTTAGGTGATTCTGGTATAGTTTGTTATGATTTTTAGCATTTTTTTGTAATTTTAAAGTGATTGGGCTTAGTTTGTTGCTGTAAAGTGTAGTTGGGGGTGATTTTTGATAGCCGAAGTAATTTAAGTAAGTTTGGCATAGTTTGCTATAGTTAGTAGCATTTTTTTGTAATTTAAAAGTGATTGGGTTTAGTTTGTTGTGGTAAGGGTTAGTTGGTGATGATTTATGGTAGCCGAAGTAATTTAGGTGAGTTTGGCATAGTTTGCTATGGTTACTAGCATTTTTTTGTAATTTAAAAGTGATTGGGTTTAGTTTGTTGTGGTAAGGGTTAGTTGGTGATGATTTAGAGTAGCCGAAGTAATTTAGGTGATTCTGGTATAGTTTGTTATGATTTTTAGCATTTTTTTGTAATTTTAAAGTGATTGGGCTTAGTTTGTTGCTGTAAAGTGTAGTTGGGGGTGATTTTTGATAGCCGAAGTAATTTAGGTGAGTTTGGCATAGTTTGCTATGGTTAGTAGTATTTTTTTGTAATTTAAAAGTGATTGGGTTTAGTTTGTTGTGGTAAGGGTTAGTTGGTGATGATTTATGGTAGCCAAAGTAATTTAGGTGAGTTTGGCATAGTTTGCTATGGTTACTAGCATTTTTTTGTAATTTAAAAGTGATTGGGTTTAGTTTGTTGTGGTAAGGGTTAGTTGGTGATGATTTAGAGTAGCCGAAGTAATTTAGGTGAGTCTGGCATAGTTTGTTATGATTTGTACACCTTTTTTTGTAATTTTAAGATGATATGGTTTGGTTTGTTGTGGTAAGGGATAGTTGGGGGTGATTTACGGTAGCCGAAGTAATTTAGGTGATCTATTATATAAAGCGAAGTGTCCTCACTGACACACTCATCTACACATCTACACATTCACTGATTCACCGACAACCCACAGCCCAAACCGTGAGGGCTGGAGACTTGAAATTTTAGACACGGGTGTATCATGTGCCGAAACTGAACACTAAGAAGGGATTTTGCGAAATTCGGCCCGGTTCCTTTGTAATTCAATAAAAACCAGCTAAAATAAACAAAAAATGATCCGATCGCGGAGACCGTGTTTATGTTAGAAGCACGTATCTAGCCAAAACAACTTCGACGACGGGCGACCGGTTCACATTAAAAACACTTATTTAACCTAAACAATTTCAACGTCGAGTTTCTGCTTTTGTGATCAAATTTTTACCGTACCTAGCGAGGCCGCGGATATTTTTATTATAATCTTGATTTCAATTATAGTGTCGATCCGTGACTCAATTAAAAATTACAAAACCACTGCAAATTTAATCCGTCTACATTAAACATCCTCAAATATCTCTTACCACTGCAAACTTTACCAAATCAACCCCAAAAAATTCCCGAACTAAGCCAAACTGACATAAATTAGATCCGTTATCTTAAATCATCCCTTACCACCCTTTAGCAAACCCAAGTAACTCCAATCACGTTAAAATAAAACAAAATGGCACAAATCATAGCAAACTATCCCTAACTCACCTAAATTACTTCGGCTACCATAAATCACCCCCAACTACCCCTTACCACCCCAAACTCAGCCCAATCACTTTAAAATTACAAAAAATGTTACAAGCAATATCAAACTATGCCAAACTCATCTAAATTACTTCGGCTTCCATTAATCACCCCCAACTACCCCTTACCCCCCAAAATAGGCTCAATCACTTTAAAATTAAAAAAAATTCTACAAACCGTAGCTAACTGTGCCAAACTCCCCTAAATTACTTCGGCTACCATAAATCATCCCCAATTAGCCCCTACCACCCCAAAATAAGCCCAATCACTTTAAAATTACAAAATAATTCTACAAACCGTAGCAAACTATGCCAAACTCCACTGAATTACTTCGGCTACCATAAATCACCCCCAACTACCCCTTACCACCCCAAAATAAGCCCAATCACTTTAAAATTACAAAAAATGCTACAAACCATAGCAAACTATGCCAAACTCACTTAAATTACTTCAGCTACCATAAATCACCCCCAACTACCCCTTACCAACCACAAAACTAAACCCAATCACTTTAAAATTACAAAAAATGTTACAAACCATACCAAACTATGTCAAACTCACTTAAATTACTTCGGCTATCATAAATCACCCCCAACTACCCCTTACCACTCCAAAATTAGCCCAATCACTTTAAAATTACAAAAAATGCTACAAACCATAGCAAATTATCTCAAACTCACCTGAATTACTTCGGCTACCATAAATCACCCCCAACTACCCTTTACCACCCCAAACTAAGCCCAATCACTTTAAAATTACAAAAAATGCTTCAAACCATAGCAAACAATTCCAAACTCACCTAAATTACTTCGGCTACCATAAATCACCCCCCACTACCCCTTACCTACCCAAAATAAGCCCAATCACTTTAAAATTACAAAATATGCTACAAACCATAGCAAACTATCTCAAACTCACCTGAATTACTTCGGCTACCATAAATCACCCCCAACTACCCCTTACCACCCCAAAATAAGCCCAATCACTTTAAAATTACAAAAAATGCTACAAACCATAGCAAACTATGCCAAACTCACTTAAATTACTTTGGCTTCAATAAATCACCCCCAACTACCCCTTACCACCCCAAAATAAGCTCAATCACTTTAAAATTACAAAAAATTTCTATAAACCATAGCAAACTATGCCAAACTCCCCTAAATTACTTCGGCTACCATAAATCACCCCGAACTACCCCTTACAACCCCAAAATAAGCCCAATCACTTTAACATTACAAAAAATGCTACAAACCATAGCAAACTATTCCAAACTCACCTAAATTACTTCGGATACCATAAATCACCCCCAACTACCCCTTACCACCCCAAAATAAGCCCAATCACTTTAAAATTACAAAAAATGTTACAAGCAATATCAAACTATGCCAAACTCATCTAAATTACTTCGGCTTCCATTAATCACCCCCAACTACCCCTTACCAACCACAAAACTAAACCCAATCACTTTAAAATTACAAAAAATGTTACAAACCATACCAAACTATGTCAAACTCACTTAAATTACTTCGGCTATCATAAATCACCCCCAACTACCCCTTACCACTCCAAAATTAGCCCAATCACTTTAAAATTACAAAAAATGCTACAAACCATAGCAAATTATCTCAAACTCACCTGAATTACTTCGGCTACCATAAATCACCCCCAACTACCCTTTACCACCCCAAACTAAGCCCAATCACTTTAAAATTACAAAAAATGCTTCAAACCATAGCAAACAATTCCAAACTCACCTAAATTACTTCGGCTACCATAAATCACCCCCCACTACCCCTTACCTCCCCAAAATAAGCCCAATCACTTTAAAATTACAAAATATGCTACAAACCATAGCAAACTATCTCAAACTCACCTGAATTACTTCGGCTACCATAAATCACCCCCAACTACCCCTTACCACCCCAAAATAAGCCCAATCACTTTAAAATTACAAAAAATGCTACAAACCATAGCAAACTATGCCAAACTCACTTAAATTACTTTGGCTTCAATAAATCACCCCCAACTACCCCTTACCACCCCAAAATAAGCTCAATCACTTTAAAATTACAAAAAATTTCTATAAACCATAGCAAACTATGCCAAACTCCCCTAAATTACTTCGGCTACCATAAATCACCCCGAACTACCCCTTACAACCCCAAAATAAGCCCAATCACTTTAACATTACAAAAAATGCTACAAACCATAGCAAACTATTCCAAACTCACCTAAATTACTTCGGATACCATAAATCACCCCCAACTACCCCTTACCACCCCAAAATAAGCCCAATCACTTTAAAATTACAAAAAATGTTACAAGCAATATCAAACTATGCCAAACTCATCTAAATTACTTCGGCTTCCATTAATCACCCCCAACTACCCCTTACCCCCCAAAATAGGCTCAATCACTTTAAAATTAAAAAAAATTCTACAAACCGTAGCTAACTGTGCCAAACTCCCCTAAATTACTTCGGCTACCATAAATCATCCCCAATTAGCCCCTACCACCCCAAAATAAGCCCAATCACTTTAAAATTACAAAAAAATTCTACAAACCGTAGCAAACTATGCCAAACTCCACTGAATTACTTCGGCTACCATAAATCACCATCAACTACCTCTTACCACCCCAAAATAAGCCCAATCACTTTAAAATTACAAAAAATGCTACAAACCATAGCAAACTATGCCAAACTCACTTAAATTACTTCGGCTACCATAAATCACCCCCAACTACCCCTTACCAACCACAAAACTAAACCCAATCACTTTAAAATTACAAAGAATGTTACAAACCATAGCAAACTATCTCAAACTCACCTGAATTACTTCGGCTACCATAAATCACCCCCAACTACCCCTTACCACCCCAAAATAAGCCCAATCACTTTAAAATTACAAAAAATGCTACAAACCATAGCAAACTATGCCAAACTCACTTAAATTACTTTGGCTTCAATAAATCACCCCCAACTACCCCTTACCACCCCAAAATAAGCTCAATCACTTTAAAATTACAAAAAATTTCTATAAACCATAGCAAACTATGCCAAACTCCCCTAAATTACTTCGGCTACCATAAATCACCCCGAACTACCCCTTACAACCCCAAAATAAGCCCAATCACTTTAACATTACAAAAAATGCTACAAACCATAGCAAACTATTCCAAACTCACCTAAATTACTTCGGATACCATAAATCACCCCCAACTACCCCTTACCACCCCAAAATAAGCCCAATCACTTTAAAATTACAAAAAAATTCTACAAACCGTAGCAAACTATGCCAAACTCCCCTAAGTTACTTCGGCTACCATAAATCACCCCGAACTACCCCTTACAACCCCAAAATAAGCCCAATCACTTTAACATTACAAAAAATGCTACAAACCATAGCAAACTATTCCAAACTCACCTAAATTACTTCGGCTACCATAAATCACCCCCAACTACCCCTTACGACCCCAAAATTAGCCCAATCACTTTAAAATTACGAAAAATGCTACAAACCATAGCAAGCTATCTCAAACTCACCTGAATTACTTCGGCTACCATAAATCACCCCCAACTACCCCTTACCACCCCAAACTAAGCCCAATCACTTTAAAATTACAAAAAATGCTACAAACCATAGCAAACTATTCCAAACTCATCTAAATTACTTCGGCTACCATAAATCATCCCCAACTACCCCTTACCACCCCAAAATAAGCCCAATCACTTTAAAATTACAAAAAATTCTACAAACCATAGCAAACTATGCCAAACTCCCCTAAATTACTTCGGCTACCATAAATCACCCCAAACTACCCCTTACAACCCCAAAATAAGCCCAATCACTTTAACATTACAAAAAATGCTACAAACCATAGCAAACTATTCCAAACTCACCTAAATTACTTCGGCTACCATAAATCACCCCCAACTACCCCTTACGACCCCAAAATTAGCCCAATCACTTTAAAATTACGAAAAATGCTACAAACCATAGCAAACTATCTCAAACTCACCTGAATTACTTCGGCTACCATAAATCACCCCCAACTACCCCTTACCACCCCAAACTAAGCCCAATCACTTTAAAATTACAAAAAATGCTACAAACCATAGCAAACTATTCCAAACTCATCTAAATTACTTCGGCTACCATAAATCATCCCCAACTACCCCTTACCACCCCAAAATAAGCCCAATCACTTTAAAATTACAAAAAATTCTACAAACCATAGCAAACTATGCCAAAGTCACTTAAATTACTTTGGCTATCATAAATCACCCTCAACTACCCCTTACCACCCCAAAAAAAGCCCAATCACTTTAAAATTACAAAAAATGCTACAAACCATAGCAAACTATTCCAAACTCACCTAAATTACTTCGGCTACCATAAATCACCCCCAACTACCTTTTACCGCCCCAAAATTAGCCTAATCACTTTAAAATTACAAAAATGCTACAAAACATAGCAAGCTATGCCAAACTCACTTAAATTACTTCGGCTACCATAAATTAATAATCATTTTCAATCAAAATCTTCTATTTGGTTGTGTTATTTATAAATGCCTTATCGTATTAAATCATAAAATATTAATAAATATCTGCACATAAAATATATTATTCCGACTAATAGACGTTATTCTGAATATTAAATATGCTGATACCTATTTTGATTCTCTTCCACCTTCCAATAAATATTTGTTCCAGTTGAGATGCAAACATAAACGTATTTCTGAATTGCAACAAGCTGACGGGGCAAGCCCTACCTTTTCAACATGCGTGCATTTGTATAAACAGCTTTATGGTTTTTAACTTTAAAGAGGTATAAAGGCGGTGTAAGCGCTAGAGTTTCGTAAAATATCTGAAAAATTCGAAATTCTGCAATTGAATCAGAACTATCTTTGTGTTCGATAATAAATTTATACTTGGAGTGGCACTGCCAACCCTGCCACCCCTAACGAGGCACCTGCTGACTACTCTCCTTCCAGGGAAACTTTATAAATCAACGTCAAAATAATTTAGGGCGCCTGAATGTGAAAATATCACTGTGTAATAAGTTCAGACTTGGAACACTTGAAATTTCGATATTTGTTTGTAATTCGTCACAGGTCCATGAAGGAATGCATGTTAATGTAAACAAGTGTTAGTTTGTTGGAGAGACCGAATAAGATTTTTAACATTCCTGTCAAAATATTTATTTACTTTAGAATGTTAATTTTTTAAATTCATTTCGTGAAAATTATGACGGGCCATACGAGTACACCTGTGCGAGTATTATTTAGTACATACAAATTAATCTCTTTTGTTATCCAAATTGTTTACATACGCACTAGGCACGTGCACCTCATATAATTGTGAAAATTGCCGCTTCAGCGTCTGAAACGCTGGTACTCAACGTCGCCAAGGTCGAGGCGACGCATCGGTATTCGAAGTTCTATCGCTATTAAATTAATTATTTTATTCCCGATATTCCCGATTTGTTCTTGCCGTTAACCAAAACTCTCCCCAATCGATTTTCGAAAAATTTCCAGCGTCGGACCGGACTTCACTTATTTTCGTACTCTAATTTTTACGTTCAGTTAATGATAGTGGTGTATTTGTTCTTCACCAAACCTGCTCCGGCCAAAATCCGAAATTTTCACTGACATCATACGCTTAAGTATTGTGTGCTTATACACGATTTACACTATTTATTTTACGTACATTGCGTTCATTATGGTTCTGCATTATTTAAAACTAAGATGGAGCAGTTTGAAAATCTAATAGTAAGCGGAGAACAAATACCATGTATAATTCCCGTGAAAAGTGATGGAAATAGTCTTTCTTACTATCTTTCCTATTGCATTTTTAATACCGGAAATAGAGCTCAAGAGCGAAGAATAACTTCGATTTTTTTTATACATAATTCCTAAATACTTCGTTTTTATGGTGTAAAATTTTGTATCTATATATTTCAACATTGTCTTTAACGTTGTCAGAGAACTAAATGGGAATAATTTGGAATAATTTAGCTTCTATGTCAACTCTCCTTCTCTTGAAACTTTGGAAAACAACGACAAAATTCTTTAGGGCGCCTTGATTTGAAAATATAACTCTGTATAATAAGTTTAGACTGACTAGAGTGAAAAGAAAGGAGCTTGCACCCAGAAACGAAATTAAATGGAACACTTGAAGTTGCAATATTTGTTTGTAATTCGTCAGAAGTCCATGAGGGAATGCGTGTTAATGTAAACAAATGTGAGTTTATTGGAGAGGCCGAATAAGATTTTTACATTATTGATGCAGCTGGAGCCTGCCACGTCAAGGGCAAGGTCACAAACGTGAAAAGGCGATGCTCGATTTAGTTTGATTGAGTATCTATGCAGAAATTCGCACATACCAAGCGTTGGATAAGCCATTCTTATCGTTTCTGAGAATTCGAGAATTGCTTGTTCAGCGTGTGGAGCAGTACTCGATAGCGGTGTTTAATTTTAACACAACTACAATTGTGAAAATTGCTGCTCCAGCGTCGGAAACTGTTCGCAAAGTCGCCAAATTCGATGAGGCGACGCATCAGTGTTCGAAGGTCTACCGCTATCAAATAAAGTATTTTAATTTAACATTTGATCCTCGCGTTAACCAAATCTGCCCCCAATCAATTTTCGAAAAATTACCAGCGTCGAACCGGATTCCACTTATATTTGTACGCTAATTTTTACTTTCAGTTAATGGTAGTGGTGTATTTGTTTTTCATCAAATTTGCCCCCGCTGAAATCCGAAATTTTCACCGTTGTATGTACCAGAGATCACTGACATTCATACTCTTAATAATTATGTGCTTATACACGTTTTACACTATTTATTTTACGTTCACTGTGTTTATTATTGCTTTACATCATTTATAACTAAGATGGAGAAGTTTGAAAATCTAGCGATGTACAAATACCACACCGTATTATGAAAGGTGATGGAAATTGTCTTTTTTTATATCTATGGTATTGGTATTGATATTTTAATACTGGAACGTAAGCTCAATAGGTTGGCACTTTAATTGTTCAACAAGTGTGTGTTAATGTAAACAGGTGTGAGTCCGTCGGAGAGACCGAATAAGATTTTTACATCCACCATATTCCCGTCAAAATATTTATTTATTTTAGAATGTTAATTTTGCCGTTAACAAAATTTATTCCCAATCACCTTCGTCGTACCGGACGACCGTTCAGTTAATGATAATGGTGTATTTATTTTTCACCAAATCTGCCTCGGCTGAAATCCAAAATTTACAGCGTTGGACCAGACATTACTGACATTGATACGCGTTTTACACTGTTTATTTTACGTAAATACATTGTTTTCATTATTGCTTTACATCATTTATAACTAAGATGGACAAGTTTGAAAATCTAGCGATGCACAAATACCATAAAATACCACAAAATTTACCACATACCAAAATTTTAATACTGGAAAGGGAGCTCAAAAGGTTCGCACTTTAATTGTCCAACCAGTTAGGGCCAGGTTGTAATAATTTTTGTGCAGTTCAGAAGGAGATAAGTCAAAATCATCTACATACTGTTCTGTTTGTGAGTTGACTGCAGCAAGAGGAATTGTTCCATTGTGTTTTCAATTTTATCATAACATGATCAGCTAATTTGTAAACTTCGATTTCCCCTAAAATTATATAAAGTTAATTTCGATTTCCTGGAATCGCTTATAGAACAACTGCCTAAAGAGTCTATTCAAAATTTTTTATCTCAGATATCAACCAAGGTATCCTCTTTGTCCAAATCATATTGAAGTACCTGGTCCTGGCAACGCAGGTTAATTTCAGCATATTTGTTTATTTTGTGATTGGAAAAGTAGAGCATTCATGTTTAATTGTATTATAATGTCGATTAGTCAACATCACCACTTTAGTCAACACTGAGTTTATTTAATCTACGTCCGGGCAACGCCGGGTACATTCAGCTAGTTCTGGTATAGTTTGTTATGATTTTTAGCATTTTTTTGTAATTTTAAAGTGATTGGGCTTAGTTTGTTGCTGTAAAGTGTAGTTGTGGGTGATTTTTGATAGCCGAAGTAATTTAGGTGAGTTTGGCATAGTTTGCTATGGTTAGTAGAATTTTTTTGTAATTTAAAAGTGATTGGGTTAGTTTGTTGTGGTAAGGATTAGTTGGTGATGATTTATGGTAGCCGAAGTAATTTAGGTGAGTTTGGCATGGTTTGCTATGGTTACTAGCATTTTTTTGTAATTTAAAAGTGATTGGGTTTAGTTTGTTGTGGTAAGGGTTAGTTGGTGATGATTTATGGTAGCCGAAGTAATTTAGGTGAATTTGGCATAGTTTGTTATGATTTGTACACCTTTTTTTGTAATTTTAAGATGATATGGTTTGGTTTGTTGTGGTAAGGGATAGTTGGGGGTGATTTACGGTAGCCGAAGTAATTTAGGTGAGTTTGGCATAGTTTGCTATGGTTAGTAGCATTTTTTTGTAATTTAAAAGTGATTAGGTTAGTTTGTTGTGGTAAGGATTAGTTGGTGATGATTTATGGTAGCCGAAGTAATTTAGGTGAGTTTGGCATCGTTTGCTATGGTTACTAGCATTTTTTTGTAATTTAAAAGTGATTGGGTTTAGTTTGTTGTGGTAAGGGTTAGTTGGTGATGATTTAGAGTAGCCGAAGTAATTTAGGTGAGTCTGGCATAGTTTGTTATGATTTGTACACCTTTTTTTGTAATTTTAAGATGATATGGTTTGGTTTGTTGTGGTAAGGGATAGTTGGGGGTGATTTACGGTAGCCAAAGTAATTTAGGTGATTCTGGTATAGTTTGTTATGATTTTTAGCATTTTTTTGTAATTTTAAAGTGATTGGGTTTAGTTTGTTGCTGTAAAGTGTAGTTGGGGGTGATTTTTGATAGCCGAAGTAATTTAGGTGAGTTTGGCTTAGTTTGCTATGGTTAGTAGCATTTTTTGTAATTTAAAAGTGATTGGGTTTAGTTTGTTGTGGTAAGGGTTAGTTGGTGATGATTTAGAGTAGCCGAAGTAATTTAGGTGAGTCTGGCATAGTTTGTTATGATTTGTACACCTTTTTTTGTAATTTTAAGATGATATGGTTTCGTTTGTTGTGGTAAGGGATAGTTGGGGGTGATTTACGGTAGCCAAAGTAATTTAGGTGATTCTGGTATAGTTTGTTATGATTTTTAGCATTTTTTTGTAATTTTAAAGTGATTGGGCTTAGTTGGTTGCTGTAAAGTGTAGTTGGGGGTGATTTTTGATAGCCGAAGTTATTTAGGTGAGTTTGGCATAGTTTGCTATGGTTAGTAGCATTTTTTTGTAATTTAAAAGAGATTGGGTTTAGTTTGTTGTGGTAAGGGTTAGTTGGTGATGATTTATGGTAGCCGAAGTAATTTAGGTGAGTTTGGCATAGTTTGCTATGGTTACTAGCATTTTTTTGTAATTTAAAAGTGATTGGGTTTAGTTTGTTGTGGTAAGGGTTAGTTGGTGATGATTTAGAGTAGCTGAAGTAATTTAGGTGAGTCTGGCATAGTTTGTTATGATTTGTACACCTTTTTTTGTAATTTTAAGATGATATGGTTTGGTTTGTTGTGGTAAGGGATAGTTTGGTGTGATAGTTTGTTATGATTTTTAGCATTTTTTTGTAATTTTAAAGTGATTGTGCTGAGTTTGTTGCTGTAAAGTGTAGTTGGGGGTGATTTTTGATAGCCGAAGTAATTTAGGTGAGTTTGGCATAGTTTGCTATGGTTAGTAGCAATTTTTTGTAATTTAAAAGTGATTGGGTTTAGTTTGTTGTGGTAAGGGTTAGTTGGTGATGATTTATGGTAGCCGAAGTAATTTAGGTTAGTTTGGCATAGTTTGCTATGGTTACTAGCATTTTTTTGTAATTTAAAAATGATTGGGTTTAGTTTGTTGTGGTAAGGGTTAGTTGGTGATGATTTAGAGTAGCTGAAGTAATTTAGGTGAGTCTGGCATAGTTTGTTATGATTTTTAGCATTTTTTTGTAATTTTAAAGTGATTGGGCTTAGTTGGTTGCTGTAAAGTGTAGTTGGGGGTGATTTTTGATAGCCGAAGTTATTTAGGTGAGTTTGGCATAGTTTGCTATGGTTAGTAGCATTTTTTTGTAATTTAAAAGAGATTGGGTTTAGTTTGTTGTGGTAAGGGTTAGTTGGTGATGATTTATGGTAGCCGAAGTAATTTAGGTGAGTTTGGCATAGTTTGCTATGGTTACTAGCATTTTTTTGTAATTTAAAAGTGATTGGGTTTAGTTTGTTGTGGTAAGGGTTAGTTGGTGATGATTTAGAGTAGCTGAAGTAATTTAGGTGAGTCTGGCATAGTTTGTTATGATTTGTACACCTTTTTTTGTAATTTTAAGATGATATGGTTTGGTTTGTTGTGGTAAGGGATAGTTTGGTGTGATAGTTTGTTATGATTTTTAGCATTTTTTTGTAATTTTAAAGTGATTGTGCTGAGTTTGTTGCTGTAAAGTGTAGTTGGGGGTGATTTTTGATAGCCGAAGTAATTTAGGTGAGTTTGGCATAGTTTGCTATGGTTAGTAGCAATTTTTTGTAATTTAAAAGTGATTGGGTTTAGTTTGTTGTGGTAAGGGTTAGTTGGTGATGATTTATGGTAGCCGAAGTAATTTAGGTGAATTTGGCATAGTTTGTTATGATTTGTACACCTTTTTTTGTAATTTTAAGATGATATGGTTTGGTTTGTTGTGGTAAGGGATAGTTGGGGGTGATTTACGGTAGCCGAAGTAATTTAGGTGAGTTTGGCATAGTTTGCTATGGTTAGTAGCATTTTTTTGTAATTTAAAAGTGATTAGGTTAGTTTGTTGTGGTAAGGATTAGTTGGTGATGATTTATGGTAGCCGAAGTAATTTAGGTGAGTTTGGCATCGTTTGCTATGGTTACTAGCATTTTTTTGTAATTTAAAAGTGATTGGGTTTAGTTTGTTGTGGTAAGGGTTAGTTGGTGATGATTTAGAGTAGCCGAAGTAATTTAGGTGAGTCTGGCATAGTTTGTTATGATTTGTACACCTTTTTTTGTAATTTTAAGATGATATGGTTTGGTTTGTTGTGGTAAGGGATAGTTGGGGGTGATTTACGGTAGCCAAAGTAATTTAGGTGATTCTGGTATAGTTTGTTATGATTTTTAGCATTTTTTTGTAATTTTAAAGTGATTGGGTTTAGTTTGTTGCTGTAAAGTGTAGTTGGGGGTGATTTTTGATAGCCGAAGTAATTTAGGTGAGTTTGGCTTAGTTTGCTATGGTTAGTAGCATTTTTTGTAATTTAAAAGTGATTGGGTTTAGTTTGTTGTGGTAAGGGTTAGTTGGTGATGATTTAGAGTAGCCGAAGTAATTTAGGTGAGTCTGGCATAGTTTGTTATGATTTGTACACCTTTTTTTGTAATTTTAAGATGATATGGTTTCGTTTGTTGTGGTAAGGGATAGTTGGGGGTGATTTACGGTAGCCAAAGTAATTTAGGTGATTCTGGTATAGTTTGTTATGATTTTTAGCATTTTTTTGTAATTTTAAAGTGATTGGGCTTAGTTGGTTGCTGTAAAGTGTAGTTGGGGGTGATTTTTGATAGCCGAAGTTATTTAGGTGAGTTTGGCATAGTTTGCTATGGTTAGTAGCATTTTTTTGTAATTTAAAAGAGATTGGGTTTAGTTTGTTGTGGTAAGGGTTAGTTGGTGATGATTTATGGTAGCCGAAGTAATTTAGGTGAGTTTGGCATAGTTTGCTATGGTTACTAGCATTTTTTTGTAATTTAAAAGTGATTGGGTTTAGTTTGTTGTGGTAAGGGTTAGTTGGTGATGATTTAGAGTAGCTGAAGTAATTTAGGTGAGTCTGGCATAGTTTGTTATGATTTGTACACCTTTTTTTGTAATTTTAAGATGATATGGTTTGGTTTGTTGTGGTAAGGGATAGTTTGGTGTGATAGTTTGTTATGATTTTTAGCATTTTTTTGTAATTTTAAAGTGATTGTGCTGAGTTTGTTGCTGTAAAGTGTAGTTGGGGGTGATTTTTGATAGCCGAAGTAATTTAGGTGAGTTTGGCATAGTTTGCTATGGTTAGTAGCAATTTTTTGTAATTTAAAAGTGATTGGGTTTAGTTTGTTGTGGTAAGGGTTAGTTGGTGATGATTTATGGTAGCCGAAGTAATTTAGGTTAGTTTGGCATAGTTTGCTATGGTTACTAGCATTTTTTTGTAATTTAAAAATGATTGGGTTTAGTTTGTTGTGGTAAGGGTTAGTTGGTGATGATTTAGAGTAGCCGAAGTAATTTAGGTGAGTCTGGCATAGTTTGTTATGATTTGTACACCTTTTTTTGTAATTTTAAGATGATATGGTTTGGTTTGTTGTGGTAAGGGATAGTTGGGGGTGATTTACGGTAGCCGAAGTAATTTAGGTGATTCTGGTATAGTTTGTTATGATTTTTAGCATTTTTTTGTAATTTTAAAGTGATTGGGCTTAGTTTGTTGCTGTAAAGAGTAGTTGGGAGTGATTTTTGATAGCCGAAGTAATTTAGGTGAGTTTGGCATAGTTTGCTATGGTTAGTAGCATTTTTTTGTAATTTAAAAGTGATTGGGTTTAGTTTGTTGTGGTAAGGGTTAGTTGGTGATGATTTAGAGTAGCCGAAGTAATTTAGGTGAGTCTGGCATTGTTTGTTATGATTTGTACACCTTTTTTTGTAATTTTAAGATGATATGGTTTCGTTTGTTGTGGTAAGGGATAGTTGGGGGTGATTTACGGTAGCCGAAGTAATTTAGGTGATTCTGGTATAGTTTGTTATGCATTTTAGCATTTTTTTGTAATTTTAAAGTGATTGGGCTTAGTTTGTTGCTGTAAAGTGTAGTTGGGGGTGATTTTTGATAGCCGAAGTAATTTAGGTGAGTTTGGCATAGTTTGCTATGGTTAGTAGCATTTTTTTGTAATTTAAAAGTGATTGGGTTTAGTTTGTTGTGGTAAGGGTTAGTTGGTGATGATTTATGGTAGCCGAAGTAATTTAGGTGAGTTTAGCATAGTTTGCTATGGTTAGTAGCATTTTTTTGTAATTTAAAAGTGATTGGGTTTAGTTTGTTGTGGTAAGGGTTAGTTGGTGATGATTTAGAGTAGCCGAAGTAATTTAGGTGAGTCTGGCATAGTTTGTTATGATTTGTACACCTTTTTTTGTAATTTTAAGATGATATGGTTTGGTTTGTTGTGGTAAGGGATAGTTGGGGGTGATTTACGGTAGCCGAAGTAATTTAGGTGATTCTGGTATAGTTTGTTATGATTTTTAGCATTTTTTTGTAATTTTAAAATGATTGGGCTTAGTTTGTTGCTGTAAAGTGTAGTTGGGGGTGATTTTTGATAGCCGAAGTAATTTAGGTGAGTTTGGCATAGTTTGCAATGGTTAGTAGCATTTTTTTGTAATTTAAAAGTGATTGGGTTTAGTTTGTTGTGGTAAGGGTTAGTTGGTGATGATTTAGAGTAGCCGAAGTAATTTAGGTGAGTCTGGCATAGTTTGTTATGATTTGTACACCTTTTTTTGTAATTTTAAGATGATATGGTTTGGTTTGTTGTGGTAAGGGATAGTTGGGGGTGATTTACGGGAGCCGAAGTAATTTAGGTGATTCTGGTATAGTTTGTTATGATTTTTAGCATTTTTTTGTAATTTTAAAGTGATTGGGCTGAGTTTGTTGCTGTAAAGTGTAGTTGGGGGTGATTTTTGATAGCCGAAGTAATTTAGGTGAGTTTGGCATAGTTTGCTATGGTTAGTAGCATTTTTTTGTAATTTAAAAGTGATTGGGTTTAGTTTGTTGCTGTAAAGTGTAGTTGGGGGTGATTTTTGATAGCCGAAGTAATTTAGGTGAGTTTGGCATAGTTTGCTATGGTTAGTAGCATTTTTTTTGTAACTTAAAAGTGATTGGGTTTAGTTTGTTTTGGTAAGAGTTAGTTGGTGATGATTTATGGTAGCTGAAGTAATTTAGGTGATTCTGTTATAGTTTGTTATGATTTTTAGCATTTTTTTGTAATTTTAAAGTGATTGGGTTTAGTTTGTTGCTGTAAAGTGTAGTGGGGGTGATTTTTGATAGCCGAAGTAATTTAGGTGAGTTTGGCATAGTTTGCTATGGTTAGTAGCATTTTTTGTAATTTAAAAGTGATTGGGTTTAGTTTGTTGTGGTAAGGGTTAGTTGGTGATGATTTAGAGTAGCCGAAGTAATTTAGGTGAGTCTGGCATAGTTTGTTATGATTTGTACACCTTTTTTGTAATTTTAAGATGATATGGTTTCGTTTGTTGTGGTAAGGGATAGTTGGGGGTGATTTACGGTAGCCGAAGTAATTTAGGTGATTCTGGTATAGTTTGTTATGATTTTTAGCATTTTTTTGTAATTTTAAAGTGATTGGGCTTAGTTGGTTGCTGTAAAGTGTAGTTGGGGGTGATTTTTGATAGCCGAAGTTATTTAGGTGAGTTTGGCATAGTTTGCTATGGTTAGTAGCATTTTTTTGTAATTTAAAAGAGATTGGGTTTAGTTTGTTGTGGTAAGGGTTAGTTGGTGATGATTTATGGTAGCCGAAGTAATTTAGGTGAGTTTGGCATAGTTTGCTATGGTTACTAGCATTTTTTTGTAATCTAAAAGTGATTGGGTTTAGTTTGTTGTGGTAAGGGTTAGTTGGTGATGATTTAGAGTAGCTGAAGTAATTTAGGTGAGTCTGGCATAGTTTGTTATGATTTGTACACTTTTTTTTGTAATTTTAAGATAATATGGTTTGGTTTGTTGTGGTAAGGGATAGTTGGGTGTGATAGTTTGTTATGATTTTTAGCATTTTTTTGTAATTTTAAAGTGATTGGGCTGAGTTTGTTGCTGTAAAGTGTAGTTGGGGGTGATTTTTGATAGCCGAAGTAATTTAGGTGAGTTTAGCATAGTTTGCTATGGTTAGTAGCAATTTTTTGTAATTTAAAAGTGATTGGGTTTAGTTTGTTGTGGTAAGGGTTAGTTGGTGATGATTTATGGTAGCCGAAGTAATTTAGGTTAGTTTGGCATAGTTTGCTATGGTTACTAGCATTTTTTTGTAATTTAAAAATGATTGGGTTTAGTTTGTTGTGGTAAGTGTTAGTTGGTGATGATTTAGAGTAGCCGAAGTAATTTAGGTGAGTCTGGCATAGTTTGTTATGATTTGTACACCTTTTTTTGTAATTTTAAGATGATATAGTTTGGTTTGTTGTGGTAAGGGATAGTTGGGGGTGATTTACGGTAGCCGAAGTAATTTAGGTGATTCTGGTATAGTTTGTTATGATTTTTAGCATTTTTTTGTAATTTTAAAGTGATTGGGCTTAGTTTGTTGCTGTAAAGTGTAGTTGGGGGTGATTTTTTAAAGCCGAAGTAATTTAGGTGAGTTTGGCATAGTTTGCTATGGTTAGTAGCATTTTTTTGTAATTTAAAAATGATGGGGTTTAGTTTGTTGTGGTAAGGGTTAGTTGCTGATGATTTATGGTAGCCGAAGTAATTTAGGTGAGTTTGGCATAGTTTGCTATGGTTACTAGCATTTTTTTGTAATTTAAAAGTGATTGGGTTTAGTTTGTTGTGGTAAGGGTTAGTTGGTGATGATTTAGAGTAGCCGAAGTAATTTAGGTGATTCTGGTATAGTTTGTTATGATTTTTAGCATTTTTTTGTAATTTTAAAGTGATTGGGCTTAGTTTGTTGCTGTAAAGTGTAGTTGGGGGTGATTTTTGATAGCCGAAGTAATTTAGGTGAGTTTGGCATAGTTTGCTATGGTTAGTAGCATTTTTTTTGTAACTTAAAAGTGATTGGGTTTAGTTTGTTGTGGTAAGAGTTAGTTGGTGATGATTTATGGTAGCTGAAGTAATTTAGGTGATTCTGGTATAGTTTGTTATGATTTTTAGCATTTTTTTCTAATTTTAAAGTGATTGGGTTTAGTTTGTTGCTGTAAAGTGTAGTGGGGGTGATTTTTGATAGCCGAAGTAATTTAGGTGAGTTTGGCATAGTTTGCTATGGTTAGTAGCATTTTTTGTAATTTAAAAGTGATTGGGTTTAGTTTGTTGTGGTAAGGGTTAGTTGGTGATGATTTAGAGTAGCCGAAGTAATTTAGGTGAGTCTGGCATAGTTTGTTATGATTTGTACACCTTTTTTTGTAATTTTAAGATGATATGGTTTCGTTTGTTGTGGTAAGGGATAGTTGGGGGTGATTTACGGTAGCCGAAGTAATTTAGGTGATTCTGGTATAGTTTGTTATGATTTTTAGCATTTTTTTGTAATTTTAAAGTGATTGGGCTTAGTTGGTTGCTGTAAAGTGTAGTTGGGGGTGATTTTTGATAGCCGAAGTTATTTAGGTGAGTTTGGCATAGTTTGCTATGGTTAGTAGCATTTTTTTGTAATTTAAAAGAGATTGGGTTTAGTTTGTTGTGGTAAGGGTTAGTTGGTGATGATTTATGGTAGCCGAAGTAATTTAGGTGAGTTTGGCATAGTTTGCTATGGTTACTAGCATTTTTTTGTAATTTAAAAGTGATTGGGTTTAGTTTGTTGTGGTAAGGGTTAGTTGGTGATGATTTAGAGTAGCTGAAGTAATTTAGGTGAGTCTGGCATAGTTTGTTATGATTTGTACACCTTTTTTTGTAATTTTAAGATAATATGGTTTGGTTTGTTGTGGTAAGGGATAGTTGGGTGTGATAGTTTGTTATGATTTTTAGCATTTTTTTGTAATTTTAAAGTGATTGGGCTGAGTTTGTTGCTGTAAAGTGTAGTTGGGGGTGATTTTTGATAGCCGAAGTAATTTAGGTGAGTTTGGCATAGTTTGCTATGGTTAGTAGCAATTTTTTGTAATTTAAAAGTGATTGGGTTTAGTTTGTTGTGGTAAGGGTTAGTTGGTGATGATTTATGGTAGCCGAAGTAATTTAGGTTAGTTTGGCATAGCTTGCTATGGTTACTAGCATTTTTTTGTAATTTAAAAATGATTGGGTTTAGTTTGTTGTGGTAAGGGTTAGTTGGTGATGATTTAGAGTAGCCGAAGTAATTTAGGTGAGTCTGGCATAGTTTGTTATGATTTGTACACCTTTTTTTGTAATTTTAAGATGATATGGTTTGGTTTGTTGTGGTAAGGGATAGTTGGGCGTGATTTACGGTAGCCGATGTAATTTAGGTGATTCTGGTATAGTTTGTTATGATTTTTAGCATTTTTTTGTAATTTTAAAGTGATTGGGCTTAGTTTGTTGCTGTAAAGAGTAGTTGGGAGTGATTTTTGATAGCCGAAGTAATTTAGGTGAGTTTGGCATAGTTTGCTATCGTTAGTAGCATTTTTTTGTAATTTAAAAGTGATTGGGTTTAGTTTGTTGTGGTAAGGGTTAGTTGGTGATGATTTAGAGTAGCCGAAGTAATTTAGGTGAGTCTGGCATTGTTTGTTATGATTTGTACACCTTTTTTTGTAATTTTAAGATGATATGGTTTCGTTTGTTGTGGTAAGGGATAGTTGGGGGTGATTTACGGTAGCCGAAGTAATTTAGGTGATTCTGGTATAGTTTGTTATGCATTTTAGCATTTTTTTGTAATTTTAAAGTGATTGGGCTTAGTTTGTTGCTGTAAAGTGTAGTTGGGGGTGATTTTTGATAGCCGAAGTAATTTAGGTGAGTTTGGCATAGTTTGCTATGGTTAGTAGCATTTTTTTGTAATTTAAAAGTGATTGGGTTTAGTTTGTTGTGGTAAGGGTTAGTTGGTGATGATTTATGGTAGCCGAAGTAATTTAGGTGAGTTTGGCATAGTTTGCTATGGTTACTAGCATTCTTTTGTAATTTAAAAGTGATTGGGTTTAGTTTGTTGTGGTAAGGGTTAGTTGGTGATGATTTAGAGTAGCCGAAGTAATTTAGGTGATTCTGGTATAGTTTGTTATGATTTTTAGCATTTTTTTGTAATTTTAAAGTGATTGGGCTTAGTTTGTTGCTGTAAAGTGTAGTTGGGGGTGATTTTCGATAGCCGAAGTAATTTAGGTGAGTTTGGCATAGTTTGCTATGGTTAGTAGTATTTTTTTGTAATTTAAAAGTGATTGGGTTTAGTTTGTTGTGGTAAGGGTTAGTTGGTGATGATTTATGGTAGCCGAAGTAATTTAAGTAAGTTTGGCATAGTTTGCTATGGTTACTAGCATTTTTTTGTAATTTAAAAGTGATTGGGTTTAGTTTGTTGTGGTAAGGGTTAGTTTGTGATGATTTAGAGTAGCCGAAGTAATTTAGGTGAGTCTGGCATAGTTTGTTATGATTTGTACACCTTTTTTTGTAATTTTAAGATGATATGGTTTGGTTTGTTGTGGTAAGGGATAGTTGGGGGTGATTTACGGTAGCCGAAGTAATTTAGGTGATTCTGGTATAGTTTGTTATGATTTTTAGCATTTTTTTGTAATTTTAAAGTGATTGGGCTTAGTTTGTTGCTGTAAAGTGTAGTTGGGGGTGATTTTTGATAACCGAAGTAATTTAGGTGAGTTTGGCATAGTTTGCTATGGTTAGTAGCATTTTTTTGTAATTTAAAAGTGATTGGGTTAGTTTGTTGTGGTAAGGATTAGATGGTGATGATTTATGGTAGCCGAAGTAATTTAGGTGAGGTTGGGATGGTTTGCTATGGTTACTAGCATTTTTTTGTAATTTAAAAGTGATTGGGTTTAGTTTGTTGTGGTAAGGGTTAGTTGGTGATGATTTATGGTAGCCGAAGTAATTTAGGTGAGTTTGGCATAGTTTGCTATGGTTACTAGCATTTTTTTGTAATTTAAAAGTGATTGGGTTTAGTTTGTTGTGGTAAGGGTTAGTTGCTGATGATTTAGAGTAGCCGAAGTAATTTAGGTGAGTCTGGCATAGTTTGTTATGATTTGTACACCTTTTTTTGTAATTTTAAGATGATATGGTTTGGTTTGTTGTGGTAAGGGATAGTTGGGGGTGATTTACGGTAGCCGAACTAATTTAGGTGATTCTGGTATAGTTTGTTATGATTTTTAGCATTTTTTTGTAATTTTAAAGTGATTGGGCTTAGTTTGTTGCTGTAAAGTGTAGTTGGGGGTGATTTTTGATAGCCGAAGTAATTTAGGTGAGTTTGGCATAGTTTGCTATGGTTAGTAGCATTTTTTTGTAATTTAAAAGTGATTGGGTTTAGTTTGTTGTGGTAAGGGTTAGTTGGTGATGATTTAGAGTAGCCGAAGTAATTTAGGTGAGTCTGGCATAGTTTGTTATGATTTGTACACCTTTTTTTGTAATTTTAAGATGATATGGTTTGGTTTGTTGTGGTAAGGGATAGTTGGGGGTGATTTACGGTAGCCGAAGTAATTTAGGTGATTCTGGTATAGTTTGTTATGATTTTTAGCATTTTTTTGTAATTTTAAAGTGATTGGGCTGAGTTTGTTGCTGTAAAGTGTAGTTGGGGGTGATTTTTGATAGCCGAAGTAATTTAGGTGAGTTTGGCATAGTTTGCTATGGTTAATAGTATTTTTTTGTAATTTAAAAGTGATTGGGTTTAGTTGGTTGTTGTAAGGGTTAGTTGGTGATGATTTATGGTAGCCGAAGTAATTTAGGTGAGTTTGGCATAGTTTGCTATGGTTACTAGCATTTTTTTGTAATCTAAAAGTGATTGGGTTTAGTTTGTTGTGGTAAGGGTTAGTTGGTGATGATTTAGAGTAGCCGAAGTAATTTAGGTGAATCTGGCATAGTTTGCTATGATTTGTACAACTTTTTTTGTAATTTTAATATGATATGGTTTGGTTTGTTGTGGTAAGGCATAGTTGGGGGTGATTTACGGTAGCCGAAGTAATTTAGGTGATTCTGGTATAGTTTGTTATGATTTTTAGCATTTTTTTGTAATTTTAAAGTGATTGGGCTTAGTTTGTTGCTGTAAAGTGTAGTTGGGGGTGATTTTTGATAGCCGAAGTAAATTAGGTGAGTTTGGCATAGTTTGCTATGGTTAGTAGTATTTTTTTGTAATTTAAAAGTGATTGGGTTAGTTTGTTGTGGTAAGGATTAATTGGATGATGATTTATGGTAGCCGAAGTAATTTAGGTAAGGTTGGGATGGTTTGCTATGGTTACTAGCATTTTTTTGTAATTTAAAAGTGATTGGGTTTAGTTTGTTGTGGTAAGGGTTAGTAGGTGATGATTTATGGTAGCCGAAGTAATTTAGGTGAGTTTGGCATAGTTTGCTATGGTTACTAGCATATTTTTGTAATTTAAAAATGATTGGGTTTAGTTTGTTGTGGTAAGGGTTAGTTGGTGATGATTTAGAGTAGCCGAAGTAATTTAGTTGAGTCTGGCATAGTTTGTTATGATTTGTACACCTTTTTTTGTAATTTTAAGATGATATGGTTTGGTTTGTTGTGGTAAGGGATAGTTGGGGGTGATTTACGGTAGCCGAAGTAATTTAGGTGATTCTGGTATAGTTTGTTATGATTTTTAGCATTTTTTTGTAATTTTAAAGTGATTGGGCTTAGTTTGTTGCTGTAAAGTGTAGTTGGGGGTGATTTTTGATAACCGAAGTAATTTAGGTGAGTTTGGCATAGTTTGCTATGGTTAGTAGCATTTTTTTGTAATTTAAAAGTGATTGGGTTAGTTTGTTGTGGTAAGGATTAGTTGGTGATGATTTATGGTAGCCGAAGTAATTTAGGTGAGGTTGGGATGGTTTGCTATGGTTACTAGCATTTTTTTGTAATTTAAAAGTGATTGGGTTTAGTTTGTTGTGGTAAGGGTTAGTTGGTGATGATTTATGGTAGCCGAAGTAATTTAGGTGAGTTTGGCATAGTTAGCTATGGTTACTAGCATTTTTTTGTAATTTAAAAGTGATTGGGTTTAGTTTGTTGTGGTAAGGGTTAGTTGGTGATGATTTAGAGTAGCCGAAGTAATTTAGGTGAGTCTGGCATAGTTTGTTATGATTTGTACACCTTTTTTTGTAATTTTAATATGATATGGGTTGGTTTGTTGTGGTAAGGGATAGTTGGGGGTGATTTACGGTAGCCGAACTAATTTAGGAGATTCTGGTATAGTTTGTTATGATTTTTAGCATTTTTTTGTAATTTTAAAGTGATTGGGCTTAGTTTGTTGCTGTAAAGTGTAGTTGGGGGTGATTTTTGATAGCCGAAGTAATTTAGGTGAGTTTGGCATAGTTTGCTATGGTTAGTAGCATTTTTTTGTAATTTAAAAGTGATTGGGTTTAGTTTGTTGTGGTAAGGGTTAGTTGGTGATGATTTAGAGTAGCCGAAGTAATTTAGGTGAGTCTGGCATAGTTTGTTATGATTTGTACACCTTTTTTTGTAATTTTAAGATGATATGGTTTGGTTTGTTGTGGTAAGGGATAGTTGGGGGTGATTTACGGTAGCCGAAGTAATTTAGGTGATTCTGGTATAGTTTGTTATGATTTTTAGCATTTTCTTGTAATTTTAAAGTGATTGGGCTGAGTTTGTTGCTGTAAAGTGTAGTTGGGGGTGATTTTTGATAGCCGAAGTAATTTAGGTGAGTTTGGCATAGTTTGCTATGGTTAATAGTATTTTTTTGTAATTTAAAAGTGATTGGGTTTAGTTTGTTGTGGTAAGGGTTAGTTGGTGATGATTTATGGTAGCCGAAGTAATTTAGGTGAGTTTGGCATAGTTTGCTATGGTTACTAGCATTTTTTTGTAATTTAAAAGTGATTGGGTTTAGTTTGTTGTGGTAAGGGTTAGTTGGTGATGATTTAGAGTAGCCGATGTAATTTAGGTGAGTCTGGCATAGTTTGCTATGATTTGTACACCTTTTTTTGTAATTTTAATATGATATGGTTTGGTTTGTTGTGGTAAGGCATAGTTGGGGGTGATTTACGGTAGCCGAAGTAATTTAGGTGATTCTGGTATAGTTTGTTATGATTTTTAGCATTTTTTTGTAATTTTAAAGTGATTGGGCTTAGTTTGTTGCTGTAAAGTGTAGTTGGGGGTGATTTTTGATAGCCGAAGTAAATTAGGTGAGTTTGGCATAGTTTGCTATGGTTAGTAGTATTTTTTTGTAATTTAAAAGTGATTGGGTTAGTTTGTTGTGGTAAGGATTAGTTGGTGATGATTTATGGTAGCCGAAGTAATTTAGGTATGGTTGGGATGGTTTGCTATGGTTACTAGCATTTTTTTGTAATTTAAAAGTGATTGGGTTTAGTTTGTTGTGGTAAGGGTTAGTAGGTGATGATTTATGGTAGCCGAAGTAATTTAGGTGAGTTTGGCATAGTTTGCTATGGTTACTAGCATTTTTTTGTAATTTAAAAGTGATTGGGTTTAGTTTGTTGTGGTAAGGGTTAGTTGGTGATGATTTAGAGTAGCCGAAGTAATTTAGGTGAGTCTGGCATAGTTTGTTATGATTTGTACACCTTTTCTTGTAATTTTAAGATGATATGGTTTGGTTTGTTGTGGTAAGGGATAGTTGGGGGTGATTTACGGTAGCCGAAGTAATTTAGGTGATTCTGGTATAGTTTGTTATGATTTTTAGATTTTTTCTGTAATTTTAAAGTGATTGGGCTGAGTTTGTTGCTGTAAAGTGTAGTTGGGGGTGATTTTTGATAGCCGAAGTAATTTAGGTGAGTTTGGCATAGTTTGTTTGGTTAGTAGTATTTTTTTGTAATTTAAAAGTGATTGGGTTTAGTTTGTTGTGGTAAGGGTTAGTTGGTGATGATTTATGGTAGCCGAAGAAATTTAGTTAAGTTTGGCATAGTTTGCTATGGTTACTAGCATTTTTTTGTAATTTAAAAGTGATTGGGTTTAGTTTGTTGTGGTAAGGGTTAGTTAATGATGATTTAGAGTAGCCGAAGTAATTTGGGTGAGTCTGGCATAGTTTGTTATGATTTGTACACCTTTTTTGTAATTTTAAGATGATATGGTTTGGTTTGTTGTGGTAAGGGATAGTTGGGGGTGATTTACGGTAGCCGAAGTAATTTAGGTGATTCTGGTATAGTTTGTTATGATTTTTAGCATTTTTTATTTATTTTAAAGTGATTGGGCTGAGTTTGTTGCTGTAAAGTGTAGTTGGGGGTGATTTTTGATAGCCGAAGTAATTTAGGTGAGTTTGGCATAGTTTGCTATGGTTAGTGGCATTTTTTTGTAATTTAAAAGTGATTGGGTTTAGTTTGTTGTGGTAAGGGTTAGTTGGTGATGATTTATGGTAGCCGAAGTAATTTAGGTGAGTTTGGCATAGTTTGCTGTGGTTACTAGCATTTTTTTGTAATTTAAAAGTGATTGGGTTTAGTTTGTTGTGGTAAGGGTTAGTTGGTGATGATTTAGAGTAGCCGAAGTAATTTAGGTGAGTCTGGCATAGTTTGTTATGATTTGTACACCTTTTTTTGTAATTTTAAGATGATATGGTTTGGTTTGTTGTGGTAAGGGATAGTTGGGGGTGATTTACGGTAGCCGAAGTAATTTGGGTGATTCTGGTATAGTTTGTTATGATTTTTAGCATTTTTATGTAATTTTAAAGTGATTGGGCTTAGTTTGTTGCTGTAAAGTGTAGTTGGGGGTGATTTTTGATAGCCGAAGTAATTTAGGTGAGTTTGGCATAGTTTGCTATGGTTAGTAGCATTTTTTTGTAATTTAAAAGTGATTGGGTTTAGTTTGTTGTGGTAAGGGTTAGTTGGTGATGATTTATGGTAGCCGAAGTAATTTAGGTTAGTTTGGCATAGTTTGCTATGGTTACTAGCATTTTTTTGTAATTTAAAAATGATTGGGTTTAGTTTGTTGTGGTAAGTGTTAGTTGGTGATGATTTAGAGTAGCCGAAGTAATTTAGGTGAGTCTGGCATAGTTTGTTATGATTTGTACACCTTTTTTTGTAATTTTAAGATGATATGGTTTGGTTTGTTATGGTAAGGGATAGTTGGGGGTGATTTACGGGAGCCGAAGTAATTTAGGTGATTCTGGTATAGTTTGTTATGATTTTTAGCATTTTTTTGTAATTTTAAAGTGATTGGGCTTAGTTTGTTGCTGTAAAGTGTAGTTGGGGGTGATTTTTGATAGCCGAAGTAATTTAGGTGAGTTTGGCATAGTTTGCTATGGTTAGTAGCTTTTTTTTGTAATTTAAAAGTGATTGGGTTTAGTTTGTTGTGGTAAGGGTTAGTTGGTGATGATTTAGAGTAGCCGAAGTAATTTAGGTGAGTCTGGCATAGTTTGTTATGATTTGTACACCTTTTTTTGTAATTTTAAGATGATATGGTTTCGTTTGTTGTGGTAAGGGATAGTTGGGGGTGATTTACGGTAGCCGAAGTAATTTAGGTGATTCTGGTATAGTTTGTTATGATTTTTAGCATTTTTTTGTAATTTTAAAGTGATTGGGCTTAGTTTGTTGCTGTAAAGTGTAGTTGGGGGTGATTTTTGATAGCCGAAGTAATTTAGGTGAGTTTGGCATAGCTTGCTATGGTTAGTAGCATTTTTTTGTAATTTAAAAGTGATGGGGTTTAGTTTGTTGTGGTAAGGGTTAGTTGGTGATGATTTATGGTAGCCGAAGTAATTTAGGTGAGTTTGGCATAGTTTGCTGTGGTTACTAGCATTTTTTTGTAATTTAAAAGTGATTGGGTTTAGTTTGTTGTGGTAAGGGTTAGTTGGTGATGATTTAGAGTAGCCGAAGTAATTTAGGTGAGTCTGGCATAGTTTGTTATGATTTGTACACCTTTTTTTGTAATTTTAAGATGATATGGTTTGGTTTGTTGTGGTAAGGGATAGTTGGGGGTGATTTACGGTAGCCGAAGTAATTTGGGTGATTCTGGTATAGTTTGTTATGATTTTTAGCATTTTTATGTAATTTTAAAGTGATTGGGCTTAGTTTGTTGCTGTAAAGTGTAGTTGGGGGTGATTTTTGATAGCCGAAGTAATTTAGGTGAGTTTGGCATAGTTTGCTATGGTTAGTAGCATTTTTTTGTAATTTAAAAGTGATTGGGTTTAGTTTGTTGTGGTAAGGGTTAGTTGGTGATGATTTATGGTAGCCGAAGTAATTTAGGTTAGTTTGGCATAGTTTGCTATGGTTACTAGCATTTTTTTGTAATTTAAAAATGATTGGGTTTAGTTTGTTGTGGTAAGTGTTAGTTGGTGATGATTTAGAGTAGCCGAAGTAATTTAGGTGAGTCTGGCATAGTTTGTTATGATTTGTACACCTTTTTTTGTAATTTTAAGATGATATGGTTTGGTTTGTTATGGTAAGGGATAGTTGGGGGTGATTTACGGGAGCCGAAGTAATTTAGGTGATTCTGGTATAGTTTGTTATGATTTTTAGCATTTTTTTGTAATTTTAAAGTGATTGGGCTTAGTTTGTTGCTGTAAAGTGTAGTTGGGGGTGATTTTTGATAGCCGAAGTAATTTAGGTGAGTTTGGCATAGTTTGCTATGGTTAGTAGCTTTTTTTTGTAATTTAAAAGTGATTGGGTTTAGTTTGTTGTGGTAAGGGTTAGTTGGTGATGATTTAGAGTAGCCGAAGTAATTTAGGTGAGTCTGGCATAGTTTGTTATGATTTGTACACCTTTTTTTGTAATTTTAAGATGATATGGTTTCGTTTGTTGTGGTAAGGGATAGTTGGGGGTGATTTACGGTAGCCGAAGTAATTTAGGTGATTCTGGTATAGTTTGTTATGATTTTTAGCATTTTTTTGTAATTTTAAAGTGATTGGGCTTAGTTTGTTGCTGTAAAGTGTAGTTGGGGGTGATTTTTGATAGCCGAAGTAATTTAGGTGAGTTTGGCATAGCTTGCTATGGTTAGTAGCATTTTTTTGTAATTTAAAAGTGATGGGGTTTAGTTTGTTGTGGTAAGGGTTAGTTGGTGATGATTTATGGTAGCCGAAGTAATTTAGGTGAGTTTGGCATAGTTTGCTATGGTTACTAGCATTTTTTTGTAATTTAAAAGTGATTGGGTTTAGTTTGTTGTGGTAAGGGTTAGTTGGTGATGATTTAGAGTAGCCGAAGTAATTTAGGTGATTCTGGTATAGTTTGTTATGATTTTTAGCATTTTTTTGTAATTTTAAAGTGATTGGGCTTAGTTTGTTGCTGTAAAGTGTAGTTGGGGGTGATTTTTGATAGCCGAAGTAATTTAGGTGAGTTTGGCATAGTTTGCTATGGTTAGTAGCATTTTTTTTGTAATTTAAAAGTGATTGGGTTTAGTTTGTTGTGGTAAGGGTTAGTTGGTGATGATTTATGGTAGCTGAAGTAATTTAGGTGAGTTTGGCATAGTTTGCTATGGTTACTAGCATTTTTTTGTAATTTAAAAGTGATTGGGTTTAGTTTGTTGTGGTAAGGGTTAGTTGGTGATGATTTAGAGTAGCCGAAGTAATTTAGGTGAGTCTGGCATAGTTTGTTATGATTTGTACACCTTTTTTTGTAATTATAAGATGATATGGTTTGGTTTGTTGTGGTAAGGGATAGTTGGGGGTGATTTACGGTAGCCGAAGTAATTTAGGTGATTCTGGTATAGTTTGTTATGATTTTTAGCATTTTTTTGTAATTTTAAAGTGATTGGGTTTAGTTTGTTGCTGTAAAGTGTAGTTGGGGGTGATTTTTGATAGCCGAAGTAATTTAGGTGAGTTTGGCATAGTTTGCTATGGTTAGTAGCATTTTTTGTAATTTAAAAGTGATTGGGTTTAGTTTGTTGTGGTAAAGGTTAGTTGGTGATGATTTAGAGTTGCCGAAGTAATTTAGGTGAGTCTGGCATAGTTTGTTATGATTTGTACACCTTTTTTTGTAATTTTAAGATGATATGGTTTGGTTTGTTGTGGTAAGGGATAGTTGGGGGTGATTTACGGTAGCCGAAGTAATTTAGGTGATTCTGGTATAGTTTGTTATGATTTTTAGCATTTTTTTGTAATTTTAAAGTGATTGGGTTTAGTTTGTTGCTGTAAAGTGTAGTTGGGGGTGATTTTTGATAGCCGAAGTAATTTAGGTGAGTTTGGCATAGTTTGCTATGGTTACTAGCATTTTTTTGTAATTTAAAAGTGATTGGGTTTAGTTTGTTGTGGTAAGTGTTAGTTGGTGATGATTTAGAGTAGCCGAAGTAATTTAGGTGATTCTGGTATAGTTTGTTATGATTTTTAGCATTTTTTTGTAATTTTAAAGTGATTGGGTTTTGTTTGTTGCTGTAAAGTGTAGTTGGGGATGATTTTTGATAGCCGAAGTAATTTAGGTGAGTTTGGCATAGTTTGCTATGGTTAGTAGCATTTTTTTGTAATTTAAAATTGATTGGGTTTAGTTTGTTGTGGTAAGGGTTAGTTGGTGATGATCTATGGTAGCCGAAGTAATTTAGGTGAGTTTGGCATAGTTTGCTATGGTTACTAGCATATTTTTGTAATTTAAAAGTGATTGGGTTTAGTTTGTTGTGGTAAGGGTTAGTTGGTGATGATTTATGGTAGCCGAAATAATTTAGGTAAGTTTGGCATAGTTTTCTATGGTTACTAGCATTTTTTTGTAATTTAAAAATGATTGGGTTTAGTTTGTTGTGGTAAGGGTTAGTTGGTGATGATTTAGAGTAGCCGAAGTAATTAAGGTGAGTCTGGCATAGTTTGTTATGATTTGTACACCTTTTTTTGTAATTTGAAGATGATATGGTTTCGTTTGTTGTGGTAAGGGATAGTTGGGGGTGGTTTACGGTAGCCGAATTAATTAAGGTGATTCTGGTATTGTTTGTTATGATTTTTAGCATTTTTTTGTAATTTTATAGTGATTGGGCTTAGTTTGTTGCTGTAAAGTGTAGTTGGGGGTGATTTTTGATAGCCGAAGTAATTTAGGTGAGTTTGGCATAGTTTGCTATGGTTAGTAGCATTTTTTTGTAATTTAAAAGTGATTGGGTTTAGTTTGTTGTGGTAAGGGTTAGTTGGTAATGATCTATGGTAGCCGAAGTAATTTAGGTGAGTTTGGCATAGTTTGCTATGGATACTAGCATATTTTTGTAATTTAAAAGTGATTGGGTTTAGTTTGTTGTGGTAAGGGTTAGTTGGTGTTGTTTTAGAGTAGCCGAAGTAATTTAGGTGAGTCTGGCATAGTTTGTTATGATTTGTACACCTTTTTTTGTAATTTTAAGTTGATATGGTTTGGTTTGTTGTGGTAAGGGTAGTTGGGGGTGATTTACGGTAGCCGAAGTAATTTAGGTGATTCTGGTATAGTTTGTTATGATTTTTAGCGTTTTTTTGTAATATTAAAGTGATTGGGCTGAGTTTGTTGCTGTAAAGTGTGGTTGGGGGTGATTTTTGATAGCCGAAGTAATTTAGGTGAGTTTGGCATAGTTTGCTATGGTTAGTAGCATTTTTTTGTAATTTAAAAGTGATTGGGTTTAGTTTGTTGTGATAAGGGTTAGTTGGTGATGATTTATGGTAGCCGAAGTAATTTAGGTGAGTTTGGCATAGTTTGCTATGGTTACTAGCATTTTTTTGTAATTTAAAAGTGATTGGGTTAAGTTTGTTGTGGTAAGCGTTAGTTGGTGATGATTTAGAGTAGCCGAAGTAATTTAGGTGAGTCTGGCATAGTTTGTTATGATTTGTACACCTTTTTTTTAATTTTAAGATGATATGGTTTGGTTTGTTGTGGTAAGGGATAGTTGGGGGTGATTTACGGTAGCCGAAGTAATTTAAGTGATTCTGGTATAGTTTGTTATGATTTTTAGCATTTTTTTGTAATTTTAAAGTGATTGGGCTTAGTTTGTTGCTGTAAAGTGTAGTTGGGGGTGATTTTTGATAGCCGAAGTAATTTAGGTGAGTTTGGCATAGTTTGCTATGGTTAGTAGCATTTTTTTGTAATTTAAAAGTGATTGGGTTTAGTTTGTTGTGGTAAGGGTTAGTTGGTGATGATTTAGAGTAGCCGAAGTAATTTAGGTGAGTCTGGCATAGTTTGTTATGATTTGTACACCTTTTTTTCAAATTTTAAGATGATATGGATTTATTTGTTGTGGTAAGGGATAGTTGGGGGTGATTTACGGTAGCCGAAGTAATTTAGGTGATTCTGGTATAGTTTGTTATGATTTTTAGCATTTTTTTGTAATTTTAAAGTGATTGGGTTTAGTTTGTTGTGGTAAGGGTTAGTTGGTGATGATTTATTGTAGCCGAAGTAATTTAGGTGAGTTTGGCATAGTTTGCTATGGTTACTAGCATTTTTTTGTAATTTAAACTGATTGGGTTTAGTTTGTTGTGGTAAGGGTTAGTTGGTGATGATTTAGAGTAGCCGAAGTAATTTAGGTGAGTCTGGCATAGTTTGTTATGATTTGTACACCTTTTTTTGTAATTTTAAGATGATATGGTTTGGTTTGTTGTGGTAAGGGATAGTTGGGGGTGATTTACGGTAGCCGAAGTAATTTAGGTGATTCTGGTATAGTTTGTTATGATTTTTAGCATTTTTTTTGTAATTTTAAAGTGATTGGGCTTAGTTTGTTGCTGTAAAGTGTAGTTGGGGGTGATTTTTGATAGCCGAAGTAATTTAGGTGAGTTTGGCATAGTTTGCTATGGTTAGTAGTATTTTTTTGTAATTTAAAAGTGATTGGGTTTAGTTTGTTGTGGTAAGGTTTAGTTGGTGATGATTTAGAGTAGCCGAAGTAATTTAGGTTAGTCTGGCATAGTTTGTTATGATTTGTACACCTTTTTTTTAAATTTTAAGATGATATGGTTTGGTTTGTTGTGGTAAGGGATAGTTGGGGGTGATTTACGGTAGCCGAAGTAATTTAGGTGATTCTGGTATAGTTTGTTATGATTTTTAGCATTTTTTTGTAATTTTAAAGTGATTGGGCTTAGTTTGTTGCTGTAAAGTGTAGTTGGGGGTGATTTTTGATATCCGAAGTAATTTAGGTGAGTTTGGCATAGTTTGATATGGTTAGTAGCATTTTTTTGTAATTTAAAAGTGATTGGGTTTAGTTTGTTGTGGTAAGGGTTAGTTGGTGATGATTTAGAGTAGCCGAAGTAATTTTGGTGAGTCTGGCATAGTTTGTTATAATTTGTACACCTTTTTTTGTAATTTTAAGATGATATGGTTTGATTTGTTGTGGTAAGGGATAGTTGGGGGTGATTTACTGTAGCCGAAGTAATTTAGGTGATTCTGGTATAGTTTGTTATGATTTTTAGCCAATTTTTATAATTTTAAAGCGATTGGGCTTAGTTTGTTGCTGTAAAGTGTAGTTGGGTTGATTTTTGATAGCCGAAGTAATTTAGGTGTGTTTGGCATAGTTTGCTAAGGTTAGAAGCATTTTTTTGTAATTTAAAAGTGATTGGGTTTAGTTTGTTGTGGTAAGGGTTAGTTGGTATTGATTTATGATAGCCGAAGTAATTTAGGTGAGTTTGGCATAGTTTGCTATGGTTACTAGCATTTTTTTGTAATTTAAAAGTGATTGGGTTTAGTTTGTTGTGGTAAGGGTTAGTTGGTGATGATTTAGAGTAGCCGAAATAATTTAGGTGAGTCTGGCATAGTTTGTTATGATTTGTACACCTTTTTTTGTAATTTTAAGATGATATGGTTTGGTTTGTTGTGGTAAGGGATAGTTGGGGGTGATTTACGGTAGCCGAAGTAATTTAGGTGATTCTGGTATAGTTTGTTATGATTTTTAGCATTTTTTTGTAATTTTAAAGTGATTGGGCTTAGTTTGTTGCTGTAAAGTGTAGTTGGGGGTGATTTTTGATAGCCGAAGTAACTTAGGTGAGTTTAGCATAGTTTGCTATGGTTAGTAGCATTTTTTTGTAATTTAAAAGTGATTGGGTTTAGTTTGTTGTGGTAAGGGTTAGTTGGTGATGATTTAGAGTAGCCGAAGTAATTTAGGTGAGTCTGGCATAGTTTGTTATGATTTGTACACCTTTTTTTGTAATTTTATGATGATATGGTTTGGTTTGTTGTGGTAAGGGATAGTTGGGGGTGATTTACGGTAGCCGAAGTAATTTAGGTGATTCTGGTATAGTTTGTTATGATTTTTAGCATTTTTTTGTAATTTTAAAGTGATTGGGCTTAGTTTGTTGCTGTAAAGTATAGTTGGGGGTGATTTTTGATAGCCGAAGTAATTTAGGTTAGTCTGGCATAGTTTGTTATGATTTGTACACCTTTTTTTGTAATTTTAAGATGATATGGTTTGGTTTGTTGTGGTAAGGGATAGTTGGGGGTGATTTACGGTAGCCGAAGTAATTTAGGTGATTCTGGTATAGTTTGTTATGATTTTTAGCATTTTTTTGTAATTTTAAAGTGATTGGGCTTAGTTTGTTGCTGTAAAGTGTAGTTGGGGGTGATTATTGATATCCGAAGTAATTTAGGTGAGTTTGGCATAGTTTGCTATGGTTAGTAGCATTTTTTTGTAATTTAAAAGTGATTGGGTTTAGTTTGTTGTGGTAAGGGTTAGTTGGTGATGATTTAGAGTAACCGAAGTAATTTTGGTGAGTCTGGCATAGTTTGTTATAATTTGTACACCTTTTTTTGTAATTTTAAGATGATATGGTTTGATTTGTTGTGGTAAGGGATAGTTGGGGGTGATTTACTGTAGCCGAAGTAATTTAGGTGATTCTGGTATAGTTTGTTATGATTTTTAGCCAATTTTTATAATTTTAAAGCGATTGGGCTTAGTTTGTTGCTGTAAAGTGTAGTTGGGTTGATTTTTGATAGCCGAAGTAATTTAGGTGAGTTTGGCATAGTTCGCTAGGGTTAGAAGCATTTTTTTGTAATTTAAAAGTGATTGGGTTTAGTTTGTTGTGGTAAGGGTTAGTTGGTATTGATTTATGATAGCCGAAGTAATTTAGGTGAGTTTGGCATAGTTTGCTATGGTTACTAGCATTTTTTTGTAATTTAAAAGTGATTCGGTTTAGTTTGTTGTGGTAAGGGTTAGTTGGTGATGATTTAGAGTAGCCGAAATAATTTAGGTGAGTCTGGCATAGTTTGTTATGATTTGTACACCTTTTTTTGTAATTTCAAGATGATATGGTTTGGTTTGTTGTGGTAAGGGATAGTTGGGGGTGATTTACGGTAGCCGAAGTAATTTAGGTGATTCTGGTATAGTTTGTTATGATTTTTAGCATTTTTTTGTAATTTTAAAGTGATTGGGCTTAGTTTGTTGCTGTAAAGTGTAGTTGGGGGTGATTTTTGATAGCCGAAGTAATTTCGGTGAGTTTGGCATAGTTTGCTATGGTTAGTAGCATTTTTTTGTAATTTAAAAGTGATTGGGTTTAGTTTGTTGTGGTAAGGGTTAGTTGGTGATGATTTAGAGTAGCCGAAGTAATTTAGGTGAGTCTGGCATAGTTTGTTATGATTTGTACACCTTTTTTTGTTATTTTAAGATGATATGGTTTGGTTTGTTGTGGTAAGGGATAGTTGGGGGTGATTTACGGTAGCCGAAGTAATTTAGGTGATTCTGGTATAGTTTGTTATGATTTTTAGCATTTTTTTGTAATTTTAAAGCGATTGGGCTTAGTTTGTTGCTGTAAAGTGTAGTTGGGATGATTTTTGATAGCCGAAGTAATTTAGGTAAATTTGGCATAGTTTGCTATGGTTAGTAGCATTTTTTTGTAATTTAAAAGTGATTGGGTTTAGTTTGTTGTGGTAAGGGTTAGTTGGTGACGATTTATGGTAGCTGAAGTAATTTAGGTGAGTTTGGTATAGTTTGCTATGGTTACTAGCATTTTTTTGTATTTTAAAAGTGATTGGGTTTGGTTTGTTGTGGTAAGGGTTAGTTGGTGATGATTTAGAGTAGCCGAAGTAATTTAGGTGAGTCTGCAATAGTTTAATATGATTTGTACACCTTTTTTTGTAATTTTAAGATGACATGATTTGGTTTGTTGTGGTAAGGGATAGTTGGGGATGATTTACGGTAGCCGAAGTAATTTAGGTGATTATGGTATAGTTTGTTATGATTATTAGCATTTTTTTGTAATTTTAAAGTGATTGGGCTTAGTTTGTTGCTGTAAAGTGTAGTTGGGGGTGATTTTTGATAGCCGAAGTAATTTAGGTGAGTTTGGCATATTTTGCTATGGTTAGTAGCATTTTTTTGTAATTTAAAAGTAATTGGGTTTAGTTTGTTGTGGTAAGGGTTAGTTGGTGATGATTTATGGTAGCCGAAGTAATTTAGGTGAGTTTGGCATAGTTTGCTATGGTTAGTAGCATTTTTTTGTAATTTAAAAGTGATTGGGTTTAGTTTGTTGTGGTAAGGGTTAGTTGGTGATGATTTATGGTAGCCGAAGTAATTTAGGTGAGTTTGGCATAGTTTGCTATGGTTACTAGCATTTTTTTGTATTTTAAAAATGATTGGGTTTGGTTTGTTGTTGTAAGGGTTAGTTGGTGATGATTTAGAGTAGCCGAAGTAATTTAGGTGAGTCTGGCATAGTTTGTTATGATTTGTACACCTTTTTTTGTAATTTTAAGATGATATGGTTCGGTTTGTTGTGGTAAGGGATAGTTGGGGGTGATTTACGGTAGCAGAAGTAATTTAGGTGCTTCTGGTACAGTCTGTTATGATTTTTAGCATTTTTTTGTAATTTTAAAGTGATTGGGTTTAGTTTGTTGTGGTAAGGGTTAGTTGGTGATGATTTATGGTAGCCGAAGTAATTTAGGTGAGTTTGACATAGTTTGCTATGGTTACTAGCATTTTTTTGTAATTTAAAAGTGATTGGGTTTAGTTTGTTGTGGTAAGGGTTAGTTGGTGATGATTTAGAGTAGCCGAAGTAATTTAGGTGAGTCTGGCATAGTTTGTTATGATTTGTACACCTTTTTTTGTTATTTTAAGATGATATGGTTTGGTTTGTTGTGGTAAGGGATAGTTGGGGGTGATTTACGGTAGCCGAAGTAATTTAGGTGATTCTGGTATAGTTTGTTATGATTTTTAGCATTTTTTTGTAATTTTAAAGCGATTGGGCTTAGTTTGTTGCTGTAAAGTGTAGTTGGGTTGATTTTTGATAGCCGAAGTAATTTAGGTAAATTTGGCATAGTTTGCTATGGTTAGTAGCATTTTTTTGTAATTTAAAAGTGATTGGGTTTAGTTTGTTGTGGTAAGGGTTAGTTGGTGACGATTTATGGTAGCTGAAGTAATTTAGGTGAGTTTGGCATAGTTTGCTATGGTTACTAGCATTTTTTTGTAATTTAAAAGTGATTGGGTTTAGTTTGTTGTGGTAAGGGTTAGTTGGTGATGATTTAGAGTAGCCGAAGTAATTTAGGCGAGTCTGGCATAATTTGTTATTATTTGTATATCTTTTTTTTAATTTTAAGATGATATGGTTTGGTTTGTTGTGGTAAGGGATAGTTGGGGGTGATTTACGGTAGCCGAAGTAATTTTGGTGATTCTGGTATAGTTTGTTATGATTTTTAGCATTTTTTTGTAATTTTAAAGTGATTGGGCTTAGTTTGTAGCTGTAAAGTGTAGTTGAGGGTGATTTTTGATAGCCGAAGTAATTTAGGTGGGTTTGGCATAGTTTGCTATGGTTAGTAGCATTTTTTTGTAATTTAAAAGTGATTGGGTTTAGTTTGTTGTGGTAAGGGTTAGTTGGTGATGATTTATTGTAGCCGAAGTAATTTAGGTGAGTTTGGCATAGTTTGCTATGGTTACTAGCATTTTTTTGTAATTTAAAAGTGATTGGGTTTAGTTTGTTGTGGTAAGGGTTAGTTGGTGATGATTTAGAGTAGCCGAAGTAATTTAGGTGATTCTGGTATAGTTTGTTATGATTTTTAGCATTTTTTTGTAATTTTAAAGTGACTGGGCTTAGTTTGTTGCTGTAAAGTGTTGTTGGGGGTGATTTTTGATAGCCGAAGTAATTTAGGTGAGTTTGGCATAGTTTGCTATGGTTAGTAGCATTTTTTTGTAATTTAAAAGTGATTGGGTTTAGTTTGTTGTGGTAAGGGTTAGTTGGTGATGATTTATGGTAGCCGAAGTAATTTAGGTGAGTTTGGCATAGTTTGCCATGGTTACTAGCATTTTTTTGTAATTTAAAAGTGATTGGGTTTAGTTTGTTGTGGTAAGGGTTAGTTGGTGATGATTTAGAATAACCGAAGTAATTTAGGTGAGTCTGGCATAGTTTGTTATGATTTGTACACCTTTTTTTGTAATTTTAAGATGATATGGTTTGGTTTGTTGTGGTAAGGGATAGTTGGAGGTGATTTACGGTAGCCGAAGTAATGTAGGTTGTTCTGGTATAGTTTGTTATGATTTTTAGCATTTTTTTGTAATTTTAAAGTGATTGGGCTTAGTTTGTTGCTGTAAAGTTTAGTTGGGGGTGATTTTTGATAGCCGAAGTAATTTAGGTGAGTTTGGCATAGTTTGCTATTGTTACTAGCATTTTTTTGTAATTTAAAAGGATTGGGTTTAGTTTGTTGTGGTAAGGGTTAGTTGGTGATGATTTAAGGTAGCCGAAGTAGTTTAGGTGAGTTTAGCAGAGTTTGCTATGGTTACTAGCATTTTTTTGTAATTTAAAAGGATTGGGTTTAGTTTGTTGTGGTAAGGGTTAGTTGGTGATGATTTAGAGTAGCCGAAGTAATTTAGGTGAGTCTGCAATAGTTTGATATGATTTGTACACCTTTTTTTGTAATTTTAAGATGACATAGTTTGGTTTGTTGTGGTAAGAGATAGTTGGGGATGATTTACGGTAGCCGAAGTAATTTAGGTGATTATGGTATAGTTTGTTATGATTATTAGCATTTTTTTGAAATTTTAAAGTGATTGGGCTTAGTTTGTTGCTGTAAAGTGTAGTTGGGGGTGATTTTTGATAGCCGAAGTAATTTAGGTGAGTTTGGCATAGTTTGCTATGGTTAGTAGCATTTTTTTGTAATTTAAAAGTAATTGGGTTTAGTTTGTTGTGGTAAGGGTTAGTTGGTGATGATTTATGGTAGCCGAAGTAATTTAGGTGAGTTTGGCATAGTTTGCTATGGTTAGTAGCATTTTTTTGTAATTTAAAAGTGATTGGGTTTAGTTTGTTGTGGTAAGGGTTAGTTGGTGATGATTTATGGTAGCCGAAGTAATTTAGGTGAGTTTGGCATAGTTTGCTATGGTTACTAGCATTTTTTTGTAATTTAAAAGTGATTGGGTTTGGTTTGTTGTGGTAAGGGTTAGTTGGTGATGATTTAGAGTAGCCGAAGTAATTTAGGTGAGTCTGGCATATTTTGTTATGATTTGTACATCTTTTTTTGTAATTTTAAGATGATATGGTTCGGTTTGTTGTTGTAAGGGATAGTTGGGGGTGATTTACGGTAGCCGAAGTAATTTAGGTGCTTCTGGTACAGTCTGTTATGATTTTTAGCATTTTTTTGTAATTTTAAAGTGATTGGGTTTAATTTGTTGCAGCAAAGTGTAGTTGGGGGTGATTTTTGATAGCCGAAATAATTTAGGTGAGTTTGGCATAGTTTGCTATGGTTAGTAGCATTTTTTTGTAATTTAAAAGTGATTGGGTTTAGTTTGTTGTGGTAAGGGTTAGTTGGTGATGATTTATGGTAGCCGAAGTAATTTAGGTGAGTTTGACATAGTTTGCTATGGTTACTAGCATTTTTTTGTAATTTAAAAGTGATTGGGTTTAGTTTGTTGTGGGAAGGGTTAGTTGGTGATGATTTAGAGTAGCCGAAGTAATGTAGGTGAGTCTGGCATAGTTTGTTATGATTTGTACAACTTTTTTTGTAATTTTAAGATGATATGGTTTGGTTTGTTGTGGTAAAGGATAGTTGGGGGTGATTTACGGTAGCCGAAGTAATTTAGGTGATTCTGGTATAGTTTGTTACGATTTTTAGCATTTTTTTGTAATTTTAAAGTGATTGGGCTTAGTTTGTTGCTGTAAAGTGTAGTTGGGGGTGATTTTTGATAGCCGAAGTAATTTAGGTGAGTTTGGCATAGTTTGCTATGGTTAGTAGCATTTTTTTGTAATTTAAAAGTGATTGGGTTTAGTTTGTTGTGGTAAGGGTTAGTTGGTGATGATTTAGAGTAGCCGAAATAATTTAGGTGAGTCTGGCATAGTTTGTTATGATTTGTACACTTTATTTTATAATTTTAAGATGATATGGTTTGGTTTGTTGTGGTAAGGGATAGTTGGGGGTGATTTACGGTAGCCGAAGTAATTTAGGTGATTCTGGTATAATTTGTTATGATTTTTAGCATTTTTTTGTAATTTTAAAGTGATTGGGCTTAGTTTGTTGCTGTAAAGTGTAGTTGGGGGTGATTTTTGATAGCCGAAGTAATTTAGGTGAGTTTGGCATAGTTTGCTATGGTTAGTAGCATTTTTTTGTAATTTAAAAGTGATTGGGTTTAGTTTGTTGTGGTAAGGGTTAGTTGGTGATGATTTATGGTAGCCGAAGTAATTTAGATGAGTTTGGCATAGTTTGCTATGGTTACTAGCATTTTTTTGTAATTTAAAAAAGATTGGGTTTAGTTTGTTGTGGTAAGGGTTAGTTGGTGATGATTTAGAGTAGCCGAAGTAATTTATGTGAGTCTGGCATAGTTTGTTATGATTTGTACACCTTTTTTTGTAATTTTAAGATGATATGGTTTGGTTTATTTTGGTAAGGGATAGTTGGGGGTGATTTACGGTAGCCGAAGTAATTTAGGTGATTCTGGTATAGTTTGTTATAATTTTTAGCATTTTTTTGTAATTTTAAAATGATTGGGCTTAGTTTGTTGCTGTAAAGTGTAGTTGGGGGTGATTTTTGATAGCCGAAGTAATTTAGGTGATTCTGGTATAGTTTGTTATGATTTTTAGCATTTTTTTGTAATTTTAAAGTGATTGGGCTTAGTTTGTTGCTGTAAAGTGTAGTTGGGGGTGATTTTTGATAGCCGAAGTAATTTAGGTGAGTTTGGCATAGTTTGCTATGGTTAGTAGCATTTTTTTGTAATTTCAAAGTGATTGGGTTTAGTTTGTTGTGGTAAGGGTTAGTTGGTGATGATTTAGAGTAGCCGAAGTAATTTAGGTGAGTCTGGCATAGTTTGTTATAATTTGTACACCTTTTTTTTGTAATTTTAAGATGATATGGTTTGATTTGTTGTGGTAAGGGATAGTTGGGGGTGATTTACGGTAGCCGAAGTAATTTAGGTGATTTTGGTATAATTTGTTATGATTTTTAGCATTTTTTTGTAATTTTAATGTGATTGGGCTTAGTTTGTTGCTGTAAAGTGTAGTTGGGGGTGATTTTTGATAGCCGAAGTAATTTAGGTGAGTTTGGCATAGTTTGCTATGGTTAGTAGCATTTTTTTGTAATTTCAAAGTGATTGGGTTTAGTTTGTTGTGGTAAGGGTTAGTTGGTGATGATTTAGAGTAGCCGAAGTAATTTAGGTGAGTCTGGCATAGTTTGTTATAATTTGTACACCTTTTTTTGTAATTTTAAGATGATATGGTTTGATTTGTTGTGGTAAGGGATAGTTGGGGGTGATTTACGGTAGCCGAAGTAATTTAGGTGATTTTGGTATAGTTTGTTATGATTTTTAGCATTTTTTTGTAATTTTAAAGCGATTGGGCTTAGTTTGTTGCTGTAAAGTGTAGTTGGGTTGATTTTTGATAGCCGAAGTAATTTAGGTGAGTTTGGCATAGTTTGCTATGGTTAGTAGCATTTTTTTGTAATTTAAAAGTGATTGGGTTTAGTTTGTTGTGGTAAGGGTTAGTTGGTTTTGATTTATGATAGCCGAAGTAATTTAATTGAGTTTGGCATAGTTTGCTATGGTTACTAGCATTTTTTTGTAATTTAAAAGTGATTGGGTTTAGTTTGTTGTGGTAAGGGTTAGTTGGTGATGATTTAGAGTAGCCGAAGTAATTTAGGTGAGTCTGGCATAGTTTGTTATGATTTGTACACCTTTTGTTGTATTTTTAAAATGATACGGTTTGGTTTGTTGTGGTAAGGGATAGTTGGGGGTGATTTACGGTAGCCGAAGTAATTTAGGTGATTCTGGTATAGTTTGTTATAATTTTTAGCATTTTTTTGTAATTTTAAAGTGATTGGGTTTAATTTGTTGCTGTAAAGTATAGTTGGGGGTGATTTTTGATAGCCGAAGTAATTTAGGTGAGTTTGGCATAGTTTGCTATGGTTAGTAGCATTTTTTTGTAATTTAAAAGTGATTGGGTTTAGTTTGTTGTGGTAAGGGTTAGTTGGTGATGATTTATGGTAGCCGAAGTAATTTAGGTAAGTTTGGCATAGTTTTCTATGGTTACTAGCATTTTTTTGTAATTTAAAAGTGATTGGGTTTAGTTTGTTGTGGTAAGGGTTAGTTGGTGATGATTTAGAGTAGCCGAAGTAATTTAGGTGAGTCTGGCATAGTTTGTTATGATTTGTACACCTTTTTTTGTAATTTGAAGATGATATGGTTTCGTTTGTTGTGGTAAGGGATAGTTGGGGGTGATTTACGGTAGCCGAAGTAATTTAGGTGATTCTGGTATAGTTTGTTATGATTTTTAGCATTTTTTTGTAATTTTATAGTGATTGGGCTTAGTTTGTTGCTGTAAAGTGTAGTTGGGGGTGATTTTTGATAGCCGAAGTAATTTAGGTGAGTTTGGCATAGTTTGCTATGGTTAGTAGCATTTTTTTGTAATTTAAAAGTGATTGGGTTTAGTCTGTTGTGGTAAGGGTTAGTTGGTGATGATCTATGGTAGCCGAAGTAATTTAGGTGAGTTTGACATAGTTTGCTAAGGTTACTAGCATATTTTTGTAATTTAAAAGTGATTGGGTTTAGTTTGCTGTGGTGAGGGTTAGTTGGTGATGTTTTAGAGTAGCCGAAGTAATTTAGGTGAGTCTGGCATAGTTTGTTATGATTTGTACACCTTTTTTTGTAATTTTAAGATGATATGGTTTGGTTTGTTATGGTAAGGGATAGTTGGGGGTGATTTACGGTAGCCGAAGTAATTTAGGTGATTCTGGTATAGTTTGTTAGGATTTTTAGCATTTTTTTGTAATTTTAAAGTGATTGGGCTTAGTTTGTTGCTGTAAAGTGTAGTTGGGGGTGATTTTTGATAGCCGAAGTAATTTAGGTGAGTTTTGCTTAGTTTGCTATGGTTAGTAGCATTTTTTTGTAATTTAAAAGTGATTGGGTTTAGTTTGTTGTGGTAAGGGTTAGTTGGTGATGATTTATGGTAGCCGAAGTAATTTAGGTGAGTTTGGCATAGTTTGCTATGGTTACTAGCATTTTTTTGTAATTTAAAAGTGATTGGGTTTAGTTTGTTGTGGTAAGGGTTAGTTGGTGATGATTTAGAGTAGCCGAAGTAATTTAGGTGAGTGTGGCATAGTTTGTTATGATTTGTACACTTTTTTTTGTAATTTTAAGATGATATGGTTTGGTTTGTTGTGGTAAGGGATAGTTGGGGGTGATTTACGGTAGCCGAAGTAATTTAGGTGATTCTGGTATAGTTTGTTATGATTTTTAGCATTTTTTTGCAATTTTAAAGTGATTGGGCTTAGTTTGTTTCTGTAAAGTGTAGTTGGGGGTGATTTTTAATAGCCGAAGTAATTTAGGTGAGTTTGGCATGGTTTGCTATGGTTAGTAGCATTTTTTTGTAATTTAAAAGTGATTTGGTTTAGTTTGTTGTGGTAAGGGTTAGTTGGTGATGATTTATGGTAGCCGAAGTAATTTAGGTGAGTTTGGCATAGTTTGCTATGGTTACTAGCATTTTTTTGTAATTTAAAAGTGATTGGGTTTAGTTTGTTGTGGTAAGGGTTAGTTGGTGATGATTTACGGTAGCCGAAGTAATTTAGGTGATTCTGGCATAGTTTGTTATAATTTGTACACCTTTTTTTGTAATTTTAAGATGATATGGTTTGGTTTGTTGTGGTAAGGGATAGTTGGGGGTGATTTACGGTCGCCGAAGTAATTTAGGTGATTCTGGTATAGTTTGTTATGATTTTTAGCATTTTTTTGTAATTTTAAAGTGATTGGGCTCAGTTTGTTGCTGTAAAGTGTAGTTGGGTGTGATTTTTGATAGCCGAAGTAATTTAGGTGAGTTTGGCATAGTTTGCTATGGTTAGTAGCATTTTTTTGTAATTTAAAAGTGATTGCGTTTAGTTTGTTGTGGTAAGGGTTAGTTGGTGATGATTTAGAGTAGCCGAAGTAATTTAGGTGAGTCTGGCATAGTTTGTTATAATTTGTACACCTTTTTTTGTAATTTTAAGATGATATGGTTTGGTTTGTTGTGGTAAGGGATATTTGGGGGTGATTTACGGTGGCCGAAGTAATTTAGGTGATTCTGGTATAGTTTGTTACGATTTTTAGCATTTTTTTGTAATTTTAAAGTGATTGGGCTTAGTTTGTTTCTGTAAAGTGTTGTTGGGGGTGATTTTTGATAGCCGAAGTAATTTAGGTGAGTTTGGCATAGTTTGCTATGGTTAGTAGCATTTTTTTGTAATTTAAAAGTGATTTGGTTTAGTTTGTTGCGGTAAGGGTTAGTTGGTGATGATTTATGGTAGCCGAAGTAATTTAGGTGAGTTTGGCATAATTTGCTATGGTTACTAGCATTTTTGTGTAATTTAAAAGGATTGGGTTTAGTTTGTTGTGGTAAGGGTTAGTTGGTGATGATTTAGAGTAGCCGAAGTAATTTAGGTGAGTCTGCAATAGTTTGCTATGATTTGTACACCTTTTTTTGTAATTTTAAGATGACATGGATTGGTTTGTTGTGATAAGGGATAGTTGGGGATGATTTACGGTAGCCGAAGTAATTTAGGTGATTATGGTATAGTTTGTTATGATTTTTAGCATTTTTTTGTAATTTTAAAGTGATTGGGCTTAGTTTGTTGCTGTAAAGTGTAGTTGGGGGTGATTTTTGATAGCCGAAGTAATTTAGGTGAGTTTGGCACAGTTTGCTATGGTTAGTAGCATTTTTTTGTAATTTAAAAGTGATTGGGTTTAGTTTGTTGTGGTAAGGGTTAGTTGGTGATGGTTTATGGTAGCCGAAGTAATTTAGGTGAGTTTGGCATAGTTTGCTATGGTTACTAGCATTTTTTGTAATTTAAAAGTGATTGGGTTTAGTTTGTTGTGGTAAGGGTTAGTTGGTGGTGATTTAGAGTAGCCGAAGTAATTTAGGTGAGTCTGGCATAGTTTGTTATGATTTGTACAACTTTTTTTGTAATTTTAAGATGATATGGTTTGGTTTGTTGTGGTAAGGGATAGTTGGGGGTGATTTACGGTAGCCGAAGTAATTTAGGTGATTCTGGTATAGTTTGTTATAATTTTTAGCATTTTTTTGTAATTTTAAACTGATTGGGCTTAGTTTGTTGCTGTAAAGTGTAGCTGGGGGTCATTTTTGATAGCCGAAGTAATTTAGGTGAGTTTGGCATAGTTTGCTATGGTAAGTAGCATTTTTTTGTAATTTAAAAATGATTGGGTTTAGTTTGTTGTCTTAAGGGTTAGTTGATGATGATTTAGAATAGCCGAAGTAATTTAGGTGAGTCTGGCATAGTTTGTTATGATTTGTACACCTTATTTTCTAATTTTAAAATGATATGGTTTGGATTGTTGTGGTAAGGGATAGTTGGGGGTGATTTACGGTAGCCGAAGTAATTTAGGTGATTCTGGTATAGTTTGTTATGATATTTAGCATTTTTTTGTAATTTTAAAGTGATTGGGCTTAGTTTGTTGCTGTAAAGTGTAGTTGGGGGTGATTTTTGATAGCCGAAGTAATTTAGGTGAGTTTTGCTTAGTTTGCTATGGCTAGTAGCATTTTTTTGTAATTTAAAAGTGATTGGGTTTAGTTAGTTGCTGTAAAGTGTAGTTGGGGGTGATTTTAGATAGCCGAAGTAATTTAGGTGAGTTTTGCTTAGTTTGCTATGGCTAGTAGCATTTTTTTGTAATTTAAAAGTGATTGGGTTTAGTTTGTTGTGGTAAGGGTTAGTTGGTGATGATTTATGGTAGCCGAAGTAATTTAGGTGAGTTTGGCATAGTTTGCTATGGTTACTAGCATTTTTTTGTAATTTAAAAGTGATTGGGTTTAGTTTGTTGTGGTAAGGGTTAGTTGGTGATGATTTAGAGTAGCCGAAGTAATTTAGGTGATTGTGGCATAGTTTGTTATGAATTGTACACCTTTTTTTGTAATTTTAAGATGATATGGTTTGGTTTGTTGTGGTAAGGGATAGTTGGGGGTGATTTACGGTAGCCGAAGTAATTTAGGTGATTCTGGTATAGTTTGTTATGATTTTTAGCATTTTTTTGTAATTTTAAAGTGATTGAACTTAGTTTGTTGCTGTAAAGTGTAGTTGGGGGTGATTTTTGATAGCCGAAGTAATTTAGGTGAGTTTGGCATAGTTTGCTATGGTTAGTAGCATTTTTTTGTAATTTAAAAGTGATTGGGTTTAGTTTGTTGTGGTAAGGGTTAGTTGGTGATGATTTATGGTAGCCGAAGTAATTTGGGTGAGTTTGGCATAGTTTGCTATGGTTACTAGCATTTTTTTGTAATTTAAAAGTGATTGGGTTTAGTTTGTTGTGGTAAGGGTTAGTTGGTAATGATTTAGAGTAGCCGAAGTAATTTATGTTAGTCTGGCATAGTTTGTTATGATTTGTACACCTTTTTTTGTAATTATAAAATGATATGGTTTGGTTTGTTGTGGTAAGGGATAGTTGGGGGTGATTTACGGTAGCCGAAGTAATTTAGGTGATTCTGGCATAGTTTGTTATGATTTGTACACCTTTTTTTGTAATTTTAAAATGATATGGTTTGGTTTGTTGTGGTAAGGGATAGTTGGGGGTGATTTACGGTAGCCGAAGTAATTTAGTTGATTCTGGTATAGTTTGTTATAATTTTTAGCATTTTTTTGTAATTTAAAATTGATTGGGTTTAGTTTGTTGTGGTAAGGGTTATTTGGTGATGATTTATGGTAGCCGAAGTAATTTAGGTGAGTTTGGCATAGTTTGATATGGTTACTAGCATTTTTTTGTAATTTAAAAGTGATTGTGTTTAGTTTGTTGTGGTAACGGTTAGTTGGTGATGATTTAGAGTAGCCGAAGTAATTTAGGTGAGTCTGGCATAGTTTGTTATGATTTGTACACATTTTTTTGTAATTTTAAGATAATATGGTTTGGTTTGTTGTGGTAAGGGATAGTTGGAAGTGATTTACGGTAGCCGAAGTAATTTAGGTGATTCTGGTATAGTTTGTTATGATTTTTAGCATTTTTTTGTAATTTTCAAGTGATCGGTCTTAGTTTGTTGCTGTAAAGTGTAGTTCGGGGTGATTTTTGATAGCCGAAGTATTTAGGTGAGTTTAGCATAGTTTGCTATGGTTAGTAGCATTTTTTTGTAATTTAAAAGTGATTGGGTTTAGTTAGTTGTGGTAAGGGTTAGTTGGTGATGATTTATGGTAGCCGAAGTAATTTAGGTGAGTTTGGCTTAGTTTGCTATGGTTACTAGCATTTTTTTGTAATTTAAAAGTGATTGGGTTTAGTGTGTTGTGGTAAGGGTTAGTTGGTGATGATTTAGAGTAGCCGAAGTAATTTAGGTGAGTCTGGCATAGTTTGTTATGATTTGTACACCTTTTTTTTTAATTTTAAGATTATATGGTTTGGTTTGTTGTGGTAAGGGATAGTTGGGGGTGATTTACGGTAGCCGAAGTAATTTAGGTGATTCTGGTGTAGTTTGTAATGATTTTTAGCATTTTTTTGTAATTTTAAAGTGATTGAACTTAGTTTGTTGCTGGAAAGTGTAGTTGGGTTTGATTTTTGATAGCCGAAGTAATTTCGGTGAGTTTGGCATAGTTTGATATAGTTAGTAGCATTTTTTTGTAATTTAAAAGTGATTGGGTTTAGTTTGTTGTGGTAAGGGTTAGTTGGTGATGATTTATGGTAGCCGAAGTAATTTAGGTGAGTTTAGCATAGTTTGCTATGGTTAGTAGCATTTTTTTGTAATTTAAAAGTGATTGGGTTTAGTTAGTTGTGGTAAGGGTTAGTTGGTGATGATTTATGGTAGCCGAAGTAATTTAGGTGAGTTTGGCTTAGTTTGCTATGGTTACTAGCATTTTTTTTGTAATTTAAAAGTGATTGGGTTTAGTGTGTTGTGGTAAGGGTTAGTTGGTGATGATTTAGAGTAGCCGAAGTAATTTAGGTGAGTCTGGCATAGTTTGTTATGATTTGTACACATTTTTTTGTAATTTTAAGATAATATGGTTTGGTTTGTTGTGGTAAGGGATAGTTGGAAGTGATTTACGGTAGCCGAAGTAATTTAGGTGATTCTGGTATAGTTTGTTATGATTTTTAGCATTTTTTTGTAATTTTCAAGTGATCGGTCTTAGTTTGTTGCTGTAAAGTGTAGTTGGGGGTGATTTTTGATAGCCGAAGTATTTAGGTGAGTTTAGCATGGTTTGCTATGGTTAGTAGCATTTTTTTGTAATTTAAAAGTGATTGGGTTTAGTTAGTTGTGGTAAGAGTTAGTTGGTGATGATTTATGGTAGCCGAAGTAATTTAGGTGAGTTTGGCTTAGTTTGCTATGGTTACTAGCATTTTTTTGTAATTTAAAAGTGATTGGGTTTAGTGTGTTGTGGTAAGGGTTAGTTGGTGATGATTTAGAGTAGCCGAAGTAATTTAGGTGAGTCTGGCATAGTTTGTTATGATTTGTACACCTTTTTTTGTAATTTTAAGATGAGATGGTTTGGTTTGTTGTGGTAAGGGATAGTTGGGGGTGATTTACGATAGCCGAAGTAATTTAGGTGATTCTGGTATAGTTTGTTATGATTTTTAGCATTTTTTTGTAATTTTAAAGTGATTGGGCTTAGTTTGTTTCTGTAAAGTGTAGTTGGGGGTGATTTTTGATAGCCGAAGTAATTTAGGTAAGTTTGGCATAGTTTGCTATGGTTAGTAGCATTTTTTTGTAATTTAAAAGTGATTGGGTTTAGTTTGCTGTGGTAAGGGTTAGTTGGTGATGGTTTATGGAAGCAGAAGTAATTTAGGCGAGTTTGGCATAGTTTGCTATGGTTACTAGCATTTTTTTGTAATTTAAAAGTGATTGGGTTTAGTTTGTTGTGGTAAGGGTTAGTTGGTGGTGATTTAGAGTAGCCGAAGTAATTTAGGTGAGTTTGGCATAGTTTGTTATGATTTGTACAACTTTTTTTGTAATTTTAAGATGATATGGTTTGGTTTGTTGTGGTAAGGGATAGTTGAGGGTGATTTACGGTAGCCGAAGTAATTTAGGTGATTCTGGTATAGTTTGTTATTATTTTTAGCATTTTTTTGTAATTTTAAAGTGATTGAGCTTAGTTTGTTGCTGTGGAGTGTAGTTGGGGGTGATTTTTGATAGCCGAAGTAATTTAGGTGAGTTTGGCATAGTTTGCTATGGTTAGTAGCATTTTTTTGTAATTTAAAAGTGATTGGGTTTAGTTTGTTGTGGTAAGGGTTAGTTGGTGATGATTTAGAGTAGCCGAAGTAATTTAGGTGAGTCTGGCATAGTTTGTTATGATTTGTACACCTTATTTTCTAATTTTAAGATGATATGGTTTGGTTTGTTGTGGTAAGGGATAGTTGGGGGTTATTTACGGTAGCCGAAGTAATTTAGGTGATTCTGGTATAGTTTGTTATGATTTTTAGCATTTTTTTGTAATTTTAAAGTGATTTGACTTAGTTTGTTGCTGTAAAGTGTAGTTGGGGGTGATTTTTGATTGCCGAAGTAATTTAGGTGAGTTTGGCATAGTTTGCTATGGTTAGTAGCATTTTTTTGTAATTTAAATCTGATTGGGTTTAGTTTGTTGTGGTAAGGGTTAGTTGGTGATGATTTATGGTATCCGAAGTAATTTAGGTGAGTTTGGCATAGTTTGCTATGGTTACTAGCATTTTTTTGTAATTTAAAAGTGATTGGGTTTAGTTTGTTGTTGTAAGGGTTAGTTGGTGGTGATTTAGAGTAGCCGAAGTAATTTATGTGAGTCTGGCATAGTTTGTTATGATTTGTACACCTTTTTTTGTAGTTTTAAGATGATATGGTTTGGTTTGTTGTGGTAAGGGATAGTTGGGGGTGATTTACGGTAGCCGAAGTAATTTAGGTGATTCTGGTATAGTTTGTTATGATTTTTAGCATTTTTTTGTAATTTTAAAATGATTGGGCTTAGTTTGTTGCTGTAAAGTGTAGTTGGGGTGATTTTTGATAGCCGAAGTAATTTAGGTGAGTTTGGCATAGTTTGCTATGGTTAGTAGCATTTTTTTGTAATTTAAAAGTGATTGGGTTTAGTTTGTTGTGGTAAGGGTTATTTGGTGATGATTTATGGTAGCCGAAGTAATTTAGGTGAGTTTGGCATAGTTTGCTATGGTTACTAGCATTTTTTTTGTAATTTAAAGGTGATTGTGTTTAGTTTGTTGTGGTAAGGGTTAGTTGGTGATGATTTAGAGTAGCCGAAGTAATTTAGGTGAGTCTGGCATAGTTTGTTATGATTTGTACACATTTTTTTGTAATTTTAAGATGATATGGTTTGGTTTGTTGTGGTAAGGGATAGTTGGGGGTGATTTACGGTAGCCGAAGTAATTTAGGTGATTCTGGTATAGTTTGTTATGATTTTTAGCATTTTTTTGTAATTTTAAAGTGATTGGTCTTAGTTTGTTGCTGTAAAGTGTAGTTGGGGGTGATTTTTGATAGCCGAAGTAATTTAGGTGAGTTTGGCATAGTTTGCTATGGTTAGTAGCATTTTTTTGTAATTTAAAAGTGATTGGGTTTAGTTTGTTGTGGTAAGGGTTAGTTGGTGATGATTTATGGTAGCCGAAGTAATTTAGGTGAGTTTGGCATAGTTTGCTATGGTTACTAGCATTTTTTTGTAATTTAAAAGTGATTGGGTTTAGTTTGTTGTGGTAAGGGATAGTTGGGGGTGATTTACGGTAGCCGAAGTAATTTAGGTGATTCTGGTATAGTTTGTTATAATTTTTAGCATTTTTTTGTAATTTTAAAGTGATTGGGCTTAGTTTGTTGCTGTAAAGTGTAGTTGGGGGTGACTTTTGATAGCCGAAGTAATTTAGGTGAGTTTGGCATAGTTTGCTATGGTTAGTAGCATTTTTTTGTAATTTAAAAGTGATTGGGTTTAGTTTGTTGTGGTAAGGGTTAGTTGGTGATAATTTATGGTAGCCGAAGTAATTTAGGTGAGTTTGGCATAGTTTGCTATGGTTAGTAGAATTTTTTTGTAATTTAAAAGTGATTGGGTTTAGTTTGTTGTGGTAAGGGTTAGTTGGTGATGATTTATGGTAGCCGAAGTAACTTAGGTGAGTTTATCATAGTTTGCTATGGTTACTAGCATTTTTTTGTAATTTAAAAGTGATTGGGTTTAGTTTGTTGTGGTAAGGGTTAGTTGGTGATGATTTAGAGTAGCCGAAGTAATTTAGGTGAGTCTGGCATAGTTTGTTATGATTTGTACACCTTTTTTGTTATTTTAAAATGATATGGTTTGGTTTGTTGTGGTAAGGGATAGTTGGGGGTGATTTACGGTAGCCGAAGTAATTTAGGTGATTCTGGTATAGTTTGTTATGATTTTTAGCATTTTTTTGTAATTTTAAAGTGATTGGGCTTAGTTTGTTGCTGTAAAGTGTAGTTGGGGGTGATTTTTGATAGCCGAAGTAATTTAGGTGAGTTTGGCATAGTTTGCTATGGTTACTAGCATTTTTTTGTAATTTAAAAGTGATTGGGTTTAGTTTGTTGTGGTAAGGGTTAGTTGGTGATGATTTAGAGTAGCCGAAGTAATTTAGGTGAGTTTGGCATAGTTTGCTATGGTTACTAGCATTTTTTTGTAATTTAAAAATGATTGGGTTTAGTTTGTTGTGGTAAGGGTTAGTTGGTGATGATTTAGAGTAGCCGAAGTAATTTAGGTGAGTCTGGCATAGTTTGTTATGATTTGTACACCTTTTTTTTAATTTTAAGATGATATGGTTTGGTTTGTTGTGGTAAGGGATAGTTGGGGGTGATTTACGGTAGCCGAAGTAATTTAGGTGATTCTGGTATAGTTTGTTATGATTTTTAGCATTTTTTTGTAATTTTAAAGTGATTGGGCTTAGTTTGTTGCTGTAAAGTGTAGTTGGGGGTGATTTTTGATAGCCGAAGTAATTTAGGTGAGTTTGGCATAGTTTGCTATGGTTAGTAGCATTTTTTTGTAATTTAAAAGTGATTGGGTTTAGTTTGTTGTGGTAAGGGTTAGTTGGTGATGATTTATGGTAGCCGAAGTAATTTAGGTGAGTTTGGCATAGTTTGCCATGATTACTAGCATTTTTTTGTAATTTAAAAGTGATTGGGTTTAGTTTGTTGTGGTAAGGGTTAGTTGGTGATGATTTAGAGTAGCCGAAGTAATTTAGGTGAGTCTGGCATATTTTGTTATGATTTGTACACCTTTTTTTGTAATTTTAAGATGATATGGCTTGGTTTGTTGTGCTAAGGGATAGTTGGGGGTGATTTACGGTAGCCGAAGTAATTTAGGTGATTCTGGTATAGTTTGTTATGATTTTTAGCATTTTTTTGTAATTTAAAAGTGATTGGGTTTAGTTTGTTGTGGTAAGGGTTAGTTGGTGATGATTTATGGTAGCCGAAGTAATTTAGGTGAGTTTGGCATAGTTTGCCATGGTTACTAGCATTTTTTGTAATTTAAAAGTGATTGGGTTTAGTTTGTTGTGGTAAGGGTTAGTTGGTGATGATTTAGAGTAGCCGAAGTAATTTAGGTGAGTCTGGCATAGTTTGTTATGATTTGTACACCTTTTTTTGTAATTTTAAGATGATATGGTTTGGTTTGTTGTGGTATGGGATAGTTGGGGGTGATTTACGGTAGCCGAAGTAATTTAGGTGATTCTGGTATAGTTTGTTATGATTTTTAGCATTTTTTTGTAATTTAAAAGTGATTGGGATTAGTTTGTTGTGGTAAGGGTTAGTTGGTGATGATTTATGGTAGCCGAAGTAATTTAGGTGAGTTTGGCATAGTTTGCTATAGTTAGTAGCATTTTTTTGTAATTTAAAAGTGATTGGGTTTAGTTTGTTGTGGTAAAGGTTAGTTGGTGATGATTTTTGATAGCCGAAGTAATTTAGGTGAGTTTGGCATAGTTTGCTATGGTTAGTAGCATTTTTTTGTAATTTAAAAGTGATTGGGTTTAGTTTGTTGTGGTAAGGGTTAGTTGGTGATGATTTATGGTAGCCGAAGTAATTTAGGTGAGTTTATCATAGTTTGCCATGGTTACTAGCATTATTTTGTAATTTAAAAGTGATTGGGTTTAGTTTGTTGTGGTAAGAGTTAGTTGGTGATGATTTAGAGTAGCCGAAGTAATTTAGGTGAGTCTGGCATAGTTTGTTATGATTTGTACACCTTTTTTTGTAATTTTAAGATGATATGGTTTGATTTGTTGTGGTAAGGGATAGTTGGGGGTGATTTACGGTAGCCGAAGTAATTTAGGTGATTCTGGTATAGTTTGTTATGATTTTTAGCATTTTTTTGTAATTTAAAAGTGATTGGGTTTAGTTTGTTGTGGTAAGGGTTAGTTGGTGATGATTTAGAGTAGCCGAAGTAATTTAGGTGAGTCTGGCATAGTTTGTTATGATTTGTCCACCTTTTTTTGTAATTTTAAGATGATATGGTTTGGTTTGTTGTGGTAAGGGATAGTTGGGGGTGATTTACGGTAGCCGAAGTAATTTAGGTGATTCTGGTATAGTTTGTTATGATTTTTAGCATTTTTTTGTAATTTTAAAGTGATTGGGCTTAGTTTGTTGCTGTAAAGTGTAGTTGGGGGTGATTTTTAATAGCCGAAGTAATTTAGGTGAGTTTGGCATAGTTTGCTATGGTTAGTAGCATTTTTTTGTAATTTAAATGTGATTGGGTTTAGTTTGTTGTGGTAAGGGTTAGTTGGTGATGATTTATGGTAGCCGAAGTAATTTAGGTGAATTTGGCATAGTTTGCTATGGTTAGTAGCATTTTTTTGTAATTTAAAAGTGATTGGGTTTAGTTTGTTGTGGTAAAGGTTAGTTGGTGATGATTTATGGTAGCCGAAGTAATTTAGGTGAGTTTGACATAGTTTGCTATGGTTACTAGCATTTTTTTGGAATTTAAAAGTTATTGGGTTTAGTTTGTTGTGGTAAGGGTTAGTTGGTGATGATTTAGAGTAGCCGAAGTAATTTAGGAGAGTCTGGCATAGTTTGTTATGATTTGTACACCTTTTTTTGTAATTTTAAGATGATTTGGTTTGGATTGTTGTGGTAAGGGATAGTAGGGGGTGATTTACGGTAGCCGAAGTAATTTAGGTGAGTTTGGCATAGTTTGCCATGGTTACTAGCATTTTTTGTAATTTAAAAGTGATTGGGTTTAGTTTGTTGTGGTAAGGGTTAGTTGGTGATGATTTAGAGTAGCCGAAGTAATTTAGGTGAGTCTGGCATAGTTTGTTATGATTTGTACACCTTTTTTTGTAATTTTAAGATGATATGGTTTGGTTTGTTGTGGTATGGGATAGTTGGGGGTGATTTACGGTAGCCGAAGTAATTTAGGTGATTCTGGTATAGTTTGTTATGATTTTTAGCATTTTTTTGTAATTTAAAAGTGATTGGGATTAGTTTGTTGTGGTAAGGGTTAGTTGGTGATGATTTATGGTAGCCGAAGTAATTTAGGTGAGTTTGGCATAGTTTGCTATAGTTAGTAGCATTTTTTTGTAATTTAAAAGTGATTGGGTTTAGTTTGTTGTGGTAAAGGTTAGTTGGTGATGATTTTTGATAGCCGAAGTAATTTAGGTGAGTTTGGCATAGTTTGCTATGGTTAGTAGCATTTTTTTGTAATTTAAAAGTGATTGGGTTTAGTTTGTTGTGGTAAGGGTTAGTTGGTGATGATTTATGGTAGCCGAAGTAATTTAGGTGAGTTTATCATAGTTTGCCATGGTTACTAGCATTATTTTGTAATTTAAAAGTGATTGGGTTTAGTTTGTTGTGGTAAGAGTTAGTTGGTGATGATTTAGAGTAGCCGAAGTAATTTAGGTGAGTCTGGCATAGTTTGTTATGATTTGTACACCTTTTTTTGTAATTTTAAGATGATATGGTTTGGTTTGTTGTGGTAAGGGATAGTTGGGGGTGATTTACGGTAGCCGAAGTAATTTAGGTGATTCTGGTATAGTTTGTTATGATTTTTAGCATTTTTTTGTAATTTAAAAGTGATTGGGTTTAGTTTGTTGTGGTAAGGGTTAGTTGGTGATGATTTAGAGTAGCCGAAGTAATTTAGGTGAGTCTGGCATAGTTTGTTATGATTTGTCCACCTTTTTTTGTAATTTTAAGATGATATGGTTTGGTTTGTTGTGGTAAGGGATAGTTGGGGGTGATTTACGGTAGCCGAAGTAATTTAGGTGATTCTGGTATAGTTTGTTATGATTTTTAGCATTTTTTTGTAATTTTAAAGTGATTGGGCTTAGTTTGTTGCTGTAAAGTGTAGTTGGGGGTGATTTTTAATAGCCGAAGTAATTTAGGTGAGTTTGGCATAGTTTGCTATGGTTAGTAGCATTTTTTTGTAATTTAAATGTGATTGGGTTTAGTTTGTTGTGGTAAGGGTTAGTTGGTGATGATTTATGGTAGCCGAAGTAATTTAGGTGAATTTGGCATAGTTTGCTATGGTTAGTAGCATTTTTTTGTAATTTAAAAGTGATTGGGTTTAGTTTGTTGTGGTAAAGGTTAGTTGGTGATGATTTATGGTAGCCGAAGTAATTTAGGTGAGTTTGACATAGTTTGCTATGGTTACTAGCATTTTTTTGGAATTTAAAAGTTATTGGGTTTAGTTTGTTGTGGTAAGGGTTAGTTGGTGATGATTTAGAGTAGCCGAAGTAATTTAGGAGAGTCTGGCATAGTTTGTTATGATTTGTACACCTTTTTTTGTAATTTTAAGATGATTTGGTTTGGATTGTTGTGGTAAGGGATAGTAGGGGGTGATTTACGGTAGCCGAAGTAATTTAGGTGAGTTTGGCATAGTTTGCCATGGTTACTAGCATTTTTTGTAATTTAAAAGTGATTGGGTTTAGTTTGTTGTGGTAAGGGTTAGTTGGTGATGATTTAGAGTAGCCGAAGTAATTTAGGTGAGTCTGGCATAGTTTGTTATGATTTGTACACCTTTTTTTGTAATTTTAAGATGATATGGTTTGGTTTGTTGTGGTAAGGGATAGTTGGGGGTGATTTACGGTAGCCGAAGTAATTTAGGTGATTCTGGTATAGTTTGTTATGATTTTTAGCATTTTTTTGTAATTTAAAAGTGATTGGGTTTAGTTTGTTGTGGTAAGGGTTAGTTGGTGATGATTTATGGTAGCCGAAGTAATTTAGGTGAGTTTGGCATAGTTTGCTATAGTTAGTAGCATTTTTTTGTAATTTAAAAGTGATTGGGTTTAGTTTGTTGTGGTAAAGGTTAGTTGGTGATGATTTATGGTAGCCGAAGTAATTTAGGTGAGTTTGGCATAGTTTGCTATGGTTAGTAGCATTTTTTTGTAATTTAAAAGTGATTGGGTTTAGTTTGTTGTGGTAAGGGTTAGTTGGTGATGATTTATGGTAGCCGAAGTAATTTAGGTGAGTTTAGCATAGTTTGCTATGGTCACTAGCATTTTTTTGTAATTTAAAAGTGATTGGGTTTAGTTTGTTGTGGTAAGGGTTAGTTGGTGATGATTTAGAGTAGCCGAAGTAATTTAGGTGAGTATGGCATAGTTTGCTATGATTTGTACACCTTTTTTGTAATTTTAAGATTATATGGTTTGGTTTGTTGTGGTAAGGGATAGTTGGGGGTGATTTACGGTAGCCGAAGTAATTTAGGTGATTCTGGTATAGTTTGTTATGAATTTTAGCATTTTTTTGTAATTATAAAGTGATTGGGTTTAGTTTGTTGCTGTAAAGTGTAGTTGGGGGTGATTTTTGATAGCCGAAGTAATTTAGGTGAGTTTGGCATAGTTTGCTATGGTTACTAGCATTTTTTTGTAATTTAAAAGTGATTGGGTTTAGTTTGTTGTGGTAAGGGTTAGTTGGTGATGATTTAGAGTAGCCGAAGTAATTTAGGTGAGTTTGGCATAGTTTGCTATGGTTACGAGCATTTTTTAGTAATTTAAAAATGATTGGGTTTAGTTTGTTGTGGTAAGAGTTAGTTGGTGATGATTTAGAGTAGCCGAAGTAATTTAGGTGAGTCTGGCATAGTTTGTTATGATTTGTACACCTTTTTTTGTAATTTTAAGATGATATGGTTTGGTTTGTTGTGGTAAGGGATAGTTGGGGGTGATTTACGGTAGCCGAAGTAATTTAGGTGATTCCGGTATAGTTTGTTATGATTTTTAGCATTTTTTTGTAATTTTAAAGTGATTGGGCTTAGTTTGTTGCTGTAAAGTGTAGTTTGGGGTGATTTTTGATAGCCGAAGTAATTTAGGTGAGTTTGGCATAGTTTGCTATTGTTAGTAGCATTTTTTTGTAATATAAAAGTGGTTGGGTTTAGTTTGTTGTGGTAAGGGTTATTTGGCGATGATTTATGGTAGCCGAAGTAATTTAGGTGAGTTTGGCATAGTTTGCTATGGTTAGTAGCATTTTTTTGTAATTTAAAAGTGATTGGGTTTAGTTTGTTGTGGTAAGGGTTAGTTGGTGATGATTTATGGGAGCCGAAGTAATTTAGGTGAGTTTGGCATAGTTTGCCATGATTACTAGCATTTTTTTGTAATTTAAAAGTGATTGGGTTTAGTTTGTTGTGGTAAGGGTTAGTTGGTGATGATTTATGGTAGCCGAAGTAATTTAGGTGAGTTTGGCATAGTTTGCTATGGTTAGTAGCATTTTTTTGTAATTTAAAAGTGATTGGGTTTAGTTTGTTGTGGTAAGGGTTAGTTGGTGATGATTTATGGTAGCCGAAGTAATTTAGGTGAGTTTAGCATAGTTTGCTATGGTTACTAGCATTTCTTTTAATTTAAAAGTGATTGGGTTTAGTTTGTTGTGGTAAGGGTTAGTTGGTGATGATTTAGAGTAGCCGAAGTAATTTAGGTGAGTCTGGCATAGTTTGCTATGATTTGTACACCTTTTTTGTAATTTTAAGATTATATGGTTTGGTTTGTTGTGGTAAGGGATAGTTGGGGGTGATTTACGGTAGCCGAAGTAATTTAGGTGATTCTGGTATAGTTTGTTATGATTTTTAGCATTTTTTTGTAATTTTAAAGTGATTGGGCTTAGTTTGTTGCTGTAAAGTGTAGTTGGGTGTGATTTACGGTAGCCGAAGTAATTTAGGTGATTCTGGTATAGTTTGTTATGATTTTTAGCATTTTATTGTAATTTAAAAGTGATTGGGTTTAGTTTGTTGTGGTAAGGGTTAGTTGGTGATGATTTATGGTAGCCGAAGTAATTTAGGTGAGTTTGGCGTAGTTTGCTATGGTTACTAGCATTTTTTTGTAATTTAAAAGTGATTGGGTTTAGTTTGTTGTGGAAAGGGTTAGTTGGTGATGATTTAGAGTAGCCGAAGTAATTTAGGTGAGTCTGGCATAGTTTGTTATGATTTGTACACCTTTTTTTGTAATTTTAAGATGATATGGTTTGGTTTGTTGTGGTAAGGGATAGTTGGGGGTGATTTACGGTAGCCGAAGTAATTTAGGTGATTCTGGTATAGTTTGTTATGATTTTTAGCATTTTTTTGTAATTTTAAAGTGATTCGGCATAGTTTGTTGCTGCAAAGTGTAGTTGGGGGTGATTTTTGATAGCCGAAGTAATTTAGGTGAGTTTGGCATAGTTTGTTATGGTTAATAGCATTTTTTTGTAATTTAAAAGTGACTGCGTTTAGTTTGTTGTGGTAAGGGTTAGTTGGTGATGATTTATGGTAGCCGAAGTAATTTAGGTGAGTTTGGCATAGTTTGCTATGGTTACTAGCATTTTTTTGTAATTTAAATGTGATTGGGTTTAGTTTGTTGTGGTAAGGGTTAGTTGGTGATGATTTATGGTAGCCGAAGTAATTTAGGTGATTCTGGTATAGTTTGTTATGATTTTTAGCATTTTTTTGTAATTTAAAAGTGATTGGGTTTAGTTTGTTGTGGTAAGGGTTAGTTGGTGATGATTTATGGTAGCCGAAGTAATTTAGGTGAGTTTGGCATAGTTTGCTATGGTTACTAGCATTTTTTTGTAATTTAAAAGTGATTGGGTTTAGTTTGTTGTGGTAAGGGTTAGTTGGTGATGATTTATGGTAGCCGAAGTAATTTAGGTGAGTTTGGCATAGTTTGTTATGATTTGTACACCTTTTTTTGTAATTTTAAGATGATATGGTTTGGTTTGTTGTGGTAAGGGATAGTTGGGGGTGATTTACGGTAGCCGAAGTAATTTAGGTGAGTTTGGCATAGTTTGCTATGGTTAGTAGCATTTTTTTGTAATTTAAAAGTGATTGGGTTTAGTTTGTTGTGGTAAGGGTTAGTTGGTGATGATTTATGGTAGCCGAAGTAATTTAGGTGAGTTTGGCATAGTTTGCCATGGCTACTAGCATTTTTTTGTAATTTAAAAGTGATTGAGTTTAGTTTGTTGTGGCAAGGGTTAGTTGGTGATGATTTAGAGTAGCCGAAGTAATTTAGGTGAGTCTGGCATAGTTTGGTATGATTTGTACACCTTTTTTTGTAATTTTAAGATGATATGGTTTGGTTTGTTGTGGTAAGGGATAGTTGGGGGTAATTTACGGTAGCCGAAGTAATTTAGGTGATTCTGGTATAGTTTGTTATGATTTTTAGCATTTTTTTGTAACTTAAAAGTGATTGGGTTTAGTTTGTTGTGGTAAGGGTTAGTTGGTGATGATTTATGGTAGCCGAAGGAATTTAGGTGAGTTTAGCATAGTTTGCTATGGTTACAAGCATTTTTTTGTAATTTAAAAGTGATTGGGTTTAGTTTGTTGTGGTAAGGGTTAGTTGGTGATGATTTAGAGTAGCCGAAGTAATTTAGGTGAGTCTGGCATAGTTTGCTATGATTTGTACACCTTTTTTTGTAATTTTAAGATGATATGGTTTGGTTTGTTGTGGTAAGGGATAGTTGGGGGTGATTTACGGTAGCCGAAGCAATTTAGGTGATTCTGGTATAGTTTGTTATGATTTTTAGCATTTTTTTGGAATTTTAAAGTGATTGGGCTTAGTTTGTTGCTGTAAAGTGTAGTTGGGGGTGATTTTTGATAGCCGAAGTAATTTAGGTGAGTTTGGCATAGTTTGCTATGGTTAGTAGCATTTTTTTGTAATTTAAAAGTGATTGGGTTTAGTTTGTTGTGGTAAGGGTTAGTTGGTGATGATTTATGGTAGCCGAAGTAATTTAGGTGAGTTTGGCTTAGTTTGCCATGGTTACTAGCATTTTTTTGTAATTTTAAAATGATTGGGCTTAGTTTGTTGCTGTAAAGTGTAGTTGGGGGTGATTTTTGATAGCCGAAGTAATTTAGGTGAGTTTGGCATAGTTTGCTATGGTTAGTAGCATTTTTTTGTAATTTAAAAGTGATTGGGTTTAGTTTGTTGTGGTAAGGGTTAGTTGGTGATGATTTATGGTAGCCGAAGTAATTTAGGTGAGTTTGGCATAGTTTGTTATGGTTACTAGCATTTTTTTGTAATTTAAAAGTCATAGGGTTTAGTTTGTTGTGGTAAGGGTTAGTTCGTGATGATTTAGAGTAGTCGAATTAATTTAGGTAAGTCTAGCATAGTTTGTTATGATTTGTACACCTTTTTTTGTAATTTTAAGATGATATGGTTTGGTTTGTTGTGGTAAGGGATAGTTGGGGGTGATTTACGGTAGCCGAAGTAATTTAGGTGATTCTGGTATAGTTTGTTATGATTTTTAGCATTTTTTTGTAATTTTAAAGTGATTGGGATTAGTTTGTTGCTGTAAAATGTAGTTGGGGGTGATTTTTAATAGCCGAAGTAATTTGGGTGAGTCTGGCATAGTTTGTTATGATTTGTACACCTTTTTTTGTAATTTTAAGATGATATGGTTTGGTTTGTTGTGGTAAGGGATAGTTGGGGGTGATTTACGGTAGCCGAAGTAATTTAAGTGATTCTGGTATAGTTTGTTATGATTTTTAGCATTTTTTTGTAATTTGAAAGTGATTGGGTATAGTTTGTTGTGGTAAGGGTTAGTTGGTGATGATTTATGGTAGCCGAAGTAATTTAGGTGAGTTTGGCATAGTTTGCTATGGTTACTAGCATTTTTTTGTAATTTAAAAGTGATTGGGTTTAGTTTGTTGTGGTAAGGGTTAGTTGGTGATTGTTTAGAGTAGCCGAAGTAATTTAGGTGAGTCTGGCATAGTTTGTTATGATTTGTACACCTTTTTTTGTAATTTTAAGATGATATGGTTTGGTTTGTTGTGGTAAGGGATAGTTGGGGGTGATTTACGGTAGCCGAAGTAATTTAGGTGATTCTGGTATAGTTTGTTATGATTTTTAGCATTTTTTTGTAATTTGAAAGTGATTGGGTATAGTTTGTTGTGGTAAGGGTTAGTTGGTAATGATTTATAGTAGCCCAAGTAATTTAGGTGAGTTTGGCATAGTTTGCTATGGTTACTAGCATTTTTTTGTAATTTAAAAGTGATTGGGTTTAGTTTGTTGTGGTAAGGGTTAGTTGGTGATGGTTTAGAGTAGCCGAAGTAATTTAGGTGAGTCTGGCATAGTTTGTTATGATTTGTACACCTTTTTTTGTAATTTTAAGATGATATGGTTTGGTTTGTTGTGGTAAGGGATAGTTGGGGTTGATTTACGGTAGCCGAAGTAATTTAGGTGATTCAGGTATAGTTTGTTATGATTTTTAGCATTTTTTTGTAATTTTAAAGTGATTGGGCTTAGTTTGTTGCTGTAAAGTGTAGTTGGGGGTGATTTTTGATAGCCGAAGTAATTTAGGTGAGTTTGGCATAGTTTGCTATGGTTAGTAGCATTTTTTTGTAATTTAAAAGTGATTGGGTTTAGTTTGTTGTGGTAAGGGTTAGTTGGTGATGATTTATGGTAGCCGAAGTAATTTAGGTGAGTTTGGCATAGTTTGCTATGGTTACTAGCATTTTTTTGTAATTTAAAAGTGATTGGGTTTAGTTTGTTGTGGTAAGGGTTAGTTGGTGATGATTTAGAGTAGCCGAAGTAATTTAGATGAGTCTGGCATAGTTTGCTATGGTTAGTAGCATTTTTTTGTAATTTAAAAGTGATTGGGTTTAGTTTGTTGTGGTAAGGGTTAGTTGGTGATGATTTATGGTAGCCGAAGTAATTTAGGTGAGTTTAGCATAGTTTGCTATGGTCACTAGCATTTTTTTGTAATTTAAAAGTGATTGGGTTTAGTTTGTTGTGGTAAGGGTTAGTTGGTGATGATTTAGAGTAGCCGAAGTAATTTAGGTGAGTATGGCATAGTTTGCTATGATTTGTACACCTTTTTTGTAATTTTAAGATTATATGGTTTGGTTTGTTGTGGTAAAGGATAGTTGGTGGTGATTTACGGTAGCCGAAGTAATTTAGGTGATTCTGGTATAGTTTGTTATGATTTTTAGCATTTTTTTGTAATTTTAAAGTGATTGGGCTTAGTTTGTTGCTGTAAAGTGTAGTTGGGGGTGATTTTTGATAGCAGAAGTAATTTAGGTGAGTTTATCATAGTTTGCTATGGTTACTAGCATTTTTTTGTAATTTAAAAGTGATTGGGTTTAGTTTGTTGTGGTAAGGGTTAGTTGGTGATGATTTAGAGTAGCCGAAGTAATTTAGGTGAGTCTGGCATAGTTTGTTATGATTGGTACACCTTTTTTGTAATTTTAAGATGATATGGTTTGGTTTGTTGTGGTAAGGGATAGTTGGGGGTGATGTACGGTAGCCGAAGTAATTTAGGTGATTCTGGTATAGTTTGTTATGATTTTTAGCATTTTTTTGTAATTTAAAAGTGATTGGGTTTAGTTTGTTGTGGTAAGGGTTAGTTGGTGATGATTTATGGTAGCCGAAGTAATTTAGGTGAGTTTGGCATAGTTTGCTATGGTTACTAGCATTTTTTTGTAATTTAAAAGTGATTGGGTTTAGTTTGTTGTGGTAAGAGTTAGTTGGTGATGATTTAGAGTAGCCGAAGTAATTTAGGTGAGTCTGGCATAGTTTGTTATGATTTGTACACCTTTTTTTGTAATTTTAAGATGATATGGTTTGGTTTGTTGTGGTAAGGGATAGTTGGGGGTGATTTACGGTAGCCGAAGTAATTTAGGTGATTCTGGTATAGTTTGTTATGAATTTTAGCATTTTTTTGTAATTATAAAGTGATTGGGTTTAGTTTGTTGCTGTAAAGTGTAGTTGGGGGTGATTTTTGATAGCCGAAGTAATTTAGGTGAGTTTGGCATAGTTTGCTATGGTTACTAGCATTTTTTTGTAATTTAAAAGTGATTGGGTTTAGTTTGTTGTGGTAAGAGTTAGTTGGTGATGATTTAGAGTAGCCGAAGTAATTTAGGTGAGTTTGGCATAGTTTGCTATGGTTACTAGCATTTTTTAGTAATTTAAAAATGATTGGGTTTAGTTTGTTGTGGTAAGAGTTAGTTGGTGATGATTTAGAGTAGCCGAAGTAATTTAGGTGAGTCTGGCATAGTTTGTTATGATTTGTACACCTTTTTTTGTAATTTTAAGATGATATGGTTTGGTTTGTTGTGGTAAGGGATAGTTGGGGGTGATTTACGGTAGCCGAAGTAATTTAGGTGATTCCGGTATAGTTTGTTATGATTTTTAGCATTTTTTTGTAATTTTAAAGTGATTGGGCTTAGTTTGTTGCTGTAAAGTGTAGTTTGGGGTGATTTTTGATAGCCGAAGTAATTTAGGTGAGTTTGGCATAGTTTGCTATTGTTAGTAGCATTTTTTTGTAATATAAAAGTGGTTGGGTTTAGTTTGTTGTGGTAAGGGTTATTTGGCGATGATTTATGGTAGCCGAAGTAATTTAGGTGAGTTTGGCATAGTTTGCTATGGTTAGTAGCATTTTTTTGTAATTTAAAAGTGATTGGGTTTAGTTTGTTGTGGTAAGGGTTAGTTGGTGATGATTTATGGGAGCCGAAGTAATTTAGGTGAGTTTGGCATAGTTTGCCATGATTACTAGCATTTTTTTGTAATTTAAAAGTGATTGGGTTTAGTTTGTTGTGGTAAGGGTTAGTTGGTGATGATTTATGGTAGCCGAAGTAATTTAGGTGAGTTTGGCATAGTTTGCTATGGTTAGTAGCATTTTTTTGTAATTTAAAAGTGATTGGGTTTAGTTTGTTGTGGTAAGGGTTAGTTGGTGATGATTTATGGTAGCCGAAGTAATTTAGGTGAGTTTAGCATAGTTTGCTATGGTTACTAGCATTTCTTTTAATTTAAAAGTGATTGGGTTTAGTTTGTTGTGGTAAGGGTTAGTTGGTGATGATTTAGAGTAGCCGAAGTAATTTAGGTGAGTCTGGCATAGTTTGCTATGATTTGTACACCTTTTTTGTAATTTTAAGATTATATGGTTTGGTTTGTTGTGGTAAGGGATAGTTGGGGGTGATTTACGGTAGCCGAAGTAATTTAGGTGATTCTGGTATAGTTTGTTATGATTTTTAGCATTTTTTTGTAATTTTAAAGTGATTGGGCTTAGTTTGTTGCTGTAAAGTGTAGTTGGGTGTGATTTACGGTAGCCGAAGTAATTTAGGTGATTCTGGTATAGTTTGTTATGATTTTTAGCATTTTATTGTAATTTAAAAGTGATTGGGTTTAGTTTGTTGTGGTAAGGGTTAGTTGGTGATGATTTATGGTAGCCGAAGTAATTTAGGTGAGTTTGGCGTAGTTTGCTATGGTTACTAGCATTTTTTTGTAATTTAAAAGTGATTGGGTTTAGTTTGTTGTGGAAAGGGTTAGTTGGTGATGATTTAGAGTAGCCGAAGTAATTTAGGTGAGTCTGGCATAGTTTGTTATGATTTGTACACCTTTTTTTGTAATTTTAAGATGATATGGTTTGGTTTGTTGTGGTAAGGGATAGTTGGGGGTGATTTACGGTAGCCGAAGTAATTTAGGTGATTCTGGTATAGTTTGTTATGATTTTTAGCATTTTTTTGTAATTTTAAAGTGATTCGGCATAGTTTGTTGCTGCAAAGTGTAGTTGGGGGTGATTTTTGATAGCCGAAGTAATTTAGGTGAGTTTGGCATAGTTTGTTATGGTTAATAGCATTTTTTTGTAATTTAAAAGTGACTGCGTTTAGTTTGTTGTGGTAAGGGTTAGTTGGTGATGATTTATGGTAGCCGAAGTAATTTAGGTGAGTTTGGCATAGTTTGCTATGGTTACTAGCATTTTTTTGTAATTTAAATGTGATTGGGTTTAGTTTGTTGTGGTAAGGGTTAGTTGGTGATGATTTATGGTAGCCGAAGTAATTTAGGTGATTCTGGTATAGTTTGTTATGATTTTTAGCATTTTTTTGTAATTTAAAAGTGATTGGGTTTAGTTTGTTGTGGTAAGGGTTAGTTGGTGATGATTTATGGTAGCCGAAGTAATTTAGGTGAGTTTGGCATAGTTTGCTATGGTTACTAGCATTTTTTTGTAATTTAAAAGTGATTGGGTTTAGTTTGTTGTGGTAAGGGTTAGTTGGTGATGATTTATGGTAGCCGAAGTAATTTAGGTGAGTTTGGCATAGTTTGTTATGATTTGTACACCTTTTTTTGTAATTTTAAGATGATATGGTTTGGTTTGTTGTGGTAAGGGATAGTTGGGGGTGATTTACGGTAGCCGAAGTAATTTAGGTGAGTTTGGCATAGTTTGCTATGGTTAGTAGCATTTTTTTGTAATTTAAAAGTGATTGGGTTTAGTTTGTTGTGGTAAGGGTTAGTTGGTGATGATTTATGGTAGCCGAAGTAATTTAGGTGAGTTTGGCATAGTTTGCCATGGCTACTAGCATTTTTTTGTAATTTAAAAGTGATTGAGTTTAGTTTGTTGTGGCAAGGGTTAGTTGGTGATGATTTAGAGTAGCCGAAGTAATTTAGGTGAGTCTGGCATAGTTTGGTATGATTTGTACACCTTTTTTTGTAATTTTAAGATGATATGGTTTGGTTTGTTGTGGTAAGGGATAGTTGGGGGTAATTTACGGTAGCCGAAGTAATTTAGGTGATTCTGGTATAGTTTGTTATGATTTTTAGCATTTTTTTGTAACTTAAAAGTGATTGGGTTTAGTTTGTTGTGGTAAGGGTTAGTTGGTGATGATTTATGGTAGCCGAAGGAATTTAGGTGAGTTTAGCATAGTTTGCTATGGTTACAAGCATTTTTTTGTAATTTAAAAGTGATTGGGTTTAGTTTGTTGTGGTAAGGGTTAGTTGGTGATGATTTAGAGTAGCCGAAGTAATTTAGGTGAGTCTGGCATAGTTTGCTATGATTTGTACACCTTTTTTTGTAATTTTAAGATGATATGGTTTGGTTTGTTGTGGTAAGGGATAGTTGGGGGTGATTTACGGTAGCCGAAGCAATTTAGGTGATTCTGGTATAGTTTGTTATGATTTTTAGCATTTTTTTGGAATTTTAAAGTGATTGGGCTTTGTTTGTTGCTGTAAAGTGTAGTTGGGGGTGATTTTTGATAGCCGAAGTAATTTAGGTGAGTTTGGCATAGTTTGCTATGGTTAGTAGCATTTTTTTGTAATTTAAAAGTGATTGGGTTTAGTTTGTTGTGGTAAGGGTTAGTTGGTGATGATTTATGGTAGCCGAAGTAATTTAGGTGAGTTTGGCTTAGTTTGCCATGGTTACTAGCATTTTTTTGTAATTTTAAAGTGATTGGGCTTAGTTTGTTGCTGTAAAGTGTAGTTGGGGGTGATTTTTGATAGCCGAAGTAATTTAGGTGAGTTTGGCATAGTTTGCTATGGTTAGTAGCATTTTTTTGTAATTTAAAAGTGATTGGGTTTAGTTTGTTGTGGTAAGGGTTAGTTGGTGATGATTTATGGTAGCCGAAGTAATTTAGGTGAGTTTGGCATAGTTTGTTATGGTTACTAGCATTTTTTTGTAATTTAAAAGTCATAGGGTTTAGTTTGTTGTGGTAAGGGTTAGTTCGTGATGATTTAGAGTAGTCGAATTAATTTAGGTAAGTCTAGCATAGTTTGTTATGATTTGTACACCTTTTTTTGTAATTTTAAGATGATATGGTTTGGTTTGTTGTGGTAAGGGATAGTTGGGGGTGATTTACGGTAGCCGAAGTAATTTAGGTGATTCTGGTATAGTTTGTTATGATTTTTAGCATTTTTTTGTAATTTTAAAGTGATTGGGATTAGTTTGTTGCTGTAAAATGTAGTTGGGGGTGATTTTTAATAGCCGAAGTAATTTGGGTGAGTCTGGCATAGTTTGTTATGATTTGTACACCTTTTTTTGTAATTTTAAGATGATATGGTTTGGTTTGTTGTGGTAAGGGATAGTTGGGGGTGATTTACGGTAGCCGAAGTAATTTAAGTGATTCTGGTATAGTTTGTTATGATTTTTAGCATTTTTTTGTAATTTGAAAGTGATTGGGTATAGTTTGTTGTGGTAAGGGTTAGTTGGTGATGATTTATGGTAGCCGAAGTAATTTAGGTGAGTTTGGCATAGTTTGCTATGGTTACTAGCATTTTTTTGTAATTTAAAAGTGATTGGGTTTAGTTTGTTGTGGTAAGGGTTAGTTGGTGATGGTTTAGAGTAGCCGAAGTAATTTAGGTGAGTCTGGCATAGTTTGTTATGATTTGTACACCTTTTTTTGTAATTTTAAGATGATATGGTTTGGTTTGTTGTGGTAAGGGATAGTTGGGGGTGATTTACGGTAGCCGAAGTAATTTAGGTGATTCAGGTATAGTTTGTTATGATTTTTAGCATTTTTTTGTAATTTTAAAGTGATTGGGCTTAGTTTGTTGCTGTAAAGTGTAGTTGGGGGTGATTTTTGATAGCCGAAGTAATTTAGGTGAGTTTGGCATAGTTTGCTATGGTTAGTAGCATTTTTTTGTAATTTAAAAGTGATTGGGTTTAGTTTGTTGTGGTAAGGGTTAGTTGGTGATGATTTATGGTAGCCGAAGTAATTTAGGTGAGTTTGGCATAGTTTGCTATGGTTACTAGCATTTTTTTGTAATTTAAAAGTGATTGGGTTTAGTTTGTTGTGGTAAGGGTTAGTTGGTGATGATTTAGAGTAGCCGAAGTAATTTAGATGAGTCTGGCATAGTTTGTTATGATTTGTACACCTTTTTTTGTAATTTTAAGATGATATGGTTTGGTTTGTTGTGGTAAGGGATAGTTGGGGGTGATTTACGGTAGCCGAAGTAATTTAGGTGATTCTGGTATAGTTTGTTATGATTTTTAGCATTTTTTTGTAATTTAAAAGTGATTGGGTTTAGTTTGTTGTGATAAAGGTTAGTTGGTGATGAATTATGGTAGCCGAAGTAATTTAGGTGAGTTTGGCATAGTTTGCTATGGTTACTAGCATTTTTTTGTAATTTAAAAGTGATTGGGTTTAGTTTGTTGTAGTAAGGGTTAGTTGGTGATGATTTATGGTAGCCGAAGTAATTTAGGTGAGTTTGGCATAGTTTGCTATGGTTACTAGCATTTTTTTGTAATTTAAAAGTGATTGGGTTTAGTTTGTTGTGGTAAGGGTTAGTTGGTGATGATTTATGGTAGCCGAAGTAATTTAGGTGAGTTTGGCATAGTTTGCTATGGTTACTAGCATTTTTTTGTAATTTAAAAATGATTGGGTTTAGTTTGTTGTGGTAAGGGTTAGTTGGTGATGGTTTAGAGTAGCCGAAGTAATTTAGGTGAGTCTGGCATAATTTGTTATGATTTGTACACCTTTTTTTGTAATTTTAAGATGATATGGTTTGGTTTGTTGTGGTAAACGATAGTTGGGGGTGATTTACGGTAGCCGAAGTAATTTAGGTGATTCAGGTATAGTTTGTTATGATTTTTAGCATTTTGTTGTAATTTTAAAGTGATTGGGCTTAGTTTGTTGCTGTAAAGTGTAGTTGGGGGTGATTTTTGATAGCCGAAGTAATTTAGGTGAGTTTGGCATAGTTTGCTATGGTTAGTAGCATTTTTTTGTAATTTAAAAGTGATTGGGTTTAGTTTGTTGTGGTAAGGGTTAGTTGGCGATGATTTAGAGTAGCCGAAGTAATTTAGATGAGTCTGGCATAGTTTGTTATGATTTGTACACCTTTTTTTGTAATTTTAAGATGATATGGTTTGGTTTGTTGTGGTAAACGATAGTTGGGGGTGATTTACGGTAGCCGAAGTAATTTAGGTGATTCAGGTATAGTTTTTTATGATTTTTAGCATTTTTTTGTAATTTTAAAGTGATTGGGCTTAGTTTGTTGCTGTAAAGTGTAGTTGGGGGTGATTTTTGATAGCCGAAGTAATTTAGGTGAGTTTGGCATAGTTTGCTATGGTTACTAGCATTTTTTTGTAATTTAAAAGTGATTGGGTTTAGTTTGTTGTGGTAAGGGTTAGTTGGTGATGATTTAGAGTAGCCGAAGTAATTTAGATGAGTCTGGCATAGTTTGTTATGATTTGTACACCTTTTTTTGTAATTTTAAGATGATATGGTTTGGTTTGTTGTGGTAAGGGATAGTTGGGGGTGATTTACGGTAGCCGAAGTAATTTAGGTGATTCTGGTATAGTTTGTTATGATTTTTAGCATTTTTTTGTAATTTAAAAGTGATTGGGTTTAGTTTGTTGTGATAAAGGTTAGTTGGTGATGAATTATGGTAGCCGAAGTAATTTAGGTGAGTTTGGCATAGTTTGCTATGGTTACTAGCATTTTTTTGTAATTTAAAAGTGATTGGGTTTAGTTTGTTGTGGTAAGGGTTAGTTGGTGATGATTTAGAGTAGCCGAAGTAGTTTAGGTGATTCTGGCATAGTTTGTTATGATTGGTACACCTTTTTTTGTAATTTTAAGATGATATGGTTTGGTTTGTTGTGGTAAGGGTTAGTTGGGGGTGATTTACGGTAGCCGAAGTAATTTAGGTGATTCTGGTATAGTTTGTTATGATTTTTAGCATTTTTTTGTAATTTTAAAGTGATTGGGCTTAGTTTGTTGCTGTAAAGTGTAGTTGGGGGTGATTTATGGTAGCCGAAGTAATTTAGGTGAGTTTGGCATAGCTTGCTATGGTTAGTAGCATTTTTTTGTAATTTAAAAGTGATTGGGTTTAGTTTGTTGTGGTAAGGGTTAGTTGGTGATGATTTATGGTAGCCGAAGTAATTTAGGTGAGTTTGGCATAATTTGCTATGGTTACTAGCATTTTTTTGTAATTTAAAAGTGATTGGGTTTAGTTTGTTGTGGTAAGGGTTAGTTGGTGATGATTTATGGTAGCCGAAGTAATTTAGGTGAGTTTGGCATAGTTTGCTATGGTTACTAGCATTTTTTTGTAATTTAAAAGTGATTGGGTTTAGTTTGTTGTGGTAATAGTTAGTTGGTGATGATTTAGAGTAGCCGAAGTAATTTAGGTGAGTCTAGCATAGTTTGTTATGATTTGTACACCTTTTTTTGTAATTTTAAGATGATATGGTTTGGTTTGTTGTGGTAAGGGATAGTTGGGGGTGATTTACGGTAGCCGAAGTAATTTTCGTGTTTCTGGTATAGTTTGTTACGATTTTTAGCATTTTTTTGTAATTTGAAAGTGATTGGGTATAGTTTGTTGTGGTAAGGGTTAGTTGGTAATGATTTATAGTAGCCGAAGTAATTTAGGTGAGTTTGGCATAGTTTGCTATGGTTACTAGCATTTTTTTGTAATTTAAAAGTGATTGGGTTTAGTTTGTTGTGGTAAGGGTTAGTTGGTGATGGTTTAGAGTAGCCGAAGTAATTTAGGTGAGTCTGGCATAGTTTGTTATGATTTGTACACCTTTTTTTGTAATTTTAAGATGATATGGTTTGGTTTGTTGTGGTAAGGGATAGTTGGGGGTGATTTACGGTAGCCGAAGTAATTTAGGTGATTCAGGTATAGTTTGTTATAATTTTTAGCATTTTTTTGTAATTTTAAAGTGATTGGGCTTAGTTTGTTGCTGTAAAGTGTAGTTGGGGGTGATTTTTGATAGCCGAAGTAATTTAGGTGAGTTTGGCATAGTTTGCTATGGTTAGTAGCATTTTTTTGTAATTTAAAAGTGATTGGGTTTAGTTTGTTGTAGTAAGGGTTAGTTGGTGATGATTTATGGTAGCCGAAGTAATTTAGGTGAGTTTGGCATAGTTTGCTATGGTTACTAGCATTTTTTTGTAATTTAAAAATGATTGGGTTTAGTTTGTTGTGGTAAGGGTTAGTTGGTGATGATTTAGAGTAGCCGAAGTAATTTAGATGAGTCTGGCATAGTTTGTTATGATTTGTACACCTTTTTTTGTAATTTTAAGATGATATGGTTTGGTTTGTTGTGGTAAGGGATAGTTGGGGGTGATTTACGGTAGCCGAAGTAATTTAGGTGATTCTGGTATAGTTTGTTATGATTTTTAGCATTTTTTTGTAATTTAAAAGTGATTGGGTTTAGTTTGTTGTGATAAAGGTTAGTTGGTGATGATTTATGGTAGCCGAAGTAATTTAGGTGAGTTTGGCATAGTTTGCTATGGTTACTAGCATTTTTTTGTAATTTAAAAGTGATTGGGTTTAGTTTGTTGTGGTAAGGGTTAGTTGGTAATGATTTAGAGTAGCCGAAGTAATTTAAGTGATTCTGGCAAAGTTTGTTATGATTTGTACACCTTTTTTTGTAATTTTAAGATGATATGGTTTGGTTTGTTGTGGTAAGGGATAGTTGGGGGTGATTTACGGTAGCCGAAGTAATTTAAGTGATTCTGGTATAGTTTGTTATGATTTTTAGCATTTTTTTGTAAATTAAAAGTGATTGGGTTTAGTTTGTTGTGGTAAGGGTTAGTTGGTGATGATTTATAGTAGCCGAAGTAATTTAGGGGAGTTTGGCATAGTTTGCTATGGTTACTAGCATTTTTTTGTAATTTAAAAGTGATTGGGTTTAGTTTGTTGTGATAAGGGTTAGTTGGTGATGATTTAGAGTAGCCGAAGTAATTTAAGTGATTCTGGCATAGTTTGTTATGATTTGTACACCTTTTTTTGTAATTTTAAGATGATATGGTTTGGTTTGTTGTGGTAAGGGATAGTTGGGGGTGATTTACGGTAGCCGAAGTAATTTAAGTGATTCTGGTATAGTTTGTTATGATTTTTAGCATTTTTTTGTAAATTAAAAGTGATTGGGTTTAGTTTGTTGTGGTAAGGGTTAGTTGGTGATGTTTTATAGTAGCCGAAGTAATTTAGGTGAGTTTGGCATAGTTTGCTATGGTTACTAGCATTTTTTTGTAATTTAAAAGTGATTGGGTTTAGTTTGTTGTGATAAGGGTTAGTTGGTGATGATTTAGAGAAGCCGAAGTAATTTAGGTGAGTCTGGCATAGTTTGTTATGATTTGTACACCTTTTTTTGTAATTTTAAGATGATATGGTTTGGTTTGTTGTTGTAAGGGATAGTTGGGGGTGATTTACGGTAGCCGAAGTAATTTAGGTGATTCTGGTATAGTTTGTTATGATTTTTAGCATTTTTTTGTAATTTTAAAGTGATTGTGCTTAGTTTGTTGCTGTAAAGTGTAGTTGGGGGTGATTTTTGTTAGCCGAAGTAATTTAGGTGAGTTTGGCATAGTTTGCTATGGTTAGCAGCATTTTTTTGTAATTTAAAAGTGATTGGGTTTAGTTTGTTGTGGTAAGGGTTAGCTGGGGGTGATTTACGGTAGCCGAAGTAATTTAGGTGATTCTGGTATAGTTTGTTATGATTTTTAGCATTTTTTTGTAATTTAAAATAGATTGGGTTTAGTTTGTTGTGGTAAGGGTGAGTTGGTGATGTTTTATGGTAGCCGAAGTAATTTAGGTGAGTTTGGCATAGTTTGCTATGGTTACTAGCATTTTTTCGTAATTTAAAAGTGATTGGGTTTAGTTTGTTGTGGTAAGGGTTAGTTGGTTAGGATTTAGAGTAGCCGAAGTAATTTATGTGAGTCTGGCATAGTTTGTTATGATTTGTACACCTTTTTTTGTAATTTTAAGATGATATGGTTTGGTTTGTTGTGGTAAGGGATAGTTGGGGGTGATTTACGGTAGCCGAAGTAATTTAGGTGATTCTGGTATAGTTTGTTATGATTTTTAGCATTTTTTTCTAATTTTAAAGTGATTGGGCTTAGTTTGTTGCTGTAAAGTGTAGTTGGGGGTGATTTTTGATAGCCGAAGTAATTTAGGTGAGTTTGGCATAGTTTGCTATAGTTAGTAGCATTTTTTTGTAATTTAAAAGTGATTGGGTTTAGTTTGTTGTGGTAAGGGTTAGTTGGTGATGATTTATGGTAGCCGAAGTAATTTAGGTGAGTTTGGCATAGTTTGATATGGTTACTAGCATTTTTTTGTAATTTAAAAGTGATTGGGTTTAGTTTGTTGTGGTAAGGGTTAGTTGGTGATGATTTAGAGTAGCCGAAGAAATTTAGGTGAGTCTGGCATAGTTTGTTATGATTTGTACACTTTTTTTTGTAATTTTAAGATGATATGGTTTGGTTTGTTGTGGTAAGGGATAGTTGGGGGTGATTTACGGTAGCCGAAGTAATTTAGGTGATTTTGTTATAGTTTGTTATGATTTTTAGCATTTTTTTGTAATTTTAAAGTGATTGGGCTTAGTTTGTTGCTGTAAAGTGTAGTTGGGGGTGATTTTTGATACCCGAAGTAATTTAGGTGAGTTTGGCATAGTTTGCTATGTTTAGTAGCATTTTTTTGTAATTTAAAAGTGATTGGGTTTAGTTTCTTGTGGTAAGGGTTAGTTGGTGATGATTTATGGTAGCCGAAGTAATTTAGGTGAGTTTGGTATAGTTTGCTATGGTTACTAGCATTTTTTTGTAATTTAAAAGTGATTGGGTTTAGTTTGTTGTGGTAAGGGTTAGTTGGTGATGATTTAGAGTAGCCGATGTAATTTAGGTGAGTCTGGCATAGTTTGTTATGATTTGTACACCTTTTTTTGTAATTTTAAGATGATATGGTTTGGTTTGTTGTGGTAAGGGATAGTTGGGGGTGATTTACGGTAGCCGAAGTAATTTAGGTGATTCTGGTATAGTTTGTTATAATTTTTAGCATTTTTTTGTAATTTAAATGTGATTCGGTTTAGTTTGTTGTGGTAATGGTTAGTTGGTGATGATTTATGGTAGCCGAACTAATTTAGGTGAGTTTGGCATAATTTGCTATGGTTACTAGCATTTTTTTGTAATTTAAAAGTGATTGGGTTTAGTTTGTTGTGGTAAGGGTTAGTTGGTGATGATTTAGAGTAGCCGAAGTAATTTAGGTGAGTCTGGCATAGTTTGTTATGATTTGTAAACCTTTTTTTGTAATTTTAAAATGATATGGTTTGGTTTGTTGTGGTAAGGGATAGTTGGGGGTGATTTACGGTAGCCGAAGTAATTTAGGTGATTCTGGTATAGTTTGTTATGATTTTTAGCATTTTTTTGTAATTTTAAAGTGATTGGGCTTAGTTTGTTGCTGTAAAGTGTAGTTGGGGGTGATTTTTGATAGCCGAAGTAATTTAGGTGAGTTTGGCATAGTTTGCTATGGTTAGTAGCATTTTTTTGTAATTTAAAAGTGATTGGGTTTAGTTTGTTGTGGTAAGGGTTAGTTGGTGATGATTTATGGTAGCCGAAGTAATTTAGGTGAGTTTGGCATAGTTTGCTATGGTTACTAGCATTTTTTTGTAATTTAAATGTGATTGGGTTTAGTTTGTTGTGGTAAGGGTTAGTTGGTGATGATTTAGAGTAGCCGAAGTAATTTAGGTGAGTCTGGCATAGTTTGTTATGATTTGTACAACTTTTTTTTATAATTTTAAGATGATATGGTTTGGTTTGTTGTGGTAAGGGATAGTTGGGGGTGATTTACGGTAGCCGAAGTAATTTAGGTGATTCTGGTATAGAGTGTTGTGATTTTTAGCATTTTTTTGTAATTTAAAAGTGATTGGGTTTAGTTTGTTGTGGTAAGGGTTAGTTGGTGATGATTTATGGTAGCCGTAGTAATTTAGGTGAGTTTGGCATAGTTTGCTATGGTTACTAGCATTTTTTTGTAATTTAAAAGTGATTGGGTTTAGTTTGTTGTGGTAAGGGTTAGTTGGTGATGATTTATGGTAGCCGAAGTAATTTAGGTGAGTTTGGCATAGTTTGCTATGGTTACTAACATTTTTTTGTAATTTAAAAGCGATTGAGTTTAGTTTGTTGTGGTAAAGGTTAGTTGGTGATGATTTAGAGTAGCCGAAGTAATTTAGGTGAATCTGGCATAGTTTGTTATGATTTGTACACCTTTTTTTGTAATTTTAAGATGATATGGTTTGGTTTGTTGTGGTAAGGGATAGTTGGGGGTGATTTACGTTAGCCGAAGTAATTTAGGTGATTCTGGTATAGTTTGTTATGATTTTTAGCATTTTTTTGTAATTTAAAAGTGATTGGGTTTTGGTTTGTTGTGGTAAGGGTTATTTGGTGATGATTTATGGTAGCCGAAGTAATTTAGGTGAGTTTGGCATAGTTTGCTATGGTTACTAGCATTTTTTTGTAATTAAAAGTGATTGGGTTTAGTTTGTTGTGGTAAGGGTTAGTTGGTGATGATTTAGAGTAGCCGAAGTAATTTAGGTGAGTCTGGCATAGTTTGTTATGATTTGTACACCTTTTTTTGTAATTTTAAGATGATATGGTTTGGTTTGTTGTGGTAAGGGATAGTTGGGGGTGATTTACGGTAGCCGAAGTAATTTAGGTGATTCTGGTATAGTTTGTTATGATTTTTAGCATTTTTTTGTAATTTAAAAGTGATTGGGTTCAGTTTGTTGTGGTAAGGGTTAGTTGGTGATGATTTATGGTAGCCGTAGTAATTTAGGTGAGTTTGGCATAGTTTGCTATGGTTACTAGCATTTTTTTGTAATTTAAAAGTGATTGGGTTTAGTTTGTTGTGATAAAGGTTAGTTGGTGATGATTTATGGTAGCCGAAGTAATTTAGGTGAGTTTGGCATAATTTGCTATGGTTACTAGCATTTTTTTGTAATTTAAAAGTGATTGGGTTTAGTTTGTTGTGGTAAGGGTTAGTTGGTGATGATTTAGAGTAGCCGAAGTAATTTAAGTGATTCTGGCATAGTTTGTTATGATTTGTACACCTTTTTTTGTAATTTTAAGATGATATGGTTTGGTTTGTTGTGGTAAGGGATAGTTGGGGGTGATTTACGGTAGCCGAAGTAATTTAAGTGATTCTGGTATAGTTTGTTATGATTTTTAGCATTTTTTTGTAAATTAAAAGTGATTGGGTTTAGTTTGTTGTGGTAAGGGTTAGTTGGTGATGATTTATAGTAGCCGAAGTAATTTAGGTGAGTTTGGCATAGTTTGCTATGGTTACTAGCATTTTTTTGTAATTTAAAAGTGATTGGGTTTAGTTTGTTGTGATAAGGGTTAGTTGGTGATGATTTAGAGTAGCCGAAGTAATTTAAGTGATTCTGGCATAGTTTGTTATGATTTGTACACCTTTTTTTGTAATTTTAAGATGATATGGTTTGGTTTGTTGTGGTAAGGGATAGTTGGGGGTGATTTACGGTAGCCGAAGTAATTTAAGTGATTCTGGTATAGTTTGTTATGATTTTTAGCATTTTTTTGTAAATTAAAAGTGATTGGGTTTAGTTTGTTGTGGTAAGTGTTAGTTGGTGATGTTTTATAGTAGCCGAAGTAATTTAGGTGAGTTTGGCATAGTTTGCTATGGTTACTAGCATTTTTTTGTAATTTAAAATTGATTGGGTTTAGTTTGTTGTGATAAGGGTTAGTTGGTGATGATTTATAGTAGCCGAAGTAATTTAGGTGAGTCTGGCATAGTTTGTTATGATTTGTACACCTTTTTTTGTAATTTTAAGATGATATGGTTTGGTTTGTTGTTGTAAGGGATAGTTGGGGGTGATTTACGGTAGCCGAATTAATTTAGGTGATTCTGGTATAGTTTGTTATGATTTTTAGCATTTTTTTGTAATTTTAAAGTGATTGTGCTTAGTTTGTTGCTGTAAAGTGTAGTTGGGGGTGATTTATGGTAGCCGAAGTAATTTAGGTGAGTTTGGCATAGTTTGCTATGGTTAGCAGCATTTTTTTGTAATTTAAATGTGATTGGGTTTAGTTTGTTGTGGTAAGGGTTAGTTGGTGATGATTTACGGTAGCCGAAGTAATTTAGGTGAGTCTGGCATAGTTTGTTATGATTTGTACAACTTTTTTTTATAATTTTAAGATGATATGGTTTGGTTTGTTGTGGTAAGGGATAGTTGGGGGTGATTTACGGTAGCCGAAGTAATTTAGGTGTTTCTGGTATAGTTTGTTACGATTTTTAGCATTTTTTTGTAATTTGAAAGTGATTGGGTATAGTTTGTTGTGGTAAGGGTTAGTTGGTAATGATTTATAGTAGCCAAAGTAATTTAGGTGAGTTTGGCATAGTTTGCTATGGTTACTAGCATTTTTTTGTAATTTAAAAGTGATTGGGTTTAGTTTGTTGTGGTAAGGGTTAGTTGGTGATGATTTAGAGTAGCCGAAGTAATTTAGGTGAGTCTGGCATAGTTTGTTATGATTTGTACACCTTATTTTCTAATTTTAAGATGATATGGTTTGGTTTGTTGTGGTAAGGGATAGTTGGGGGTTATTTACGGTAGCCGAAGTAATTTAGGTGATTCTGGTATAGTTTGTTACGATTTTTAGCATTTTTTTGTAATTTTAAAGTGATTTGGCTTAGTTTGTTGCTGTAAAGTGTAGTTGGGGGTGATTTTTGATAGCCGAAGTAATTTAGGTGAGTTTGGCATAGTTTGCTATGGTTAGTAGCATTTTTTTGTAATTTAAAAGTGATTGGGTTTAGTTTGTTGTGGTAAGGGTTAGTTGGTGATGATTTAGAGTAGCCGAAATAATTTAGGTGAGTCTGGCATAGTTTGTTATGATTTGTACACCTTATTTTATAATTTTAAGATGATATGGTTTGGTTTGTTGTGGTAAGGGATAGTTGGGGGTGATTTACGGTAGCCGAAGTAATTTAGGTGATTCTGGTATAATTTGTTATGATTTTTAGCATTTTTTTGTAATTTTAAAGTGATTGGGCTTAGTTTGTTGCTGTAAAGTGTAGTTGGGTTGATTTTTGATAGCCGAAGTAATTTAGGTGAGTTTGGCATAGTTTGCTATGGTTAGTAGCATTTTTTTGTAATTTAAAAGTGATTGGGTTTAGTTTGTTGTGGTAAGGGTTAGTTGGTGATGATTTATGGTAGCCGAAGTAATTTAGATGAGTTTGGCATAGTTTGCTATGGTTACTAGCATTTTTTTGTAATTTAAAAAAGATTGGGTTTAGTTTGTTGTGGTAAGGGTTAGTTGGTGATGATTTAGAGTAGCCGAAGTAATTTATGTGAGTCTGGCATAGTTTGTTATGATTTGTACACCTTTTTTTGTAATTTTAAGATGATATGGTTTGGTTTATTTTGGTAAGGGATAGTTGGGGGTGATTTACGGTAGCCGAAGTAATTTAGGTGATTCTGGTATAGTTTGTTATAATTTTTAGCATTTTTTTGTAATTTTAAAATGATTGGGCTTAGTTTGTTGCTGTAAAGTGTAGTTGGGGGTGATTTTTGATAGCCGAAGTAATTTAGGTGATTCTGGTATAGTTTGTTATGATTTTTAGCATTTTTTTGTAATCTTAAAGTGATTGGGCTTAGTTTGTTGCTGTAAAGTGTAGTTGGGGGTGATTTTTGATAGCCGAAGTAATTTAGGTGAGTTTGGCATAGTTTGCTATGGTTAGTAGCATTTTTTTGTAATTTCAAAGTGATTGGGTTTAGTTTGTTGTGGTAAGGGTTAGTTGGTGATGATTTAGAGTAGCCGAAGTAATTTAGGTGAGTCTGGCATAGTTTGTTATAATTTGTACACCTTTTTTTGTAATTTTAAGATGATATGGTTTGATTTGTTGTGGTAAGGGATAGTTGGGGGTGATTTACGGTAGCCGAAGTAATTTAGGTGATTTTGGTATAGTTTGTTATGATTTTTAGCATTTTTTTGTAATTTTAAAGCGATTGGGCTTAGTTTGTTGCTGTAAAGTGTAGTTGGGTTGATTTTTGATAGCCGAAGTAATTTAGGTGAGTTTGGCATAGTTTGCTATGGTTAGTAGCATTTTTTTGTAATTTAAAAGTGATTGGGTTTAGTTTGTTGTGGTAAGGGTTAGTTGGTTTTGATTTATGATAGCCGAAGTAATTTAATTGAGTTTGGCATAGTTTGCTATGGTTACTAGCATTTTTTTGTAATTTAAAAGTGATTGGGTTTAGTTTGTTGTGGTAAGGGTTAGTTGGTGATGATTTAGAGTAGCCGAAGTAATTTAGGTGAGTCTGGCATAGTTTGTTATGATTTGTACACCTTTTGTTGTATTTTTAAGATGATACGGTTTGGTTTGTTGTGGTAAGGGATAGTTGGCGGTGATTTACGGTAGCCGAAGTAATTTAGGTGATTCTGGTATAGTTTGTTATAATTTTTAGCATTTTTTTGTAATTTTAAAGTGATTGGGTTTAATTTGTTGCTGTAAAGTATAGTTGGGGGTGATTTTTGATAGCCGAAGTAATTTAGGTGAGTTTGGCATAGTTTGCTATGGTTAGTAGCATTTTTTTGTAATTTAAAAGTGATTGGGTTTAGTTTGTTGTGGTAAGGGTTAGTTGGTGATGATTTATGGTAGCCGAAGTAATTTAGGTAAGTTTGGCATAGTTTTCTATGGTTACTAGCATTTTTTTGTAATTTAAAAGTGATTGGGTTTAGTTTGTTGTGGTAAGGGTTAGTTGGTGATGATTTAGAGTAGCCGAAGTAATTTAGGTGAGTCTGGCATAGTTTGTTATGATTTGTACACCTTTTTTTGTAATTTGAAGATGATATGGTTTCGTTTGTTGTGGTAAGGGATAGTTGGGGGTGATTTACGGTAGCCGAAGTAATTTAGGTGATTCTGGTATAGTTTGTTATGATTTTTAGCATTTTTTTGTAATTTTATAGTGATTGGGCTTAGTTTGTTGCTGTAAAGTGTAGTTGGGGGTGATTTTTGATAGCCGAAGTAATCTAGGTGAGTTTGGCATAGTTTGCTATGGTTAGTAGCATTTTTTTGTAATTTAAAAGTGATTGGGTTTAGTCTGTTGTGGTAAGGGTTAGTTGGTGATGATCTATGGTAGCCGAAGTAATTTAGGTGAGTTTGACATAGTTTGCTAAGGTTACTAGCATATTTTTGTAATTTAAAAGTGATTGGGTTTAGTTTGCTGTGGTGAGGGTTAGTTGGTGATGTTTTAGAGTAGCCGAAGTAATTTAGGTGAGTCTGGCATAGTTTGTTATGATTTGTACACCTTTTTTTGTAATTTTAAGAAGATATGGTTTGGTTTGTTATGGTAAGGGATAGTTGGGGGTGATTTACGGTAGCCGAAGTAATTTAGGTGATTCTGGTATAGTTTGTTAGGATTTTTAGCATTTTTTTGTAATTTTAAAGTGATTGGGCTTAGTTTGTTGCTGTAAAGTGTAGTTGGGGGTGATTTTTGATAGCCGAAGTAATTTAGGTGAGTTTGGCATAGTTTGCTATGGTTAGTAGTATATTTTTGTAATTTAAAAGTGATTGGGTTTAGTTTGTTGTGGTAAGGGTTAGTTGGTGATGATTTATAGTAGCCGAAGTAATTTAGGTGAGTTTGGCATAGTTTGCTGTGGTTACTAGCATTTTTTTGTAATTTAAAAGTGATTGGGTTTAGTTTGTTGTGGTAAGAGTTAGTTGGTGATGATTTAGAGTAGCCGAAGTAATTTAGGTGAGTCTGGCATAGTTTGTTATGATTTGTATACCTTTTTTTGTAATTTTAAGATGATATGGTTTGGTTTGTTGTGGTAAGGGATAGTTGGGGGTGATTTACGGTAGCCGAAGTAATTTAGATGATTCTGGTATAGTTTGTTATGATTTTTAGCATTTTTTTGTAATTTTAAAGTGATTGGGCTTAGTTTGTTGCTGTAAAGTGTAGTTGGGGGTGATTTTTGATAGCCGAAGTAATTTAGGTGAGTTTTGCTTAGTTTGCTATGGTTAGTAGCATTTTTTTGTAATTTAAAAGTGATTGGGTTTAGTTTGTTGTGGTAAGGGTTAGTTGGTGATGATTTATGGTAGCCGAAGTAATTTAGGTGAGTTTGGCATAGTTTGCTATGGTTACTAGCATTTTTTTGTAATTTAAAAGTGATTGGGTTTAGTTTGTTGTGGTAAGGGTTAGTTGGTGATGATTTAGAGTAGCCGAAGTAATTTAGGTGAGTGTGGCATAGTTTGTTATGATTTGTACACTTTTTTTTGTAATTTTAAGATGATATGGTTTGGTTTGTTGTGGTAAGGGATAGTTGGGGGTGATTTACGGTAGCCGAAGTAATTTAGGTGATTCTGGTATAGTTTGTTATGATTTTTAGCATTTTTTTGTAATTTTAAAGTGATTGGGCTTAGTTTGTTTCTGTAAAGAGTAGTTGGGGGTGATTTTTAATAGCCGAAGTAATTTAGGTGAGTTTGGCATGGTTTGCTATGGTTAGTAGCATTTTTTTGTAATTTAAAAGTGATTTGGTTTAGTTTGTTGTGGTAAGGGTTAGTTGGTGATGATTTATGGTAGCCGAAGTAATTTAGGTGAGTTTGGCATAGTTTGCTATGGTTACTAGCATTTTTTTGTAATTTCAAAGTGATTGGGTTTAGTTTGTTGTGGTAAGGGTTAGTTGGTGATGATTTAGAGTAGCCGAAGTAATTTAGGTGAGTCTGGCATAGTTTGTTATAATTTGTACACCTTTTTTTGTAATTTTAAGATGATATGGTTTGATTTGTTGTGGTAAGGGATAGTTGGGGGTGATTTACGGTAGCCGAAGTAATTTAGGTGATTCTGGTATAGTTTGTTATGATTTTTAGCATTTTTTTGTAATTTTAAAGGGATTGGGCTTAGTTTGTTGCTGTAAAGTGTAGTTGGGTTGATTTTTGATAGCCGAAGTAATTTAGGTGAGTTTGGCATAGTTTGCTATGGTTAGTAGCATTTTTTTTTAATTTAAAAGTTATTGGGTTTAGTTTGTTGTGGTAAGGGTTAGTTGGTATTGATTTATTATAGCCGAAGTAATTTAGGTGAGTTTGGCATAGTTTGCTATGGTTACTAGCATTTTTTTGTAATTTAAAAGTGATTGGGTTTAGTTTGTTGTGGTAAGGGTTAGTTGGTGATGATTTAGAGTAGCCGAAGTAATTTAGGTGAGTCTGGCATAGTTTGTTATGATTTGTACACCTTTTTTTGTAATTTTAAGATGATACGGTTTGGTTTGTTGTGGTAAGGGATAGTTGGGGGTGATTTACGGTAGCCGAAGTAATTTAGGTGATTCTGGTATAGTTTGTTATGATTTTTAGCTTTTTTTTGTAATTTTATAGTGATTGGGCTTAGTTTGTTGCTGTAAAGTGTAGTTGGGGATGATTTTTGATAGCCGAAGTAATTTAGGTGAATTTGGCATAGTTTGCTATGGTTAGTAGCATTTTTTTGTAATTTACAAGTGATTGGGTTTAGTTTGTTGTGGTAAGGGTTAGTTGGTGATGATCTATGGTAACCGAAGTAATTTAGGTGAGTTTGGCATAGTTTGCTATGGTTACTAGCATACTTTTGTAATTTAAAAGTGATTGGGTTTAGTTTGTTGTGGTAAGGGTTAGTTGATGTTTTAGAGTAGCCGAAGTAATTTAGGGGAGTCTGGCATAGTTTGTTATGATTTGTACACATTTTTTTGTAATTTTAAGATAATATGGTTTGGTTTGTTGTGGTAAGGGATAGTTGGAAGTAATTTACGGTAGCCGAAGTAATTTAGGTGATTCTGGTATAGTTTGTTATGATTTTTAGCATTTTTTTGTAATTTTCAAGTGATCGGTCTTAGTTTGTTGCTGTAAAGTGTAGTTGGGGGTGATTTTTGATAGCCGAAGTATTTAGGTGAGTTTGGCATAGTTTGCTATGGGTAGTAGCATTTTTTTGTAATTTAAAAGTGATTGGGTTTAGTTAGTTGTGGTAAGGGTTATTTGGTGATGATTTATGGTAGCCGAAGTAATTTAGGTGAGTTTGGTTTAGTTTGCTATGGTTACTAGCATTTTTTTGTAATTTAAAAGTGATTGGGTTTAGTGTGTTGTGGTAAGGGTTAGTTGGTGATGATTTAGAGTAGCCGAAGTAATTTAGGTGAGTCTGGCATAGTTTGTTATGATTTGTACACCTTTTTTTTAATTTTAAGATTATATGGTTTGGTTTGTTGTGGTAAGGGATAGTTGGGGGTGATTTACGGTAGCCGAAGTAATTTAGGTGATTCTGGTGTAGTGTGTAATGATTTTTAGCATTTTTTTGTAATTTTAAAGTGATTGAACTTAGTTTGTTGCTGGAAAGTGTAGTTGGGTTTGATTTTTGATAGCCGAAGTAATTTAGGTGAGTTTGGCATAGTTTGCTATGGTTAGTAGCATTTTTTTGTAATTTAAAAGTGATTGGGTTTAGTTTGTTGTGGTAAGGGTTAGTTGGTGATGATTTATGGTAGCCGAAGTAATTTAGGTGAGTTTAGCATAGTTTGCTATGGTTACTAGCATTTTTTGTAATTTAAAAGTGATTGGGTTTAGTTTGTTGTGGTAAGGGTTAGTTGGTGATGATTTAGAGTAGCCGAAGTAATTTAGGTGAGTCTGGCATAGTTTGTTATGATTTGTACACCTTTTTTTGTAATTTTAAGATGAGATGGTTTGGTTTGTTGTGGTAAGGGATAGTTGGGGGTGATTTACGGTATCCGAAGTAATTTAGGTGATTCTGGTATAGTTTGTTATGATTTTTAGCATTTTTTTGTAATTTTAAAGTGATTGGGCTTAGTTTGTTTCTGTAAAGTGTAGTTGGGGGTGATTTTTGATAGCCGAAGTAATTTAGGTAAGTTTGGCATAGTTTGCTATGGTTAGTAGCATTTTTTTGTAATTTAAAAGTGATTTGGTTTAGTTTGTTGTGGTAAGGGTTAGTTGGTGATGATTTATGGTAGCCGAAGTAATTTAGGTGAGTTTGGCATAGTTAGCTATGGTTACTAGCATTTTTTTGTAATTTAAAAGGATTGGGTTTAGTTTGTTGTGGTAAGGGTTAGTTGGTGATGATTTAGAGTAGCCGAAGTAATTTAGGTGAGTCTGCAATACTATGTTATGATTTGTACACCTTTTTTTGTAATTTTAAGATGACATGGTTTGGTTTGTTTTGGTAAGGGATAGTTGGGGATGATTTACGGTAGCCGAAGTAATTTAGGTGATTATGGTATAGTTTGTTATGATTTTTAGCATTTTTTTTGTATTTTTAAAGTGATTGGGCTTAGTTTGTTGTTGTAAAGTGTAGTTGGGGGTGATTTTTGATAGCCGAAGTAATTTAGGTGAGTTTGGCATAGTTTTCTATGTTTAGTAGCATTTTTTTGTAATTTAAAAGTGATTGGGTTTAGTTTGCTGTGGTAAGGGTTAGTTGGTGATGGTTTATGGTAGCAGAAGTAATTTAGGTGAGTTTGGCATAGTTTGTTATGGTTACTAGCATTTTTTTGTAATTTAAAAGTGATTGGGTTTAGTTTGTTGTGGTAAGGGTTAGTTGGTGGTGATTTGGAGTAGCCGAAGTAATTTAGGTGAGTCTGGCATAGTTTGTTATGATTTGTACAACTTTTTTTGTAATTTTAAGATGATATGGTTTGGTTTGTTGTGGTAAGGGATAGTTGGGGGTGATTTACGGTAGCCGAAGTAATTTAGGTGATTCTGGTATAGTTTGTTATAATTTTTACCATTTTTTTGTAATTTTAAAGTGATTGGGCTTAGTTTGTTGTGGTAAGGGATAGTTGGTGATGATTTATGGTAGCCGAAGTAATTTAGGTGAGTTTAGCATAGTTTGCTATGGTTACTAGCATTTTTTTGTAATTTAAAAGTGATTGGGTTTAGTTTGTTGTGGTAAGGGTTAGTTGGTGATGATTTAGAGTAGCCGAAGTAATTTAGGTGAGTCTGGCATAGTTTGTTATGATTTGTACACCTTTTTTTGTAATTTTAAGATGATATGGTTTGGTTTGTTGTGGTAAGGGATAGTTGGGGGTGATTTACGGTCGCCGAAGTAATTTAGGTGATTCTGGTATAGTTTGTTATGATTTTTAGCATTTTTTTGTAATTTTAAAGTGATTGGGCTCAGTTTGTTGCTGTAAAGTGTAGTTGGGTGTGATTTTTGATAGCCGAAGTAATTTAGGTGAGTTTGGCATAGTTTGCTATGGTTAGTAGCATTTTTTTGTAATTTAAATGTGATTGCGTTTAGTTTGTTGTGGTAAGGGTTAGTTGGTGATGATTTAGAGTAGCCGAAGTAATTTAGGTGAGTCTGGCATAGTTTGTTATAATTTGTACACCTTTTTTTGTAATTTTAAGATGATATGGTTTGATTTGTTGTGGTAAGGGATAGTTGGGGGTGATTTACGGTAGCCGAAGTAATTTAGGTGATTCTGGTATAGTTTGTTATGATTTTTAGCATTTTTTTTTAATTTTAAAGCGATTGGGCTTAGTTTGTTGCTGTAAAGTGTAGTTGGGTTGATTTTTGATAGCCGAAGTAATTTAGGTGAGTTTGGCATAGTTTGCTATGGTTAGTAGCATTTTTTTGTAATTTAAAAGTTATTGGGTTTAGTTTGTTGTGGTAAGGGTTAGTTGGTATTGATTTATTATAGCCGAAGTAATTTAGGTGAGTTTGGCATAGTTTGCTATGGTTACTAGCATTTTTTTGTAATTTAAAAGTGATTGGGTTTAGTTTGTTGTGGTAAGGGTTAGTTGGTGATGATTTAGAGTAGCCGAAGTAATTTAGGTGAGTCTGGCATAGTTTGTTATGATTTGTACACCTTTTTTTGTAATTTTAAGATGATACGGTTTGGTTTGTTGTGGTAAGGGATAGTTGGGGGTGATTTACGGTAGCCGAAGTAATTTAGGTGATTCTGGTATAGTTTGTTATGATTTTTAGCTTTTTTTTGTAATTTTATAGTGATTGGGCTTAGTTTGTTGCTGTAAAGTGTAGTTGGGGGTGATTTTTGATAGCCGAAGTAATTTAGGTGAATTTGGCATAGTTTGCTATGGTTAGTAGCATTTTTTTGTAATTTACAAGTGATTGGGTTTAGTTTGTTTCTGTAAAGTGTTGTTGGGGGTGATTTTTGATAGCCGAAGTAATTTAGGTGAGTTTGGCATAGTTTGCTATGGTTAGTAGCATTTTTTTGTAATTTAAATGTGATTGCGTTTAGTTTGTTGTGGTAAGGGTTAGTTGGTGATGATTTAGAGTAGCCGAAGTAATTTAGGTGAGTCTGGCATAGTTTGTTATAATTTGTACACCTTTTTTTGTAATTTTAAGATGATATGGTTTGATTTGTTGTGGTAAGGGATAGTTGGGGGTGATTTACGGTAGCCGAAGTAATTTAGGTGATTCTGGTATAGTTTGTTATGATTTTTAGCATTTTTTTGTAATTTTAAAGTGATTGGGCTTAGTTTGTTTCTGTAAAGTGTTGTTGGGGGTGATTTTTGATAGCCGAAGTAATTTAGGTGAGTTTGGCATAGTTTGCTATGGTTAGTAGCATTTTTTTGTAATTTAAATGTGATTTGGTTTAGTTTGTTGTGGTAAGGGTTAGTTGGTGATGATTTATGGTAGCCGAAGTAATTTAGGTGAGTTTGGCATAGTTTGCTATGGTTACTAGCATTTTTTTGTAATTTAAAAGATTGGGTTTAGTTTGTTGTGGTAAGGGTTAGTTGGTGATGATATAGAGTAGCCGAAGTAATTTAGGTGAGTCTGCAAAAGTTTGTTATGATTTGTACACCTTTTTTTGTAATTTTAAGATGACATGGATTGGTTTGTTGTGATAAGGGATAGTTGGGGATGATTTACGGAAGCCGAAGTAATTTAGGTGATTATGGTATAGTTTGTTATGATTTTTAGCATTTTTTTGTAATTTTAAAGTGATTGGGCTTAGTTTGTTGCTGTAATGTGTAGTTGGGTTTGATTTTTGATATCCGAAGTAATTTAGGTGAGTTTGGCATAGTTTGCTATGGTTAGTAGCATTTTTTTGTAATTTAAAAGTGATTGGGTTTAGTTTTTTGTGGTAAGGGTTAGTTGGTGATGATTTATGGTAGCCGAAGTAATTTAGGTGAGTTTAGCATAGTTTGCTATGGTTACTAGCATTTTTTTGTAATTTAAAAGTGATTGGGTTTAGTTTGTTGTGGTAAGGGTTAGTTGGTGATGATTTAGAGTAGCCGAAGTAATTTAGGTGAGTCTGGCATAGTTTGTTATGATTTGTACATTTTTTTTTGTAATTTTAAAATGATATGGTTTGGTTCGTTGTGGTAAGGGATATTTGGGGGTGATTTATGGTGGCCGAAGTAATTTAGGTGATTCTGGTATAGTTTGTTACGATTTTTAGCATTTTTTTGTAATTTTAAAGTGATTGGGCTTAGTTTGTTTCTGTAAAGTGTTGTTGGGGGTGATTTTTGATAGCCGAAGTAATTTAGGTGAGTTTGGCATAGTTTGCTATAGTTAGTAGCATTTTTTTGTAATTTAAAAGTGATTGGGTTTAGTTTGTTGTGGTAAAGGTTAGTTGGTGATGATTTTTGATAGCCGAAGTAATTTAGGTGAGTTTGGCATAGTTTGCTATGGTTAGTAGCATTTTTTTGTAATTTAAAAGTGATTGGGTTTAGTTTGTTGTGGTAAGGGTTAGTTGGTGATGATTTATGGTAGCCGAAGTAATTTAGGTGAGTTTATCATAGTTTGCCATGGTTACTAGCATTTTTTTGTAATTTAAAAGTGATTGGGTTTAGTTTGTTGTGGTAAGAGTTAGTTGGTGATGATTTAGAGTAGCCGAAGTAATTTAGGTGAGTCTGGCATAGTTTGTTATGATTTGTACACCTTTTTTTGTAATTTTAAGATGATATGGTTTGGTTTGTTGTGGTAAGGGATAGTTGGGGGTGATTTACGGTAGCCGAAGTAATTTAGGTGATTTTGGTATAGTTTGTTATGATTTTTAGCATTTTATTGTAATTTAAAAGTGATTGGGTTTAGTTTGTTGTGGTAAGGGTTAGTTGGTAATGATTTATGGTAGCCGAAGTAATTTAGGTGAGTTTGGCATAGTTTGCTATGGTTACTAGCATTTTTTTGTAATTTAAAAGTGATTGGATTTAGTTTGTTGTGGTAAAGGTTAGTTGGTGATGATTTATGGTAGCCGAAGTAATTTAGGTGAGTTTGACATAGTTTGCTATGGTTACTAGCATTTTTTTGGAATTTAAAAGTTATTGGGTTTAGTTTGTTGTGGTAAGGGTTAGTTGGTGATGATTTAGAGTAGCCGAAGTAATTTAGGAGAGTCTGGCATAGTTTGTTATGATTTGTACACCTTTTTTTGTAATTTTAAGATGATTTGGTTTGGTTTGTTGTGGTAAGGGATAGTAGGGGGTGATTTACGGTAGCCGAAGTAATTTAGGTGAGTTTGGCATAGTTTGCCATGGTTACTAGCATTTTTTGTAATTTAAAAGTGATTGGGTTTAGTTTGTTGTGGTAAGGGTTAGTTGGTGATGATTTAGAGTAGCCGAAGTAATTTAGGTGAGTCTGGCATAGTTTGTTATGATTTGTACACCTTTTTTTGTAATTTTAAGATGATATGGTTTGGTTTGTTGTGGTAAGGGATAGTTGGGGGTGATTTACGGTAGCCGAAGTAATTTAGGTGATTCTGGTATAGTTTGTTATGATTTTTAGCATTTTTTTGTAATTTAAAAGTGATTGGGTTTAGTTTGTTGTGGTAAGGGTTAGTTGGTGATGATTTATGGTAGCCGAAGTAATTTAGGTGAGTTTGGCATAGTTTGCTATAGTTAGTAGCATTTTTTTGTAATTTAAAAGTGATTGGGTTTAGTTTGTTGTGGTAAAGGTTAGTTGGTGATGATTTATGGTAGTCGAAGTAATTTAGGTGAGTTTGGCATAGTTTGCTATGGTTAGTAGCATTTTTTTGTAATTTAAAAGTGATTGGGTTTAGTTTGTTGTGGTAAGGGTTAGTTGGTGATGATTTATGGTAGCCGAAGTAATTTAGGTGAGTTTAGCATAGTTTGCTATGGTCACTAGCATTTTTTTGTAATTTAAAAGTGATTGGGTTTAGTTTGTTGTGGTAAGGGTTAATTGGTGATGATTTAGAGTAGCCGAAGTAATTTAGGTGAGTATGGCATAGTTTGCTATGATTTGTACACCTTTTTTGTAATTTTAAGATTATATGGTTTGGTTTGTTGTGGTAAGGGATAGTTGGTGGTGATTTACGGTAGCCGAAGTAATTTAGGTGATTCTGGTATAGTTTGTTATGATTTTTAGCATTTTTTTGTAATTTTAAAGTGATTGGGCTTAGTTTGTTGCTGTAAAGTGTAGTTGGGGGTGATTTTTGATAGCCGAAGTAATTTAGGTGAGTTTATCATAGTTTGCTATGGTTACTGGCATTTTTTTGTAATTTAAAAGTGATTGGGTTTAGTTTGTTGTGGTAAGGGTTAGTTGGTGATGATTTAGAGTAGCCGAAGTAATTTAGGTGAGTCTGGCATAGTTTGTTATGATTTGTACACCTTTTTTGTAATTTTAAGATGATATGGTTTGGTTTGTTGTGGTAAGGGATAGTTGGGGGTGATGTACGGTAGCCGAAGTAATTTAGGTGATTCTGGTATAGTTTGTTATGATTTTTAGCATTTTTTTGTAATTTAAAAGTGATTGGGTTTAGTTTGTTGTGGTAAGGGTTAGTTGGTGATGATTTATGGTAGCCGAAGTAATTTAGGTGAGTTTGGCATAGTTTGCTATGGTTACTAGCATTTTTTTGTAATTTAAAAGTGATTGGGTTTAGTTTGTTGTGGTAAGGGTTAGTTGGTGATGATTTAGAGTAGCCGAAGTAATTTAGGTGAGTTTGGCATAGTTTGCTATGGTTACTAGCATTTTTTAGTAATTTAAAAATGATTGGGTTTAGTTTGTTGTGGTAAGAGTTAGTTGGTGATGATTTAGAGTAGCCGAAGTAATTTAGGTGAGTCTGGCATAGTTTGTTATGATTTGTACACCTTTTTTTGTAATTTTAAGATGATATGGTTTGGTTTGTTGTGGTAAGGGATAGTTGGGGGTGATTTACGGTAGCCGAAGTAATTTAGGTGATTCCGGTATAGTTTGTTATGATTTTTAGCATTTTTTTGTAATTTTAAAGTGATTGGGCTTAGTTTGTTGCTGTAAAGTGTAGTTTGGGGTGATTTTTGATAGCCGAAGTAATTTAGGTGAGTTTGGCATAGTTTGCTATTGTTAGTAGCATTTTTTTGTAATTTAAAAGTGATTGGGTTTAGTTTGTTGTGGTAAGGGTTATTTGGCGATGATTTATGGTAGCCGAAGTAATTTAGGTGAGTTTGGCATAGTTTGCTATGGTTAGTAGCATTTTTTTGTAATTTAAAAGTGATTGGGTTTAGTTTGTTGTGGTAAGGGTTAGTTGGTGATGATTTATGGGAGCCGAAGTAATTTAGGTGAGTTTGGCATAGTTTGCCATGATTACTAGCATTTTTTTGTAATTTAAAAGTGATTGGGTTTAGTTTGTTGTGGTAAGGGTTAGTTGGTGATGATTTATGGTAGCCGAAGTAATTTAGGTGAGTTTGGCATAGTTTGCTATGGTTAGTAGCATTTTTTGTAATTTAAAAGTGATTGGGTTTAGTTTGTTGTGGTAAGGGTTAGTTGGTGATGATTTATGGTAGCCGAAGTAATTTAGGTGAGTTTAGCATAGTTTGCTATAGTTACTAGCATTTCTTTTAATTTAAAAGTGATTGGGTTTAGTTTGTTGTGGTAAGAGTTAGTTGGTGATGATTTAGAGTAGCCGAAGTAATTTAGGTGAGTCTGGCATAGTTTGCTATGATTTGTACACCTTTTTTGTAATTTTAAGATTATATGGTTTGGTTTGTTGTGGTAAGGGATAGTTGGGGGTGATTTACGGTAGCCGAAGTAATTTAGGTGATTCTGGTATAGTTTGTTATGATTTTTAGCATTTTTTTGTAATTTTAAAGTGATTGGGCTTAGTTTGTTGCTGTAAAGTGTAGTTGGGGGTGATTTACGGTAGCCGAAGTAATTTAGGTGATTCTGGTATAGTTTGTTATGATTTTTAGCATTTTATTGTAATTTAAAAGTGATTGGGTTTAGTTTGTTGTGGTAAGGGTTAGTTGGTGATGATTTATGGTAGCCGAAGTAATTTAGGTGAGTTTGGCATAGTTTGCTATGGTTACTAGCATTTTTTTGTAATTTAAAAGTGATTGGGTTTAGTTTGTTGTGGTAAGGGTTAGTTGGTGATGATTTAGAATAGCCGAAGTAATTTAGGTGAGTCTGGCATAGTTTGTTATGATTTGTACACCTTTTTTTGTAATTTTAAGATGATATGGTTTGGTTTGTTGTGGTAAGGGATAGTTGGGGGTGATTTACGGTAGCCGAAGTAATTTAGGTGATTCTGGTATAGTTTGTTATGATTTTTAGCATTTTTTTGTAATTTTAAAGTGATTGGGCTTAGTTTGTTGCTGTAAAGTGTAGTTGGGGGTGATTTTTAATAGCCGAAGTAATTTAGGTGAGTTTGGCATAGTTTGCTATGGTTAGTAGCATTTTTTTGTAATTTAAATGTGATTGGGTTTAGTTTGTTGTGGTAAGGGTTAGTTGGTGATGATTTATGGTAGCCGAAGTAATTTAGGTGAATTTGGCATAGTTTGCTGTGGTTAGTAGCATTTTTTTGTAATTTAAAAGTGATTGGGTTTAGTTTGTTGTGGTAAAGGTTAGTTGGTGATGATTTATGGTAGCCGAAGTAATTTAGGTGAGTTTGGCATAGTTTGCTATGGTTACTAGCATTTTTTTGGAATTTAAAAGCAATTGGGTTTAGTTTGTTGTGGTAAGGGTTAGTTGGTGATGATTTAGAGTAGCCGAAGTAATTTAGGAGAGTCTGGCATAGTTTGTTATGATTTGTACACCTTTTTTTGTAATTTTAAGATGATTTGGTTTGGTTTGTTGTGGTAAGGGATAGTAGGGGGTGATTTACGGTAGCCGAAGTAATTTAGGTGAGTTTGGCATAGTTTGCTATGGTTACTAGCATTTTTTTGTAATTTAAAAGTGATTGGGTTTAGTTTGTTGTGGTAAGATTTAGTTGGTGATAATTTATGGTAGCCGAAGTAATTTAGGTGAGTTTGGCATAGTTTGCTATGGTTACTAGCATTTTTTTGTAATTTAAAAGTGATTGGGTTTAGTTTGTTGTGGTAAGGGTTAGTTGGTTATGATTTAGAGTAGCCGAAGTAATTTAGGTGAGTCTGGCATAGTTTGTTATGATTTGTACATCTTTTTTTGTAATTTTAAGATGATATGGTTTGGTTTGTTGTGGTAAGGGATAGTTGGGGGTGATTTACGGTAGCCGAAGTAATTTAGGTGATTCTGGTATAGTTTGTTATGATTTTTAGCATTTTTTTGTAATTTTAAAGTGATTGGGCTTAGTTTGTTGCTGTAAAGTATAGTTGGTGGTGATTTTTGATAGCCGAAGTAATTTAGGTGAGTTTGGCATAGTTTGATATGGTTAGTAGCATTTTTTTGTAATTTAAAAATGATTGGGTTTAGTTTGTTGTGGTAAGGGTTAGTTGGTGATGATTTATGGTAGCCGAAGTAATTTAGGTGAGTTTGGCATAGTTTGCTATGGTTAGTAGCATTTTTTTGTAATTTAAAAGTGATTGGGTTTAGTTTGTTGTGGAAAGGGTTAGTTGGTGATGATTTAGAGTAGCCGAAGTAATTTAGGTGAGTCTGGAATAGTTTGTTATGATTTGTACACCTTTTTTTGTAATTTTAAGATGATATGGTTTGGTTTGTTGTGGTAAGGGATAGTTGGGGGTGATTTACGGTAGCCGAAGTAATTTAGGTGATTCTGGTATAGTTTGCTATGATTTTTAGCATTTTTTTGTAATTTTAAAGTGATTGGGCTTAGTTTGTTGCTGTAAAGTGTAGTTGGGGGTGATATTTGATAGCCGAAGTAATTTAGGTGAGTTTGGCATAGTTTGCTATGGTTAGTAGCATTTTTTTGTAATTTAAAAGTGATTGGGTTTAGTTTGTTGTGGTAAGGGTTAGTTGGTGATAATTTATGGTAGCCGAAGTAATTTAGGTGAGTTTGACATAGTTTGCTATGGTTAGTAGAATTTTTTTGTAATTTAAAAGTGATTGGGTTTAGTTTGTTGTGGTAAGGGTTAGTTGGAGATGATTTATGGTAGCCGAAGTAATTTAGGTGAGTTAATCATAGTTTGCTATGGTTACTAGCATTTTTTTGTAATTTAAAAGTGATTGGGTTTAGTTTGTTGTGGTAAGGGTTAGTTGGTGATGATTTAGAGTAGCCGAAGTAATTTAGGTGAGTCTGGCATAGTTTGTTATGATTTGTACATCTTTTTTTGTAATTTTAAGATGATATGGTTTGGTTTGTTGTGGTAAGGGATAGTTGGGGGTGATTTACGGTAGCCGAAGTAATTTAGGTGATTCTGGTATAGTTTGTTATGATTTTTAGCATTTTTTTGTAATTTTAAAGTGATTCGGCATAGTTTGTTTTTGCAAAGTGTAGTTGGGGGTGATTTTTGATAGCCGAAGTAATTTAGGTGAGTTTGGCATAGTTTGTTATGGTTAATAGCATTTTTTTGTAATTTAAAAGTGACTGCGTTTAGTTTGTTGTGGTAAGGGTTAGTTGGTGATGATTTATGGTAGCCGAAGTAATTTAGGTGAGTTTGGCATAGTTTGCTATGGTTACTAGCATTTTTTTGTAATTTAAATGTGATTGGGTTTAGTTTGTTGTGGTAAGGGTTAGTTGGTGATGATTTATGGTAGCCGAAGTAATTTAGGTGATTCTGGTATAGTTTGTTATGATTTTTAGCATTTTTTTGTAATTTAAAAGTGATTGGGTTTAGTTTGTTGTGGTAAGGGTTAGTTGGTGATGATTTATGGTAGCCGAAGTAATTTAGGTGAGTTTGGCATAGTTTGCTATGGTTACCAGCATTTTTTTGTAATTTAAAAGTGATTGGGTTTAGTTTGTTGTGGTAAGGGTTAGTTGGTGATGATTTAGAGTAGCCGAAGTAATTTAGGTGAGTCTGGCATAGTTTGTTATGATTTGTACACCTTTTTTTGTAATTTTAAGATGATATGGTTTGGTTTGTTGTGGTAAGGGATAGTTGGGGGTGATTTACGGTAGCCGAAGTAATTTAGGTGATTCTGGTATAGTTTGTTATGATTTTTAGCATTTTTTTGTAATTTTAAAGTGATTGGGCTTAGTTTGTTGCTGTAAAGTGTAGTTGGGGGTGATTTTTCATAGCCGAAGTAATTTAGGTGAGTTTGGCATAGTTTGCTATGGTTACTAGCATTTTTTTGTAATTTTAAAGTGATTAGGCTTAGTTTGTTGCTGTAAAGTGTAGTTGGGGGTGATTTTTGATAGCCGAAGTAATTTAGGTGAGTTTGGCATAGTTTGCTATAGTTAGTAGCATTTTTTTGTAATTTAAAAGTGATTGGGTTTAGTTTGTTGTGGTAAGGGTTAGTTGGTGATGATTTATGGTAGCCGAAGTAATTTAGGTGAGTTTGGCATAGTTTGCTATGGTTAGTAGCATTTTTTTGTAATTTAAAAGTGATTGGGTTTAGTTTGTTGTGGTAAAGGTTAGTTGGTGATGATTTATGGTAGCCGAAGTAATTTAGGTGAGTTTGGCATAGTTTGCCAGGATTACTAGCATTTTTTTGTAATTTAAAAGTGATTGGGTTTAGTTTGTTGTGGTAAGGGTTAGTTGGTGATGATTTAGAGCAGCCGAAGTAATTTAGGTGAGTCTGGCATAGTTTGATATGATTTGTACACCTTTTTTTGTAATTTTAAGATGATATGGCTTGGTTTGTTGTGGTAAGGGATAGTTGGGGGTGATTTACGGTAGCCGAAGTAATTTAGGTGATTCTGGTGTAGTTTGTTATGATTTTTAGCATTTTTTTGTAATTTAAAAGTGATTGGGTTTAGTTTGTTGTGGTAAAGGTTAGTAGGTGATGATTTATGGTAGCCGAAGTAATTTAGGTGAGTTTGGCATAGTTTGCTATGGTTAGTAGCATTTTTTTGTAATTTAAAAGTGATTGGGTTTAGTATGTTGTGGTAAGGGTTAGTTGGTGATGATTTATGGTAGCCGAAGTAATTTAGGTGAGTTTGGCATAGTTTGCTATGGTTAGTAGCATTTTTTTGTAATTTAAAAGTGATTGGGTTTAGTTTGTTGTGGTAAGGGTTAGTTGGTGATGATTTATGGTAGCCGAAGTAATTTAGGTGAGTTTGGCATAGTTTGTTATGATTTGTACACCTTTTTTTGTAATTTTAAGATGATATGGTTTGGTTTGTTGTGGTAAGGGATAGTTGGGGGTGATTTACGGTAGCCGAAGTAATTTAGGTGAGTTTGGCATAGTTTGCTATGGTTAGTAGCATTTTTATGTAATTTAAAAGTGATTGGGTTTAGTTTGTTGTGGTAAGGGTTAGTTGGTGATGATTTATGGTAGCCGAAGTAATTTAGGTGAGTTTGGCATAGTTTGCCATGGCTACTAGCATTTTTTGTAATTTAAAAGTGATTGAGTTTAGTTTGTTGTGGCAAGGGTTCGTTGCTGATGATTTAGAGTAGCCGAAGTAATTTAGGTGAGTCTGGCATAGTTTGTTATGATTTGTACTCCTTTTTTTGTAATTTTAAGATGATATGGTTTGGTTTGTTGTGGTAAGGGATAGTTGGGGGTAATTTACGGTAGCCGAAGTAATTTAGGTGATTCTGGTATAGTTTGTTATGATTTTTAGCATTTTTTTGTAACTTAAAAGTGATTGGGTTTAGTTTGTTGTGGTAAGGGTTAGTTGGTGATGATTTATGGTAGCCGAAGGAATTTAGGTGAGTTTAGCATAGTTTGCTATGGTTACAAGCATTTTTTTGTAATTTAAAAGTGATTGGGTTTAGTTTGTTGTGGTAAGTGTTAGTTGGTGATGATTTAGAGTAGCCGAAGTAATTTAGGTGAGTCTGGCATAGTTTGCTATGATTTGTACACCTTTTTTTGTAATTTTAAGATGATACGGTTTGGTTTGTTGTGGTAAGGGATAGTTGGGGGTGATTTACGGTAGCCGAAGCAATTTAGGTGATTCTGGTATAGTTTGTTATGATTTTTAGCATTTTTTTGGAATTTTAAAGTGATTGGGCTTAGTTTGTTGCTGTAAAGTGTAGTAGGGGGTGATTTTTGATAGCCGAAGTAATTTAGGTGAGTTTGGCATAGTTTGCTATGGTTAGTAGCATTTTTTTGTAATTTAAAAGTGATTGGGTTTAGTTTGTTGTGGTAAGGGTTAGTTGGTGATGATTTATGGTAGCCGAAGTAATTTAGGTGAGTTTGGCATAGTTTGCCATGATTAGTAGCATTTTTTTGTAATTTAAAAGTGATTGGGTTTAGTTTGTTGTGGTAAAGGTTAGTTGGTGATGATTTAGAGTAGCCGAAGTAATTTAGGTGAGTCTGGCATAGTTTGTTATGATTTGTACACCTTTTTTTGTAATTTTAAGATGATATGGTTTGGTTTGTTGTGGTAAGGGATAGTTGGGGGTGATTTACGGTAGCCGAAGTAATTTAGGTGATTCTGGTATAGTTTGTTATGATTTTTAGCATTTTTTTGTAATTTTAAAGTGACTGGGCTTAGTTTGTTGCTGTAAAGTGTAGTTAGAGGTGATTTTTGATAGCCGAAGTAATTTAGGTGAGTTTGGCATAGTTTGCTATGGTTAGTAGCATTTTTTTGTAATTTAAAAGTGATTGGGTTTAGTTTGTTGTGGTAAGGGTTAGTTGGTGATGATTTATGGTAGCCGAAGTAATTTAGGTGAGTTTGGCTTAGTTTGCCATGGTTACTAGCATTTTTTTGTAATTTTAAAGTGATTGGGCTTAGTTTGTTGCTGTAAAGTGTAGTTGGGGGTGATTTTTGATAGCCGAAGTAATTTAGGTGAGTTTGGCATAGTTTGCTATGGTTAGTAGCATTTTTTTGTAATTTAAAAGTGATTGGGTTTAGTTTGTTGTGGTAAGGGTTAGTTGGTGATGATTTATGGTAGCCGAAGTAATTTAGGTGAGTTTGGCATAGTTTGTTATGGTTACTAGCATTTTTTTGTAATTTAAAAGTCATAGGGTTTAGTTTGTTGTGGTAAGGGTTAGTTGGTGATGATTTAGAGTAGTCGAATTAATTTAGGTAAGTCTAGCATAGTTTGTTATGGTTACTAGCATTTTTTTGTAATTTTAAAGTGATTGGGATTAGTTTGTTGCTGTAAAATGTAGTTGGGGGTGATTTTTAATAGCCGAAGTAATTTGGGTGAGTCTGGCATAGTTTGTTATGATTTGTACACCTTTTTTTGTAATTTTAAGATGATATGGTTTGGTTTGTTGTGGTAAGGGATAGTTGGGGGTGATTTACGGTAGCCGAAGTAATTTAAGTGATTCTGGTATAGTTTGTTATGATTTTTAGCATTTTTTTGTAATTTGAAAGTGATTGGGTATAGTTTGTTGTGGTAAGGGTTAGTTGGTGATGATTTATGGTAGCCGAAGTAATTTAGGTGAGTTTGGCATAGTTTGCTATGGTTACTAGCATTTTTTTGTAATTTAAAAGTGATTGGGTTTAGTTTGTTGTGGTAAGGGTTAGTTGGTGATGGTTTAGAGTAGCCGAAGTAATTTAGGTGAGTCTGGCATAGTTTGTTATGATTTGTACACCTTTTTTTGTAATTTTAAGATGATATGGTTTGGTTTGTTGTGGTAAGGGATAGTTGGGGGTGATTTACGGTAGCCGAAGTAATTTAGGTGATTCTGGTATAGTTTGTTATGATTTTTAGCATTTTTTTGTAATTTGAAAGTGATTGGGTATAGTTTGTTGTGGTAAGGGTTAGTTGGTAATGATTTATAGTAGCCCAAGTAATTTAGGTGAGTTTGGCATAGTTTGCTATGGTTACTAGCATTTTTTTGTAATTTAAAAGTGATTGGGTTTAGTTTGTTGTGGTAAGGGTTAGTTGGTGATGGTTTAGAGTAGCCGAAGTAATTTAGGTGAGTCTGGCATAGTTTGTTATGATTTGTACACCTTTTTTTGTAATTTTAAGATGATATGGTTTGGTTTGTTGTGGTAAGGGATAGTTGGGGGTGATTTACGGTAGCCGAAGTAATTTAGGTGATTCAGGTATAGTTTGTTATGATTTTTAGCATTTTTTTGTAATTTTAAAGTGATTGGGCTTAGTTTGTTGCTGTAAAGTGTAGTTGGGGGTGATTTTTGATAGCCGAAGTAATTTAGGTGAGTTTGGCATAGTTTGCTATGGTTAGTAGCATTTTTTTGTAATTTAAAAGTGATTGGGTTTAGTTTGTTGTGGTAAGGGTTAGTTGGTGATGATTTATGGTAGCCGAAGTAATTTAGGTGGGTTTGGCATAGTTTGCTATGGTTACTAGCATTTTTTTGTAATTTAAAAGTGATTGGGTTTAGTTTGTTGTGGTAAGGGTTAGTTGGTGATGATTTAGAGTAGCCGAAGTAATTTAGATGAGTCTGGCATAGTTTGTTATGATTTATACACCTTTTTTTGTAATTTTAAGATGATATGGTTTGGTTTGTTGTGGTAAGGGATAGTTGTGGGTGATTTACGGTAGCCGAAGTAATTTAGGTGATTCAGGTATAGTTTGTTATGATTTTTAGCATTTTTTTGTAATTTTAAAGTGATTGGGCTTAGTTTGTTGCTGTAAAGTGTAGTTGGGGGTGATTTTTAATAGCCGAAGTAATTTAGGTGAGTTTGGCATAGTTTGCTATGGTTAGTAGCATTTTTTTGTAATTTAAAAGTGATTGGGTTTAGTTTGTTGTGGTAAGGGTTAGTTGGTGATGATTTATGGTAGCCGAAGTAATTTAGGTGAGTTTGGCATAGTTTGCTATGGTTACTAGCATTTTTTTGTAATTTAAAAGTGATTGGGTTTAGTTTGTTGTGGTAAGGGTTAGTTGGTGATGATTTAGAGTAGCCGAAGTAATTTAGATGAGTCTGGCATAGTTTGTTATGATTTGTACACCTTTTTTTGTAATTTTAAGATGATATGGTTTGGTTTGTTGTGGTAAGGGATAGTTGGGGGTGATTTACGGTAGCCGAAGTAATTTAGGTGATTCTGGTATAGTTTGTTATGATTTTTAGCATTTTTTTGTAATTTAAAAGTGATTGGGTTTAGTTTGTTGTGATAAAGGTTAGTTGGTGATGAATTATGGTAGCCGAAGTAATTTAGGTGAGTTTGGCATAGTTTGCTATGGTTACTAGCATTTTTTTGTAATTTTAAAGTGATTGGGATTAGTTTGTTGCTGTAAAATGTAGTTGGGGGTGATTTTTAATAGCCGAAGTAATTTGGGTGAGTCTGGCATAGTTTGTTATGATTTGTACACCTTTTTTTGTAATTTTAAGATGATATGGTTTGGTTTGTTGTGGTAAGGGATAGTTGGGGGTGATTTACGGTAGCCGAAGTAATTTAAGTGATTCTGGTATAGTTTGTTATGATTTTTAGCATTTTTTTGTAATTTGAAAGTGATTGGGTATAGTTTGTTGTGGTAAGGGTTAGTTGGTGATGATTTATGGTAGCCGAAGTAATTTAGGTGAGTTTGGCATAGTTTGCTATGGTTACTAGCATTTTTTTGTAATTTAAAAGTGATTGGGTTTAGTTTGTTGTGGTAAGGGTTAGTTGGTGATGGTTTAGAGTAGCCGAAGTAATTTAGGTGAGTCTGGCATAGTTTGTTATGATTTGTACACCTTTTTTTGTAATTTTAAGATGATATGGCTTGGTTTGTTGTGGTAAGGGATAGTTGGGGGTGATTTACGGTAGCCGAAGTAATTTAGGTGATTCTGGTATAGTTTGTTATGATTTTTAGCATTTTTTTGTAATTTGAAAGTGATTGGGTATAGTTTGTTGTGGTAAGGGTTAGTTGGTAATGATTTATAGTAGCCCAAGTAATTTAGGTGAGTTTGGCATAGTTTGCTATGGTTACTAGCATTTTTTTGTAATTTAAAAGTGATTGGGTTTAGTTTGTTGTGGTAAGGGTTAGTTGGTGATGGTTTAGAGTAGCCGAAGTAATTTAGGTGAGTCTGGCATAGTTTGTTATGATTTGTACACCTTTTTTTGTAATTTTAAGATGATATGGTTTGGTTTGTTGTGGTAAGGGATAGTTGGGGGTGATTTACGGTAGCCGAAGTAATTTAAGTGATTCTGGTATAGTTTGTTATGATTTTTAGCATTTTTTTGTAATTTGAAAGTGATTGGGTATAGTTTGTTGTGGTAAGGGTTAGTTGGTGATGATTTATGGTAGCCGAAGTAATTTAGGTGAGTTTGGCATAGTTTGCTATGGTTACTAGCATTTTTTTGTAATTTAAAAGTGATTGGGTTTAGTTTGTTGTGGTAAGGGTTAGTTGGTGATGGTTTAGAGTAGCCGAAGTAATTTAGGTGAGTCTGGCATAGTTTGTTATGATTTGTACACCTTTTTTTGTAATTTTAAGATGATATGGTTTGGTTTGTTGTGGTAAGGGATAGTTGGGGGTGATTTACGGTAGCCGAAGTAATTTAGGTGATTCAGGTATAGTTTGTTATGATTTTTAGCATTTTTTTGTAATTTTAAAGTGATTGGGCTTAGTTTGTTGCTGTAAAGTGTAGTTGGGGGTGATTTTTGATAGCCGAAGTAATTTAGGTGAGTTTGGCATAGTTTGCTATGGTTAGTAGCATTTTTTTGTAATTTAAAAGTGATTGGGTTTAGTTTGTTGTGGTAAGGGTTAGTTGGTGATGATTTATGGTAGCCGAAGTAATTTAGGTGAGTTTGGCATAGTTTGCTATGGTTACTAGCATTTTTTTGTAATTTAAAAGTGATTGGGTTTAGTTTGTTGTGGTAAGGGTTAGTTGGTGATGGTTTAGAGTAGCCGAAGTAATTTAGGTGAGTCTGGCATAGTTTGTTATGATTTGTACACCTTTTTTTGTAATTTTAAGATGATATGGTTTGGTTTGTTGTGGTAAGGGATAGTTGGGGGTGATTTACGGTAGCCGAAGTAATTTAGGTGATTCTGGTATAGTTTGTTATGATTTTTAGCATTTTTTTGTAATTTGAAAGTGATTGGGTATAGTTTGTTGTGGTAAGGGTTAGTTGGTAATGATTTATAGTAGCCCAAGTAATTTAGGTGAGTTTGGCATAGTTTGCTATGGTTACTAGCATTTTTTTGTAATTTAAAAGTGATTGGGTTTAGTTTGTTGTGGTAAGGGTTAGTTGGTGATGGTTTAGAGTAGCCGAAGTAATTTAGGTGAGTCTGGCATAGTTTGTTATGATTTGTACACCTTTTTTTGTAATTTTAAGATGATATGGTTTGGTTTGTTGTGGTAAGGGATAGTTGGGGGTGATTTACGGTAGCCGAAGTAATTTAGGTGATTCAGGTATAGTTTGTTATGATTTTTAGCATTTTTTTGTAATTTTAAAGTGATTGGGCTTAGTTTGTTGCTGTAAAGTGTAGTTGGGGGTGATTTTTGATAGCCGAAGTAATTTAGGTGAGTTTGGCATAGTTTGCTATGGTTAGTAGCATTTTTTTGTAATTTAAAAGTGATTGGGTTTAGTTTGTTGTGGTAAGGGTTAGTTGGTGATGATTTATGGTAGCCGAAGTAATTTAGGTGAGTTTGGCATAGTTTGCTATGGTTACTAGCATTTTTTTGTAATTTAAAAGTGATTGGGTTTAGTTTGTTGTGGTAAGGGTTAGTTGGTGATGATTTAGAGTAGCCGAAGTAATTTAGATGAGTCTGGCATAGTTTGTTATGATTTGTACACCTTTTTTTGTAATTTTAAGATGATATGGTTTGGTTTGTTGTGGTAAGGGATAGTTGGGGGTGATTTACGGTAGCCGAAGTAATTTAGGTGATTCTGGTATAGTTTGTTATGATTTTTAGCATTTTTTTGTAATTTAAAAGTGATTGGGTTTAGTTTGTTGTGATAAAGGTTAGTTGGTGATGAATTATGGTAGCCGAAGTAATTTAGGTGAGTTTGGCATAGTTTGCTATGGTTACTAGCATTTTTTTGTAATTTAAAAGTGATTGGGTTTAGTTTGTTGTAGTAAGGGTTAGTTGGTGATGATTTATGGTAGCCGAAGTAATTTAGGTGAGTTTGGCATAGTTTGCTATGGTTACTAGCATTTTTTTGTAATTTAAAAATGATTGGGTTTAGTTTGTTGTGGTAAGGGTTAGTTGGTGATGGTTTAGAGTAGCCGAAGTAATTTAGGTGAGTCTGGCATAGTTTGTTATGATTTGTACACCTTTTTTTGTAATTTTAAGATGATATGGTTTGGTTTGTTGTGGTAAGGGATAGTTGGGGGTGATTTACGGTAGCCGAAGTAATTTAGGTGATTCAGGTATAGTTTGTTATGATTTTTAGCATTTTTTTGTAATTTTAAAGTGATTGGGCTTAGTTTGTTGCTGTAAAGTGTAGTTGGGGGTGATTTTTAATAGCCGAAGTAATTTAGGTGAGTTTGGCATAGTTTGCTATGGTTAGTAGCATTTTTTTGTAATTTAAAAGTGATTGGGTTTAGTTTGTTGTGGTAAGGGTTAGTTGGTGATGATTTATGGTAGCCGAAGTAATTTAGGTGAGTTTGGCATAGTTTGCTATGGTTACTAGCATTTTTTTGTAATTTAAAAGTGATTGGGTTTAGTTTGTTGTGGTAAGGGTTAGTTGGTGATGATTTAGAGTAGCCGAAGTAATTTAGATGAGTCTGGCATAGTTTGTTATGATTTGTACACCTTTTTTTGTAATTTTAAGATGATATGGTTGGGTTTGTTGTGGTAAGGGATAGTTGGGGGTGATTTACGGTAGCCGAAGTAATTTAGGTGATTCTGGTATAGTTTGTTATGATTTTTAGCATTTTTTTGTAATTTAAAAGTGATTGGGTTTAGTTTGTTGTGATAAAGGTTAGTTGGTGATGAATTATGGTAGCCGAAGTAATTTAGGTGAGTTTGGCATAGTTTGCTATGGTTACTAGCATTTTTTTGTAATTTAAAAGTGATTGGGTTTAGTTTGTTGTGGTAAGGGTTAGTTGGTGATGATTTAGAGTAGCCGAAGTAGTTTAGGTGATTCTGGCATAGTTTGTTATGATTGGTACACCTTTTTTTGTAATTTTAAGATGATATGGTTTGGTTTGTTGTGGTAAGGGTTAGTTGGGGGTGATTTACGGTAGCCGAAGTAATTTAGGTGATTCTGGTATAGTTTGTTATGATTTTTAGCATTTTTTTGTAATTTTAAAGTGATTGGGCTTAGTTTGTTGCTGTAAAGTGTAGTTGGGGGTGATTTATGGTAGCCGAAGTAATTTAGGTGAGTTTGGCATAGCTTGCTATGGTTAGTAGCATTTTTTTGTAATTTAAAAGTGATTGGGTTTAGTTTGTTGTGGTAAGGGTTAGTTGGTGATGATTTATGGTAGCCGAAGTAATTTAGGTGAGTTTGGCATAATTTGCTATGGTTACTAGCATTTTTTTGTAATTTAAAAGTGATTGGGTTTAGTTTGTTGTGGTAAGGGTTAGTTGGTGATGATTTATGGTAGCCGAAGTAATTTAGGTGAGTTTGGCATAGTTTGCTATGGTTACTAGCATTTTTTTGTAATTTAAAAGTGATTGGGTTTAGTTTGTTGTGGTAAGGGTTAGTTGGTGATGATTTAGAGTAGCCGAAGTAATTTAGGTGAGTCTAGCATAGTTTGTTATGATTTGTACACCTTTTTTTGTAATTTTAAGATGATATGGTTTGGTTTGTTGTGGTAAGGGATAGTTGGGGGTGATTTACGGTAGCCGAAGTAATTTTCGTGTTTCTGGTATAGTTTGTTACGATTTTTAGCATTTTTTTGTAATTTGAAAGTGATTGGGTATAGTTTGTTGTGGTAAGGGTTAGTTGGTAATGATTTATAGTAGCCGAAGTAATTTAGGTGAGTTTGGCATAGTTTGCTATGGTTACTAGCATTTTTTTGTAATTTAAAAGTGATTGGGTTTAGTTTGTTGTGGTAAGGGTTAGTTGGTGATGGTTTAGAGTAGCCGAAGTAATTTAGGTGAGTCTGGCATAGTTTGTTATGATTTGTACACCTTTTTTTGTAATTTTAAGATGATATGGTTTGGTTTGTTGTGCTAAGGGATAGTTGGGGGTGATTTACGGTAGCCGAAGTAATTTAGGTGATTCAGGTATAGTTTGTTATAATTTTTAGCATTTTTTTGTAATTTTAAAGTGATTGGGCTTAGTTTGTTGCTGTAAAGTGTAGTTGGGGGTGATTTTTGATAGCCGAAGTAATTTAGGTGAGTTTGGCATAGTTTGCTATGGTTAGTAGCATTTTTTTGTAATTTAAAAGTGATTGGGTTTAGTTTGTTGTAGTAAGGGTTAGTTGGTGATGATTTATGGTAGCCGAAGTAATTTAGGTGAGTTTGGCATAGTTTGCTATGGTTACTAGCATTTTTTTGTAATTTAAAAATGATTGGGTTTAGTTTGTTGTGGTAAGGGTTAGTTGGTGATGATTTAGAGTAGCCGAAGTAATTTAGATGAGTCTGGCATAGTTTGTTATGATTTGTACACCTTTTTTTGTAATTTTAAGATGATATGGTTTGGTTTGTTGTGGTAAGGGATAGTTGGGGGTGATTTACGGTAGCCGAAGTAATTTAGGTGATTCTGGTATAGTTTGTTATGATTTTTAGCATTTTTTTGTAATTTAAAAGTGATTGGGTTTAGTTTGTTGTGATAAAGGTTAGTTGGTGATGATTTATGGTAGCCGAAGTAATTTAGGTGAGTTTGGCATAGTTTGCTATGGTTACTAGCATTTTTTTGTAATTTAAAAGTGATTGGGTTTAGTTTGTTGTGGTAAGGGTTAGTTGGTAATGATTTAGAGTAGCCGAAGTAATTTAAGTGATTCTGGCATAGTTTGTTATGATTTGTACACCTTTTTTTGTAATTTTAAGATGATATGGTTTGGTTTGTTGTGGTAAGGGATAGTTGGGGGTGATTTACGGTAGCCGAAGTAATTTAAGTGATTCTGGTATAGTTTGTTATGATTTTTAGCATTTTTTTGTAAATTAAAAGTGATTGGGTTTAGTTTGTTGTGGTAAGGGTTAGTTGGTGATGATTTATAGTAGCCGAAGTAATTTAGGGGAGTTTGGCATAGTTTGCTATGGTTACTAGCATTTTTTTGTAATTTAAAAGTGATTGGGTTTAGTTTGTTGTGATAAGGGTTAGTTGGTGATGATTTAGAGTAGCCGAAGTAATTTAAGTGATTCTGGCATAGTTTGTTATGATTTGTACACCTTTTTTTGTAATTTTAAGATGATATGGTTTGGTTTGTTGTGGTAAGGGATAGTTGGGGGTGATTTACGGTAGCCGAAGTAATTTAAGTGATTCTGGTATAGTTTGTTATGATTTTTAGCATTTTTTTGTAAATTAAAAGTGATTGGGTTTAGTTTGTTGTGGTAAGGGTTAGTTGGTGATGTTTTATAGTAGCCGAAGTAATTTAGGTGAGTTTGGCATAGTTTGCTATGGTTACTAGCATTTTTTTGTAATTTAAAAGTGATTGGGTTTAGTTTGTTGTGATAAGGGTTAGTTGGTGATGATTTAGAGTAGCCGAAGTAATTTAGGTGAGTCTGGCATAGTTTGTTATGATTTGTACACCTTTTTTTGTAATTTTAAGATGATATGGTTTGGTTTGTTGTTGTAAGGGATAGTTGGGGGTGATTTACGGTAGCCGAAGTAATTTAGGTGATTCTGGTATAGTTTGTTATGATTTTTAGCATTTTTTTGTAATTTTAAAGTGATTGTGCTTAGTTTGTTGCTGTAAAGTGTAGTTGGGGGTGATTTTTGTTAGCCAAAGTAATTTAGGTGAGTTTGGCATAGTTTGCTATGCTTAGCAGCATTTTTTTGTAATTTAAAAGTGATTGGGTTTAGTTTAACAACGGTGGTATTAATCGGGTTTGTTGACCGTGTTCCATGCGAAGTTCCATGAGGGGGGGTGTAGTGAGCGCCCCGAGAGGCTAACTCAGCAAGTGATCCCCATGAATCTCTGCCAAACGTTTCGTCCACAGCTGCGGTGGACATCTTCAGTGGCGGTGTGGTCGTGGTCGAAGTACTCTCCCAGCTGTCACAGTCGCGACTGTGACAGCTGGGAGAGTACTTCGACCACGACCACACCGCCACTGAAGATGTCCACCGCAGCTGTGGACGAAACGTTTGGCAGAGATTCATGGGGATCACTTGCTGAGTTAGCCTCTCGGGGCGCTCACTACACCCCCCCTCATGGAACTTCGCATGGAACACGGTCAACAAACCCGATTAATACCACCGTTGTTGACAACACCGACCGTGAAAGCCTACACACTTTTATGGGTTTAGTTTGTTGTGGTAAGGGTTAGCTGGGGGTGATTTACGGTAGCCGAAGTAATTTAGGTGATTCTGGTATAGTTTGTTATGATTTTTAGCATTTTTTTGTAATTTAAAATTGATTGGGTTTAGTTTGTTGTGGTAAGGGTGAGTTGGTGATGTTTTATGGTAGCCGAAGTAATTTAGGTGAGTTTGGCATAGTTTGCTATGGTTACTAGCATTTTTTTGTAATTTAAATGTGATTGGGTTTAGTTTGTTGTGGTAAGGGTTAGTTGGTGATGATTTAGAGTAGCCGAAGTAATTTAGGTGAGTCTGGCATAGTTTGTTATGATTTGTACAACTTTTTTTTATAATTTTAAGATGATATGGTTTGGTTTGTTGTGGTAAGGGATAGTTGGGGGTGATTTACGGTAGCCGAAGTAATTTAGGTGATTCTGGTATAGTTTGTTATGATTTTTAGCATTTTTTTGTAATTTTAAAGTGATTGGGCTTAGTTTGTTGCTGTAAAGTGTAGTTGGGGGTGATTTTTGATAGCCGAAGTAATTTAGGTGAGTTTGGCATAGTTTGCTTTGGTTAGTAGCATTTTTTTGTAATTTAAAAGTGATTGGGTTTAGTTTGTTGTGGTAAGGGTTAGTTGGTGATGATTTATGGTAGCCGAAGTAATTTAGGTGAGTTTGGCATAGTTTGCTATGGTTACTAGCATTTTTTTGTAATTTAAATGTGATTGGGTTTAGTTTGTTGTGGTAAGGGTTAGTTGGTGATGATTTAGAGTAGCCGAAGTAATTTAGGTGAGTCTGGCATAGTTTGTTATGATTTGTACAACTTTTTTTTATAATTTTAAGATGATATGGTTTGGTTTGTTGTGGTAAGGGATAGTTGGGGGTGATTTACGGTAGCCGAAGTAATTTAGGTGATTCTGGTATAGTTTGTTGTGATTTTTAGCATTTTTTTGTAATTTAAAAGTGATTGGGTTTAGTTTGTTGTGGTAAGGGTTAGTTGGTGATGATTTATGGTAGCCGTAGTAATTTAGGTGAGTTTGGCATAGTTTGCTATGGTTACTAGCATTTTTTTGTAATTTAAAAGTGATTGGGTTTAGTTTGTTGTGGTAAGGGTTAGTTGGTGATGATTTATGGTAGCCGAAGTAATTTAGGTGAGTTTGGCATAGTTTGCTATGGTTACTAACATTTTTTTGTAATTTAAAAGCGATTGAGTTTAGTTTGTTGTGGTAAAGGTTAGTTGGTGATGATTTAGAGTAGCCGAAGTAATTTAGGTGAGTCTGGCATAGTTTGTTATGATTTGTACACCTTTTTTTGTAATTTTAAGATGATATGGTTTGGTTTGTTGTGGTAAGGGATAGTTGGGGGTGATTTACGTTAGCCGAAGTAATTTAGGTGATTCTGGTATAGTTTGTTATGATTTTTAGCATTTTTTTGTAATTTAAAAGTGATTGGGTTTTGGTTTGTTGTGGTAAGGGTTATTTGGTGATGATTTATGGTAGCCGAAGTAATTTAGGTGAGTTTGGCATAGTTTGCTATGGTTACTAGCATTTTTTTGTAATTAAAAGTGATTGGGTTTAGTTTGTTGTGGTAAGGGTTAGTTGGTGATGATTTAGAGTAGCCGAAGTAATTTAGGTGAGTCTGGCATAGTTTGTTATGATTTGTACACCTTTTTTTGTAATTTTAAGATGATATGGTTTGGTTTGTTGTGGTAAGGGATAGTTGGGGGTGATTTACGGTAGCCGAAGTAATTTAGGTGATTCTGGTATAGTTTGTTATGATTTTTAGCATTTTTTTGTAATTTAAAAGTGATTGGGTTCAGTTTGTTGTGGTAAGGGTTAGTTGGTGATGATTTATGGTAGCCGTAGTAATTTAGGTGAGTTTGGCATAGTTTGCTATGGTTACTAGCATTTTTTTGTAATTTGAAAGTGATTGGGTTTAGTTTGTTGTGGTAAGGGTTAGTTGGTGATGATTTATGGTAGCCGAAGTAATTTAGGTGAGTTTGGCATAGTTTGCTATGGTTACTAACATTTTTTTGTAATTTAAAAATGATTGAGTTTAGTTTGTTGTGGTAAGGGTTAGTTGGTGATGATTTAGAGTAGCCGAAGTAATTTAGGTGAATCTAGCATAGTTTGTTATGATTTGTACACCTTTTTTTGTAATTTTAAGATGATATGGTTTGGTTTGTTGTGGTAAGGGATAGTTGGGGGTGATTTACGGTAGCCGAAGTAATTTAGGTGTTTCTGGTATAGTTTGTTACGATTTTTAGCATTTTTTTGTAATTTGAAAGTGATTGGGTATAGTTTGTTGTGGTAAGGGTTAGTTGGTAATGATTTATAGTAGCCGAAGTAATTTAGGTGAGTTTGGCATAGTTTGCTATGGTTACTAGCATTTTTTTGTAATTTAAAAGTGATTGGGTTTAGTTTGTTGTGGTAAGGGTTAGTTGGTGATGGTTTAGAGTAGCCGAAGTAATTTAGGTGAGTCTGGCATAGTTTGTTATGATTTGTACACCTTTTTTTGTAATTTTAAGATGATATGGTTTGGTTTGTTGTGGGAAGGGATAGTTGGGGGTGATTTACGGTAGCCGAAGTAATTTAGGTGATTCAGGTATAGTTTGTTATAATTTTTAGCATTTTTTTGTAATTTTAAAGTGATTGGGCTTAGTTTGTTGCTGTAAAGTGTAGTTGGGGGTGATTTTTGATAGCCGACGTAATTTAGGTGAGTTTGGCATAGTTTGCTATGGTTAGTAGCATTTTTTTGTAATTTAAAAGTGATTGGGTTTAGTTTGTTGTAGTAAGGGTTAGTTGGTGATGATTTATGGTAGCCGAAGTAATTTAGGTGAGTTTGGCATAGTTTGCTATGGTTACTAGCATTTTTTTGTAATTTAAAAGTGATTGGGTTTAGTTTGTTGTGGTAAGGGTTAGTTGGTGATGATTTAGAGTAGCCGAAGTAATTTAGATGAGTCTGGCATAGTTTGTTATGATTTGTACACCTTTTTTTGTAATTTTAAGATGATATGGTTTGGTTTGTTGTGGTAAGGGATAGTTGGGGGTGATTTACGGTAGCCGAAGTAATTTAGGTGATTCTGGTATAGTTTGTTATGATTTTTAGCATTTTTTTGTAATTTAAAAGTGATTGGGTTTAGTTTGTTGTGATAAAGGTTAGTTGGTGATGATTTATGGTAGCCGAAGTAATTTAGGTGAGTTTGGCATAATTTGCTATGGTTACTAGCATTTTTTTGTAATTTAAAAGTGATTGGGTTTAGTTTGTTGTGGTAAGGGTTAGTTGGTGATGATTTAGAGTAGCCGAAGTAATTTAAGTGATTCTGGCATAGTTTGTTATGATTTGTACACCTTTTTTTGTAATTTTAAGATGATATGGTTTGGTTTGTTGTGGTAAGGGATAGTTGGGGGTGATTTACGGTAGCCGAAGTAATTTAAGTGATTCTGGTATAGTTTGTTATGATTTTTAGCATTTTTTTGTAAATTAAAAGTGATTGGGTTTAGTTTGTTGTGGTAAGGGTTAGTTGGTGATGATTTATAGTAGCCGAAGTAATTTAGGTGAGTTTGGCATAGTTTGCTATGGTTACTAGCATTTTTTTGTAATTTAAAAGTGATTGGGTTTAGTTTGTTGTGATAAGGGTTAGTTGGTGATGATTTAGAGTAGCCGAAGTAATTTAAGTGATTCTGGCATAGTTTGTTATGATTTGTACACCTTTTTTTGTAATTTTAAGATGATATGGTTTGGTTTGTTGTGGTAAGGGATAGTTGGGGGTGATTTACGGTAGCCGAAGTAATTTAAGTGATTCTGGTATAGTTTGTTATGATTTTTAGCATTTTTTTGTAAATTAAAAGTGATTGGGTTTAGTTTGTTGTGGTAAGGGTTAGTTGGTGATGTTTTATAGTAGCCGAAGTAATTTAGGTGAGTTTGGCATAGTTTGCTATGGTTACTAGCATTTTTTTGTAATTTAAAAGTGATTGGGTTTAGTTTGTTGTGATAAGGGTTAGTTGGTGATGATTTATAGTAGCCGAAGTAATTTAGGTGAGTCTGGCATAGTTTGTTATGATTTGTACACCTTTTTTTGTAATTTTAAGATGATATGGTTTGGTTTGTTGTTGTAAGGGATAGTTGGGGGTGATTTACGGTAGCCGAAGTAATTTAGGTGATTCTGGTATAGTTTGTTATGATTTTTAGCATTTTTTTGTAATTTTAAAGTCATTGTGCTTAGTTTGTTGCCGTAAAGTGTAGTTGGGGGTGATTTTTGTTAGCCGAAGTAATTTAGGTGAGTTTGGCATAGTTTGCTATGGTTAGCAGCATTTTTTTGTAATTTAAAAGTGATTGGGTTTAGTTTGTTGTGGTAAGGGTTAGCTGGGGGTGATTTACGGTAGCCGAAGTAATTTAGGTGATTCTGGTATAGTTTGTTATGATTTTTAGCATTTTTTTGTAATTTAAAATTGATTGGGTTTAGTTTGTTGTGGTAAGGGTGAGTTGGTGATGTTTTATGGTAGCCGAAGTAATTTAGGTGAGTTTGGCATAGTTTGCTATGGTTACTAGCATTTTTTTGTAATTTAAAAGTGATTGGGTTTAGTTTGTTGTGGTAAGGGTTAGTTGGTTATGATTTAGAGTAGCCGAAGTAATTTATGTGAGTCTGGCATAGTTTGTTATGATTTGTACACCTTTTTTTGTAATTTTAAGATGATATGGTTTGGTTTGTTGTGGTAAGGGATAGTTGGGGGTGATTTACGGTAGCCGAAGTAATTTAGGTGATTCTGGTATAGTTTGTTATGATTTTTAGCATTTTTTTCTAATTTTAAAGTGATTGGGCTTAGTTTGTTGCTGTAAAGTGTAGTTGGGGGTGATTTTTGATAGCCGAAGTAATTTAGGTGAGTTTGGCATAGTTTGCTATAGTTAGTAGCATTTTTTTGTAATTTAAAAGTGATTGGGTTTAGTTTGTTGTGGTAAGGGTTAGTTGGTGATGATTTATGGTAGCCGAAGTAATTTAGGTGAGTTTGGCTTAGTTTGATATGGTTTCTAGCATTTTTTTGTAATTTAAAAGTGATTGGGTTTAGTTTGTTGTGGTAAGGGTTAGTTGGTGATGATTTAGAGTAGCCGAAGAAATTTAGGTGAGTCTGGCATAGTTTGTTATGATTTGTACACTTTTTTTTGTAATTTTAAGATGATATGGTTTGGTTTGTTGTGGTAAGGGATAGTTGGGGGTAATTTACGGTAGCCGAAGTAATTTAGGTGATTTTGTTATAGTTTGTTATGATTTTTAGCATTTTTTTGTAATTTTAAAGTGATTGGGCTTAGTTTGTTGCTGTACAGTGTAGTTGGGGGTGATTTTTGATAGCCGAAGTAATTTAGGTGAGTTTGGCATAGTTTGCTATGTTTAGTAGCATTGTTTTGTAATTTAAAAGTGATTGGGTTTAGTTTCTTGTGGTAAGGGTTAGTTGGTGATGATTTATGGTAGCCGAAGTAATTTAGGTGAGTTTGGTATAGTTTGCTATGGTTACTAGCATTTTTTTGTAATTTAAAAGTTATTGGGTTTATTTTGTTGTGGTAAGGGTTAGTTGGTGATGATTTAGAGTAGCCGATGTAATTTAGGTGAGTCTGGCATAGTTTGTTATGATTTGTACACTTTTTTTTGTAATTTTAAGATGATATGGTTTGGTTTGTTGTGGTAAGGGATAGTTGGGGGTGATTTACGGTAGCCGAAGTAATTTAGGTGATTCTGGTATAGTTTGTTATAATTTTTAGCATTTTTTTGTAATTTAAATGTGATTCGGTTTAGTTTGTTGTGGTAATGGTTAGTTGGTGATGATTTATGGTAGCCGAACTAATTTAGGTGAGTTTGGCATAATTTGCTATGGTTACTAGCATTTTTTTGTAATTTAAAAGTGATTGGGTTTAGTTTGTTGTGGTGAGGGTTAGTTGGTGATGATTTAGAGTAGCCGAAGTAATTTAGGTGAGTCTGGCATAGTTTGTTATGATTTGTAAACCTTTTTTTGTAATTTTAAAATGATATGGTTTGGTTTGTTGTGGTAAGGGATAGTTGGGGGTGATTTACGGTAGCCGAAGTAATTTAGGTGATTCTGGTATAGTTTGTTATGATTTTTAGCATTTTTTTGTAATTTTAAAGTGATTGGGCTTAGTTTGTTGCTGTAAAGTGTAGTTGGGGGTGATTTTTGATAGCCGAAGTAATTTAGGTGAGTTTGGCATAGTTTGCTATGGTTAGTAGCATTTTTTTGTAATTTAAAAGTGATTGGGTTTAGTTTGTTGTGGTAAGGGTTAGTTGGTGATGATTTATGGTAGCCGAAGTAATTTAGGTGAGTTTGGCATAGTTTGCTATGGTTACTAGCATTATTTTGTAATTTAAATGTGATTGGGTTTAGTTTGTTGTGGTAAGGGTTAGTTGGTGATGATTTAGAGTAGCCGAAGTAATTTAGGTGAGTCTGGCATAGTTTGTTATGATTTGTACAACTTTTTTTTATAATTTTAAGATGATATGGTTTGGTTTGTTGTGGTAAGGGATAGTTGGGGGTGATTTACGGTAGCCGAAGTAATTTAGGTGATTCTGGTATAGTTTGTTATGATTTTTAGCATTTTTTTGTAATTTAAAAGTGATTGGGTTTAGTTTGTTGTGGTAAGGGTTAGTTGGTGATGATTTATGGTAGCCGTAGTAATTTAGGTGAGTTTGGCATAGTTTGCTATGGTTACTAGCATTTTTTTGTAATTTAAAAGTGATTGGGTTTAGTTTGTTGTGGTAAGGGTTAGTTGGTGATGATTTATGGTAGCCGAAGTAATTTAGGTGAGTTTGGCATAGTTTGCTATGGTTACTAACATTTTTTTGTAATTTAAAAGCGATTGAGTTTAGTTTGTTGTGGTAAAGGTTAGTTGGTGATGATTTAGAGTAGCCGAAGTAATTTAGGTGAGTCTGGCATAGTTTGTTATGATTTGTACACCTTTTTTTGTAATTTTAAGATGATATGGTTTGGTTTGTTGTGGTAAGGGATAGTTGGGGGTGATTTACGTTAGCCGAAGTAATTTAGGTTATTCTGGTATAGTTTGTTATGATTTTTAGCATTTTTTTGTAATTTAAAAGTGATTGGGTTTTGGTTTGTTGTGGTAAGGGTTATTTGGTGATGATTTATGGTAGCCGAAGTAATTTAGGTGAGTTTGGCATAGTTTGCTATGGTTACTAGCATTTTTTTGTAATTTAAAAGTGATTGGGTTTAGTTTGTTGTGGTATGGGTTAGTTGGTGATGATTTAGAGTAGCCGAAGTAATTTAGGTGAGTCTGGCATAGTTTGTTATGATTTGTACACCTTTTTTTGTAATTTTAAGATGATATGGTTTGGTTTGTTGTGGTAAGGGATAGTTGGGGGTGTTTTACGGTAGCCGAAGTAATTTAGGTGATTCTGGTATAGTTTGTTATGATTTTTAGCATTTTTTTGTAATTTAAAAGTGATTGGGTTCAGTTTGTTGTGGTAAGGGTTAGTTGGTGATGATTTATGGTAGCCGTAGTAATTTAGGTGAGTTTGGCATAGTTTGCTATGGTTACTAGCATTTTTTTGTAATTTGAAAGTGATTGGGTTTAGTTTGTTGTGGTAAGAGTTAGTTGGTGATGATTTATGGTAGCCGAAGTAATTTAGGTGAGTTTGGCATAGTTTGCTATGGTTACTAACATTTTTTTGTAATTTAAAAATGATTGAGTTTAGTTTGTTGTGGTAAGGGTTAGTTGGTGATGATTTAGATTAGCCGAAGTAATTTAGGTGAGTCTGGCATAGTTTGTTATGATTTGTACACCTTTTTTTATTATTTTAAGATGATATGGTTTGGTTTGTTGTGGTAAGGGATAGTTGGGGGTGATTTACGGTAGCCGAAGTAATTTAGGTGATTCTGGTATAGCTTGTTATGATTTTTAGCATTTTTTTGTAATTTTAAAGTGATTGGGCTTAGTTTGTTGCTGTAAAGTGTAGTTGGGGGTGATTTTTGATATCCGAAGTAATTTAGGTGAGTTTGGCATAGTTTGCTATGGTTAGTAGCATTTTTTTGTAATTTAAAAGTGATTGGGTTTAGTTTGTTGTGGTAAGGGTTAGTTGGTGATGATTTATGGTAGCCGAAGTAATTTAGGTGAGTTTGGCATAGTTTGCTATGGTTAGTAGCATTTTTTTGTAATTTAAAAGTGATTGGGTTTAGTTTGTTGTGGTAAGGGTTAGTTGGTGATGATTTATGGTAGCCGAAGTAATTTAGGTGAGTTTGGCATAGTTTGCTATGGTTACTAGTATTTTTTTGTAATTTAAATGTGATTGGGTTTAGTTTGTTGTGGTAAGGGTTAGTTGGTGATGATTTATGGTAGCCGAAGTAATTTAGGTGAGTTTGGCATAGTTTGCTATGGTTACTAGCATTTTTTCGTAATTTAAAAGTGATTGGGTTTAGTTTGTTGTGGTAAGGGTTAGTTGGTGATGATTTAGAGTAGCCGAAGTAATTTAGATGAGTCTGGCATAGTTTGTTATGATTTGTACACCTTTTTTTGTAATTTTAAAATGATATGGTTTGGTTTGATGTGGTAAGGGATAGTTGGGGGTGATTTACGGTAGCCGAAGTAATTTAGGTGATTCTGGTATAGTTTGTTATGATTTTTAGCATTTTTTTGTAATTTAAAAGTGATTGGGTTTAGTTTGTTGTGATAAGGGTTAGTTGGTGATGATTTATGGTAGCCGAAGTAATTTAGGTGAGTTTGGCATAGTTTGCTATGGTTACTAGCATTTTTTTGTAATTTAAAAGTGATTGCGTTTAGTTTGTTGTGGTAAGGGATAGTTGGTGATGATTTAGAGTAGCCGAAGTAATTTAGGTGAGTCTGGCATAGTTTGTTAAGATTTGTACACCTTTTTTGTAATTTTAAGATGATATGGTTTGGTTTGTTGTGGTAAGGGATAGTTGGGGGTGATTTACGTTAGCCGAAGTAATTTAGGTGATTCTGGTATAGTTTGTTATGATTTTTAGCATTTTTTTGTAATTTTAAAGTAATTGGGCTTAGTTTGTTGCTGTAAAGTGTAGTTGGGGGTGATTTTTGATAGCCAAAGTAATTTAGGTGAGTTTGGCATAGTTTGCTATGGTTAGTAGCATTTTTTTGTAATTTAAAAGTGATTGGGTTTAGTTTGTTGTGGTAAGGGTTAGTTGGTGATGATTTATGGTAGCCGAAGTAATTTAGGTGAGTTTGGCATAGTTTGCTATGGTTAGTAGCATTTTTTTGTAATTTAAAAGTGATTGGGTTTAGTTTGTTGTAGTAAGGGTTAGTTGGTGATGATTTATGGTAGCCGAAGTAATTTAGGTGAGTTTGGCATAGTTTGCTATGGTTAGTAGCATTTTTTTGTAATTTAAAAGTGATTGGGTTTAGTTTGTTGTGGTAAGGGTTAGTTGGTGATGATTTATGGTAGCCGAAGTAATTTAGGTGAGTTTGGCATAGTTTGCTATGGTTAGTAGCATTTTTTTGTAATTTAAAAGTGATTGGGTTTAGTTTGTTGTGGTAAGGGTTAGTTGGTGATGATTTATGGTAGCCGAAGTAATTTAGGTGAGTTTGGCATAGTTTGTTATGGTTACTAGTATTTTTTTGTAATTTAAATGTGATTGGGTTTAGTTTGTTGTGGTAAGGGTTAGTTGGTGATGATTTATGGTAGCCGAAGTAATTTAGGTGAGTTTGGCATAGTTTGCTATGGTTACTAGCATTTTTTCGTAATTTAAAAGTGATTGGGTTTAGTTTGTTGTGGTAAGGGTTAGTTGGTGATGATTTAGAGTAGCCGAAGTAATTTATATGAGTCTGGCATAGTTTGTTATGATTTGTACACCTTTTTTTGTAATTTTAAAATGATATGGTTTGTTTGATGTAGTAAGGGATAGTTGGGGGTGATTTACGGTAGCCGAAGTAATTTAGGTGATTCTGGTATAGTTTGTTATGATTTTTAGCATTTTTTTGTAATTTTAAAGTAATTGGGCTTAGTTTGTTGCTGTAAAGTGTAGTTGGGGGTGATTTTTGATAGCCAAAGTAATTTAGGTGAGTTTGGCATAGTTTGCTATGGTTAGTAGCATTTTTTTGTAATTTAAAAGTGATTGGGTTTAGTTTGTTGTGGTAAGGGTTAGTTGGTGATGATTTATGGTAGCCGAAGTAATTTAGGTGAGTTTGGCATAGTTTGCTATGGTTAGTAGCATTTTTTTGTAATTTAAAAGTGATTGGGTTTAGTTTGTTGTAGTAAGGGTTAGTTGGTGATGATTTATGGTAGCCGAAGTAATTTAGGTGAGTTTGGCATAGTTTGCTATGGTTACTAGCATTTTTTTGTAATTTAAAAGTGATTGGGTTTAGTTTGTTGTGGTAAGGGTTAGTTGGTGATGATTTAGAGTAGCCGAAGTAATTTAGGTGAGTCTGGCATAGTTTGTTATGATTTGTACACCTTTTTCTGTAATTTTAAGATGATATGGTTTGGTTGGTTGTGGTAAGGGATAGTTGGGGGTGATTTACGATAGCCGAAGTAATTTAGGTGATTCTGGTATAGTTTGTTATGATTTTTAGCATTTTTTTTGTAATTTTAAAGTGATTGGGCTTAGTTTGTTGCTCTAAAGAGTAGTTGGGGGTGATTTTTGATAGCCGAAGTTATTTAGGTGAGTTTGGCATAGTTTGCAATGGTTAGTAGCATTTTTTTGTAATTTAAAAGTGATTGGGTTTAGTTTGTTGTGGTAAGGGTTAGTTGGTGATGATTTATGGTAGCCGAAGTAATTTAGGTGAGTTTGGTATGGTTTGCTATGGTTAGTAGCATTTTTTTGTAATTTAAAAGTGATTGGGTTTAGTTTGTTGTGGTAAGGGTTAGTTGGTGATGATTTAGAGTAGCCGAAGTAATTTAGGTGAGTCTAGCATAGTTTGTTATGATTTGTACACCTTTTTTTGTAATTTTAAGATGATATGGTTTGGTTTGTTGTGGTAAGAGATAGTTGGGGGTGATTTACGGTAGCCGAAGTAATTTAGGTGATTCTGGTATAGTTTGTTACGATTTTTAGCAATTTTTTGCAATTTGAAAGTGATTGGGTATAGTTTGTTGTGGTAAGGGTTAGTTGGTAATGATTTATAGTAGCCGAAGTAATTTAGGTGAGTTTGGCATAGTTTGCTATGGTTACTAGCATTTTTTTGTAATTTAAAAGTGATTGGGTTTAGTTTGTTGTGGAAAGGGTTAGTTGGTGATGGTTTAGAGTAGCCGAAGTAATTTAGGTGAGTCTGGCATAGTTTGTTATGATTTGTACACTTTTTTTTGTAATTTTAAGATGATATGGTTTGGTTTGTTGTGGTAAGGGATAGTTGGGGGTGATTTACGGTAGCCGAAGTAATTTAGGTGATTCAGGTATAGTTTGTTATGATTTTTAGCACTTTTTTGTAATTTTAAAGTAATTGGGCTTAGTTTGTTGCTGTAAAGTGTAGTTGGGGGTGATTTTTGATAGCCGAAGTAATTTAGGTGAGTTTGGCATAGTTTGCTATGGTTAGTAGCATTTTTTTGTAACTTAAAAGTGATTGGGTTTAGTTTGTTGTAGTAAGGGTTAGTTGGTGATGATTTATGGTAGCCGAAGTAATTTAGGTGAGTTTGGCATAGTTTGCTATGGTTACTAGCATTTTTTTGTAATTTAAAAGTGATTGGGTTTAGTTTGTTGTGGTAAGGGTTAGTTGATGATGATTTAGAGTAGCCGAAGTAATTTAGATGAGTCTGGCATAGTTTGTTATGATTTGTACACCTTTTTTTGTAATTTTAAGATGATATGGTTTGGTTTGTTGTGGTAAGGGATAGTTGGGGGTGATTTACGGTAGCCGAAGTAATTTAGGTGATTCTGGTATAGCTTGTTATGATTTTTAGCATTTTTTTGTAATTTAAAAGTGATTGGGTTTAGTTTGTTGTGATAAAGGTTAGTTGGTGATGATTTATGGTAGCCGAAGTAATTTAGGTGAGTTTGGCATAGTTTGCTATGGTTACTAGCATTTTTTTGTAATTTAAAAGTGATTGGGTTTAGTTTGTTGTGGTAAGGGTTAGTTGGTGATGATTTATGGTAGCCGAAGTAATTTAGGTGAGTTTGGCATAGTTTGCTATGGTTACTAGCATTTTTTCGTAATTTAAAAGTGATTGGGTTTAGTTTGTTGTGGTAAGGGCTAGTTGGTGATGATTTAGAGTAGCCGAAGTAATTTAGATGAGTCTGGCATAGTTTGTTATGATTTGTACACCTTTTTTTGTAATTTTAAGATGATATGGTGTGGTTTGATGTGGTAAGGGATAGTTGGGGGTGATTTACGGTAGCCGAAGTAATTTAGGTGATTCTGGTATAGTTTGTTATGATTTTTAGCATTTTTTTGTAATTTAAAAGTGATTGGGTTTAGTTTCTTGTGGTAAGGGTTAGTTGGTGATGATTTATGGTAGCCGAAGTAATTTAGGTGAGTTTGGTATAGTTTGCTATGGTTACTAGCATTTTTTTGTAATTTAAAAGTGATTGGGTTTAGTTTGTTGTGGTAAGGGTTAGTTGGTGATGATTTAGAGTAGCCGATGTAATTTAGGTGAGTCTGGCATAGTTTGTTATGATTTGTACACCTTTTTTTGTAATTTTAAGATGATATGGTTTGGTTTGTTGTGGTAAGGGATAGTTGGGGGTGATTTACGGTAGCCGCAGTAATTTAGGTGATTCTGGTATAGTTTGTTATGATTTTTAGCATTTTTTTGTAATTTAAAAGTGATTCGGTTTAGTTTGTTGTGGTAAGGGTTATTTGGTGATGATTTATGGTAGCCGAACTAATTTAGGTGGGTTTGGCATAATTTGCTATGGTTACTAGCATTTTTTTGTAATTTAAAAGTGATTGGGTTTAGTTTGTTGTGGTAAGGGTTAGTTGGTGATGATTTAGAGTAGCCGAAGTAATTTAGGTGAGTCTGGCATAGTTTGTTATGATTTGTAAACCTTTTTTTGTAATTTTAAGATGATATGGTATTGGTTTGTTGTGGTAAGGGATAGTTGGGGGTGATTTACGGTAGCCGAAGTAATTTAGGTGATTCTGGTATAGTTTGTTATGATTTTTAGCATTTTTTTGTAATTTTAAAGTGATTGGGCTTAGTTTGTTGCTGTAAAATGTAGTTGGGGTTGATTTTTGATAGCCCAAGTAATTTAGGTGAGTTTGGCATAGTTTGCTATGGTTAGTAGCATTTTTTTGTAATTTAAAAGTGATTGGGTTTAGTTTGTTGTGGTAAGGGTTAGTTGGTGATGATTTATGGTAGCCGAAGTAATTTAGGTGAGTTTGGCATAGTTTGCTATGGTTACTAGCATTTTTTTGTAATTTAAATGTGATTGGGTTTAGTTTGTTGTGGTAAGGGTTAGTTGGTGATGATTTAGAGTAGCCGAAGTAATTTAGGTGAGTCTGGCATAGTTTGTTATGATTTGTACACCTTTTTTTGTAATTTTAAGATGATATGGTTTGGTTTGTTGTGGTAAGGGATAGTTGGGGGTGATTTACGGTGGCCGAAGTAATTTAGGTGTTTCTGGTATAGTTTGTTATGATTTTTAGCATTTTTTTGTAATTTAAAAGTGATTGGGTCTAGTTTGTTGTGGTAAGGGTTAGTTGGTGATGATTTATGGTAGCCCTAGTAATTTAGGTGAGTTTGGCATAGTTTGCTATGGTTACTAGCATTTTTTTGTAATTTAAAAGTGATTGGGTTTAGTTTGTTGTGGTAAGGGTTAGTTGGTGATGATTTATGGTAGCCGAAGTAATTTAGGTGAGTTTGGCATAGTTTGCTATGGTTACTAACATTTTTTTGTAATTTAAAAGCGATTGAGTTTAGTTTGTTGTGGTAAGGGTTAGTTGGTGATGATTTAGAGTAGCCGAAGTAATTTAGGTGAGTCTGGCATAGTTTGTTATGATTTGTACACCTTTTTTTGTAATTTTAAGATGATATGGTTTGGTTTGTTGTGGTAAGGGATAGTTGGGGGTGATTTACGTTAGCCGAAGTAATTTAGGTGATTCTGGTATAGTTTGTTATGATTTCTAGCATTTTTTTGTAATTTAAAAGTGATTGGGTTTTGGTTTGTTGTGGTAAGGGTTATTTGGTGATGATTTATGGTAGCCGAAGTAATTTAGGTGAGTTTGGCATAGTTTGCTATGGTTACAAGCATTTTTTTGTAATTTAAAAGTGATTGGGTTTAGTTTTTTGTGGTAAGGGTTAGTTGGTGATGATTTAGAGTAGCCGAAGTAATTTAGGTGAGTTTGGCATAGTTTGTTATGATTTGTACACCTTTTTTTGTAATTTTAAGATGATATGTTTTGGTTTGTTGTGGTAAGGGATAGTTGGGGGTGATTTACGGTAGCCGAAGTAATTTAGGTGATTCTGGTATAGTTTGTTATGATTTTTAGCATTTTTTTGTAATTTAAAAGTGATTGGGTTCAGTTTGTTGTGGTAAGGGTTAGTTGGTGATGATTTATGGTAGCCGTAGTAATTTAGGTGAGTTTGGCATAGTTTGCTATGGTTACTAGCATTTTTTTGTAATTTGAAAGTGATTGGGTTTAGTTTGTTGTGGTAAGGGTTAGTTGGTGATGATTTATGGTAGCCGAAGTAATTTAGGTGAGTTTGGCATAGTTTGCTAAGGTTACTAACATTTTTTTGTAATTTAAAAATGATTGAGTTTAGTTTGTTGTGGTAAGGGTTAGTTGGTGATGATTTAGAGTAGCCGAAGTAATTTAGGTGAGTCTGGCATAGTTTGTTATGATTTGTACACCTTTTTTTATTATTTTAAGATGATATGGTTTGGTTTGTTGTGGTAAGGGATAGTTGGGGGTGATTTACGGTAGCCGAAGTAACTTAGGTGATTCTGGTATAGTTTGTTATGATTTTTAGCAATTTTTTGTAATTTTAAAGTGATTGGGTTTAGTTTGTTGCTGTAAAGTGTAGTTGGGGGTGATTTTTGATCTCCGAAGTAATTTAGGTGAGTTTGGCATAGCTTGCTATGGTTAGTAGCATTTTTTTGTAATTTAAAAGTGATTGGGTTTAGTTTGTTGTGGTAAGGGTTAGTTGGTGATGATTTATGGTAGCCGAAGTAATTTAGGCGAGTTTGGCATAGTTTGCTATGGTTACTAGCATTTTTTTGTAATTTAAAAGTGATTGAGTTTAGTTTGTTGTGGTAAGGGTTAGTTGGTGATGATTTAGAGTAGCCGAAGTAATTTAGGTGAGTCTGGCATAGTTTGTTATGATTTGTACACCTTTTTTTGTAATTTTAAGATGATATGGTTTGGTTTGTTGTGGTAAGGGATAGTTGGGGGTGATTTACGGTAGCCGAAGTAATTTAGGTGATTCTGGTATAGTTTGGTATGATTTTTAGCATTTTTTTGTAATTTAAAAGTGATTGGGTTTTGGTTTGTTGTGGTAAGGGTTATTTGGTGACTAGCTGAATGTACCAGGCGTTGCCCGGACGTAGATTAAATAAACTCAGTGTTGACTAAAGTGGTGATGTTGACTAATCGACATTATAATACAATTAAACAGGAATGCTCTACTTTTCCAATCACAAAATAAACAAATATGCTGAAATTAACCTGCGTTGCCAGGACCGGGTGCTTCAATATGATTTGGACAAAGAGGATACCTTGGTTGATATCTGAGATGAAAAATTTTGAATAGACTCTTTAGGCAGTTGTTCTATAAGCGATTCCAGGAAATCGAAATTAACTTTATATAATTTTAGGGGAAATCGAAGTTTACAAATTAGCTGATCATGTTATGATAAAATTGAAAACACAATGGAACAATTCCTCTTGCTGCAGTCAACTCACAAACAGAACAGTATGTAGATGATTTTGACTTATCTCCGGAATAAACAAACACTTATCTCCTTCTGAACTGCACAAAAATTATTACAACCTGGCCCTAACTGGTTGGACAAGTAAAGTGCGAACCTTTTGAGCTCCCTTTCCAGTATTAAAATTTTGGTATGTGGTAAAATGTGGTATTTTATGGAATTTGTGCATCGCTAGATTTTCAAACTTGTCCATCTTAGTTATAAATGATGTAAAGCAATAATGAACACAATTTATTTACGTAAAATAAACAGTGTAAAACGCGTATCAATGTCAGTAATGTCTGGTCCAACGCTGTAAATTTTGGATTTCAGCCGAGGCAGATTTGGTGAAAAATAAATACACCGTTATCATTAACTGAACGGTCGTCCGGTACGACGATGGTGATTAAGAACAAATTTTGTTTACGGCAAAATTAACATTCTAAAATAAATAAATATTTTGACGGGAATATGGTGAATGTAAAAATCTTATTCGGTCTCTCCGACGGACTCACACCTGTTTACATTAACACACTCTTTAGCTTCCGTTCCAGTACTAAAATATCAATACCAATACCATAGATATAAAAAAAGACAATTTCCATCACCTTTCATAATACGGTGTGGTATTTGTACATCGCTAGATATTCAAACTTCTCCATCTTAGTTATAAATGATGTAAAGCAATAATAAACACAGTGTACGTAAAATAAATAGTGTAAAACGTGTATAAGCACATAATTATTAAGGGTATGAATGATCTCTGGTACATACAACGGTGAAAATTTCGGATTTCAGCCGGGGCAAATTTGGTGAAAAACAAATACACCACTACTGAAAATAAAAATTAGCGTACAAATATAAGTCGAGTCCGGTTCGACGCTGGTAATTTTTCGAAAATTGATTGGGGGCAGATTTGGTTAACGCGAGGATCAAATGATAAATTAAAATACTTTATTTGATAGCGGTAGAACTTCGAACACTGATGCGTCGCCTTATCGAATTTGGCGATTTTGCGAACAGTTTCCGACGCTGGAGCAGCAATTTTCACAATTGTAGTTGTGTTAAAATTAAACACCGCGATCGAGTACTGCTCCACACGCTGAAACAGCAATTCTCGAATTCTAAGAAACGATAAGAAAGGCTTATCCAACGCTTGGTATGTGCGAATTTCTGCATAGATACTCAATCAAACTAAATCGAGCATCGCCTTTTCACGTTTGTGACCTTGACTTTGACGTGGCAGGCTCCAGCTGCTTCAATAATGTAAAAATCTTATTCGGCCTCTCCAATAAACTCACATTTGTTTACATTAACACGCATTCCCTCATGGACTTGTGACGAATTACAAACAAATATTGCAACTTCAAGTGTTTCATTTAATTTCGTTTCTGGGTGCAAGCTCCTTTCTTTTCACTCCAGTCAGTCTGAACTTATTACACAGAGTTATATTTTCAAATCCAGGCGCCCTAAAGAATTTTGTCGTTGTTTTCAAAAGTTTCAAGAGAAGGAGAGTTGACATAGAAGCTAAATTATTCCAAATTATTCCCATTTAGTTCTCTGACAACGTTAAAGACAATGTTTAAATCTATATATATAAAGCGAAGTGTCCTCACTGACACACTCATTCATTCACTCATTCATCTACACATCTACACACTGATTCATAATCAACCCACAGCCCAAACCGTGAGGGCTGGAGACTTGAAATTTTAGACACGGGTGTATCATGTGCCGAAACTGAACACTAAGAAGGGATTTTGCGAAATTCGGCCCGGTTCCTTTGTAATTCAATAAAAACCGGCTAAAATAAACAAAAAATGATCGGATCGCGGAGACCGTGTTTATGTTAGAAGCACGTATCTAGCCAAAACAACTTCGACGACGGGCGACCGGTTTACATTAAAAGCACTTATTTAACCTAAACAATTTCAACGTCGAGTTTCTGCTTTCGTGATCATACTTTTGCCGTACCTAGCGAGGCCGCAGATATTTCAATTATAATTTTGATTTCAATTATAATGTCGATCCGTGACTCAATTAAAAATTACCAAATCACTCCAAATTTAATCCGTCAACATTAAACATCCTCAAATATCTCTTACCACTGCAAACTTTACCAAATCAACCCCAAAAAATTCTCGAACTATGCCAAACTGACATAAACTAGATCCGTTATTTTAAATCATCCCTTACCACCCCTTAGCAACCCCAAGTAACTCCAATCACTTTAAAATAAAACAAAATGACACAAATCATGGCAGATTATGTCCAACTCACACATATTATTTCGTCTACCAAAAATCACCCCCAACTACCCCTTACCACCCCAAAATAAGCCCAATCACTTTAAAATTACAAAAAATGTTACAAACCTTACCAAACTATGCCAAACTCACTTAAATTACTTCGGCTATCATAAATCACCCCCAACTACCCCTTACCACCCCTAACTCATCCCAATCACTTTAAAATTACAAAAAATGCTACAAACCATAGCAAACTATGCCTAACTCACCTAAATTACTTCGGCTAACATAAATCACCCCCAACTACCCCTTACTACCCCAAAATAAGCCCAATCACTTTAAAATTATAAAAAATGCTACAAACCATAGCAAACTATGCCTAACTCACCTAAATTACTTCGGCTAACATAAATCACCCCCAACAACCCCTTACTACCCTAAAATAAGCCCAATCACTTTAAAATTACAAAAAATGCTACAAACCATAGCAAACTATGCCTAACTCACCTAAATTACTTCGGCTAACATCAATCACCCCCAACTACCCATTACAATACCAAAATAAGCCCAATCACTTTAAAATTACAAAAAAATGCTACAAACCATAGCAAACTATGCCTAACTTACCTAATTTAGTTCGGCTACCAAAAATCACCCCCAACTACCCCTTACCACCCCAAAATAAGCCCAATCACTTTAAAATTACAAAAAATGCTACAAACCATAGCAAACTATGCCAAACCCACTTAAATTACTGCGGCTACCATAAATCACCCCTAACTACCCCTTACCAACCACAAACTAAACCCAATTACTTTAAAATTACAAAAAATGCTACAAACCATAGCAAACTATGCCAAACTCACTTAAATTACTTCGGCTATCATAAATCACCCCCAACTACCCCTTACCGCCCCAAACTCAGCCCAATTACTTTAAAATTACAAAAAATGTTACAAGCCATATCAAACTATGCCAAACTCATCTAAATTACTTTGGCTTCCATAAATCACACCCAACTACTCCTTACCACCCCAAAATAGGCTCAATCACTTTAAAATTACAAAAAAATTCTACAAACCGTAGCAAACTATCTCAAACTCACCTGAATTACTTCGGCTACCATAAATCACCCCCAACTACCCCTTACCAACCACACACTAAACCCAATCTCTTTAAAATTACAAAAAATGCTACAAACCATAGCAAACTATGCCTAACTCACCTAAATTACTTCGGCTACCATAAATCACCCCCAAATACCCCTTACCACCCCCAAAATAAGCCCAATCACTTTAAAATTACAAAAAATGCTACAAACCATAGCAAACTATGCCTAACTCACCTAAATTACTTCGGCTACCATAAATCACCCCCAACTACCCCTTACCACCCCAAAATAAGCCCAATCACTTTAAAATTACGAAAAATGCTACAAGCCATAGCAAACTATCTCAAACTGACCTGAATTACTTCGGCTACCATAAATCACTCCCAACTACCCCTTACCACCCCAAACTAAGCCCAATCACTTTAAAATTACAAAAAATTCTACAAACCATAGCAAACTATTCCAAACTCACCTAAATTACATCGGCTACCATAAATCACCCCCAACTACCCCTTACCGCCCCAAAATTAGCCTAATCACTTTAAAATTACAAAAATGCTACAAAACATAGCAAGCTATGCCAAACTCACTTAAATTACTTCGGCTACCATAAATTAATAATCGTTTTCAATCAAAATCTTCTATTTGGTTGTGTTATTTATAAATGCCTTATCGTATTAAATCATAAAATATTAATAAATATCTGCACATAAAATATATTGTTCCGACTAATAGTCGTTATTCTGAATATTAAATAGGCTGATACCTATTTCGATTCTCTTCTACCTTCCAATAAATATTTGTTCCAGTTGAGATGCAAACATAAACGTATTTCTGAATTGCAACACGCTGACGGGGCAAGCCCTACCTTTTCAACATGCGTGCATTTGTATAAACAGCTCTATGGTTTTTAACTTTAAAGAGGTATAAAGGCGGTGTAAGCGCTAGAGTTTCGTAAAAATATCTGAAAAATTCGAAATTCTGCAATTGAATCAGAACTATCTTTGTGTTCGATAGTAAATTTATATTTGGAGTGGCACTGCCAACCCTGCCACCCCTGACGAGGCACCTGCTGACTACTCTCCTTCCAGGGAAACTTTATAAATCAACGTCAAAATACTTTAGGGCGCCTGAATGTGAAAATATCACTGTGTAATAAGTTCAGACTGACATGGAACACTTGAAATTTCGATATTTGTTTGTAATTCGTCACAGGTCCATGAAGGAATGCATGTTAATGTAAACAAGTGTTAGTTTGTCGGAGAGACCGAATAAGATTTTTAACATTCCTGTCAAAATATTTATTTACTTTAAATTGTTAATTTCTTAAATTGATTTTGTGAAAATTATGACGGGCCATACGAGTACACCTGTGCGAGTATTATTTGGTACATACAAATTAATCTCTTTTGTTATCCAAATTGTTTTTATACGCACTAGGCACGTGCACCTCATATAATTGTGAAAATTGCTGCTTCAGCGTCTGGAACGCTGGTACTCAACGTCGCCAAGGTCGAGGCGACGCATCGGTATTCAAAGTTCTATCGCTATTAAATAAATTATTTTAATATAATATTCCCGATTTGTTCTTGCCGTTAACCAAAACTCTCCCCAATCGATTTTCGAAAAATTTCCAGCGTCGGACCGGACTTCACTTATTTTCGTACGCTAATTTTTACCGTTCAGTTAATGATAGTGGTGTATTTGTTCTTCACCAAACCTGCTCCGGCCGAAATCCGAAATTTTCACTGACATCATACGCTTAAGTATTGTATGCTTAGACACGATTTATTTACACTATTTATTTTACGTACATTGCGTTCATTATTGTTCTGCATTATTTATAAGATGGAGCAGTTTGAAAATCTAATAGTAAGCGGAGAACAAATACCACCACGTATAATTCCCGTGCAAAGTGATGGAAATAGTCTTTCTTACTATCTTTCCTATTGCATTTTTAATACCGGAAATAGAGCTCAAGAGCGAAGAATAACTTCGACTTTTTTTATACATAATTCCTAAATACTTCGTTTTTATGGTGTAAAATTTTGTATTTATATATTTCAACATTGTCTTTAACGTTGTCAGAGAACTAAATGGGAATAATTTGGAATAATTTAGCTTCTATGTCAACTCTCCTTCTCTTGGAACTTTTGAAAACAACGACAAAATTCTTTAGGGCGCCTGGATTTGAAAATATAACTCTGTGTAATAAGTTTAGACTGACTAGAGTGAAAATAAAGGAGCTTGCACCCAGAAACGAAATTAGATGGAACACTTGAAGTTGAAATATTTGTTTGTAATTCGTCACAAGTCCATGAGGGAATGCGTGTTAATGTAAACAAATGTGAGTTTATTGGAGAGGCCGAATAAGATTTTTACATTATTGAAGCAGCTGGAGCCTGCCACGTCAAGGGCAAGGTCAGAAACGTGAAAAGGCGATGCTCGATTTAGTTTGATTGAGTGTCTATGCAGAAATTCGCACATACCAAGCGTTGGATAAGCCTTTCTTATCGTTTCTTAGAGTTCGAGAATTGCTGGTTCAGCGTGTGGAGCAGTACTCGATCGCGGTGTTTAATTTTAACACAACTACAATTGTGAAAATTGCTGCTCCAGCGTCGGAAACTGTTCGCAAAGTCGCCAAATTCGCTGAGGCGACGCAACAGTGTTCGAAGGTCTACCGCTATCAAATAAAGTATTTTAATTTAATATTTGATCCTCGCGTTAACCAAATCTGCCCCCAATCAATTTTCGAAAAATTATCAGCATCGGACCGGACTCCACTTATATTTGTACGCTAATTTTTACGTTTAGTTAATGATAGTGGTGTATTTGTTTTTCACCAAATTTGCCCCGAAATTTTTACCGTTGTATGTACCAGATATCACTGACATTCATACCAGTGGCGGTGTAAGCGCTAAATTTTCGTGAAAATATCTGAAAAATTCATAATTCTGCAACTGAATTACAGAACTAATTTTGTGTTCGATAGTAAATTTATAATTGGAGTGGCACTGCCAACCCTGCCACCCCTGACGAGCCCCACTGCTGACTACTTTCCTTCCAGAAAAATTTTTGAAATCAGCGGCAAAATAAATTTAGGGCACCTGGATGTGAAAATATCACTATGTAATAAGTTCAGACTGACAAGAGTGAAAAAAATAGCTTGCATCCAGAAACGAAATCAAATGGAACACTTGAAATTTAGATATTTGTTTGTAATTCGTCACAGGTCCATGAAGGCATGCATGTTAATGTAAACAAGTGTTAGTTTGTCGGAGAGGCCGAATAAGATTTTTACACCCACCACATTCCCGTCAAAATATTTATATACTTTAGTATGTTAGTATTTTGTGCAAATTATGACGGGCCAGTCGAGTACACCTGCGCGAGTATTATTTGGTAATCCAAATTCTTTTAATACGCACTAGGCACGTGCACCTAATATAATTGTTAAAATTGCTGCTTCAGCGTCTGGAACGCTGGTACTCAACGTCGCCAAGGTCGAGGCGACGCATCAGTATTCGAAGTTCTATCGCTATTAAATAAATTTTTTTAATATAATATTCCCGATTTGTTCTTGACGTTAAGTAAATATCTCCCCAATCGATTTTCGAAAAATTACCATCGTCGTACCGGACTCCACTTATATACCGTATGCTAATTTTTACGTTCATTTAATGATAGTGGTGTATTTGATCTTCACCAAACCTGCTCCGGCCAAAATCCGAAATTTGCAGTTTTACCGGATTTCACTGACATCATAAGTAATGTGTGCTTATACACGATTTACACTATTTATTTTATGTACATTATGTTCATTATTGTTCTGCATTATTTATAACTAAGATGGAGGAATAGTAAGCCGGGTACAAATACCACCACGTATAATTCCTCTGAAAAGTGATGGAAATAGTCTTTTTTACTATCTTTCCTATTGCATTTTATTACCGAAAATAGAGCTCAAGAGGTTCGCACTATAATTGTTCATTTTAAAATTACCAAATTTTCTGTATATTTTACCTGAATACGTTAAACACCCCTAAACATAATGTACCATTCCAAAATACCCTCAAAAATCATACACTTGCCATTCCAAACTACCCCACATCAACCTGAAATGTAAAAAAATTACGAATTACAAGCAAACTACGCTAAACTCGCATAAATTACTTCGACTTCCGCTATATCACCCCAACCACTTCTTACCAAGCCAAACTAAACCCAATCGCATTAAAATTACCAAAAATTTCGTTTAATCCGCCAAAGCTAAACCCCGCCAACCATCAATAACCATTCAAAACAATCCCCAAAAAAAAACCTTATCATCCGAAACTACACCAAATACATCGTTTTTATGGTGTGAAATTATGTATTTATATATTTCAACATTCTTCGACGACATTCTTTAACGTTGTTAGAGAACTAAATGGGAATAATTTGGAATAGTTCAGCTTCTCTGTCAACTCTCCTTCTCTTGAAGAGTGAAAAAGAGTGAAAAAAAAGGAGCTTGCACCCAGAAACGAAATTATCGTCATTTTCCAAATCATATTGAAGTACCCGGTCCTGGCAATGCAGGTTAATTTCAGCAAATTTGTTTATTTTGTGATTGGAAAAGTAGAGCATTCCTGTTTAATTGTATTATAATGTCGATTAGTCTACATCACAAATACACCACTTTTGTCAACACTGCGTTTATTTAATCTACGTCCGGGCAACGCCGGGTACATTCAGCTAGTATATAAATACAAAATTTTACACCATAAAAACGTAGTAAAAAAGTATTTAGGAATTATGTATAAAAAAAGTCGAAGTTATTCTTCGCTCTTGAGCTCTATTTCCGGTATTAAAAATGCAATAGGAAAGATAGTAAGAAAGACTATTTCCATCACTTTTCACGGGAATTATACGTGGTGGTATTTGTTCTCCGCTTACTATTAGATTTTCAAACTGCTCCATCTTAGTTATAAATAATGCAGAACACTAATGAACGCAATGTACGTAAAATAAATAGTGTAAATAAATCGTGTATAAGCATACAATAGTTAAGCGTATGATGTCAGTGAAAATTTCGGATTTCGGCCGGAGAAGGTTTGGTGAAGAACAAATACACCACTATCATTAACTGAACGTAAAAATTAGCGTACGAAAATAAGTGAAGTCCGGTCCGACGCTGGAAATTTTTCGAATATCGATTGGGGAGAGTTTTGGTTAACGGCAAGAACAAATCGGGAATAGTATATTAAAATAATTTATTTAATAGCGATAGAACTTCGAATACCGATGCGTCGCCTCGACCTTGGCGACGTTGATACCAGCGTTCCAGACGCTGAAGTAGCAATTTTATCAATTATAATAGGTGCACGTGCCTAGTGCGTATTAAAACAATTTGGATAACAAAAGAGATTAATTTGTATGTACCAAATAATACTCGCACTGGTGTACTCGTATGGCCCGTCATAATTTTCACGAAATGAATTTAAAAAATTAACATCCTAAAGTAAATAAATATTTTGATGTGATGATGTTATAAATCTTATTCGGTCTCTCCAACAAACTAACACTTGTTTACATTAACATGCATTCCTTCATGTACCTGTGACGAATTACAAACAAATATCGAAATTTCAAGTGTTCCATGTCAGTCTGAACTTATTACACAGTGATATTTTCACATTCAGGCGCCCTAAATTATTTTGCCGTTGATTTATAAAGTTTCCCTGGAAGGAGAGTAGTCAGCAGGGGGCTCGTCAGGTGTGGCAGTGTTGGCAGTGCCACTCCAAATATAAATTTACTATCGAACACAAATATAGTTCTGTAATTCAACTGCAGAATTTCGAATTTTTTAGATATTTTTACGAAAATCTAGCGCTCACACCGCCTTTATACCTCTTTAAAGTTAAAAACCATAGAGCTATTTATACAAATGCACGCATGTTGAAAAGGTAGGGCTTGCCCCGTCAGCGTGTTGCAATTCAGAAATACCTTTATGTTTGCATCTCAACTGGATCAAATATTTATTGGAAGGTGGAAGAGAATCAAAATAGGTATCAGCATATTTAATATTCAGATTAACGTCTATTAGTCGAAAAAAATATATTTTATGTGCAGATATTTATTAATATTTTATGATTTAATACAATAAGGAATTTATAAATGACAACCAAATAGAAGATTTTGATTGAAAATGATTCATAATTTATGGTAGCCGAAGTAATTTAAGAGAGTTTGGCATAGCTTGCTATGTTTTGTAGCATTTTTTGTAATTTTAAAGTGATTAGGCTAATTTTGGGGCGGTAAGGGGTAGTTGGGGCGATTTATGGTAGCCGAAGTAATTTAGGTGAGTTTGACATAGTTTGCTATGGTTTGTATAATTTTTGTAATTTTAAACTAATTGGGCTTATTTTGGGGTGGTAAGGGGTAGTTGGGGGTGATTTATGGTAGCCGAAGTAATTTAGGTGAGTTTGGCATAGTTTGCTATGGTTTGTAGCATTTTTTCTAATTTTAAAGTGATTGGGCTTAGTTTGGGGTGGTAAGGGGTAGTTGGGGGTGATTTATGGTAGCCGAGGTCATTTAGGTGAGTTTGACATGGTTTGTAGCATTTTTTGTAATTTTAAAGCGATTGAGCTTATTTTGGGGTGGTAAGGGGTAGTTGGGGGTGATTTATGGTAGCCGAAGTAATTTAAGTGAGTTTGACATAGTTTGCTATGGTTTGTAACATTTTTTGTAATTTTAAAGTGATTGGGCTTATTTTCGGGTGGTAAGGGGTAGTTGGGGGTGATTTATGGTAGCCGAACTAATCTAGGTGACTTTGGAATAGTTTACTATGGTTTGTAGCATATTTTGTAATTTTAAAGTGATAGGGTTTATTTTGGGGAGGTAAGAGGTAATGGGGGTTGATTTATGGTGGCCGAAGTAATTTAGGTGAGTTTGGAATAGTTTGCCATGGTTTGTAGCATTTTTTGTAATTTTAAAGTGATTGGGCTTAGTTTGGGGTGGTAAGGGGTAGTTGGGGTTGATTTATGGTAGCCGAAGTATTTCAGGTGAGTTTGAGATAGTTTGCTGTGATTTGTAGCATTTTTTGTAATTTTAAAGTGATTGAGCTAATTTTAGAGTGGTAAGGGTATGTTCAGACCTATAGCCCTTCCACCCGGGCGGCCATTTAGACCACCCCTATTTTGGAGTGGGGTGCCGCCCGCTTTTTATATTTAAGTTTGTAAATACATTGTTGTAAGAAGAGGTTTAAGTTCAAGTCAAGTGAAGAGAAGTAAGAGAGTTGTTGTGATTAATGTTCGTTGTATAGTTGTTGTAATAAAAAAGTGTGTTGACCCAGCCACTTCGTTTCATGTTTAAAAACTCTTAAACATTTTTTGGTCCTTCGAGCCGGATTCAATTTCGCGAAAATTGGATTTGTTACATTTTCGAAAAGTGTGATATTCGTGCAACATCGCGAGTGTCCAACATTGTTGTCTTCATCAGAAGAAACAGCAGCAGCGGCAGATACCATTCGTCGTATGCACATCACGAGGCAGGAGCAGTGCAGCTTCGCCCACATTGTTCATCCGCATCAGGAGAACGCTTCAGCAACAGCAACATCAGCGGCAACAACAGCAACGGCAGATAGCATTTTGTCGTCTTCACATCACGAGGCAGAAGCAGTGCAGCTTCGCCCACATTGTTCATTCGCATCAGGAGAACGCTTCAGCAAACCGATCTTCAAAGGTCAGCTTTTTCCTTTTTTTTCTTCTTCCGCAGTCCGTCAAACACGTTGCAATCAGAGTTCTCAGAGTGATTAATTGTCGTTAAATTTCACCAAATTTAGTCAAATAACCACAGTCCAAGCATGGCTGAGATTCGTTCATTAAAGACAAAGCGCGGTAGCATCAAGGCACGCCTAACACGGTTCTCTCATTTCATTAACAATGAGGACAATCACGATAAAATCACCGAAATCAAGAGTCGGTTAGAAATATTTAATTCATGCATGTCAGATTTTGAAGAAATTCATTTACAAATTCAGGAATTAGATCCAACTCAAGCAAGTGATGAGGAACTTTTGAGTTTCGAAAATGAATATTTTAAAGCCATTTCCGACGCCAAAAATCTTGTTGCGAATTATCAGCCCAATTCCGCGGTGTCTCAGGTAAAACTCCCTGAAATACAACTACCATCATTTTCCGGTTCATTTACGGACTGGGTTCCATTCAAGGAGACGTTTTGTAACTTAATTCACAACGCGTCACATCTTTCGGGAATTCAAAAATTCCATTATTTAATTTCGAGTTTGTCGGGTGAAGCTCGACAAAACATTGATCATCTGACCATCTCAAATGAGAATTACGCAAGTGCCTGGGAATTAACAACCAACCGGTACGAAAATATTCGGATTATCGTGCATCACCACGTGCGCGCGATGTTCAATATTTCACCATCTACAACTAAGAACCCCCAATCATTGCGTCATTTACTACAAGGATTTATAGCAAACATAAAGGTGTTACATTCATTAAAACGACCAACCGATCATTGGGACGATTTGTTAATTTATATGATAGCGTCAAAATTGGATTCGAATACGATGATGGCATGGGAGTCATCGTTAACAAACGAGCTTCCCACCTTCAAGCTTCTGGAGACATTTTTGACACAACGGTGTCAAACTCTAGAGGCCATGCAAACAGCAAATACCCAAGCAGTCGAACATCGACAAGGTATCACGGCAAGACCAGCATTAAATTCAACCAAATGCCATTTTTGCAAACAGTCCACGCATGAACTGTTCAGATGTAGAGATTTTTTGTCTCTTTCAATTCAACAACGCATAAACGAGTCAAGAAAGCTTAAACTATGTTTAAATTCTCTTCGCGAGGGTCATCGGGCGGACACGTGCTCATCAAGCAATTGTCGAAAGTGCAACAAAAGGCACAACTCTATATTTCATATCGAAGCAAACGAAAGCACTCGAAACCAACAGTCTCCAACTTCGAGTCATGTGTCGTCGTCAGATATGCAGGACGTAATTTTGTCCACCGCGTTAGTAAAGGTTTTTGACCGCGATGGACGACCGGTACAATTAAGGGCGCTGTTGGATTCGGGCTCACAGGCTAACTTCATCACGGAATGTATAGCTAAAAAATTGAAAATGCCATTCAAGCAAATTGATTTACCGGTAACCGGAATTAATCAAAAACTCAGCATAGCAAAAAACCAAATCGACATCAAAATTCATTCAAATACCAACTCATTTTCGGCAGTATTATCGTGCTTAGTGTCGAAAAACATAACAGAACGATTGCCAACAGTACCGATAAATGTCTCCAGTTTGTCCATACCAAGCAATCTGATTTTGGCAGATCCGCAATTTCATAATCCATCGGAAATAGACATGCTAATTGGTAGCGAGTTGTTTTGGTCACTGCTAACGGTCGGTCAAATAAACACCAAACCCAAGGGTCCAGTATTGCAAAAAACAAAGCTGGGATGGATCGTTGGGGGACGAAACTCCAATTCGACGAAACTGTCAGCATCTGTTTGCCACTTTACTCAAATTGAATACGACGTCAGTAAATTTTGGGAATTCGAAGATTTTGACCGGGGCAAACAAAACACGGCAATAAAAGTGGATTGCGAAGATCTGTTTAAAAGTACCTACCAGCGACAGGCAGACGGTCGTTTTATGGTTAAATTGCCATTTACGCAGGAAGTTCCATCGTTAGGCTCAAGCAAACAATTGGCAATAAAACGTTTAAGGGCCATGGAACACAAATTTTCAAGAAATCCTAAACTCAAAGCTGATTACACCGCCTTTATGTCGGAATATCTCGAATTAGGACACATGCAGGCAGTACAAGAACAAGGGGAACCCGACAATTGTTTCTACCTGCCGCATCATGCAGTTTACAAACATTCAAATGACGAGGCAGTAATAAGAATTGTTTTCGATGGTGCCGCGAAAAGCAGCAACGGATTATTGCTTAACGATAATCTTCAAATTGGCGAACCACTACAACAAGAGTTGTTTGCAATTGTAACTCGGTTCCGTACGCACAGATATGTACTGACCGCGGATATCGCAAAAATGTACAGAATGGTGGGTGTTCATCCGGAACATTTACCATACCAGCGGATTTTTTGGCGATTCAATCAAGATGAACCCATTCAAACCTACCAATTAAATATCGTGACTTATGGAATGGCATCGTCACCGTTCTTAGCAATCCGCACCTTGCGCGAATTAGCCTCCCTTGAAGCCAAAAATTTCCCTCAATCGCATCACATCATTCTAAGAGATTTTTATGTCGACGATTTAATCACGGGTGCTCCCACGGTTGAGGAGTTGCATAAAATTCGGGATGAAGTTACCGAGATATTACGGAAAGGAGGTTTTGAATTGCGCGTAGGGGGATGGCTCCGGCATGCGCCGATTTCACATGATCAAAAACACCAGTTACTTTTACCGAAAAATCATCACGTCACGAGTTTAATAATCAATCAAATCCACACATCAAATCTGCATGCCGGTTGTCAGGCCACTTTGGGAGCTTTGCGGAATCGCTATTGGCCGCTTTCAGGAAGAGACGCGGTTCGTAGGGTGATACACAACTGTCTCCGGTGTTGGCGGGTGAAGCCCATTACATACGAGCAATTAATGGGAGATTTACCTGAGATGCGAGTCAGGCCAGCAAGGCCATTTAATTGCAGCGCGGTTGATTACGCTGGCCCTATGATTATTAAGAACGGTCACGGCAGAACAAACAAAAAGATGAAGGCTTATGTAGTCATTTTTGTATGTTGCGTAACCCGCGCGGTTCATTTAGATTTAGTATGCGATTGCACAGCTACTTCATTCTTGAATGCCTTAAAGAGATTCATGGCTAGACGGGGTAAGGTAGCTATGATCATGTCAGATAACGCAAAAAACTTTGTAGGCGCGAACCGCGAACTAAAAGATTTTCAAAACTTACTAAAATCAAAAGAATTTCAAAAAGATGTTATTAGTCCATTAGCAAACGACAACATCGAATGGAGATTTTTGCCCCCACGGGCTCCTCATTTTGGAGGGTTACATGAGGCCGCGGTGAAATCGGCAAAATATCATTTAAAACGGGTGGTGCAAAATGCATGCTTAAATTTTGAAGAACTGTACACTTTGTTAACGATGATTGAAGCATGTTTGAATTCCCGTCCTCTATCATCCTTCTCCAACGACCCAACCGACCTTCAGGCCCTAACTCCAGGTCATTTTATCATCGGCGAAGCGTTGACGGCACCAGCTGAACCAAACATGTTGGACATCAAGACCACACGGCTGTCCAGATATCAGCACTTAGAGGTCATGCGTCAACACTTCTGGAAACGGTGGTCTGCGGAATATCGGACCCAACTCCAACAGAGAACCAAGTGGACCAAGCGCAAGGAGAATCCCGACATAGGTACATTGGTCCTCATCAAGGAGGACAACACATCGCCTTTCCGTTGGCAATTAGGACGCATCACGGAACTACACACAGGTGCCGACGGCTTAGTGCGGGTAGTGTCAGTAAAAACTCAGCGAGGTGTGATGAAGCGGGCTACTGCAAAATTGTGCGCGCTTCCAGCAGAGAACTAGTGCCAGTAGTTTTCTGACCGATGTATGTTTTATTGCATGCGTTGTTAAGATCAAGTTCTTTTAGCATTAATTTATGTTTCGTTAGTCACATGTCATTTTTTTGTCGTACAAAGGTCTTATCCCTTTTTGATTTCATTTATCAGTAAATAATTACATGTTAAGGCAATTCCTTAACGGGGGGAGCTATGTTCAGACCTATAGCCCTTCCACCCGGGCGGCCATTTGGACCACCCCTATTTTGGAGTGGGGTGCCGCCCGCTTCTTATATTTAAGTTTGTAAATACATTGTTGTAAGAAGAGGTTTAAGTTCAAGTCAAGTGAAGAGAAGTAAGAGAGTTGTTGTGATTAATGTTCGTTGTATAGTTGTTGTAATAAAAAAGTGTGTTGACCCAGCCACTTCGTTTCATGTTTAAAAACTCTTAAACAGGGTAGTTGGGGGTGATTTATGATAGCCGAAGTAATTTAAGTGAGTTTGGCATAGTTTGCTATGGTTTGTAGCATTTTTGTAATTTTAAAGTGATTGGGTTTAGTTTCTGGTTGGTAAGGGGTAGTTGGGGGTGATTTATGGTAGCCGAAGTAGTTTAAGTGAGTTTGACATAGTTTGGTATGGTTTGTAACATTTTTTGTCATTTTAAAGTGATTGGGCTTATTTTGGGGTTGTAAGGGTTAGTTCGGGGTGATTTATGGTAGCCGAAGTAATTTAGGTGAGTTAGGGATAGTTTGATATGGCTTGTAACATTTTTTGTAATTTTGAAGTGATTGGGCTTATCTTGGGGTTGTAAGGAGTAGTTGGGGGTAATTTATGGTAGCCGAAGTAATTTAGGTGAGTTAGGCATAGTTTGCTATGATTTGTAGCATTTTTTGTAATTTTATGTGATTGGATTTATTTTGGGATTGTAAAGGGTAGTTGGGGGTGATTTATGGTAGCCGAAGTAATTTAGGTGAGTTTGGCATAGTTTGCTATGGTTTGTAGCATTTTTTGTAATTTTAAAGTGATTGGGATGAGTTAGGGGTGGTAAGGGGTAGTTGGGGGTGATTTATGATAGCCGAAGTAATTTAAGTGAGTTTGGCATAGTTTGCTATGGTTTGTAGCATTTTTTGTAATTTTAAAGTGATTGGGCTTATTTTGGGGTAGTAAGGGGTTGTTGAGGGTGATTTATGTTAGCCGAAGTAATTTAGGTGAGTTAGGCATAGTTTGCTATGGATTGTAGCATTTTTTGTAATTTTAAAGTGATTGGGCTTATTTTGGGGTAGTAAGGGGTTGTTGAGGGTGATTTATGTTAGCCGAAGTAATTTAGGTGAGTTAGGCATAGTTTGCTATGGATTGTAGAATTTTTTGTAATTTTAAAGTGATTGGGATGAGTTAGGGGTGGTAAGGGGTAGTTGGGGGTGATTTATGATAGCCGAAGTAATTTAAGTGAGTTTGGCATAGTTTGCTATGGTTTGTAGCATTTTTTGTAATTTTAAAGTGATTGGGCTTATTTTGGGGTAGTAAGGGGTTGTTGAGGGTGATTTATGTTAGCCGAAGTAATTTAGGTGAGTTAGGCATAGTTTGATATGGATTGTAGCATTTTTTGTAATTTTAAAGTGATAGGGATGAGTTAGGGGTGGTAAGGGGTAGTTGGGGGTGATTTATGATAGCCGAAGTAATTTAAGTGAGTTTGGCATAGTTTGCTATGGTTTGTAGCATTTTTTGTAATTTTAAAGTTATTGGGCTTATTTTGGGGTAGTAAGGGGTTGTTGGGGGTGATTTATGTTAGCCGAAGTAATTTAGGTGAGTTAGGCATAGTTTGCTATGGTTTGTAGCATTTTTTGTAATTTTAAAGTGATTGGGATGAGTTAGGGGTGGTAAGGGGTAGTTGGGGGTGATTTATGATAGCCGAAGTAATTTAGATGAGTTTGGCATAGTTTGCTACGGTTTGTAGATTTTTTTTGTAATTTTAAAGTGATTGGGCTTATTTTGGGGTGGTAAGGGGTAGTTGGGGGTGATTTTTGGTAGACGAAATAATATGTGTGAGTTCGACATAATCTGCCATGATTTGTGTCATTTTGTTTTATTTTAAAGTGACTAGCTGAATGTACCCGGCGTTGCCCGGACGTAGATTAAATAAACGCAGTGTTGACTAAAGTGGTGATGTTGACTAATCGACATTATAATACAATTAAACAGGAATCCTCTACTTTTTCAATCACAAAATAAACAAATTTGTTGAAATTAACCTTCGTTGTCAGGACCGGGTACTTCAATATGATTTGGACAAAGAGGATACCTTGGTTGATATCTGAGATGAAAAATCTTGAATAGACTCTTTAGGCAAAGACGCAGTTGTTCTATAAGCGATTCCAGGAAATCGAAATTAACTTTAGATAATTTTCGGGGAAATCGAAGTTTACAAATTAGCTGATCATGTTATGATAAAATTGAAAACACAATGGAACCATTCCTTTTGCTGCAGTCAACTCACAAACAGAACAGTATGTAGATGATTTTGACTTATCTTCAGAATAAACAAACACTTCAGCATAATTATCTTCTTCTAAACTGCACAAAAATTATTAAAACCTGGCCGCAACTGGTTGGACAATTACAGTGCGAACCTTTTGAGCTCCCTTTCCAGTATTAAAATTTTGGTATGTGGTAAAATGTGGTATTTGGTGGTATTTGTGCATCGCTAGATTTTCAAACTTGTCCATCTTAGTTATAAATGATGTAAAGCAATAATGAACACAATGTATTTACGTAAAATAAATAGTGTAAAACGCGTATCAATGTCAGTAAAGTCTGATCCAACGCTGTAAATTTTGGATTTCAGCCGAGGCAGATTTGGTGAAAAATAAAAACAACATTATCATTAACTGAACGGTCCGGTACGACGATGGTGATTGGGAGCAAATTTGGTTAACGGCAAAATTAACATTCTATATAAAATAAATAAATATTTTGACGGGAATATGGTGGATGTAAAAATCTTATTCGGCTTCTCCGACGAACTCACACTTGTTTACATTAACACAAACTTGTTGAACAATTAAAGTGCGAACCTCTTGTGCTCCCGTTCCAGTATTAAAATATCAATACCAATACCATAGATATTAAAAAAGACAATTTCCATCACCTTTCATAATACGGTGTGGTAATTGTACAACCGTGGACAGTCAAGAATAACACTTTAGCCGGCGGGTGTGATGCAAATACCGACTCAATGACAATATCTCATAGAGTCGGTATTTGCATGACACGGGTGTTATTCTTGACTGTCCATGGCTGTACATCGCTAGATTTTCAAACTTCTCCATCTTAGTTATAAATGATGTAAAGCAATAATGAACACATTGTACGTAAAATAAATAGTGTAAAACGTGTATAAGCACATAATTATTAAGGGTATGAATGTCAGTGATGTCTGGTACATACAACGGTGAAAATTTCGGATTTCAGCCAGGGCAAATTTGGTGAAAATCAAATACACCACTACCATTAACTGAACGTAAAAATTAGCGTACAAATATAAGTGGAGTCCGGTTCGACGCTGGTAATTTTTCGAAAATTGATTGGGGGCAGATTTGGTTAACGCGAGTATCAAATGTTAAATTAAAATACTTTATTTGATAGTGGTAGACGTTCGAACACTGATGCGTCGCTTTATCAAATTTGGCGACTTTGCGAACAGTTTCCGACGCTGGAGCAGCAATTTTCACAATTATAGTTGTGTTAAAATTAAACACCGCGATCGAGTACTGCTCCACACGCTGAACCAGCAATTCTCGAATTCTAAGAAACGATAAGAAAGGCTTATCCAATGCTTGGAATGTGCGAATTTCTGCATAGATATTGAATAAAACCAAATCGAGCATCGCCTTTTCACGTTTGTGACCTTGCCCTTGACGTGGCAGGCTCAAGCTGCTTCAATAATGTAAAAATCTTATTCGGCATCTCCAATAAACTCACATTTGTTTACATTAACACGCATTCCTTCATGGACTTGTGACGAATTACAAACAAATATTGCAACTTCAAGTGTTCCATTTAATTTCGTTTCTGGGTGCAAGCTCCTTTCTTTTCACTCTAGTCAGTCTGAACTTATTACACAGAGTGATATTTTCAAATCCAGGCGCCCCAAATAATTTTGTCGTTTTCAAAAGTTTCAAGAGAAGGAGAGTTGACAGAGAAGCTAAATTATTCCAAATTATTCCCATTTAGTTCTCTGACAACGTTAAAGACAATGTTGAAATATATAAATACAAAATTTCACACCATAAAAACGAAGTATTTGGGAATTATGTATAAAAAAAGTCGAAGTTATTTATGTTAATTTGGCGTGATTTGCTATGGTTCAAAAAAATGCAAAAATATTAGGTTGATTTGGGGTTGTTTCGGATGATATGGGTTTCTTTGAGGATTGTTTGGAATGGTTATTGATGGTTGGCAGGGTTTAGCTTTGGCGGATTAAACGAAATTTTTGGTAATTATAATGTGACTAGCTGAATGTACCCGGCGTTGCCCGGACGTAGATTAAATAAACGCAGTGTTGACAAAAGTGGTGTATTTGTGATGTAGACTAATCGACATTATAATACAATTAAACAAAAATGCTCTACTTTTCCAATCACAAAATAAACAAATTAGCTGAAATTAACCTGCATTGCCAGGACCGGGTACTTCAATATGATTTGGAAAATGACGATAATTTCGTTTCTGGGTGCAAGCTCCTTTTTTTTCACTCTTTTTCACTCTTCAAGAGAAGGAGAGTTGACAGAGAAGCTGAATTATTCCAAATTATTCCCATTTAGTTCTCTAACAACGTTAAAGAATGTCGTCGAAGAATGTTGAAATAAATACATAATTTCACACCATAAAAACGATGTATTTGGTGTAGTTTTGGATGATAAGGGTTTTTTTGGGGATTGTTTTGAATGGTTATTGATGGTTGGCGGGGTTTAGCTTTGGCGGATTAAACGAAACTTTTGGTAATTTTAATGGGATTGGGTTTAGTTTGGCTTGGTAAGAAGTGGTTGGGGTGATATAGCGGAAGTCGAAGTAATTTATGCGAGTTTAGCGTAGTTTGCTTGGAATTCGTAATTTTTTTACATTTTACGTTGATGTGGGGTAGTTTGGAATGGCAAGTGTATGATTTTTGAGAGTAGTTTGGAATGGTACATTATGTTTAGGGGTGTTTAACGTATTCAGGTAACATATACAGAAAATTTGGTAATTTTAAAATGAACAATTATAGTGCGAACCTCTTGAGCTCTATTTTCGGTAATAAAATGCAATAGGAAAGATAGTAAAAAAGACTATTTCCATCACTTTTCAGAGGAATTATACGTGGTGGTATTTGTACCCCGCTTACTATTCCTCCATCTTAGTTATAAATAATGCAGAACAATAATGAACACAATGTACATAAAATAAATAGTGTAAATCGTGTATAAGCACACATTACTTATGATGTCAGTGAAATCCGGTAAAACTGCAAATTTCGGATTTTGGCCGGAGCAGGTTTGGTGAAGATCAAATACACCACTATCATTAAATGAACGTAAAAATTAGCGTACGGTATATAAGTGGAGTCCGGTACGACGATGGTAATTTTTCGAAAATCGATTGGGGAGATATTTACTTAACGTCAAGAACAAATCGGGAATATTATATTAAAAAAATTTATTTAATAGCGATAGAACTTCGAATACTGATGCGTCGCCTCGACCTTGGCGACGTTGAGTACCAGCGTACCAGACGCTGAAGCAGCAATTTTAACAATTATATTAGGTGCACGTGCCTAGTGCGTATTAAAAAAAATTGGATTACCAAATAATACTCGCGCAGGTGTACTCGACTGGCCCGTCATAATTTGCACAAAATGAATTAACATACTAAAGTATATAAATATTTTGACGGGAATGTGGTGGGTGTAAAAATCTTATTCGGCCTCTCCGACAAACTAACACTTGTTTACATTAACATGCATGCCTTCATGGACCTGTGACGAATTACAAACAAATATCTAAATTTCAAGTGTTCCATTTGATTTCGTTTCTGGATGCAAGCGGTTTTTTTCACTCTTGTCAGTCTGAAATTATTACATAGTGATATTTTCACATCCAGGTGCCCTAAATTTATTTTGCCGCTGATTTCAAAAATTTTTCTGGAAGGAAAGTAGTCAGCAGTGGGGCTCGTCAGGGGTGGCAGGGTTGGCAGTGCCACTCCAAGTATAAATTTACTATCGAACACAAAATTAGTTCTGTAATTCAGTTGCAGAATTATGAATTTTTCAGATATTTTCACGAAAATTTAGCGCTTACACCGCCACTGGTATGAATGTCAGTGATATCTGGTACATACAACGGTGAAAATTTCGGGGCAAATTTGGTGAAAAACAAATACACCACTATCATTAACTAAACGTAAAAATTAGCGTACAAATATAAGTGGAGTCCGGTCCGATGCTGATAATTTTTCGAAAATTGATTGGGGGCAGATTTGGTTAACGCGAGGATCAAATGTTAAATTAAAATACTTTATTTGATAGCGGTAGACCTTCGAACACTGTTGCGTCGCCTCAGCGAATTTGGCGACTTTGCGAACAGTTTCCGACGCTGGAGCAGCAATTTTCACAATTGTAGTTGTGTTAAAATTAAACACCGCGATCGAGTACTGCTCCACACGCTGAACCAGCAATTCTCGAATTCTAAGAAACGATAAGAAAGGCTTATCCAACGCTTGGTATGTGCGAATTTCTGCATAGACACTCAATCAAACTAAATCGAGCATCGCCTTTTCACGTTTCTGACCTTGCCCTTGACGTGGCAGGCTCCAGCTGCTTCAATAATGTAAAAATCTTATTCGGCCTCTCCAATAAACTCACATTTGTTTACATTAACACGCATTCCCTCATGGACTTGTGACGAATTACAAACAAATATTTCAACTTTAAGTGTTCCATCTAATTTCGTTTCTGGGTGCAAGCTCCTTTATTTTCACTCTAGTCAGTCTAAACTTATTACACAGAGTTATATTTTCAAATCCAGGCGCCCTAAAGAATTTTGTCGTTGTTTTCAAAAGTTCCAAGAGAAGGAGAGTTGACATAGAAGCTAAATTATTCCAAATTATTCCCATTTAGTTCTCTGACAACGTTAAAGACAATGTTGAAATATATAAATACAAAATTTTACACCATAAAAACGAAGTATTTAGGAATTATGTATAAAAAAAGTCGAAGTTATTCTTCGCTCTTGAGCTCTATTTCCGGTATTAAAAATGCAATAGGAAAGATAGTAAGAAAGACTATTTCCATCACTTTGCACGGGAATTATACGTGGTGGTATTTGTTCTCCGCTTACTATTAGATTTTCAAACTGCTCCATCTTATAAATAATGCAGAACAATAATGAACGCAATGTACGTAAAATAAATAGTGTAAATAAATCGTGTCTAAGCATACAATACTTAAGCGTATGATGTCAGTGAAAATTTCGGATTTCGGCCGGAGCAGGTTTGGTGAAGAACAAATACACCACTATCATTAACTGAACGGTAAAAATTAGCGTACGAAAATAAGTGAAGTCCGGTCCGACGCTGGAAATTTTTCGAAAATCGATTGGGGAGAGTTTTGGTTAACGGCAAGAACAAATCGGGAATATTATATTAAAATAATTTATTTAATAGCGATAGAACTTTGAATACCGATGCGTCGCCTCGACCTTGGCGACGTTGAGTACCAGCGTTCCAGACGCTGAAGCAGCAATTTTCACAATTATATGAGGTGCACGTGCCTAGTGCGTATAAAAACAATTTGGATAACAAAAGAGATTAATTTGTATGTACCAAATAATACTCGCACAGGTGTACTCGTATGGCCCGTCATAATTTTCACAAAATCAATTTAAGAAATTAACATTCTAAAGTAAATAAATATTTTGACAGGAATGTTAAAAATCTTATTCGGTCTCTCCGACAAACTAACACTTGTTTACATTAACATGCATTCCTTCATGGACCTGTGACGAATTACAAACAAATATCGAAATTTCAAGTGTTCCATGTCAGTCTGAACTTATTACACAGTGATATTTTCACATTCAGGCGCCCTAAATTATTTTGACGTTGATTTATAAAGTTTCCCTGGAAGGAGAGTAGTCAGCAGGTGCCTCGTCAGGGGTGGCAGGGTTGGCAGTGCCACTCCAAGTATAAATTTACTATCGAACACAAAGATAGTTCTGATTCAATTGCAGAATTTCGAATTTTTCAGATATTTTTACGAAACTCTAGCGCTTACACCGCCTTTATACCTCTTTAAAGTTAAAAACCATAGAGCTGTTTATACAAATGCACGCATGTTGAAAAGGTAGGGCTTGCCCCGTCAGCGTGTTGCAATTCAGAAATACGTTTATGTTTGCATCTCAACTGGAACAAATATTTATTGGAAGGTGGAAGAGAATCGAAATAGGTATCAGCCTATTTAATATTCAGAATAACGACTATTAGTCGGAACAATATATTTTATGTGCAGATATTTATTAATATTTTATGATTTAATACGATAAGGCATTTATAAATAACACAACCAAATAGAAGATTTTGATTGAAAACGATTAATAATTTATGGTAGCCGAAGTAATTTAAGTGAGTTTGGCATAGCTTGCTATGTTTTGTAGCATTTTTGTAATTTTAAAGTGATTAGGCTAATTTTGGGGCGGTAAGGGGTAGTTGGGGGTGATTTATAGTAGCCGAAGTAATTTAGGTGAGTTTGGAATAGTTTGCTATGGTTTGTAGCATTTTTTGTTATTTTAAAGTGATTGGGCTTAGTTTGGGGTGGTAAGGGGTAGTTGGGGGTGATTTATGGTAGCCGAAGTAATTCAGGTGAGTTTGAGATAGTTTGCTATGGCTTGTAGCATTTTTCGTAATTTTAAAGTGATTGGGCTTATTTTGGGATGGTAAGGGGTAGTTGGGGGTGATTTATGGTAGCCGAAGTAATTTAGGTGAGTTAGGCATAGTTTGCTATGGTTTGTAGCATTTTTTGTAATTTTAAAGTGATTGGGCTTATTTTGGGGGTGATTTATGGTAGCCGAAGTAATTTAGGTGAGTTAGGCATAGTTTGCTATGGTTTGTAGCATTTTTTGTAATTTTAAAGTGATTGGGTTTAGTTTGTGGTTGGTAAGGGGTAGTTGGGGGTGATTTATGGTAGCCGAAGTAATTCAGGTGAGTTTGAGATAGTTTGCTACGGTTTGTAGAATTTTTTTGTAATTTTAAAGTGATTGAGCCTATTTTGGGGTGGTAAGGGGTAGTTGGGGGTGATTTATGGAAGCCAAAGTAATTTAGATGAGTTTGGCATAGTTTGATATGGCTTGTAACATTTTTTGTAATTTTAAAGTGATTGGGCTGAGTTTGGGGTGGTAAGGGGTAGTTGGGGGTGATTTATGGTAGCCGCAGTAATTTAAGTGGGTTCGGCATAGTTTGCTATGGTTTGTAGCATTTTTTGTAATTTTAAAGTGATTGGGCTTATTTTGGGGTGGTAAGGGGTAGTTGGGGGTGATTTATGGTAGCCGAAGGAAATTAGGTAAGTTAGGCATAGTTTGCTATGGTTTGTAGCATTTTTTGTAATTTTAAAGTGATTGGGCTTATTTTGGGGTGGTAAGGGGTAGTTGGGGGTGATTTATGGAAGCCAAAGTAATTTAGATGAGTTTGGCATAGTTTGATAAGGCTTGTAACATTTTTTGTAATTTTAAAGTGATTGGGCTGAGTTTGGGGTGGTAAGGGGTAGTTGGGGGTGATTTATGATAGCCGAAGTAATTTAAGTGAGTTTGGCATAGTTTGCTATGGTTTGTAGCATTTTTTGTAATTTTAAAGTGATTGGGCTTATTTTGGGGTAGTAAGGGGTTGTTGGGGGTGATTTATGTTAGCCGAAGTAATTTAGGTGAGTTAGGCATCGTTTGCTATAGTTTGTAGCATTTTTTTGTAATTTTAAAGTGATTGGGCTTATTTTGGGGTAGTAAGGGGTTGTTGGGGGTGATTTATGTTAGCCGAAGTAATTTAAGTGAGTTTGGCATAGTTTGCTATGGTTTGTAGCATTTTTTGTAATTTTAAAGTGATTGGGCTTATTTTGGGGTGGTAAGGGGTAGTTGGGGCTGATTTATGGTAGCCGAAGTAATTTAGGTGAGTTAGGCATAGTTTGCTATGGTTTGTAGCATTTTTTTGTAATTTTAAAGTGATTGGGCTTATTTTGGGGTAGTAAGGGGTTGTTGGGGGTGATTTATGTTAGCCGAAGTAATTTAAGTGAGTTAGGCATAGTTTGCTATGGTTTGTAGCATTTTTTGTAATTTTAAAGTGATTGGGATGAGTTAGGGGTGGTAAGGGGTAGTTGGGGGTGATTTATGTTAGCCGAAGTAATTTAAGTGAGTTAGGCATAGTTTGCTATGGTTTGTAGCATTTTTTGTAATTTTAAAGTGATTGGGATGAGTTAGGGGCGGTAAGGGGTAGTTGGGGGTGATTTATGATAGCCGAAGTAATTTAAGTGAGTTTGGCATAGTTTGCTATGGTTTGTAGCATTTTTTGTAATTTTAAAGTGATTGGGCTTATTTTGGGGTAGTAAGGGGTTGTTGGGGGTGATTTATGTTAGCCGAAGTAATTTGGGTGAGTTAGGCATAGTTTGCTATGGTTTGTAGCATTTTTTGTAATTTTAAAGTGATTGGGATGAGTTAGGGGTGGTAAGGGGTAGTTGGGGGTGATTTATGATAGCCGAAGTAATTTAAGTGAGTTTGGCATAGTTTGCTATGGTTTGTAGCATTTTTTGTAATTTTAAAGTGATTGGGCTTATTTTGGGGTAGTAAGGGGTTGTTGGGGGTGATTTATGTTAGCCGAAGTAATTTAGGTGAGTTAGGCATAGTTTGCTATGGTTTGTAGCATTTTTGATAATTTTAAAGTGATTGGGCTTATTTTGGGGTGGTAAGGGGTAGTTTGGGGTGATTTATGGAAGTCAAAGTAATTTAGATGAGTTTGGCATAGCTTGCTACGGTTTGTAGAATTTTTTTGTAATTTTAAAGTGATTGGGCTTATTTTGGGGTGGTAAGGGGTAGTTTGGGGTGATTTATGGAAGTCAAAGTAATTTAGATGAGTTTGGCATAGTTTGCTACGGTTTGTAGAATTTTTTTGTAATTTTAAAGTGATTGGGCTTATTTTGGGGTGGTAAGGGGTAGTTGGGGGTGATTTTTGGTAGACGAAATAATATGTGTGAGTTGGACATAATCTGCCATGATTTGTGTCATTTTGTTTTATTTTAAAGTGATTGGAGTTACTTGGGGTTGCTAAGGGGTGGTAAGGGATGATTTAAAATAACGGATCTAGTTTATGTCAGTTTGGCATAGTTCGGGAATTTTTTGGGGTTGATTTGGTAAAGTTTGCAGTGGTAAGAGATATTTGAGGATGTTTAATGTTGACGGATTAAATTTGGAGTGATTTGGTAATTTTTAATTGAGTCACGGATCGACATTATAATTGAAATCAAAATTATAATTGAAATATCTGCGGCCTCGCTAGGTACGGCAAAAGTATGATCACGAAAGCAGAAACTCGACGTTGAAATTGTTTAGGTTAAATAAGTGCTTTTAATGTAAACCGGTCGCCCGTCGTCGAAGTTGTTTTGGCTAGATACGTGCTTCTAACATAAACACGGTCTCCGCGATCCGATCATTTTTTGTTTATTTTAGCCGGTTTTTATTGAATTACAAAGGAACCGGGCCGAATTTCGCAAAATCCCTTCTTAGTGTTCAGTTTCGGCACATGATACACCCGTGTCTAAAATTTCAAGTCTCCAGCCCTCACGGTTTGGGCTGTGGGTTGATTATGAATCAGTGTGTAGATGTGTAGATGAATGAGTGAATGAATGAGTGTGTCAGTGAGGACACTTCGCTTTATATATATAGATTGGGCTTTGGTTGGCTTGGTAAGAAGTGGTTGGGGTGATTTAGGGGAATTCGAAGTCATTTATGCGAGTTTGGCGTAGTTTGCTTAGAATTCGTAATTTTTTTTTAATTATGGGTTGACCTGGAGTAGTTTTGAATGGTAAGTGTATGACTTTTAGGGATAGTTTGGAATGGTGCGTTATGTTTGGGGTGTTTAACGTATTCAGGTAAATTTTACAAAAATTTTGGTAATTTTAAAATGAAGAATTAAAGTGCGAACCTCTTGAGCTCTATTTCCGGTATTAAAAATGCAATAGGAAAAATAGTAAAAAAGACTATTTCCATCACTTTTCACGGGAATTATACATGGTGGTATTTGTTCTCCGCTTACTATTAGATTTTCAAACTGCTCCATCTTAGTTATAAATAATGCAGAACCATTAATGAACGCAATGTACGTAAAATAAATAGTGTAAATCGTGTATGAGCACACAATACTTAAGAGTATGATGTCAGTGAAAATTTCGGATTTTGCCCGGAGCAGGTTTGGTGAAGAACAAATACACCACTATCATTAACTGAACGTAAAAATTAGCGTACGATAATAAGTGAAGTCCGGTCCGACGCTGGAAATTTTTCGAAAATCGATTGGGGAGAGTTGTGGTTACCGGCAAGAACAAATCGGGAATATCGGGAATAAAATAATTTATTTAATAGCGATAGAACTTCGAATACCGATGCGTCGCCTCGACCTTGGCGACGTTGAATACCAGCGTTCCAGACGCTGAAGCAGCAATTTTTACAATTATACTAGCTGAATGTACCCGGCGTTGCCCGGACGTAGATTAAATAAACGCAGTGTTGACAAAAGTGGTGTATTGGTGATGTAGACTAATCGACATTATAATACAATTAAACAGGAATGCTCTACTTTTCCAATCACAAAATAAACAAATATGCTGAAATTAACCTGCATTGCCAGGACCGGGTACTTCAATATGATTTGGAAAAAGAGGATACCTTGGTTGATATCAGATGATAAATCTTGAATAGACTCTTTAGGCAAAGACGCAGTTTGGAGGTGTTCTTTAAGCGATTACAGGAAATCGAAATTAAGGTTAGATAATTTTCGGGAAAATCGAAGTTTACAAATTAGCTGATCATGTTATGATAACTTGAAAACACAATTGAAACATTTCTCCTGCTGCAGTCATCTCACAAACAGAACAGTATGTAGATGATTTTGTCTTATTTTCAAAATAAACAAACTCTTCAGCATAAATATCTCCTTCTGAGCTGCACAAAATTATTAAAACCTGGCCGCAACTTGTTGAACAATTAAAGTGCGCACCTCTTGAGCTCCCGTTCCAGTATTAAAATATCAATACCAATACCATAGATAGTAAAAAAGACAATTTTTATCACCTTTCACGAGGATAATGTGGTGTGTATTTGTACTCCGCTAGATTTTCAAACTTCTCCATCTTAGTTATAAATGATGTAAGGCAATAATGAACACAATGTACGTAAAATAAATAGTGTAAATCGTGTATAAGCACACATAACTTAAGCGTATGATGTCAGTGAAATCCAGTCAGACTGCAAATTTCGGATTTCGGCCGAAGCAGATTTGGTGAAGAACAAATACACCACTATCATTGAATGAACGTAAAAATTAGCGTACGACTATAAGTGGAGTCCGGTCCGACGCTGGAAAATTTTCGAAAATCGATTGGGGAAAAATTTATTTAACGGCATGTTTACATTAACATGCATTCCTTCATGGACCTGTGACGAATTACAAACAAATATCGAAATTTCAAGTGTTCCATATGATTTCGTTTCTGTATGCAAGCGGTTTTTTCACTCGTCAGTCTGAACTTACTACACAGTTATATTTTCACATCCAGGCAACCTAAATTATTTTGCCGTTGATTTCAAAAATTTCCCTGAAAGGAGAGTAGTCAACAGTGGGGCTCATCAGGGGTGGCAGGGTTGGCAGTGCCACTCCAAGTATAAATTTACTATCGAACACAAAATTAGTTCTGCAATTCAATTGCAAAATTATGAATTTTTAGATATTTTAACGAAAATCTAGCGCTTACACCGCTTTAAAAATAAAAACCATAGAGCTCTTTGTACAATGGAGAAAAAGTCCTTAATATTTGCGATGTAAATGCACGCATGTTAAGAAGGTAGGGCTTGCCCCGTCAGCGTGTTGCAATTCAGAACATAAGTTTATGTTTGCATCTCAACTGGAATAATTATTTATAGGAAGGTGCATATTTAATATTCAGAATAACGTCTATTAGTCGAAACAATATATTTTAGATGCAGATATTTCTTAATATTTTATGATTTTTGGCCTACAAAGTCTACAACAGTACGTTTTTTCCATTTAAAAAAAAATTAAAACATTTAGTCGAACTTGTACTTGCAAATCTCGCTTAATCAATCAACTTGTCAACGATTGCAATAGAGGAACAATTAATGAAGACTTTGCTTAATAGTAAGGAATTTTATGACATAATTAGTGGGCTTAGTTTGGGTTGTAAGGGGTATTTGGGGGTGATTTATGCTAGCTGAAGTAATTTGCGTCAGTTTGGCATAGTTTGCTATGATTTGTAACATTTTTTGTAATTTTAAAGTGATTGTTCTTAGTTTGGGGTAGTAAGGGGTAGTTGGGGGTGATTTATGGTAGCCGTAGTAATTTAGGTGATTTTGGCATAGTTTGTTATGGTTTGTAGCATTTTTTGTAATTTTAAAGTGATTGTTCTTAGTTTGGGGTGGTAAGGGGTAGTTCGGGGTGATTTATGATAGCCGAAGTGATTTGGGTCAGTTTGGCATAGTTTCCTATGGTTTGTGGCATTTTTTGTAATTTTAAAGTGATTGTTCTTAGTTTGGGGTGGTAAGGGGTAGTTGGGGGTTATGGTAGCCGTAGTAATTTAGGTGATTTTGGCATAGTTTGTTATGGTTTGTAGCATTTTTTGTAATTTTAAAGTGATTGTTCTTAGTTTGGGTTGGTAAGGGGTAGTTGGGGGTGATTTATGGTAGCCGAAGTAATTTGGGTGAGTTTGGCATAGTTTGCTATGATTTGTAACATTTTTTGTAATTTTAAAGTGATTGTTCTTAGTTTGGGGTGGTAAGGGATAGTTGGGGGTGATTTATGATAGCCGAAGTAATTTGGGTGAGTTTGGCATAGTTTCCTATGGTTTGTGGCATTTTTTGTAATTTTAAAGTGATTGGGTTTAGTTTGGGGAGGTAAGGGGTAGTTGGGGGTGATTTATGGTAGCCGAAGTAATTTGGGAGAGTTTGGCATAGTTTGCTATGATTTGTAACATTTTTTGTAATTTTAAAGTGATTGTTCTTAGTTTGGGGTGGTAAGGGTTAGTTGGGGGTGATTTATGGTAGCCAAAGTAATTTGGGTGAGTTTGGCATAGTTTGCTATGGTTTGTATCATTTTTTGTAATTTTAAAGTGATTGGGCTCAGTTTGGGGTGGTAAGGGGTAGTTGGGGGTGATTTATGGTAGCCGAAGTAATTTGGGTGAGTTTGGCATAGTTTGCTATGATTTGTAACATTTTTTGTAATTTTAAAGTGATTGTTCTTAGTTTGGGGTAGTAAGGGGTAGTTGGGGGTGATTTATGGTAGCCGTAGTAATTTTGGCCAGTTTGGCATAGTTTGCTATGATTTGTAACATTTTTTGTAATTTTAAAGTGATTGTTCTTAGTTTGGGGTGGTAAGGGGTAGTTGGGGTGATTAATGGTAGCCGTAGTAATTTAGGTGATTTTGGCATAGTTTGTTATGGTTTGTAGCATTTTTTGTAATTTTAAAGTGATTGTTCTTAGTTTGGGGTGGTAAGGGGTAGTTGGGGGTGATTTATGGTAGCCGAAGTAATTTGGGTGAGTTTGGTATAGTTTGCTATGATTTGTAACATTTTTTGTAATTTTAAAGTGATTGTTCTTAGTTTGGGGTAGTAAGGGGTAGTTGGGTTGATTTATGGTAGCCGAAGTAATTTGGGTGAGTTTGGCATAGTTTGCTATGGTTTGTATCATTTTTTGTAATTTTAAAGTGATTTAGCTTAGTTTGGGGTGGTAAGGGGTAGTTGGGGATGATTTATGGTAGCCCAAGTAATTTGGGTGATTTTGGCATAGTTTGCTATGGTTTGTATCATTTTTTGTAATTTTAAAGTGATTTGGCTTAGTTTGTGGAGGTAAGGGGTAGTTGGGGGTGATTTATGGTAGCCGAAGTAATTTGGGTGAGTTTGGCATAGTTTGCTATGGTTTGTATCATTTTTTGTAATTTTAAAGTGATTGTTCTTAGTTTGGAGTAGTAAGGGGTAGTTGGGGGTGATTTATGGTAGCCAAAGTAATTTGGGTGAGTTTGGCATAGTTTGCTATGGTTTGTATCATTTTTTGTAATTTTAAAGTGATTGGGCTCAGTTTGGGGTGGTAAGGGGTAGTTGGGGGTGATTTATGGTAGCCGAAGTAATTTGGGTGAGTTTGGCATAGTTTGCTATGATTTGTAACATTTTTTGTAATTTTAAAGTGATTGTTCTTAGTTTGGGGTAGTAAGGGGTAGTTGGGGGTGATTTATGGTAGCCGTAGTAATTTTGGCCAGTTTGGCATAGTTTGCTATGATTTGTAACATTTTTTGTAATTCTAAAGTGATTGTTCTTAGTTTGGGGTAGTAAGGGGTAGTTGGGGGTGATTTATGGTAGCCATAGTAATTTAGGTGATTTTGGCATAGCTTGTTATGGTTTGTAGCATTTTTTGTAATTTTAAAGTGATTGTTCTTAGTTTGGGTTGGTAAGGGGTAGTTGGGGGTGATTTATGGTAGCCGAAGTAATTTGGGTGAGTTTGGCATAGTTTGCTATGATTTGTAACATTTTTTGTAATTTTAAAGTGATTGTTCTTAGTTTGGGGTGGTAAGGGATAGTTGGGGGTGATTTATGATAGCCGAAGTAATTTGGGTGAGTTTGGCATAATTTCCTATGGTTTGTGGCATTTTTTGTAATTTTAAAGTGATTGGGTTTAGTTTGGGGAGGTAAGGGGTAGTAGGGGGTGATTTATGGTAGCCGAAGTAATTTGGGAGAGTTTGGCATAGTTTGCTATGATTTGTAACATTTTTTGTAATTTTAAAGTGATTGTTCTTAGTTTGGGGTGGTAAGGGTTAGTTGGGGGTGATTTATGGTAGCCAAAGTAATTTGGGTGAGTTTGGCATAGTTTGCTATGGTTTGTATCATTTTTTGTAATTTTAAAGTGATTGGGCTCAGTTTGGGGTGGTAAGGGGTAGTTGGGGGTGATTTATGGTAGCCGAAGTAATTTGGGTGAGTTTGGCATAGTTTGCTATGATTTGTAACATTTTTTGTAATTTTAAAGTGATTGTTCTTAGTTTGGGGTAGTAAGGGGTAGTTGAAGGTGATTTATGGTAGCCGTAGTAATTTTGGCCAGTTTGGCATAGTTTGCTATGATTTGTAACATTTTTTGTAATTTTAAAGTGATTGTTCTTAGTTTGGGGTGGTAAGGGGTAGTTGGGGTGATTAATGGTAGCCGTAGTAATTTAGGTGATTTTGGCATAGTTTGTTATGGTTTGTAGCATTTTTTGTAATTTTAAAGTGATTGTTCTTAGTTTGGGGTGGTAAGGGGTAGTTGGGGGTGATTTATGGTAGCCGAAGTAATTTGGGAGAGTTTGGTATAGTTTGCTATGATTTGTAACATTTTTAGTAATTTTAAAGTGATTGTTCTTAGTTTGGGGTAGTAAGGGGTAGTTGGGGGTGATTTATGGTAGCCGTAGTAATTTAGGTGATTTTGGCATAGTTTGTTATGGTTTGTAGCATTTTTTGTAATTTTAAAGTGATTGTTCTTAGTTTGGGGTGGTAAGGGGTAGTTGGGGGTGATTTATGATAGCCGAAGTAATTTGGGTGAGTTTGGCATAGTTTGCTATGATTTGTAACATTTTTTGTAATTTTAAAGTGATTGTTCTTAGTTTAGGGTGGTAAGGGTTAGTTGGGGGTGATTTATGGTAGCCAAAGTAATTTGGGTGAGTTTGGCATAGTTTGCTATGGTTTGTATCATTTTTTGTAATTTTAAAGTGATTGGGCTCAGTTTGGGGTGGTAAGGGGTAGTTGGGGGTGATTTATGGTAGCCGAAGTAATTTGGGTGAGTTTGGCATAGTTTGCTATGATTTGTAACATTTTTTGTAATTTTAAAGTGATTGTTCTTAGTTTGGGGTGGTAAGGGGTAGTTGGGGGTGATTTATGGTAGCCAAAGTAATTTGGGTGAGTTTGGCATAGTTTGCTATGGTTTGTATCATTTTTTGTAATTTTAAAGTGATTGGGCTCAGTTTGGGATGGTAAGGGGTAGTTGGGGGAGATTTATGGTAGCCGAAGTAATTTGGGTGAGTTTGGCATAGTTTGCTATGATTTGTAACATTTTTTGTAATTTTAAAGTGATTGTTCTTAGTTTGGGGTGGTAAGGGGTAGTTGGGGTGATTAATGGTAGCCGTAGTAATTTAGGTGATTTTGGCATAGTTTGTTATGGTTTGTAGCATTTTTTGTAATTTTAAAGTGATTGTTCTTAGTTTGGGGTGGCAAGGGGTAGTTGGGGGTGATTTATGGTAGCCGAAGTAATTTGGGTGAGTTTGGCATAGTTTGCTATGATTTGTAACATTTTTTGTAATTTTAAAGTGATTGTTCTTAGTTTGGGGTGGTAAGGGGTAGTTGGGGTGATTAATGGTAGCCGTAGTAATTTAGGTGATTTTGGCATAGTTTGTTATGGTTTGTAGCATTTTTTGTAATTTTAAAGTGATTGTTCTTAGTTTGGGGTGGTAAGGGGTAGTTGGGGGTGATTTATGGTAGCCGAAGTAATTTGGGTGAGTTTGGCATAGTTTGCTATGATTTGTAACATTTTTTGTAATTTTAAAGTGATTGTTTTTAGTTTGGGGTGGTAAGGGGTAGTTGGGGGTGATTTATGGTAGCCGAAGTAATTTGGGTGAGTTTGGCATAGTTTGCTATGATTTGTAACATTTTTTGTAATTTTAAAGTGATTGTTCTTAGTTTGGGGTAGTAAGGGGTAGTTGGGGGTGATTTATGGTAGCCGTAGTAATTTAGGTGAGTTTGGCATAGTTTGCTATGATTTGTAACAATTTTTGTAATTTTAAAGTGATTGTTCTTAGTTTGGGGTGGTAAGGGGTAGTTGGGGGTGATTTATGGTAGCCGAAGTAATTTGGGTGAGTTTGGCATAGTTTGCTATGATTTGTAACATTTTTTGTAATTTTGAAGTGATTGTTCTTAGTTTGGGGTAGTAAGGGGTAGTTGGGGGTGATTTATGGTAGCCGTAGTAATTTAGGTGATTTTGGCATAGTTTGTTATGGTTTGTAGCATTTTTTGTAATTTTAAAGTGATTGTTCTTAGTTTGGGGTGGTAAGGGGTAGTTGGGGGTGATTTATGATAGCCGAAGTAATTTGGGTGAGTTTGGCATAGTTTGTTATGGTTTGTAGCATTTTTTGTAATTTTAAAGTGATTGTTCTTAGTTTGGGGTGGTAAGGGGTAGTTGGGGGTGAATTTTGGTAGCCGAAATAATGTGTGTGAGTTCGAAATAGACTGCTATGGTTTGTGTCATTTTGTTTTATTTTAAAGTGATTGGAGTTACTTGGGGTTGCTAAGGGGTGGTAAGGGATGATTTAAGATAACGGATCTAATTTATGTCAGTTTGGCGTAGTTCGGGAATTTTATGGGGTTGCTTTGGTGAAGTTTGCAATGGTAAGAGATATTTGAGGATGTTTAATGTAGACGGATTAAATTTGGAGTGGTTTGGTAATTTTTAAATGAGTCACGGATCGGACATTATAATTGAAATCAAAATTAAAATTGAAATATCTGCGCCTCGCTAGGTACGGAAAAAGTATGATCTGGAAAGCAGAAACGCGACGACGTTGAAAGTGCTTTTAATGTAAACCGGTCGCCCGACGTCGAACTTGTTTTGGCTAGACACCTGCTTCTAACAAAAACACGGTCTCCGCGAGCCGATCATTTTTTGTTTATTTTAACCGGTTTTTATTCGGTTTTTATTTAAATACAAAGGAACCGGACCGAATTTTGCAAAATCTCCTTCTTAGCGTTCATTTTCGGCCCATGATAGACCCGTGTCTAAAATTTCAAGTCTCCAGCCCTCCCGGTTTGGGCTGTAGGTTGTCGGTGAATCAGTGAATGTGTAGATGTGTAGATGTGTAGATGAGTGTGTCAGTGAGGACACTTCGCTTTATATATATAGATGAGGTGCACGTGCCTAGTGCGTATAAAAACAATTTGGATAACAAAAGAGATTAATTTGAATGTACCAAATAATACTCGCACAGGTGTACTCGTATGGCCCGTCATAATTTTCACGAAATGAATTTAAGAAATTAACATTCTAAAGTAAATAAATATTTTGACGGGAATGTTAAAAATCTTATTCGGCCTTTCCGACAAACTAACACTTGTTTACATTAACATGCATTCCTTCATGGACCTGTGACGAATTACAAACGAATACCGAAATTTCAAGTGTTCCACGTCAGTCTGAACTTATTACACAGTGATATTTTCACATTCAGGCGCCCTAAATTATTTTGCCGTTGATTTCAAAAGTTTCCCTGGAAGGAGAGTATTCAGCAAGGGGCTCGTCAGGGGTGGCAGAGTTGGCAGTGCCACTCCAAATATAAATTTACTATCGAACACAACAATAGTTCTGTAATTCAATTGCAGAATTTCGAAATTTTCAGATATTTTCACGAAAATCTAGGGTTTACACCGCGTTTATACCACTTTAAAGTTAAAAACCATAGAGCTGTTTATACAAATTCACGCATGTTGAGAAGGTAGGGCTTGCCCCGTCAGCGTGTTGCAATTCAGAAATACGTTTATGTTTGCATCTCAACTGGAACAAATAATTATTGGAAAGTGGAAGAAAATCAAAATTGGTATTAGCAAATTTAGTATTCAGAATAACGTCTATTAGTCGAAACAATATGTTTTATGTGCAGATATTTATTAATATTTTATGATTTAATACGATAAGGCATTTATAAATGACACAACCAAATGGAAGATTTTGATTGAAAATGATTATTAATTTATGGTAACCGAAGTAATTTAGGTGAGTTTGGCATAGTTTGCTATGGTTTGTATCATTTTTTGTAATTTTAAAGTGATTTGGCTTAGTTTGTGGAGGTAAGGGGTAGTTGGGGGTGATTTATGGTAGCCGAAGTAATTTGGGTGAGTTTGGCATAGTTTGCTATGGTTTGTATCATTTTTTGTAATTTTAAAGTGATTTAGCTTAGTTTGGGGTGGTAAGGGGTAGTTGGGGATGATTTATGGTAGCCCAAGTAATTTGGGTGATTTTGGCATAGTTTGCTATGGTTTGTATCATTTTTTGTAATTTTAAAGTGATTTGGCTTAGTTTGTGGAGGTAAGGGGTAGTTGGGGGTGATTTATGGTAGCCGAAGTAATTTGGGTGAGTTTGGCATAGTTTGCTATGGTTTGTATCATTTTTTCTAATTTTAAAGTGATTGGGCTTAGTTTGGGGCGGTAAGGGGTAGTTGGGGGTGATTTATAATAGCCGAAGTAATTTGGGTGAGTTTGGCATAGTTTGCTATGGTTTGTGGCATTTTTTGTAATTTTAAAGTGATTGGGCTTAGTTTGGGGCGGTAAGGGGTAGTTGGGGGTGATTTATGGTAGCCGAAGTAATTTGGGTGAGTTTGGCATAGTTTGCTATGGTTTGTGGCATTTTTTGTAATTTAAAAGTGATTTGGCTTAGTTTGTGGTGGTACGGGGTAGTTGGGGGTGATTTATGGTAGCCGAAGTAATTTGGGTGATTTTGGCTTAGTTTGCTATGGTTTGTAGCATTTTTTGTAATTTTAAAGTGATTTGGTTTAGTTTGGGGTGGTAAGGGGTAGTTGGGGGTGATTTATAATAGCCGAAGTAATTTGGGTGAGTTTGGCATAGTTTGCTATGGTTTGTGGCATTTTTTGTAATTTTAAAGTGATTGGGCTTAGTTTGGGGCGGTAAGGGGTAGTTGGGGGTGATTTATGATAGCCGAAGTAATTTGGGTGAGTTTGGCATAGTTTGCTATGGTTTGTAGCATTTTTTGTAATTTTAAAGTGATTTGGCTTAGTTTGTGGAGGTAAGGGGTAGTTGGGGGTGATTTATGGTAGCCGAAGTAATTTGGGTGAGTTTGGCATAGTTTGCTATGGTTTGTATCATTTTTTCTAATTTTAAAGTGATTGGGCTTAGTTTGGGGCGGTAAGGGGTAGTTGGGGGTGATTTATAATAGCCGAAGTAATTTGGGTGAGTTTGGCATAGTTTGCTATGGTTTGTGGCATTTTTGTAATTTTAAAGTGATTGGGCTTAGTTTGGGGTGGTAAGGGGTAGTTGGGGGTGATTTATGATAGCCGAAGTAATTTGGGTGAGTTTGGCATAGTTTGCTATGGTTTGTAGCATTTTTTGTAATTTTAAAGTGATTGGGCTTAGTTTGTGGTGGTAAGGGGTAGTTGGGGGTGATTTATGGTAGCCGTAGTAATTTGGGTGATTTTGGCATAGTTTGCTATGGTTTGTATCATTTTTTGTAATTTTAAAGTGAGTGGGCTTAGTTTGGGGCGGTAAGGTGTAGTTGGGGGTGATTTATAATAGCCGAAGTAATTTGGGTGAGTTTGGCATAGTTTGCTATGGTTTGTGGCATTTTTTGTAATTTTAAAGTGATTGGGCTTAGTTTGAGGTGGTAAGGGGTAGTTGTAACATGTATTTGTAACATTTTTTGTAATTTTAAAGTGATTGCGCTTAGTTTGGGGTGGTAAGGGGTAGTTGGGGGTGATTTATGGTAGCCGAAGTAATTTGGGTGAGTTTGGCATAGTTTGCTATGGTTTGTGGCATTTTTTGTAATTTTAAAGTGATTGGGCTTAGTTTGGGGTGGTAAGGGGTAGTTGGAGGTGATTTATGATAGCCGAAGTAATTTGGGTGAGTTTGGCATAGTTTTGCTATTGTTTGTAGCATTTTTTCTAATTTTAAAGTGATTGGGCTTAGTTTGGGGTGGTAAGGGGTAGTTGGGGGTAAATTTTGGTAGCCGAAATAATTTGGGTGAGTTTGGCATAGTTTGCTATGGTTTTTATCATTTTTTGTAATTTTAAAGTGATTTAGCTTAGTTTGGGGTGGTAAGGGGTAGTTGGGGATGATTTATGGTAGCCCAAGTAATTTTGGTGATTTTGGCATTTTGGTTTTGCTATTGTTTGTAGCATTTTTTCTAATTTTAAAGTGATTGGGCTTAGTTTGGGGTGGTAAGGGGTAGTTGGGGGTGAATTTTGGTAGCCGAAATAATGTGTGTGAGTGTGAGAATAGTCTGCTATGGTTTGTGTCATTTTGTTTTATTTTAAAGTGATTGGAGTTACTTGGGGTTGCTAAGGGGTGGTAAGGGATGATTTAAGATAACGGATCTAATTTGTCAGTTTGGCGTAGTTCGGGAATTTTTTGGGGTTGATTTGGTAAAGTTTGCAATGGTAAAAGATATTTGAGGATTTTTAATGTAGGCGGATTAAATTTGGAGTGGTTTGGTAATTTTTAAATGAGTCACGGATCGGGGACATTATAATTGAAATCAAAATTATAATTGAAATATCTGCGCCTCGCTAGGTACGGCAAAAGTATGATCAGGAACGCAGAAAGTGAAAGTGCTTTTAATGTAAACCGGTCGCCCGACGTCGAAGTTGTTTTGGCTAGACACGTGCTTCTAAAAAAAACCCGGTCTCCGCGAGCCGATCATTTTTTGCTTATTTTAACCGGTTTTTATTCGGTTTTTATTCAAATACAAAGGAACCGGACCGAATTTTGCAAAATCTCCTTATTAGCGTTCATTCTCGGCCCTTGATAGACCCGTGTCTAAAATTTCAAGTCTCCATCCCTCACGGTTTGGGCTGTAGGTTGTCGGTGAATCAGTGAATGTGTAGATGTGTAGATGAGTGTGTCAGTGAGGACACTTCGCTTTATATATAGATTGGAGTTACTTGGGGTTTCTAAGGGGTGGTAAGGGATGATTTAAAATTACGGATCTAGTTTATGTCAGTTTGGCATAGTTCGGGAATTTTTTGGGGTTGATTTGGTAAAGTTTGCAGTGGTAAGAGATATTTGAGGATGTTTAATGTTGACGGATTAAATTTGGAGTAATTTGGTAATTTTTAATTGAGTCACGGATCGACATTATAATTGAAATCAAAATTATAATTGTAATATCGGCGGCCTCGCTAGGTACGGCAAAAGTATGATCACGAAAGTTTCGGCACATGATACACCCGTGTCTAAAATTTCAAGTCTCCAGCCCTCACGGTTTGGGCTGTGGGTTGATTATGAATCAGTGTGTAGATGAATGAGTGAATGAGTGTGTCAGTGAGGACACTTCGCTTTATATAATACTAGCTGAATGTACCCGGCGTTGCCCGGACGTAGATTAAATAAACGCAGTGTTGACAAAAGTGGTGTATTTGTGATGTAGACTAATCGACATTATAATACAATTAAACAGGAATGCTCTACATATCCAATCACAAAATAAACAAATTTGCTGAAATTAACCTGCATTGCCAGGACCGGGTACTTCAATATGATTTGGAAAATTACGATAATTTCGTTTCTGGGTGCAAGCTCCTTTTTTTTCACTCTTTTTCACTCTTCAAGAGAAGGAGAGTTGACAGAGAAGCTGAACTATTCCAAATTATTCCCATTTAGTTCTCTAACAACGTTAAAGAATGTCGTCGAAGAATGTTGAAATATATAAATACATAATTTCACACCATAAAAACGATGTATTTGGTGTAGTTTCGGATGATAAGGTTTTTTTTGGGGATTGTTTTGAATGGTTATTGATGGTTGGCGGGGTTTAGCTTTGGCGGATTAAACGAAACTTTTGGTAATTTTAATGCGATTGGGTTTAGTTTGGCTTGGTAAGGAGTGGTTGGGGTGATATAGCGGAAGTCCAAGTAATTTATGCGAGTTTAGCGTAGTTTGCTTGTAATTCGTAATTTTTTTACATTTTAGGTTGATGTGGGGTAGTTTGGAATGGCAAGTGTATGATTTTTGAGAGTAGTTTGGAATGGTACATTATGTTTAGGGGTGTTTAACGTATTCAGGTAAAATATACAGAAAATTTGGTAATTTAAAAATGAACAATTATAGTGCGAACCTCTTGAGCTCTATTTTCGGTAATAAAATGCAATAGGAAAGATAGCAAAAAAGACTATTTCCATCACTTTTCAGAGGAATTATACGTGGTGGTATTTGTACCCCGCTTACTATTCCTCCATCTTAGTTATAAATAATGCAGAACAATAATGAACACAATGTACATAAAATAAATAATGTAAATCGTGTATAAGCACACATTACTTATGATGTCAGTGAAATCCGGTAAAACTGCAAATTTCGGATTTTGGCCGGAGCAGGTTTGGTGAAGATCAAATACACCACTATCATTAAATGAACGTAAAAATTAGCGTACGGTACATAAGTGGAGACCGGTACGACGATGGTAATTTTTCGAAAATCGATTGGGGAGATATTTACTTAACGTCAAGAACAAATCGGGAATATTATATTAAAAAAATTAATTTAATAGCGATAGAACTTCGAATACTGATGCGTCGCCTCGACCTTGGCGACGTTGAGTACCAGCGTTCCAGACGCTGAAGCAGCAATTTTAACAATTATATTAGGTGCACGTGCCTAGTGCGTATTAAAAGAATTTGGATTACCAAATAATACTCGCGCAGGTGTACTCGACTGGCCCGTCATAATTTGCACAAAATGAATTAACATACTAAAGTAAATAAATATTTTGACGGGAATGTGGTGGGTGTAAAAATCTTATTCGGCATCTCCGACAAACTAACACTTGTTTACATTAACATGCATGCCTTCATGGACCTGTGACGAATTACAAACAAATATCTAAATTTCAAGTGTTCCATTTGATTTCGTTTCTGGATGCAAGCGGTTTTTTTCACTCTTGTCAGTCTGAACTTATTACATAGTGATATTTTCACATCCAAATGCCCTAAATTTATTTTGCCGCTGATTTCAAAAATTTTTCTGGAAGGAAAGTAGTCAGCAGTGGGGCTCGTCAGGGGTGGCAGGGTTGGCAGTGCCACTCCAAGTATAAATTTACTATCGAACACAAAATTAGTTTTGTAATTCAGTTGCAGAATTATGAATTTTTCAGATATTTTCACGAAAATTTAGCGCTTATGGTATGAATGTCAGTGATATCTGGTACATACAACGGTGAAAATTTCGGGGCAAATTTGGTGAAAAACAAATACACCACTATCATTAACTAAACGTAAAAATTAGCGTACAAATATAAGTGGAGTCCGGTCCGATGCTGATAATTTTTCGAAAATTGATTGGGGGCAGATTTGGTTAACGCGATGATCAAATGTTAAATTAAAATACTTTATTTGATAGCGGTAGACCTTCGAACACTGATGCGTGGCCTCATCGAATTTGGCGACTTTGCGAACAGTTTCCGACGCTGGAGCAGCAATTTTCACAATTGTAGTTGTGTTAAAATTAAACACCGCGATCGAGTACTGCTCCACACGCTGAACCAGCAATTCTCGAATTCTAAGAAACGATAAGAAAGGCTTATCCAACGCTTGATATGTGCGAATTTCTGCATAGACACTCAATCAAACTAAATCGAGCATCGCCTTTTCACGTTTCTGACCTTGCCCTTGACGTGGCAGGCTCCAGCAGCTTCAATAATGTAAAAATCTTATTCGGCCTCTCCAATAAACTCACATTTGTTTACATTAACACGCATTCCCTCATTGACTTGTGACGAATTACAAACAAATATTTCAACTTCAAGTGTTTCATTTAATTTCGTTTCTGGATGCAAGCTCCTTTCTTTTCACTCTAGTCAGTCTAAACTTATTACACAGAGTTATATTTTCAAATCCAGGCGCCCTAAAGAATTTTGTCGTTGTTTTCAAAAGTTTCAAGAGAAGGAGAGTTGACATAGAAGCTAAATTATTCCAAATTATTCCCATTTAGTTCTCTGACAACGTTAAAGACAATGTTGAAATATATAAATACAAAATTTTACACCATAAAAACGAAGTATTTAAGAATTATGTATAAAAAAAGTCGAAGTTATTCTTCGCTCTTGAGCTCTATTTCCGGTATTAAAAATGCAATAGGAAAGATAGTAAGAAAGAATATTTCCATCACTTTTCACGGGAATTATACGTGGTGGTATTTGTTCTCCGCTTATTATTAGATTTTCAAACTGCTCCATCTTAGTTATAAATAATGCAGAACAATAATGAACGCAATGTACGTAAAATAAATAGTGTAAATAAATCGTGTCTAAGCATACAATACTTAAGCGTATGATGTCAGTGAAAATTTCGGATTTTGGCCGGAGCAGGTTTGGTGAAGAACAAATACACCACTATCATTAACTGAACGTAAAAATTTTGCGTACGAAAATAAGTCCGGTCCGACGCTGGAAATTTGTCGAAAATCGATTGGGGAGAGTTTTGGTTAACGGCAAGAACAAATCGGGAATATTATATTAAAATAATTTATTTAATATCGATAGAACTTCGAATACCGATGCGTCGCCTCGACCTTGGCGACGTTGAGTACCAGCGATCCAGACGCTGAAGCAGCAATTTTCACAATTATATGAGGTGCACGTGCCTAGTGCGTATAAAAACAATTTGGATAACAAAAGAGATTAATTTGTATGTACCAAATAATACTCGCACAGGTGTACTCGTATGGCCCGTCATAATTTTCACAAAATCAATTTAAGAAATTAACATTCTAAAGTAAATAAATATTTTGACAGGAATGTTAAAAATCTTATTCGGTCTCTCCGACAAACTAACACTTGTTTACATTAACATGCATTCCTTCATGGACCTGTGACGAATTACAAACAAATATCGAAATTTCAAGTGTTCCATGTCAGTCTGAACTTATTACACAGTGATATTTTCACATTCAGGCGCCCTAAATTATCTTGACGTTGATTTATAAAGTTTCCCTGGAAGGAGAGTAGTCAGCAGGTGCCTCGTCAGGGGTGGCAGGGTTGGCAGTGCCACTCCAAGTATAAATTTACTATCGAACACAAAGATAGTTCTGATTCAATTGCAGAATTTCGAATTTTTCAGATATTTTTACGAAACTCTAGCGCTTACACCGCTTTTATACCTCTTTAAAGTTAAAAACCATAGAGCTGTTTATACAAATGCACGCATGTTGAAAAGGTAGGGCTTGCCCCGTCAGCGTGTTGCAATTCAGAAATACGTTCATGTTTGCATCTCAACTGGAACAAATATTTATTGGAAGGTGGAAGAGAATCAAAATAGGTATCAGCATATTTAATATTCAGAATAACGACTATTAGTCGGAACAATATATTTTATGTGCAGATATTTATTAATATTTTATGATTTAATACGATAAGGCATTTATAAATAACACAACTAAATAGAAGATTTTGATTGAAAACGATTATTAATTTATGGTAGCCGAAGTAATTTAAGTGAGTTTGGCATAGCTTGCTATGTTTTGTAGCATTTTTGTAATTTTAAAGTGATTAGGCTAATTTTGGGGCGGTAAGGGGTAGTTGGGGGTGATTTATGGTAGCCGAAGTAATTTAGGTGAGTTTGGAATAGTTTGCTATGGTTTGTAGCATTTTTTGTAATTTTAAAGTGATTGGGCTTAGTTTGGGGTGGTAAGGGGTAGTTGGGGGTGATTTATGGTAGCCGAAGTAATTCAGGTGAGTTTGAGATAGTTTACTATGGCTTGTAGCATTTTTCGTAATTTTAAAGTGATTGCGCTTGTTTTGGGGTGGTAAGGGGTAGTTGGGGGTGATTTATTGTAGCCGAAGTAATTTAGGTGAGTTAGGCATAGTTTGCTATGGTTTGTAGCATTTTTTGTAATTTTAAAGTGATTGGGCTTATTTTGGGGTGGTAAGGGGTAGTTGGGGGTGATTTATGGTAGCCGAAGTAATTTAGGTGAGTTAGGCATAGTTTGCTATGATTTGTTGAATATTTTGTAATTTTAAAGTGATTGGGCTTATTTTGGGGTTGTAAGGGGTAGTTCGGGGTGATTTATGGTAGCCGAAGTAATTTAGGGGAGTTTGGCATAGTTTGCTACGGTTTGTAGAATTTTTTTGTAATTTTAAAGTGATTGAGCCTATTTTGGGGTGGTAAGGGGTAGTTGGGGGTGATTTATAGAAGCCAAAGTAATTTAAGTGAGTTTGGCATAGTTTGCTATGGTTTGTAGCATTTTTTGTAATTTTAAAGTGATTGGGCTTATTTTGGGGTGGTAAGGGGTAGTTGGGGGTGATTTATGGTAGCCGAAGTAATTTAGGTGAGTTAGGCATAGTTTGCTATGATTTGTTGAATATTTTGTAATTTAAAAGTGATTGGGTTTATTTTGGGGTTGTAAGGGGTAGTTCGAGGTGATTTATGGTAGCCGAAGTAATTTAGGGGAGTTTGGCATAGTTTGCTATGGTTTGTAGCATTTTTTATAATTTTAAAGTGATTGGGCTTATTTTGGGGTAGTAAGGGGTAGTTGGGGGTGATTTATGTTAGCCGAAGTAATTTAGGTGAGTTAGGCATAGTTTGCTATGGTTTCTAGCATTTTTTGTAATTTTAAAGTGATTGGGATGAGTTAGGGGTGGTAAGGGGTAGTTGGGGGTGATTTATGATAGCCGAAGTAATTTAAGTGAGTTTGGCATAGTTTGCTATGGTTTGTAGCATTTTTTATAATTTTAAAGTGATTGGGCTTATTTTGGGGAGGTAAGGGGTAGTTGGGGGTGATTAATGGAAGCCGAAGTAATTTAGGTGAGTTAGGCATAGTCTGCTATGATTTGTTGAATATTTTGTAATTTTAAAGTGATTGGGCTTATTTTTTGGTTGTAAGGGGTAGTTCGGGGTGATTTATGATAGCCGAAGTAATTTAAGTGAGTTTGGCATAGTTTGGTATGGTTTGTAGAATTTTTTGTAATTTTAAAGTGATTGGGCTTATTTTGGGGTTGTAAGGGGTAGCTGGGGGTGATTTATGGTAGCCGAAGTAATTTAGGTGAGTTAGGCATAGTTTGCTATGGTTTGTAGCATTTTTTGTAATTTTAAAGTGATTGGGCTTATTTTGGGGTGGTAAGGGGTAGTTGGGGGTGATTTATGGTAGTCGAAGTAATTTAGGTGAGTTAGGCATAGTTTGCTATGATTTGTTGAATATTTTGTAATTTTAAAGTGATTGGGCTTATTTTGGGGTTGTAAGAGGTAGCTGGGGGTGATTTATGGTAGCCGAAGTAATTTAGGGGAGTTTGGCACAGTTTGCTACGGTTTGTAGAATTTTTTGTAATTTTAAAGTGATTGGGCTTATTTTGGGGTTGTAAGGGGTAGCTGGGGGTGATTTATGGTAGCCGAAGTAATTTAGGTGCGTTAGGCATAGTTTGCTATGGTTTGTAGCATTTTTTGTAATTTTAAAGTGATTGGGCTTATTTTGGGGTGGTAAGGGGTAGTTGGGGGTGATTTATGGTAGTCGAAGTAATTTAGGTGAGTTAGGCATAGTTTGCTATGATTTGTTGAATATTTTGTAATTTTAAAGTGATTCGGCTTATTTTGGGGTTGTAAGGGGTAGCTGGGGGTGATTTATGGTAGCCGAAGTAATTTAGGGGAGTTTGGCACAGTTTGCTACGGTTTGTAGAATTTTTTGTAATTTTAAAGTGATTGGGCTTATTTTGGGGTTGTAAGGGGTAGCTGGGGGTGATTTATGGTAGCCGAAGTAATTTAGGGGAGTTTGGCACAGTTTGCTACGGTTTGTAGAATTTTTTTGTAATTTTAAGGTGATTGAGCCTATTTTGGGGAGGTAAGGGGTAGTTGGGGGTGATTAATGGAAGCCGAAGTAATTTAGATGAGTTTGGCATAGTTTGATATTGCTTGTAACATTTTTTGTAATTTTAAAGTGATTGGGCTGAGTTTGGGGTGGTAAGGGGTAGTTGGGGGTGATTTATGGTAGCCGAAGTAATTTAGGTGAGTTAGGCATAGTTTGCTATGATTTGTGTCATTTTGTTTTATTTTAAAGTGATTGGAGTTACTTGGGGTTGCTAAAGGGTGGTAAGGGATGATTTAAGATAACGGATCTAATTTATGTCAGTTTGGCTTAGTTCGGGAATTTTTTGGGGTTGATTTGGTAAAGTTTGCAGTGGTAAGAGATATTTGAGGATGTTTAATGTTGACGGATTAAATTTGGAGTGATTTGGTAATTTTTAATTGAGTCACGGATCGACATTATAATTGAAATCAAAATTATAATTGAAATATCGGCGGCCTCGCTAGGTACGGCAAAAGTATGATCACGAAAGCAGAAACTCGACGTTGAAATTGTTTAGGTTAAATAAGTGCTTTTAATGTAAACCGGTCGCCCGTCGTCGAAGTTGTTTTGGCTAGATACGTGCTTCTAACATAAACACGGTCTCCGCGATCGGATCATTTTTTGTTTATTTTAGCCGGTTTTTATTGAATTACAAAGGAACCGGGCCGAATTTCGCAAAATCCCTTCTTAGTGTTCAGTTTCGGCACATGATACACCCGTGTCTAAAATTTCAAGTCGCCAGCCCTCACGGTTTGGGCTGTGGGTTGTCGGTGAATCAGTGAATGTGTAGATGTGTAGATGAGTGTGTCAGTGAGGACACTTCGCTTTATATATATAGATACTAGCTGAATGTACCCGGCGTTGCCCGGACGTAGATTAAATAAACGCAGTGTTGACAAAAGTGGTGTCCTGGCGATGTTGACTAATCGCCATTATAATACAATGGGAATGCTCTACCTTGCCAATCACAAAATAAACAAATTTGCTGCAATTAACCTGCGTTGGCAGGACTTCAATATTTCAATATGATTTGGACAAAGAGGATACCTTGGTTGATATCTGAGATAAAAAATCTTGAATAGACTATTTAGGCAAAGACGCAGTTTGGAAGTGTTCTATAAGCGATTCCAGGAAATCGTAATTAACGTTCGGGAAAATAGAAGTTTACAAATTAGCTGATCATGTTATGATAAAGTTGAAAACACAATGGAAACATTTCTCCTGCTGCAGTCATCTCACAAACGGAACAGTATGTGGATGATTTTGACTTATCTTCAGCATAAACAAACACTTCAGCATAATTATCTCCTTCTGAACTGCACAAGCTCACTTTCCAGTATTAAAATTTCAATACCAATACAATAGATAGTAAAAAAAGTTATCCATCTACTTTCACGGGAATAATACGGTGTGGTATTTGTACATCGCTATATTTTCAAACTTTTCCATATTAGTTATAAATGCAATAATGAACAGAATGATCGTAAAATAAATAGTGTAAAACGTGTATAAGCACAGAATTATTAAGGGTATGAATGTCAGTGAAGTCTCGTACAACGGTGCAAATTTCGGATTTCAGCCGGGGCAAATTTGGTGAAAAACAAATACACCACTATCATTAACTGAACGTAAAAATTAGCGTACAAATATAAGTGGAATCCAGTCCAACTCTGGTAATTTTTCGAAAATTGATTGGGACAGATTTGGTTAACGCGAGGAACAAATCAGCCACCAAGGGAATATTAAATTAAAATACTTTGTTTGATATGCATAGATATTAAATCAAACAAATCTAGCATAGCCTTTTCACGTTTGTGACCTTGCCCTTGACGTGGCAGGCTCAAGCTGCTTCAATAATGTAAAAATCTTATTCGGCATCTCCAATAAACTCTCATTTGTTCACATTAACACGCATTCCTTCATGGACTTGTGACGAATTACAAACAAATATTGCAACTTCAAGTGTTCCATACAATTTCGTTTCTGGGTGCAAGCACCTTTCTTTTCACTCTAGTCAGTCTGAACTTGTTACACAGAGTGATATTTTCAAATCCAGGCGCCCTAAATAATTTTGTCGTTGTTTTCAAAAGTTTCAAGAGAAGGAGAGTTGACAGAGAAGCTAAATTATTCCAAATTATTCCCATTTAGTTCTCTGACAACGTTAAAGACAATGTTGAAATATATAAATACAAAATTTCACACCATAAAAACGAAGTATTTGGGAATTATGGATAAAAAAATTCGAAGTTATTTATGTTAATTTGGCGTGATTTGCTATGGTTCAAAAAAATGCAAAAATATTAGGTTGATTTGAGGTTGTTTCGGATGATATGGGTTTCTTTGAGGATTGCTTGGAATGGTTATTGATGGTTGGCGGGGTTTAGCTTTGGCGGATTAAACGAAGTTTTCGGTAATTATAATGTGATTGGGCTTTGTTTGGCTGGGCAAGAAGTGGTTGGGGTGATTTAGGGGAATTCGAAGTCATTTATGCGAGTTTGGCGTAGTTTGCTTAGAATTCGTAATTTTTTTTTATTATGGGTTGACCTGGAATAGTTTTGAATGGTACGTGTATGACTTTTAGGGTTAGTTTGGAATGGTGCGTTATGTTTGGGGTGTTTAACGTATTCAGGTAAAATTTACAAAAATTTTGGTAATTTTAAAATGAAGAACTAAAGTGCGAACCTCTTGAGCTCTATTTCCGGTATTAAAAATGCAATAGGAAAGATAGTAAGAAAGACTATTTCCATTACTTTTCACGGGAATTATACGTGGTGGTATTTGTTCTCCGCTTACGATTAGATTTTCAAACTGCTCCATCTTAGTTATAAATAATGCAGAACAATAATGAACGCAATGTACGTAAAATAAATAGTGTAAATAAATCGTGTCTAAGCATACAATACTTAAGCGTATGATGTCAGTGAAAATTTCGGATTTTGGCCGGAGCAGGTTTGGTGAAGAACAAATACACCACTATCATTAACTGAACGTAAAAATTTTGCGTACGAAAATAAGTCCGGTCCGACGCTGGAAATTTGTCGAAAATCGATTGGGGAGAGTTTTGGTTAACGGCAAGAACAAATCGGGAATATTATATTAAAATAATTTATTTAATAGCGATAGAACTTCGAATACCGATGCGTCGCCTCGACCTTGGCGACGTTGAGTACCAGCGTTCCAGACGCTGAAGCAGTAATTTTCACAATTATATGAGGTGCACGTGCCTAGTGCGTATAAAAACATTTTGGATAACAAAAGAGATTAATTTGTATGTACCAAATAAAACTCGCACAGGTGTATTCGTATGGCCCGTCAAAATTTTCACGAAATGAATTTAAGAAATTAACATTCTTAAGTAAATAAATATTTTGACGGGAATGTTAAAAATCTTATTCGGCCTCTCCGACAAACTAACACTTGTTTACATTAACATGCATTCCTTCATGGACCTGTGACGAATTACAAACGAATATCGAAATTTCAAGTGTTCCATGTCAGTCTGAACTTATTACACAGTGATATTTTCACATTCAGGCGCCCTAAATTATTTTGCCGTTGATTTATAAAGTTTCCCTGGAAGGAGAGTAGTCAGCAGGGGGCTCGTCAGGTGTGGCAGGGTTGGCAGTGCCACTCCAAATATAAATTTACTAGCTGAATGTACCCGGCGTTGCCCGGACGTAGATTAAATAAACTCAGTGTTGACTAAAGTGGTGATGTTGACTAATCGACATTATAATACAATTAAACAGGAATGCTCTACTTTTCCAATCACAAAATAAACAAATATGCTGAAATTAACCTGCGTTGCCAGGACCGGGTACTTCAATATGATTTGGACAAAAAGGATACCTTGGTTGATATCTGAGATAAAAAATTTTGAATAGACTCTTTAGGCAGTTGTCCTATAAACGATTCCAGGAAATCGAAATTAACTTTATATAATTTTAGGGGAAATCAAAGTTTACAAATTAGCTGATCATGTTATGATAAAATTGAAAACACAATGGAACAATTCCTCTTGCTGCAGTCAACTCATAAACAGAACAGTATGTAGATGATTTTGACTTATCTCTGGAATAAACAAACACTTATCTCCTTCTGAACTGCAGAAAAATTATTACAACCTGGCCCTAACTGGTTGGACAATTAAAGTGCGAACCTTTTGAGCTCCCTTTCCAGTATTAAAATTTTGGTATGTGGTAAAATGTGGTATTTTATGGTATTTGTGCATCGCTAGATTTTCAAACTTGTCCATCTTAGTTATAAATGATGTAAAGCAATAATGAACACAATGTATTTACGTAAAATAAACAGTGTAAAACGCGTATCAATGTCAGTAATGTCTGGTCCAACGCTGTAAATTTTGGATTTCAGCCGAGGCAGATTTGGTGAAAAATAAATACACCATTATCATTAACTGAACGGTCGTCCGGTACGACGAAGGTGATTGGGAACAAATTTTGTTAACGGCAAAATTAACATTCTAAAATAAATAAATATATTGACGGGAAAATGGTGGATGTAAAAATCTTATTCGGTCTCTCCGACGGACTCACACCTGTTTACATTATCACACACTTGTTGAACAATTAAAGTGCCAACCTATTGAGCTTCCGTTCCAGTATTAAAATATCAATACCAATACCATAGATATAAAAAAAGACAATTTCCATCACCTTTCATAATACGGTGTGGTATTTGTACATCGCTAGATTTTCAAACTTCTCCATCTTAGTTATAAATGAAGTAAAGCAATAATAAACACAGTGAACGTAAAATAAATAGTGTAAAACGTGTATAAGCACATAATTATTAAGGGTATGAATGTCAGTGATCTCTGGTACATACAACGGTGAAAATTTCAGATTTCAGCGGGGGCAAATTTGGTGAAAAACAAATACACCACTACCATTAACTGAAAGTAAAAATTAGCGTACAAATATAAGTGGAATCCGGTTCGACGCTGGTAATTTTTCGAAAATTGATTGGGGGCAGATTTGGTTAACGCGAGGATCAAATGTTAAATTAAAATACTTTATTTGATAGCGGTAGACCTTCGAACACTGATGCGTCGCCTCATCGAATTTGGCGACTTTGCGAACAGTTTCCGACGCTGGAGCAGCAATTTTCACAATTGTAGTTGTGTTAAAATTAAGCACCGCGATCGAGTACTGCTCCACACGCTGAACCAGCAATTCTCGAATTCTAAGAAACGATAAGAAAGGCTTATCCAACGCTTGGTATGTGCGAATTTCTGCATAGATACTCAATCAAACTAAATCGAGCATCGCCTTTTCACGTTTGTGACCTTGCCCTTGACGTGGCAGGCTCCAGCTGCATCAATAATGTAAAAATCTTATTCGGCCGTTCCAATAAACTCACATTTGTTTACATTAACACGCATTCCCTCATGGACTTCTGACGAATTACAAACAAATATTGCAACTTCAAGTGTTCCATTTAATTTCGTTTCTGGGTGCAAGCTCCTTTCTTTTCACTCTAGTCAGTCTAAACTTATTATACAGAGTTATATTTTCAAATCCAGGCGCCCTAAAGAATCTTGTCGTTGTTTTCCAAAGTTTCAAGAGAAGGAGCGTTGACATAGAAGCTAAATTATTCCAAATTATTCCCATTTAGTTCTCTGACAACGTTAAAGACCACACAATACAAAATTTTACACCATAAAAACGAAGTATTTAGGAATTATGTATAAAAAAAGTCGAAGTTATTCTTCGCTCTTGAGCTCTATTTCCGGTATTAAAAATGCAATAGGAAAGATAGTAAGAAAGACTATTTCCATCACTTTTCACGGGAATTATACATGGTGGTATTTGTTCTCCGCTTACTATTAGATTTTCAAACTGCTCCATCTTAGTTATAAATAATGCAGAACCATAATGAACGCAATGTACGTAAAATAAATAGTGTAAATCGTGTATAAGCACACAATACTTAAGCGTATGATGTCAGTGAAAATTTCGGATTTTGGCCGGAGCAGGTTTGGTGAAGAACAAATACACCACTATGATTAACTGAACGAAAAAATTAGCGTACGATAATAAGTGACGTCCGGTCCGACGCTGGAAATTTTTCGAAAATCGATTGGGGAGAGTTTTGGTTAACGGCAAGAACAAATCGGGAATATCGGGAATAAAATAATTTATTTAATAGCGATAGAACTTCGAATACCGATGCGTCGCCTCGACCTTGGCGACGTTGAGTACCAGCGTTTCAGACGCTGAAGCAGCAATTTTCACAATTATATGAGGTGCACGTGCCTAGTGCGTATGTAAACAATTTGGATAACAAAAAAGATTAATTTGTATGTACCAAATAATACTCGCACAGGTGTACTCGTATGGCCCGTCATAATTTTCACGAAATGAACTTAAAAAATTAACATTCTAAAGTAAATAAATATTTTGACAGGAATGTTAAAAATCTTATTCGGTCTCTCCAACAAACTAACACTTGTTTACATTAACATGCATTCCTTCATGGACCTGTGACGAATTACAAACAAATATCGAAATTTCAAGTGTTCCATGTCAGTCTGAACTTATTACACAGTGATATTTTCACATTCAGGCGCCCTAAATTATTTTGACGTTGATTTATAAAGTTTCCCTGAAAGGAGAGTAGTCAGCAGGTGCCTCGTCAGGAGTGGCAGGGTTGGCAGTGCCACTGCAAGTATAAATTTACTATCGAACACAAAGATAGTTCTGAATCAATTGCAGAATTTCGAATTTTTCAGATATTTTTACGAAACTCTAGCGCTTACACCGCCTTTATACCTCTTTAACGTTAAAAACCATAGAGCTGTTTATACAAATGCACGCATGTTGAAAAGGTAGGGCTTGCCCCGTCCGCGTGTTGCAATTCAGAAATACGTTTATGTTTGCATCTCAACTGGAACAAATATTTATTGGAAGGTGGAAGAGAATCAAAATAGGTATCAGCATATTTAATATTCAGAATAACGACTATTAGTCGGAACAATATATTTTATGTGCAGATATTTATTAATATTTTATGATTTAATACGATAAGGCATTTATAAATAACACAACCAAATAGAAGATTTTGATTGAAAACCATTATTAATTTATGGTAGCCGAAGAAATTTAAGTGAGTTTGGCATAACTTGCTATGTTTTGTAGCATTTTTGTAATTTTAAAGTTATTAGGCTAATTTTGGGGCGGTAAGGGGTAGTTGGGGGTGGTTTATGGTAGCCGAAGTAATTCAGGAGAGTTTGAGATAGTTTGCTATGGCTTGTAGCATTTTTCGTAATTTTAAAGTGATTGGGCTAATTTTGGGGTCGTAAGGGGTAGTTGTGGGTGATTTATGGTAGCCGAAGTAATTTAGGTGACTTTGACATAGTTTGCTATGGTTTGTATAATTTTTTGTAATTTTAAAGTGATTGGGTTTAGTTTGTGGTTGGTAAGGGGTAGTTGGGGGTGATTTATGGTAGCCGCAGTAATTTAAGTGAGTTTGGCATAGTTTGCTATGGTTTGTAGCATTTTTTGTAATTTTAAAGCGATTGGGCTTAGTTTGGGGTGGTAAGGGGTAGTTAGGGGTGATTTATGGTAGCCGAAGTAATTCAGGTGAGTTTGAGATAGTTTGCTATGGTTTGTAGCACTTTTCGTAATTTTAAAGTGATTGGGCTAATTTTGGGGTTGTAAGGGGTAGTTGGGGGTGAATTATGGTAGCCGAAGTAATTTAGGTGAGTTAGGCATAGTTTGCTATGATTTGTTAAATATTTTGTAATTTTAAAGTGATTGGGCTTATTTTGGGGTTGTAAGAGGTAGTTCGGGGTAATTTATGGTAGCCGAAGTAATTTAGGGGAGTTTGGCATAGTTTGCTAGGGTTTGTAAAATTTTTTTGTAATTTTAAAGTGATTGAGCCTATTTTGGGGTGGTAAGGGGTAGTTGGGGGTGATTTATAGAAGCCAAAGTAATTTAAGTGAGTTTGGCATAGTTTGCTATGGTTTGTTGCATTTTTTGTAATTTTAAAGTGATTGGGCTTATTTTGGGGTGGTAAGGGGTAGTTGGGGGTGATTTATGGTAGCCGAAGTAATTTAGGTGAGTTAGGCATAGCTTGCTATGATTTGTTGAATATTTTGTAATTTTAAAGTGATTGGGTTTATTTTGGTGTTGTAAGGGGTAGTTCGGGGTGATTTATGGTAGCCGAAGTAATTTAGGGGAGTTTGGCATAGTTTGCTACGGTTTGTAGAATTTTTTTGTAATTTTAAAGTGATTGAGCCTATTTTGGGGTGGTAAGGGGTAGTTGGGGGTGATTTATGGAAGCCAAAGTAATTTAGATGAGTTTGGCATAGTTTGATATGACTTGTAACATTTTTTGTAATTTTAAAGTGATTGGGCTGAGTTTGGGGTGGTAAGGGGTAGTTGGGGGTGATTTATAATAGCCGAAGTAATTTAAGTGAGTTTGGCATACTTTGCTATGGTTTGCAGCATTCTTTGTAATTTTAAAGTGATTGGGTTTAGTTTGTGGTTGGTAAGGGGTAGTTGGGGGTGATTTATAAAAGCCAAAGTAATTTAAGTGAGTTTGGCATAGTTTGCTATGGTTTGTTGCATTTTTTGTAATTTTAAAGTGATTGGGCTTATTTTGGGGTGGTAAGGGGTAGTTGGGGGTGATTTATGGTAGCCGAAGTAATTTAGGTGAGTTAGGCATAGCTTGCTATGATTTGTTGAATATTTTGTAATTTTAAAGTGATTGGGTTTATTTTGGGGTTGTAAGGGGTAGTTCGGGGTGATTTATGGTAGCCGCAGTAATTTAAGTGAGTTTGGCATAGTTTGCTATGGTTTGTAGCATTTTTTGTAATTTTAAAGTGATTGGGATGAGTTAGGGGTGGTAAGGGGTAGTTGGAAGTGATTTATGATAGCCGAAGTAATTTAAATGAGTTTGGCATAGTTTGCTATGGTTTGTAGTATTTTTTGTAATTTTAAAGTGATTGGGATGAGTTAGGGGTGGTAAGGGGTAGTTGGGGGTGATTTATGATAGCCGTAGTAATTTAGGTGAGTTAGGCATAGTTTGCTATGGTTTGTAGCATTTTTTTGTAATTTTAAAGTGATTGGGCTTATTTTGGGGTAGTAAGGGGTTGTTGGGGGTGATTTATGTTAGCCGAAGTAATTTAGGTGAGTTAGGCATAGTTTGCTATGGTTTGTAGCATTTTTTGTAATATTAAAGTGATTGGGATGAGTTAGGGGTGGTAAGGGGTAGTTGGGGGTGATTTATGATAGCCGAAGTAATTTAAGTGAGTTTGGCATAGTTTGCTATGGTTTGTAGCATTTTTTGTAATTTTAAAGTGATTGGGCTTATTTTGGGGTAGTAAGGGGTTGTTGGGGGTGATTTATGGTAGCCGAAGTAATTCAGGTGAGTTTGAGATAGTTTGCCATGGTTTGTAGCATTTTTCGTAATTTTAAAGTGATTGGGCTAATTTTGGGGTTGTAAGGGGTATTTGGGGGTGATTTATGATAGCCGTAGTAATTTAGGTGAGTTAGGCATAGTTTGCTATGGTTTGTAGCATTTTTTTGTAATTTTAAAGTGATTGGGCTTATTTTGGGGTAGTAAGGGGTTGTTGGGGGTGATTTATGTTAGCCGAAGTAATTTAAGTGAGTTAGGCATAGTTTGCTATGGTTTGTAGCATTTTTTGTAATATTAAAGTGATTGGGATGAGTTAGGGGTGGTAAGGGGTAGTTGGGGGTGATTTATGATAGCCGAAGTAATTTAAGTGAGTTTGGCATAGTTTGCTATGGTTTGTAGCATTTTTTGTAATTTTAAAGTGATTGGGCTTATTTTGGGGTAGTAAGGGGTTGTTGGGGGTGATTTATGGTAGTCGAAGTAATTCAGGTGAGTTTGAGATAGTTTGCCATGGTTTGTAGCATTTTTCGTAATTTTAAAGTGATTGGGCTAATTTTGGGGTTGTAAGGGGTATTTGGGGGTGATTTATGATAGCCGAAGTAATTTAGGTGAGTTAGGCATAGTTTGCTATGGTTTGTAGCATTTTTTTGTAATTTTAAAGTGATTGGGCTTATTTTGGGGTAGTAAGGGGTTGTTGGGGGTGATTTATGGTAGCCGAAGTAATTCAGGTGAGTTTGAGATAGTTTGCCATGGTTTGTAGCATTTTTCGTAATTTTAAAGTGATTGGGCTTATTTTGGGGTTGTAAGGGGTAGTTCGCTGTGATTTATGGTAGCCGTGATAATTTAGATGAGTTTGGCATAGTTTGATATGACTTGTAACATTTTTTGTAATTTTAAAGTGATTGGGCTGAGTTTGGGGTGGTAAGGGGTAGTTGGGGGTGATTTATAATAGCCGAAGTAATTTAAGTGAGTTTGGCATAGTTTGCTATGGTTTGCAGCATTCTTTGTAATTTTAAAGTGATTGGGTTTAGTTTGTGGTTGGTAAGGGGTAGTTGGGGGTGATTTATAAAAGCCAAAGTAATTTAAGTGAGTTTGGCATAGTTTGCTATGGTTTGTTGCATTTTTTGTAATTTTAAAGTGATTGGGCTTATTTTGGGGTGGTAAGGGGTAGTTGGGGGTGATTTATGGTAGCCGAAGTAATTTAGGTGAGTTAGGCATAGCTTGCTATGATTTGTTGAATATTTTGTAATTTTAAAGTGATTGGGTTTATTTTGGGGTTGTAAGGGGTAGTTCGGGGTGATTTATGGTAGCCGCAGTAATTTAAGTGAGTTTGGCATAGTTTGCTATGGTTTGTAGCATTTTTTGTAATTTTAAAGTGATTGGGATGAGTTAGGGGTGGTAAGGGGTAGTTGGAAGTGATTTATGATAGCCGAAGTAATTTAAATGAGTTTGGCATAGTTTGCTATGGTTTGTAGTATTTTTTGTAATTTTAAAGTGATTGGGATGAGTTAGGGGTGGTAAGGGGTAGTTGGGGGTGATTTATGATAGCCGTAGTAATTTAGGTGAGTTAGGCATAGTTTGCTATGGTTTGTAGCATTTTTTTGTAATTTTAAAGTGATTGGGCTTATTTTGGGGTAGTAAGGGGTTGTTGGGGGTGATTTATGTTAGCCGAAGTAATTTAGGTGAGTTAGGCATAGTTTGCTATGGTTTGTAGCATTTTTTGTAATATTAAAGTGATTGGGATGAGTTAGGGGTGGTAAGGGGTAGTTGGGGGTGATTTATGATAGCCGAAGTAATTTAAGTGAGTTTGGCATAGTTTGCTATGGTTTGTAGCATTTTTTGTAATTTTAAAGTGATTGGGCTTATTTTGGGGTAGTAAGGGGTTGTTGGGGGTGATTTATGGTAGCCGAAGTAATTCAGGTGAGTTTGAGATAGTTTGCCATGGTTTGTAGCATTTTTCGTAATTTTAAAGTGATTGGGCTAATTTTGGGGTTGTAAGGGGTATTTGGGGGTGATTTATGATAGCCGAAGTAATTTAGGTGAGTTAGGCATAGTTTGCTATGGTTTGTAGCATTTTTTTGTAATTTTAAAGTGATTGGGCTTATTTTGGGGTAGTAAGGGGTTGTTGGGGGTGATTTATGGTAGCCGAAGTAATTCAGGTGAGTTTGAGATAGTTTGCCATGGTTTGTAGCATTTTTCGTAATTTTAAAGTGATTGGGCTTATTTTGGGGTTGTAAGGGGTAGTTCGCTGTGATTTATGGTAGCCGTGATAATTTAGGGGAGTTTGGCATAGTTTGCTACGGTTTGTAGAATTTTTTTGTAATTTTAAAGTGATTGAGCCTATTTTGGGGTGGTAAGAGGTAGTTGGGGGTGATTTATAGAAGCCAAAGTAATTTAAGTGAGTTTGGCATAGTTTGCTATGGAATGTAGAATTTTTTTGTAATTTTAAAGTGATTGAGCCTATTTTGGGGTAGTAAGGGGTAGTTGGGGGTGATTTATGGAAGCCAAAGTAATTTAGATGAGTTTGGCATAGTTTGATATGGCTTGTAACATTTTTTGTAATTTTAAAGTGATTGGGATGAGTTAGGGGCGGTAAGGGGTAGTTGGGGGTGATTTATGATAGCCGAAGTAATTTAAGTGAGTTTGGCATAGTTTGCTATGGTTTGTAGCATTTTTTGTAATTTTAAAGTGATTGGGCTTATTTTGGGGTAGTAAGGGGTTGTTGGGGGTGATTTATGTTAGCCGAAGTAATTTGGGTGAGTTAGGCATAGTTTGCTATGGTTTGTAGCATTTTTTGTAATTTTAAAGTGATTGGGATGAGTTAGGGGTGGTAAGGGGTAGTTGGGGGTGATTTATGATAGCCGAAGTAATTTAAGTGAGTTTGGCATAGTTTGCTATGGTTTGTAGCATTTTTTGTAATTTTAAAGTGATTGGGCTTATTTTGGGGTAGTAAGGGGTTGTTGGGGGTGATTTATGTTAGCCGAAGTAATTTAGGTGAGTTAGGCATAGTTTGCTATGGTTTGTAGCATTTTTGATAATTTTAAAGTGATTGGGCTTATTTTGGGGTGGTAAGGGGTAGTTGGGGGTGATTTATGGAAGCCAAAGTAATTTAGATGAGTTTGGCATAGTTTGGTAAGGTTTGTAACATTTTTTGTAATTTTAAAGTGATTGGGCTTATTTTGGGGTGGTAAGGGGTAGTTGGGGGTGATTTTTGGTAGACGAAATAATATGTGTGAGTTGGACTTAATCTGCCATGATTTGTGTCATTTTGTTTTATTTTAAAGTGATTGGAGTTGCTTGGGGTTGCTAAGGGGTGGTAAGGGATGATTTAAAATAACGGATCTAGTTTATGTCAGTTTGGCATAGTTCGGGAATTTTTTGGGGTTGATTTGGTAAAGTTTGCAGTGGTAAGAGATATTTGAGGATGTTTAATGTTGACGGATTAAATTTGGAGTGGTTTGGTAATTTTTAATTGAGTCACGGATCGACATTATAATTGAAATCAAAATTATAATTGAAATATCTGCGGCCTCGCTAGGTACGGCAAAAGTATGATCACGAAAGCAGAAACTCGACGTTGAAATTGTTTAGGTTAAATAAGTGCTTTTAATGTAAACCGGTCGCCCGTCGTCGAAGTTGTTTTGGCTAGATACGTGCTTCTAACATAAACACGGTCTCCGCGATCCGATCATTTTTTGTTTATTTTAGCCGGTTTTTATTGAATTACAAAGGAACCGGGCCGAATTTCGCAAAATCCCTTCTTAGTGTTCAGTTTCGGCACATGATACACCCGTGTCTAAAATTTCAAGTCTCCAGCCCTCACGGTTTGGGCTGTGGGTTGATTATGAATCAGTGTGTAGATGTGTAGATGAATGAGTGAATGAATGAGTGTGTCAGTGAGGACACTTCGCTTTATATATATAGACTATCGAACACAAAAATAGTTCTGTAATTCAACTGCAGAATTTCGAATTTTTTAGATATTTTTACGAAAATCTAGCGCTTATACCGCCTTTATACCTCTTTAAAGTTAAAAACCATAGAGCTATTTATACAAATGCACGCATGTTGAAAAGGTAGGGCTTGCCCCGTCAGCGTGTTGCAATTCAGAAATACCTTTATGTTTGCATCTCAACTGGAACAAATATTTATTGGAAGGTGGAAGAGAATCAAAATAGGTATCAGCATATTTAATATTCAAAATAACGTCTATTAGTCGAAACCATATATTTTATGTGCAGATATTTATTAATATTTTATGATTTAATACGATAAGGAATTTATAAATGACAACCAAATAGAAGATTTTGATTGAAAATGATTATTAATTTATGGTAGCCGAAGTAATTTAAGTGAGTTTGGCATAGCTTGCTATGTTTTGTAGCATTTTTTGTAATTTTAAAGTGATTATTCTAATTTTGGGGCGGTAAGGGGTAGTTGGGGGCGATTTATGGTAGCCGAAGTAATTTAGGTGAGTTTGACATAGTTTGCTATGGTTTGTATAATTTTTGAAATTTTAAGTAATTGGGCTTATTTTGGGGTTAGTAAGGGGTAGTTGGGGGTGATTTATGGTAGCCGAAGTAATTTAGGTGAGTTTGGCATTGTTTGCTATGGTTTGTAGCATTTTTTCTAAGTTTAAAGTGATTGGGCTTAGTTTGGGGTGGTAAGGGGTAGTTGGATGTGATTTATGGTAGCCAAAGTCATTTAGGTGAGTTTGACATGGTTTGCTATGGTTTGTAGCATTTTTTGTAATTTTAAAGCGATTGAGCTAATTTTGGGGTGGTAAGGGGTAGTTGGGGGTGATTTATGGAAGCCGAAGTAATTTAAGTGAGTTTGACATAGTTTGCTATGGTTTGTGACATTTTTTGTAATTTTAAAGTGATTGGGCTTATTTTCGGGAGGTAAGGGGTAGTTGGGGGTGATTTGTGGTAGCCGAAGTAATCTAGGTGACTTTGGAATAGTTTGCTATGGTTTGTAGCATTTTTTGTAATTTTAAAGTGATTGGGCTAATTTTGGAGTGGTAAGGGGTAGTTGGGGGTGATTTATGATAGCCGAAGTAATTTAAGTGAGTTTGGCATAGTTTGCTATGGTTTGTAGCATTCTTTTTAATTTTAAAGTGATTGGGTTTAGTTTGTGGTTGATAAGGGGTAGTTGGGGGTGATTTATGGTAGCCGAAGTAATTTAAGTGAGTTTGACATAGTTTGGTATGGTTTGTAACATTTTTTGTAATTTTAAAGTGTTTGGGTTTAGTTTGTGGTTGGTAAGGAGTAGTTGGGAGTGATTTATGGTAGCCGAAGTAATGTAGGTTAGTTTGAGATAGCTTGCTATGGTTTGTAGCATATTTTGTAATTTTAAAGTGATAGGGCTTAGTTTGGGGAGGTAAAGGGTAGTTGGGGGTGATTTATGGTAGCCGAAGTAATTCAGGTGCGTTTGAAATAGTTTGCTATGGTTTGTAGCATTTTTGTAATTTTAAAGTGATTGGGCTAATTTTGGGGTCGTAAGGGGTAGTTGGGGGTGATTTATGGTAGCCGAAGTAGTTTAGGTGAGTTTGACATAGTTTGCTATGGTTTGTATAATTTTTTTGTAATTTTAAAGTGATTGAGTCTATTTTGGGGTGGTAAGAGGTAATTGGGGGTGATTTATGGTAGCCGAAGTAATTTAAGTGAGTTTGACATAGTTTGGTATGGTTTGTAACATTTTTTGTAATTTTAAAGTGATTGGGTTTAGTTTGTGGTTGATAAGGGGTAGTTGGGGGTGATTTATGGTAGCCGAAGTAATTTAAGTGAGTTTGGCATAGTTTGCTATGGCTTGTAGCATTTTTTGTAATTTTAAAGTGATTGGGCTTATTTTGGGGTTGTAAGGGGTAGTTCGGAGTGATTTATGGTAGCCGAAGTAATTTAGGGGAGTTTGGCATAGTTTGCTATGGTTTGTGACATTTTTTGTAATTTTAAAGTGATGGGCTTATTTTCGGGAGGTAAGGGGTAGTTGGGGGTGATTTGTGGTAGCCGAAGTAATCTAGGTGACTTTGGAATAGTTTGCTATGGTTTGTAGCATTTTTTGTAATTTTAAAGTGATTGGGCTAATTTTGGAGTGGTAAGGGGTAGTTGGGGGTGATTTATGATAGCCGAAGTAATTTAAGTGAGTTTGGCATAGTTTGCTATGGTTTGTAGCATTCTTTTTAATTTTAAAGTGATTGGGTTTAGTTTGTGGTTGATAAGGGGTAGTTGGGGGTGATTTATGGTAGCCGAAGTAATTTAAGTGAGTTTGACATAGTTTGGTATGGTTTGTAACATTTTTTGTAATTTTAAAGTGTTTGGGTTTAGTTTGTGGTTGGTAAGGAGTAGTTGGGAGTGATTTATGGTAGCCGAAGTAATGTAGGTTAGTTTGAGATAGCTTGCTATGGTTTGTAGCATATTTTGTAATTTTAAAGTGATAGGGCTTAGTTTGGGGAGGTAAAGGGTAGTTGGGGGTGATTTATGGTAGCCGAAGTAATTCAGGTGCGTTTGAAATAGTTTGCTATGGTTTGTAGCATTTTTTGTAATTTTAAAGTGATTGGGCTAATTTTGGGGTCGTAAGGGGTAGTTGGGGGTGATTTATGGTAGCCGAAGTAGTTTAGGTGAGTTTGACATAGTTTGCTATGGTTTGTATAATTTTTTTGTAATTTTAAAGTGATTGAGTCTATTTTGGGGTGGTAAGAGGTAATTGGGGGTGATTTATGGTAGCCGAAGTAATTTAAGTGAGTTTGACATAGTTTGGTATGGTTTGTAACATTTTTTGTAATTTTAAAGTGATTGGGTTTAGTTTGTGGTTGATAAGGGGTAGTTGGGGGTGATTTATGGTAGCCGAAGTAATTTAAGTGAGTTTGACATAGTTTGGTATGGTTTGTAACATTTTTTGTAATTTTAAAGTGTTTGGGTTTAGTTTGTGGTTGGTAAGGAGTAGTTGGGAGTGATTTATGGTAGCCGAAGTAATGTAGGTTAGTTTGAGATAGCTTGCTATGGTTTGTAGCATATTTTGTAATTTTAAAGTGATAGGGCTTAGTTTGGGGAGGTAAAGGGTAGTTGGGGGTGATTTATGGTAGCCGAAGTAATTCAGGTGCGTTTGAAATAGTTTGCTATGGTTTGTAGCATTTTTTGTAATTTTAAAGTGATTGGGCTAATTTTGGGGTCGTAAGGGGTAGTTGGGGGTGATTTATGGTAGCCGAAGTAGTTTAGGTGAGTTTGACATAGTTTGCTATGGTTTGTATAATTTTTTTGTAATTTTAAAGTGATTGAGTCTATTTTGGGGTGGTAAGAGGTAATTGGGGGTGATTTATGGTAGCCGAAGTAATTTAAGTGAGTTTGACATAGTTTGGTATGGTTTGTAACATTTTTTGTAATTTTAAAGTGATTGGGTTTAGTTTGTGGTTGATAAGGGGTAGTTGGGGGTGATTTATGGTAGCCGAAGTAATTTAAGTGAGTTTGACATAGTTTGGTATGGTTTGTAACATTTTTATGTAATTTTAAAGTGATTGGGTTTAGTTTGTGGTTGGTAAGGGGTAGTTGGGGGTGATTAATGGAAGCCGAAGTAATTTAGATGAGTTTGGCATAGTTTGATATGGCTTGTAACATTTTTTGTAATTTTAAAGTGATTGGGCTTATTTTGGGGTTGTAAGGGGTAGTTCGGGGTGATTTTTGGTAGCCGAAGTAATTTAGGGGAGTTTGGCATAGTTTGCTACGGTTTGTAGAATTTTTTTGTAATTTTAAAGTGATTGAGTCTATTTTGGGGTGGTAAGAGGTAATTGGGGGTGATTTATGGTAGCCGAAGTAATTTAAGTGAGTTTGACATAGTTTGGTATGGTTTGTAACATTTTTTGTAATTTTAAAGTGATTGGGTTTAGTTTGTGGTTGATAAGGGGTAGTTGGGGGTGATTTATGGTAGCCGAAGTAATTTAAGTGAGTTTGGCATAGTTTGCTATGGCTTGTAGCATTTTTTGTAATTTTAAAGTGATTGGGCTTATTTTGGGGTTGTAAGGGGTAGTTCGGAGTGATTTATGGTAGCCGAAGTAATTTAGGGGAGTTTGGCATAGTTTGCTATGGTTTGTAGAATGTTTTGTAATTTTAAAGTGATTGGGCTTATTTTGGGGTTGTAAGGGGTAGTTGGGGGTGATTTATGGTATCCGAAGTAATTTAGGGGAGTTTGGCACAGTTTGCTACGGTTTGTAGAATGTTTTTGTAATTTTAAAGTGATTGAGCCTATTTTGGGGAGGTAAGGGGTAGTTGGGGGTGATTAATGGAAGCCGAAGTAATTTAGATGAGTTTGGCATAGCTTGATATTGCTTGTAACATTTTTTGTAATTTTAAAGTGATTGGGCTGAGTTTGGGGTTATAAGGGGTAGTTGGGGGTGATTTATGGTAGCCGAAGTAATTTAGGTGAGTTAGGGATAGTTTGCTATGATTTGTGTCATTTTGTTTTATTTTAAAGTGATTGCAGTTACTTGGGGTTGCTAAAGTGTGGTAAGGGATGATTTAAGATAACGGATCTAATTTACGTCAGTTTGGCTTAGTTCGGGAATTTTTTGGGGCTGATTTGGTAAAGTTTGCAATGGTAAGAGATATTTGAGGATGTTTAATGTAGACGGATTAAATTTGCAGTGGTTTTGTAATTTTTAATTGAGTCACGGATCGACATTATAATTGAAATCAAGATTGTAATAAAAATATCCGCGTAAAAATTTGATCACAAAAGCAGAAACTCGACGTTGAAATTGTTTAGGTTAAATAAGTGCTTTTAATGTAAACAGGTCGCCCGTCGTCGAAGTTGTTTTGGCTAGATACGTGCTTCTAACATAAACACGGTCTCCGCGATCCTATCATTTTTTGTTTATTTTAGCCGGTTTTTATTGAATTACAAAGGAACCGGGCCGAATTTCGCAAAATCCCTTCTTAGCGTTCACTTTCGGCACTTGATACACCCGTGTCTAAAATTTCAAGTCGCCAGCCCTCACGGTTTGGGCTGTGGGTTGTCGGTGAATCCGTGAATGTGTAGATGTGTAGATGAGTGTGTCAGTGAGGACACTTCGCTTTATATAATAGACTAGCTGAATGTACCCGGCGTTGCCCGGACGTAGATTAAATAAACGCAGTGTTGACAAAAGTGGTGTATTTGTGATGTAGACTAATCGACATTATAATACAATTAAACAGGAATGCTCTACTTTTCCAATCTATATATATAAAGCGAAGTGTCCTCACTGACACACTCATCTACTCATCTACACATTCACGCACTGATTCACCGACAACCTACAGCCCAAACCGGGAGGGCTGGAGACTTGAAATTTTAGACACGGGTCTATCAAGGGCCGAGAATGAACGCTAATATGGAGATTTTGCAAAATTCGGTCCGGTTCCTTTGTATTTAAATAAAAACCGAATAAAAACCGGTTAAAATAAGCAAAAAATGATCGGCTCGCGGAGACCGGGTTTTTTTTAGAAGCACGTGTCTAGCCAAAACAACTTCGACGTCCGGCGACCGGTTTACACTTTCACTTTCTGCTTTCCTGATCATACTTTTGCCGTACCTAGCGAGGCGCAGATATTTCAATTATAATTTTGATTTCAATTATAATGTCGACCCGTGACTCATTTAAAAATTACCAAACCACTCCAAATTTAATCCGTCTACATTAAAAATCCTCAAATATCTCTTACCATTGCAAACTTTATCAAATCAACCCCAAAAAATTCCCGAACTACGCCAAACTGACAAATTAGATCCGTTATCTTAAATCATCCCTTACCACCCCTTAGCAACCCCAAGTAACTCCAATCACTTTAAAATAAAACAAAATGACACAAACCATAGCAGACTATTTCGAACTCACACACATTATTTCGGCTACCAAAATTCACCCCCAACTACCCCTTACCACCCCAAACTAAGAACAATCACTTTAAAATTACAAAAAATACTACAAACCATAACAAACTATGCCAAAATCACCTAAATTACTACGGCTACCATAAATCACCCCCAACTATCCCTTACCGCCCCAAACTAAGCCCAATGACTTTAAAATTACAAAAAATGCCACAAACCATAGCAAACTATGCCAAACTCACCCAAATTACTTCGGCTATTATAAATCACCCCCAACTACCCCTTACCGCCCCAAACTAAGCCCAATCACTTTAAAATTACAAAAAATGATACAAACTATAGCAAACTATGTCAAAATCACCCAAATTACTTCGGCTATTATAAATCACCCCCAACTACCCCTTACCGCCCCAAACTAAGCCCAATCACTTTAAAATTACAAAAAATGATACAAACCATAGCAAACTATGCCAAAATCAATCAAATTACTTCGGCTACCATAAATCACCCCCAACTACCCCTTACCACCCCAAACTAATTCAAATCACTTTAAAATTACAAAAAATGATACAAACCATAGCAAACTATGCCAAACTCACCCAAATTACTTCGGCTACCATAAATCACCCCCAACTACCCCTTACCTCCACAAACTAAGCCAAATCACTTGTAAATTACAAAAAATGATACAAACCATAGCAAACTATGCCAAACTCACCCAAATTACTTCGGCTACCATAAATCACCCCCAACTACCCCTTACCCCCACAAACTAAGCCAAATCACTTTAAAATTACAAAAAATGATACAAACCAGGTAATTATATATGTGGCTATCATACAAACCATAGCAAACTATGCCAAACTCACCCAAATTTCTTCGGCTACCATAAATCACCCCCAACTACCCCTTACCACCCCAAACTAAACCCAATCACTTTAAAATTACAAAAAATGCTATAAACTATAGCAAACTATGTCAAACTCAGTTAAATTACTTCGGCTACCATAAATCAAGCCCCAACTACCCCTTACCACCCCAAAATAAGCCCAATTACTTTAAAATTACAAAAAATGCTACAAACCATAGCAAACTATGCCAAGCTCACCTAAATTACTTCGGCTACTATAAATCACCCCCAATTACCCCTTACCACCCCAAACTAAACCCAATCACTTTAAAATTACAAAAAATGCTACAAACCATAGCAAACTATGCCAAGCTCACCTAAATTACTTCGGCTACTATAAATCACCCCCAACTAACCCTTACCACTCCAAACTAAACCCAATCACTTTAAAATTACAAAAAATGCTATAAACTATAGCAAACTATGTCAAACTCAGTTAAATTACTTCGGCTACCATAAATCAAGCCCCAACTACCCCTTACCACCCCAAAATAAACCCAATTACTTTAAAATTACAAAAAATGCTACAAACCATAGCAAACTATGCCAAGCTCACCTAAATTACTTCGGCTACTATAAATCACCCCCAATTACCCCTTACCACCCCAAACTAAGCCCAATCACTTTAAAATTACAAAAAATGATACAAACCATAGCAAACTATGCCAAAATCACCCAAATTACTTCGGCTACCATAAATCACCCCCAACTACCCCTTACCACCCCAAACTAAGCCAAATCACTTTAAAATTACAAAAAATGATACAAACCATAGCAAACTATGCCAAACTCACCCAAATTACTTCGGCTACCATAAATCACCCCCAACTACCCCTTACCACAACAAACTAAGCCAAATCACTTTAAAATTACAAAAAATGATACAAACCATAGCAAACTATGCCAAACTCACCCAAATTACTTCGGCTACCATAAATCACCCCCAACTACCCCTTACCACCACAAACTAAGCCAAATCACTTTAAAATTACAAAAAATGATACAAACCATGTGATTATATATGTGGCTATCATACAAACCATAGCAAACTATGCCAAACTCACCCAAATTTCTTCGGCTACCATAAATCACCCCCAACTACCCCTTACCACCCCAAACTAAACCCAATCACTTTAAAATTACAAAAAATGCTACAAACCATAGCAAACTATGCCAAGCTCACCTAAATTACTTCGGCTACTATAAATCACCCCCAATTACCCCTTACCACCCCAAACTAAACCCAATCACTTTAAAATTGCAAAAAATGCTACAAACCATAGCAAACTATGCCAAGCTCACCTAAATTACTTCGGCTACTATAAATCACCCCCAACTACCCCTTACCACCCCAAACTAAACCCAATCACTTTAAAATTACAAAAAATGCTATAAACTATAGCAAACTATGTCAAACTCAGTTAAATTACTTCGGCTACCATAAATCAAGCCCCAACTACCCCTTACCACCCCAAAATAAACCCAATTACTTTAAAATTACAAAAAATGCTACAAACCATAGCAAACTATGCCAAGCTCACCTAAATTACTTCGGCTACTATAAATCACCCCCAATTACCCCTTACCACCCCAAACTAAACCCAATCACTTTAAAATTACAAAAAATGCTACAAACCATAGCAAACTATGCCAAGCTCACCTAAATTACTTCGGCTACTATAAATCACCCCCAACTACCCCTTACCACCCCAAACTAAACCCAATAACTTTAAAATTACAAAAAATGCTATAAAACATAGCAAACTATGTCAAACTCAGTTAAATTACTTCGGCTACCATAAATCACCCCCAACTACCCTTTACCACCCCAAAATAAGCCCAATTACTTTAAAATTACAAAAAATGCTACAAATCATAGCAAACTATGCCAAACTCACCTAAATTACTTCGGCTACCATAAATCACCCCCAACTACCCCTTACCACCCCAAACTAAAAACAATCACTTTAAAATTTCAAAAAATGCTATAAACCATAGCAAACTATGTCAAACTCAGTTAAATTACTTCGGCTAACATAAATCACCCCCAACTACCCCTTACCACCCCAAAATAAGCCCAATTACTTTAAAATTACAAAAAATGCTACAAACCATAGCAAACTATGCCAAACTCACCTAAATTACTTCGGTTACCATAAATTAATAATCATTTTCAATCAAAATCTTCCATTTGGTTGTGTCATTTATAAATGCCTTATCGTATTAAATCATAAAATATTAATAAATATCTGCACATAAAACATATTGTTTCGACTAATAGACGTTATTCTGAATATTAAATATGCTGATTTTCTTCCACTTTCCAATAATTCCAACATAAACGTATTTCTGAATTGCAACACGCTGACGGGGCAAGCCCTACCTTCTCAACATGCGTGAATTTGTATAAACAGCTCTATGGTTTTTAACTTTAAAGCGGTATAAACGCGGTGTAAGCCCTAGATTTTCGTGAAAATATCTGAAAATTTCGAAATTCTGCAATTGAATTACAGAACTATTGTTGTGTTCGATAGTAAATTTATATTTGGAGTGGCACTGCCAACTCTGCCACCCCTGACGAGCCCCTTGCTGAGTACTCTCCTTCCAGGGAAACTTTTGAAATCAACGGCAAAATAATTTAGGGCGCCTGAATGTGAAAATATCACTGTGTAATAAGTTCAGACTGACGTGGAACACTTGAAATTTCGATATTCGTTTGTAATTCGTCACAGGTCCATGAAGGAATGCATGTTAATGTAAACAAGTGTTAGTTTGTCGGAGAGGCCGAATAAGATTTTTAACATTCCCGTCAAAATATTTATTACCTTTAGAATGTTAATTTCTTAAATTCATTTCGTGAAAATTATGACGGGCCATACGAGTACACCTGTGCGAGTATTATTTGGTACATACAAATTAATTTTTTTTGTTATCCAAATTGTTTTTATACGCACTAGGCACGTGCACCCCATATAATTGTGAAAATTGCTGCTTCAGCGTCTGGAACGCTGGTACTCAACGTCGCCAAGGTCGAGGCGACCCATCGGTATTCGAAGTTCTATCGCTATTAAATAAATTATTTTATTCCCGATATTCCCGATTTGTTCTTGCCGTTAACCAAAACTCTCCCCAATCGATTTTCGAAAAATTTCCAGCGTCGGACCGGACTTCACTTATTATCGTACGCTAATTTTTACGTTCAGTTAATGATAGTGGTGTATTTGTTCTTCACCAAACCTGCTCCGGCCAAAATCCGAAATTTTCACTGACATCATACGCTTAAGTATTCTGTGCTTATACACGATTTACACTATTTATTTTACGTACATTGCGTTCATTAATGATTCTGCATTATTTATAACTAAGATGGAGCAGTTTGAAAATCTAATAGTAAGCGGAGAACAAATACCACCATGTATAATTCCCGTGAAAAGTGATGGAAATAGTCTTTTTTACTATTTTTCCTATTGCATTTTTAATACCGGAAATAGAGCTCAAGAGGTTCGCACTTTAATTCTTCATTTTCAAATTACCAAAAATTTTGGTAAAATTTACCTGAATACGTTAAACACCCCAAACATAACGCACCATTCCAAACTATCCCTAAAAGTCATACACTTACCATTCAAAACTACTCCAGGTCAACCCATAATTAAAAAAAAAATTACGAATTCTAAGCAAACTACGCCAAACTCGCATAAATGACTTCGAATTCCCCTAAATCACCCCAACCACTTCTTACCAAGCCAACCAAAGCCCAATCACATTATAATTACCAAAAATTTCGTTTAATCCGCCAAAGCTAAACCCTGCCAACCATCAATAACCATTCCAAACAATCCTCAAAGAAACCCATATCATCCGAAACAACCCCAAATCAACCTAATATTTTTGCATTTTTTTGAACCATAGCAAATCACGCCAAATTAACATAAATAACTTCGACTTTTTTTATACATAATTCCCAAATACTTCGTTTTTATGGTGTGAAATTTTGAATTTATATATTTCAACATTGTCTTTAACGTTGTCAGAGAACTAAATGGGAATAATTTGGAATAATTTAGCTTCTCTGTCAACTCTCCTTCTCTTGAAACTTTTGAAAACAACGACAAAATTATTTACGGCGCCTGGATTTGAAAATATCACTCTGTGTAATAAGTTCAGACTGACTAGAGTGAAAAGAAAGGAGCTTGCACCCAGAAACGAAATTAAATGGAACACTTGAAGTTGCAATATTTGTTTGTAATTCGTCACAAGTCCATGAAGGAATGCGTGTTAATGTAAACAAATGTGAGTTTATTGGAGATGCCGAATAAGATTTTTACATTATTGAAGCAGCTTAGAGCTTGCCACGTCAAGGGCAAGGTCACAAACGTGAAAAGGCGATGCTCGATTTGGTTTTATTCAATATCTATGCAGAAATTCGCACATTCCAAGCATTGGATAAGCCTTTCTTATCGTTTCTTAGAATTCGAGAATTGCTGGTTCAGCGTATGGAGCAGTACTCGATCGCGGTGTTTAATTTTAACACAACTACAATTGTGAAAATTGCTGCTCCAGCGTCGGAAACTGTTCGCAAAGTCGCCAAATTCGATGAGGCGACGCATCAGTGTTCGAAGGTCTACCGCTATCAAATAAAGTATTTTAATTTAACATTTGATCCTCGCGTTAACCAAATCTGCCCCCAATCAATTTTCGAAAAATTACCAGCGTCGAACCGGACTCCACTTATATTTGTACGCTAATTTTTACGTTCAGTTAATGGTAGTGGTGTATTTGTTTTTCACCAAATTTGCCCTGGCTGAATTCCGAAATTTTCACCGTTGTATGTACCAGACATCACTGACATTCATACCCTTAATAATTATGTGCTTATACACGTTTTACACTATTTATTTTACGTACAATGTGTTCATTATTGCTTTACATCATTTATAACTAAGATGGAGAAGTTTGAAAATCTAGCGATGTACAATTACCACACCGTATTATGATAGGTGATGGAAATTGTCATTTTTAATATCTATGGTATTGGTATTGATATTTTAATACTAGAACGGGAGCTCAAGAGGTTCGCACTTTAATTGTTCAACAAGTTTGTGTTAATGTAAACAAGTGTGAGTCCGTCGGAGAAGCCGAATAAGATTTTTACATCCACCATATTCCCGTCAAAATATTTATTTATTTTATATAGAACTAGCTGAATGTACCCGGCGTTGCCCGGACGTAGATTAAATAAACGCAGTTTTGACAAATGTGGTGTATTTGTGATGTAGATTAATCGACATTATAATACAATTAAACAGGAATGCTCTACTTTTCCAATCACAAAATAAACAAATTTGCTGAAATTAACCTGCATTGCCAGGACCGGGTACTTCAATATGATTTGGAAAATGACGATAATTTCGTTTCTGGGTGCAAGCTCCTTTTTTTTCACTCTTTTTCACTCTTCAAGAGAAGGAGAGTTGACAGAGAAGCTGAACTATTCCAAATTATTCCCATTTAGTTCTCTAACAACGTTAAAGAATGTCGTCGAAGAATGTTGAAATATATAAATACATAATTTCACACCATAAAAACGATGTATTTGGTGTAGTTTCGGATGATAAGGTTTTTTTTGGGGATTGTTTTGAATGGTTATTCATGGTTGGCGGGGTTTAGCTTTGGCGGATTAAACGAAACTTTTGGTAATTTTAATGCGATTGGGTTTAGTTTGGCTTGGTAAGAAGTGGTTGGGGTGATATAGCGGAAGTCGAAGTAATTTATGCGAGTTTAGCGTAGTTTGCTTGTAATTCGTAATTTTTTTACATTTTAGGTTAATGTGGGGTAGTTTGGAATGGCAAGTGTATGATTTTTGAGAGTAGTTTGGAATGGTACATTATGATTAGGGGTGTTTAACGTATTCAGGTAAAATATTCAGAAAATTTGGTAATTTTAAAATGAACAATTATAGTGCGAACCTCTTGAGCTCTATTTTCGGTAATAAAATGCAATAGGAAAGGTAGTAAAAAAGACTATTTCCATCACTTTTCAGAGGAATTATACGTGGTGGTATTTGTACCCCGCTTACTATTCCTCCATCTTAGTTATAAATAATGCAGAACAATAATGAACACAATGTACATAAAATAAATAGTGTAAATCGTGTATAAGCACACATTACTTATGATGTCAGTGAAATCCGGTAAAACTGCAAATTTCGGATTTTGGCCGGAGCAGGTTTGGTGAAGATCAAATACACCACTATCATTAAATGAACGTAAAAATTAGCGTACGGTATATAAGTGGAGTCCGGTACGACGATGGTAATTTTTCGAAAATCGATTGGGGAGATATTTACTTAACGTCAAGAACAAATCGGGAATATTATATTAAAAAAAATTATTTAATAGCGATAGAACTTCGAATACTGATGCGTCGCCTCGACCTTGGCGACGTTGAGTACCAGCGTTCCAGACGCTGAAGCAGCAATTTTAAAAATTATATTAGGTGCACGTGCCTAGTGCGTATTAAACGAATTTGGATTACCAAATAATACTCGCGCAGGTGTACTCGACTGGCCCGTCATAATTTGCACAAAATGAATTAACATATTAAAGTAAATAAATATTTTGACGGGAATGTGGTGGGTGTAAAAATCTTATTCGGCCTCTCCGACAAACTAACACTTGTTTATATTAACATGCATGCCTTCATGGACCTGTGAAGAATTACAAACAAATATCTAAATTTCAAGTGTTCCATTTGATTTCGTTTCTGGATGCAAGCGGTTTTTTTCACTCTTGTCAGTCTGAACTTATTACATAGTGATATTTTCACATCCAGGTGCCCTAAACTTATTTTGCCGCTGATTTCAAAAATTTTTCTGGAAGGAAAGTAGTCAGCAGTGGGGCTCGTCAGGGGTGGCAGGGTTGGCAGTGCCACTCCAAGTATAAATTTACTATTGAACACAAAATTAGTTCTGTAATTCAGTTGCAAAATTATGAATTTTTCAGATATTTTCACGAAAATTTAGCGCTTACACCGCCACTGGTATGAATGTCAGTGATATCTGGTACATACAACGGTGAAAATTTCGGGGCAAATTTGGTGAAAAATAAATACACCAGTATCATTAACTAAACGTAAAAAGTAGCGTACAAATATAAGTGGAGTCCGGTCCGATGCTGATAATTTTTCGAAAATTGATTGGGGGCAGATTTGGTCAACGCGAGGATCAAATGTTAAATTAAAATACTTTATTTGATAGCGGTAGACCTTCGAACACTGATGCGTCGCCTCATCGAATTTGGCGACTTTGCGAACAGTTTCCGACGCTGGAGCAGCAATTTTCACAATTGTAGTTGTGTTAAAATAAACACCGCGATCGAGTACTGCTCCACACGCTGAACCAGCAATTCTCGAATTCTAAAGTAAATAAATATTTTGACAGGAATGTTAAAAATCTTATTCGGTCTCTCCGACAAACTAACACTTGTTTACATTAACATGCATTCCTTCATGGACCTGTGACGAATTACAAACAAATATCGAAATTTCAAGTGTTCCCTGTCAGTCTGAACTTATTACACAGTGATATTTTCATATTCAGGCGCCCTAAATTATTTTGACGTTGATTTATAAAGTTTCCCTGGAAGGAGAGTAGTCAGCAGGTGCCTCGTGAGGGGTGGCAGGGTTGGCAGTGCCACTCCAAGTATAAATTTACTATCGAACACAAAGATAGTTCTGATTCAATTGCAGAATTTCGAATTTTTCAGATATTTTTACGAAACTCTAGCGCTTACACCGCCTTTATACCTCTTTAAAGTTAAAAACCATAGAGCTGTTTATACAAATGCACGCATGTTGAAAAGGTAGGGCTTGCCCCGTCAGCGTGTTGCAATTCAGAAATAAGTTTATGTTTGCATCTCAACTGGAACCAATATTTATTGGAAGGTGGAAGAGAATCAAAATAGGTATCAGCATATTTAATATTCAGAATAACGACTATTAGTCGATTTATGGTAGCCGAAGTAATTCAGGTGAGTTTGAGATAGTTTGCCATGGTTTGTAGCATTTTTCGTAATTTTAAAGTGATTGGGCTAATTTTGGGGTTGTAAGGGGTAGTTGGGGGTGATTTATGGTAGCCGAAGTAATTTAGGTGAGTTAGGCATAGTTTGCTATGATTTGTTGAATATTTTGTAATTTTAAAGTGATTGGGCTTATTTTGGGGTTGTAAGGGGTAGTTCGGGGTGATTTATGGTAGCCGAAGTAATTTACGGGAGTTTGGCATAGTTTGCTACGGTTTGTAGAATTTTTTTGTAATTTTAAAGTGATTGAGCCTATTTTGGGGTGGTAAGGGGAAGTTGGGGGTGATTTATAGAAGCCAAAGTAATTTAAGTGAGTTTGGCATAGTTTGCTATGGTTTGTAGAATTTTTTTGTAATTTTAAAGTGATTGAGCCTATTTTGGGGTGGTAAGGGGTAGTTGGGGGTGATTTATGGAAGCCAAAGTAATTTAGATGAGTTTGGGATAGTTTGATGTGGCTTGTAACATTTTTTGTAATTTTAAAGTGATTGGGCTGAGTTTGGGGTGGTAAGGGGTAGTTGGGGGTGATTTATGATAGCCGAAGTAATTTAAGTGAGTTTGGCATAGTTTGCTCTGGTTTGTAGCATTTTTTGTAATTTTAAAGTGATTGGGTTTAGTTTGTGGTTGGTAAGGGGTAGTTGGGGGTTATTTATGGTAGCCAAAGTAATTTAGGTGAGTTAGGCATAGTTTGCTATGATTTGTTGAATATTTTGTAATTTTAAAGTGATTGGGTTTATTTTGGGGTTGTAAGGGGTAGTTCGGGGTGATTTATGGTAGCCAAAGTAATTTAGGGGAGTTTGGCATAGTTTGCTACGGTTTGTAGAATTTTTTTGTAATTTTAAAGTGATTGAGCATATTTTGGGGCGGTAAGGGGTAGTTGGGGGTGATTTATGGAAGCCAAAGTAATTTAGATGAGTTTGGCATAGTTTGATATGGCTTGTAACATTTTTTGTAATTTTAAAGTGATTGGGCTTATTTTGGGGTAGTAAGGGGTTGTTGGGGGTGATTTATGTTAGCCGAAGTAATTTAGGTGAGTTTGGCATAGTTTGCTATGGTTTGTAGCATTTTTTGTAATTTTAAAGTGATTGGGATGAGTTAGGGGTGGTAAGGGGTAGTTGGGGGTGATTTATGATAGCCGAAGTAATTTAAGTGAGTTTGGCATAGTTTGCTATGGTTTGTAGCATTTTTTGTAATTTTAAAGTGATTGGGCTTATTTTGGGGTGGTAAGGGGTAGTTGGGGGTGATTTATGATAGCCGAAGTAATTTAAGTGAGTTTGGCATAGTTTGCTATGGTTTGTAGCATTTTTTGTAATTTTAAAGTGATTGGGCTTATTTTGGGGTAGTAAGGGGTTGTTGGGGGTGATTTATGTTAGCCGAAGTAATTTAGGTGAGTTTGGCATAGTTTGCTATGGTTTGTAGCATTTTTTGTAATTTTAAAGTGATTGGGATGAGTTAGGGGTGGTAAGGGGTAGTTGGGGGTGATTTATGATAGCCGAAGTAATTTAAGTGAGTTTGGCATAGTTTGCTATGGTTTGTAGCATTTTTTGTAATTTTGAAGTGATTGGGCTTATTTTGGGGTTGTAAGGGGTTGTTGGGGGTGATTTATGTTAGCCGAAGTAATTTGGGTGAGTTAGGCATAGTTTGCTATGGTTTGTAGCATTTTTTGTAATTTTAAAGTGATTGGGATGAGTTAGGGGTGGTAAGGGGTAGTTGGGGGTGATTTATGATAGCCGAAGTAATTAAAGTGAGTTTGGCATAGTTTGCTATGGTTTGTAGCATTTTTTGTAATTTTAAAGTGATTGGGCTTATTTTGGGGTAGTAAGGGGTTGTTGGGGGTGATTTATGTTAGCCGAAGTAATTTAGGTGAGTTTGGCATAGTTTGCTATGGTTTGTAGCATTTTTTGTAATTTTAAAGTGATTGGGATGAGTTAGGGGTGGTAAGGGTTAGTTGGGGGTGAATTATGATAGCCGAAGTAATTTAAGTGAGTTTGGCATAGTTTTCTATGGTTTGTAGCATTTTTTGTAATTTTAAAGTGATTGGGCTTATTTTGGGGTAGTAAGGGGTTGTTGGGGGTGATTTATGTTAGCCGAAGTAATTTAGGTGAGTTAGGCATAGTTTGCTATGGTTTGTAGCATTTTTTATAATTTTAAAGTGATTGGGCTTATTTTGGGGTGGTAAGGGGTAGTTTGGGGTGATTTATGGAAGTCAAAGTAATTTAGATGATTTAAGCATAGTTTGCTACGGTTTGTAGAATTTTTTTGTAATTTTAAAGTGATTGGGCTTATTTTGGGGTGGTAAGGGGTAGTTGGGGGTGATTTTTGGTAGACGAAATAATATGTGTGAGTTCGAAATAGTCTGCTATGGTTTGTGTCATTTTGTTTTATTTTAAACTCATTGGAGTTACTTGGGGTTGCTAAGGGGTGGTAAGGGATGATTTAAAATAACGGATCTAGTTTATGTCAGTTTGGCATAGTTCGGGAATTTTTTGGGGTTGATTTGGTAAAGTTTGCAGTGGTAAGAGATATTTGAGGATGTTTAATGTTGACGGATTAAATTTGGAGTGGTTTGGTAATTTTTAATTGAGTCACGGATCGACATTATAATTGAAATCAAAATTATAATTGAAATATCTGCGGCCTCGCTAGGTACGGCAAAAGTATGATCACGAAAGCAGAAACTCGACGTTGAAATTGTTTAGGTTAAATAAGTGCTTTTAATGTAAACCGGTCGCCCGTCGTCGAAGTTGTTTTGGCTAGATACGTGCTTCTAACATAAACACGGTCTCCGCGATCGGATCATTTTTTGTTTATTTTAGCCGGTTTTTATTGAATTACAAAGGAACCGGGCCGAATTTCGCAAAATCCCTTCTTAGTGTTCAGTTTCGGCACATGATACACCCGTGTCTAAAATTTCAAGTCTCCAGCCCTCACGGTTTGGGCTGTGGGTTGTCGGTGAATCAGTGAATGTGTAGATGTGTAGATGAGTGTGTCAGTGAGGACACTTCGCTTTATATATATAGATGTTAATTTTGCCGTTAACCAAATTTGCTCCCAATCACCATCGTCGTACCGGACCGTTCAGTTAATGATAATGGTGTTTTCATTTTTCACCAAATCTGCCTCGGCTGAAATCCAAAATTTACAGCGTTGGATCAGACTTTACTGACATTGATACGCGTTTTGCACTATTTATTTTACGTAAATACATTGTGTTCATTATTGCTTTACATCATTTATAACTAAGATGGACAAGTTTGAAAATCTAGCGATGCACAAATACCACCAAATACCACATTTTACCACATACCAAAATTTTAATACTGGAAAGGGAGCTCAAAAAGTTCGCACTGTAATTGTCCAACCAGTTGCGGCCAGGTTTTAATAATTTTTGTGCAGTTTAGAAGAAGATAATTATGCTGAAGTGTTTGTTTATTCTGAAGATAAGTCAAAATCATCTACATACTGTTCTGTTTGTGAGTTGACTGCAGCAAAAGGAATGGTTCCATTGTGTTTTCAATTTTATCATAACATGATCAGCTAATTTGTAAACTTCGATTTCCCCGAAAATTATCTAAAGTTAATTTCGATTTCCTGGAATCGCTTATAGAACAACTGCGTCTTTGCCTAAAGAGTCTATTCAAGATTTTTTATCTCAGATATCAACCAAGGTATCCTCTTTGTCCAAATCATATTGAAGTACCCGGTCCTGACAACGAAGGTTAATTTCAACAAATTTGTTTATTTTGTGATTGGAAAAGTAGAGGATTCCTGTTTAATTGTATTATAATGTCGATTAGTCAACATCACCACTTTAGTCAACACTGCGTTTATTTAATCTACGTCCGGGCAACGCCGGGTACATTCAGCTAGTCTATATATATAAAGCGAAGTGTCCACACTGACACACCCATCTACACATCTACACATTCACTGATTCATAATCAACCCACAGCCCAAACCGTGAGGGCTGGAGACTTGAAATTTTAGACACGGGTGTATCATGTGCCGAAACGAAGTGATAAGAAGGGATTTTGCGAAATTCGGCCCGGTTCCTTTGTATTTAAATAAAAACCGGATAAAAACCGGTTAAAATAAACAAAAAATGATCGGCTCGCGGAGACCGTGTTTTTTTTTGTTAGAAGCACGTGTCTAGCCAAAACAACTTCGACGTCGGGCGACCGGTTTACATTAGGCTGAACTCAGACGGACCACTCCCGAACCACACGACAGCGACAAAAGCAGTTTCAACGTCGAGTTTCTGCTTTCCTGATCATACTTTTGCCGTACCTAGCGAGGCGCAGATATTTCAATTATAATTTTGATTTCAATTATAATGTCGATCCGTGACTCGCATAAAAATTACCAAACCACTCCAAATTTAATCCGTCTACATTAAACATCCTCAAATATCTCTTACCATTGCAAACTTTACCAAATCAACCCCAAAAAATTCCCGAACTACGCCAAACTGACATAAATTAGATCCGTTATCTTAAATCATCCCTTACCACCCCTTAGCAACCCCAAGTAACTCCAATCACTTTAAAATAAAACAAAATGCCACAAACCATAGCAAACTATGCCAAACTCACACAAATTACTTCGGCTACCATAAAATCACCCCCAACTTTCCCTTACCACCCCAAACTAAGCCAAATCACTTTAAAATTACAAAAAATGCTACAAACCATAGCAAACTATGTCAAACTCACTTAAATTACTTCAGCTACCATAAATCACACCCAACTACCCCTTACCACCCCAAAATATGCCCAATCACTTTAAAATTAGAAAAAATGCTACAAACCATAGCAAAACTATGCTAAACTCACCCAAATTACTTCGGCTATCATAAATCACCCCCAACTACACCTTACCACCCCAAACTAAGCCCAATCACTTTAAAATTACAAAAAATGCTACAAACCATAACAAAACTATGCCAAACTGACCTAAATTACTTCGGCTACCATAAATCACCCCCAACTACCTCTTACCACCCCAAACTAAGCCAAATCACTTTAAAATTACAAAAAATGCTACAAACCATAGCAAACTATGCCAAACTCACTTAAATTACTTCGGCTACCATAAATCACCCCCAACTACCCCTTACCGCCCCAAAATAAGCCCAATCACTTTAAAATTAGAAAAAATGCTACAAACCATAGCAAAACTATGCCAAACTCACCCAAATTACTTTGGCTGTCATAAATCACCCCCAACTATCCCTTACCACCCCAAACTAAGCCCAATCACTTTAAAATTACAAAAAATGCTACAAACCATAGCAAAACTATGCCAAACTCACCCACATTATTTCAGCTATCATAAATCACCCCCAACTACCCCTTACCACCCCAAACTAAGCCCAATCACTTTAAAATTACAAAAAATGCTACAAACCATAGCAAACTATGTCAAACTCACCTAAATTACTTCGGCTACCATAAATCACCCCCAACTACCCCTTACCACCCCAAACTAAGCCAAATCACTTTAAATTTACAAAAAATGCTACAAACCATAGAAAACGATGTCAAACTCACTTAAATTACTTCGGCTACCATAAATCACCCCCAACTACCCCTTACCATCCCAAAATAAGCCCAATCACTTTAAAATTTGAAAAAATGCTACAAACCATAGCAAAACTATGCCAAACTCACCCAAATTACTTCGGCTATCATAAATCACCCCCAACTACCCCTTACCGCCCCAAACTAAGCCCAATCACTTTAAAATTACAAAAAATACTACAAACCATAGCAAACTATGTCAAACTCACCTAAATTACTTCGGCTACCATAAATCACCCCCAACTAACCCAAACTAAGCCAAATCACTTTAAAATTACAAAAAATGCTACAAACCATAGCAAAACTATGCCAAACTCACCCACATTATTTCGGCTATTATAAATCACCCCCAACTACCCCTTACCACCCCAAACTAAGCCGAATCACTTTAAAATTACAAAAACTGCTACAATCCATAGCAAACAATGTTAAACTCACCTAAATTAATTCGGCTACCATAAATCACCCCCAACTACCCCTTACCACCCCAAACTAAGCCAAATCACTTTAAAACTACAAAAAATGCTACAAACCATAGCAAAACTATGCCAAACTCACCCACATTATTTCGGCTATCATAAATCACCCCCAACTACCCCTTACCATCCCAAACTAAGCCCAATCACTTTAAAATTACAAAAAATGCTACAAACCATAGCAAACTATGTCAAACTCACCTAAATTACTTCGGCTACCATAAATCACCCCCAACTACCCCTTACCACCCCAAACTAAGCCCAATCACTTTAAAATTACAAAAAATGCTACAAACCATAGCAAAACTATGCCAAACTCACCCACATTATTTCGGCTATCATAAATCACCCCCAACTACCCCTTACCATCCCAAACTAAGCCCAATCACTTTAAAATTACAAAAAATGCTACAAACCATAGCAAACTATGTCAAACTCACCTAAATTACTTCGGCTACCATAAATCACCCCCAACTACCCCTTACCACCCCAAACTAAGCCAAATCACTTTACAATTACAAAAAAATGCTACAAACCATAGCAAACTATGTCAAACTCACTTAAATTACTTCGGCTACCATAAATCACACCCAACTACCACCCCAAACTAAGCCCAATCACTTTAAAATTACAAAAATTGCTACAAACCATAGCAAACTATGCCAAATTCACCCAAATTACTTCGGCTACCATAAATCACCCCCAAATACCCCTTACAACCCAAACTAAGCCCACTAATTATGTCATAAAATTCCTTACTATTAAGCAAAGTATTCATTAATTGTTCCTCTATTGCAATCTTTGACAAGTTGATTAAGCGAGATTTGCAAGTACAAGTTCGACTTAATGTTTTAATTCTTTTTAAGATGGAAAAAACGTACTGTTGCAGACTTTGTAGGCCAAAGATCATAAAATATTAAGAAATATCTGCATCTAAAATATATTGTTTCGACTAATAGACGATATTCTGAATATTAAATATGCTGATAAAAATTTTGATTCTCTTCCACATTCCAATAAATAATTATTCCAGTTGAGATGCAAACATAAACTTATGTTCTGAATTGCAACACGCTGACAGGGCAAGCCCTATTTTCTTAACATGCGTGCATTTACATCGCAAATAATAAGAACTTTTTCTCCATTGTATAAAGAGCTCTATGGTTTTTAATTTTAAAGCGGTGTAAGCGCTAGATTTTCGTTAAAATATCTAAAAATTCATAATTTTGCAATTGAATTGCAGAACTAATTTTGTGTTCGATAGTAAATTTATACTTGGAGTGGCACTGCCAACCCTGCCACCCCTGATGAGCCCCACTGTTGACTACTCTCCTTTCAGGGAAATTTTTGAAATCAACGGCAAAATAATTTAGGTTGCCTGGATGTGAAAATATAACTGTGTAGTAAGTTCAGACTGACGAGTGAAAAAAACCGCTTTCATACAGAAACGAAATCATATGGAACACTTGAAATTTAGATATTTGTTTGTAATTCGTCACAGGTCCATGAAGGAATGCATGTTAATCTAAACAAGTGTTAGTTTGTCGGAGAGGCCGAATAAGATTTTTTCATCCACCACATTCCCGTCAAAATAATTATGTACTTTAGAATGTTCATTTTTCTAATTCATTTCGTGAAAATAATGACGAGTACACGCCATACGAGTACACCTTTGCGAATATTATTTGGTATATACAAATTAATCTCTTTTGTTAGCCAAATTGTTTTAACACGCACTAGGCACGTGCACCTAATATAATTGTGAAAATTGCTGCTTCAGCGGCTGAAACGCTGGTACTCAAAGTCGCCAAGGTCGAGGCGACGCATCAGTATTAAAAGTTCTATCGCTATTAAATAAATTATTTTAATATAATATTCCCGATTTGTTCTTGCCGTTAACCAAAAATTACATATTATTTATTTTATTTTACGTAAATACATTGTGTTCATTATTGCATCATTTATAACTAAGATGGAGCAGTTTGAAAATCTAGCAGATTACAAATACCACAGCGTATAATTTTCGTGAAAGCTGATGAAAATTGTCTTTTTTACTATCTGTGGTAATGGTATTGAAATTTTAATACTGGAAAGGGAGCTCAGAAGGTTCTCACTTTAATTGTTCAACAAGTTGCGGCCAGGTTTTAATAACTTTGTGCAGCTCAAAATGAGATATTTATGCTGAAGTGTTTGTTTGTTCTGAAGATAAGTCAAAATCATCTACATACTGTTCTGCTGTGAGATGACTGTAGCAGGAGAAATGTTTCCATTGTCTTTTCAACTTTATCATAACACTAGCTGAATGTACCCGGCGTTGCCCGGACGTAGATTAAATAAACGCAGTGTTGACAAAAGTGGTGTATTTGTGATGTAGACTAATCGACATTATAATACAATTAAACAGGAATGCTCTACTTTTCCAATCACAAAATAAACAAATTTGCTGAAATTAACCTACATTGCCAGGACCGGGTACTTCAATATGATTTGGAAAATGACGATAATTTCGTTTCTGGGTGCAAGCTCCTTTTTTTTCACTCATTTTCACTCTTCAAGAGAAGGAGAGTTGACAGAGAAGCTAAACTATTCCAAATTATTCCCATTTAGTTCTCTAACAACGTTAAAGAATGTCGTCGAAGAATGTTGAAATATATAAATAAATAATTTCACACCATAAAAACGATGTATTTGGTGTAGTTTCGGATGATAAGGTTTTTTTTGGGGATTGTTTTGAATGGTTATTGATGGTTGGCGGGGTTTAGCTTTGGCGGATTAAACGAAACTTTTGGTAATTTTAATGCGATTGGGTTTAATTTGGCTTGGTAAGAAGTGGTTGGGGTGATATAGCGGAAGTCGAAGTAATTTATGCGAGTTTAGCGTAGTTTGCTTGTAATTCGTAATTTTTTTACATTTTAGGTTGATGTGGGGTAGTTTGGAATGGCAAGTGTATGATTTTTGAGAGTAGTTTGGAATGGTACATTATGTTTAAGGGTTTTTAACGTATTCAGGTAAAATATACAGAAAATTTGGTAATTTTAAAATGAACAATTATAGTGCGAACCTCTTGAGCTCTATTTTCGGTAATAAAATGCAATAGGAAAGATAGTAAAAAAGACTATTTCCATCACTTTTCAGAGGAATTATACGTGGTGGTATTTGTACCCCGCTTACTATTCCTCCATCTTAGTTATAAATAATGCAGAACAATAATGAACACAATGTACATAAAATAAATAGTGTAAATCGTGTATAAGCACACATTACTTATGATGTCAGTGAAATCCGGTAAAACTGCAAATTTCGGATTTTGGCCGGAGCAGGTTTGGTGAAGATCAAATACACCACTATCATTAAATGAACGTAAAAATTAGCGTACGGTATATAAGTGGAGTCTGGTACGACGATGGTAATTTTTCGAAAATCGATTGGGGAGATATTTACTTAACGTCAAGAACAAATCGGGAATATTATATTAAAAAATTTTATTTAATAGCGATAGAACTTCGAATACTGATGCGTCGCCTCGACCTTGGCGACGTTGAGTACCAGCGTTCCAGACGCTGAAGCAGCAATTTTAACAATTATATTAGGTGCACGTGCCTAGTGCGTATTAAAAAAATTTGGATTACCAAGTAATACTCGCGCAGGTGTACTCGACTGGCCCGTCATAATTTACACAAAATACTAACATACTAAAGTATATAAATATTTTGACGGGAATGTGGTGGGTGTAAAAATCTTATTCGGCCTCTCCGACAAACTAACACTTGTTTACATTAACATGCATGCCTTCATGGACCTGTGACGAATTACAAACAAATATCTAAATTTCAAGTGTTCCATTTGATTTCGTTTCTGGATGCAAGCAATTTTTTTCACTCTTGTCAGTCTGAACTTATTACATAGTGATATTTTCACATCCAGGTGCCCTAAATTTATTTTGCCGCTGATTTCAAAAATTTTTCTGGAAGGAAAGTAGTCAGCAGTGGGGCTCAGGGTTGGCAGTGCCACTCCAAGTATAAATTTACTATCGAACACAAAATTAGTTCTGTAATTCAGTTGCAGAATTATGAATTTTTCAGATATTTTCACGAAAATTTAGCGCTTACACCGCCACTGGTATGAATGTCAGTGATATCTGGTACATACAACGGTGAAAATTTTGGGGCAAATTTGGTGAAAAACAAATACACCACTATCATTAACTAAACGTAAAAATTAGCGTACAAATATAAGTGGAGTCCGGTCCGATGCTGATAATTTTTCGAAAATTGATTGGGGGCAGATTTGGTTAACGCGAGGATCAAATGTTAAATTTAAATACTTTATTTGATAGCGGTAGACCTTCGAACACTGTTGCGTCGCCTCAGCGAATTTGGCGACTTTGCGAACAGTTTCCGACGCTGGAGCAGCAATTTTCACAATTGTAGTTGTGTTAAAATTAAACACCGCGATCGAGTACTGCTCCACACGCTGAACCAGCAATACTCGAACTCTAAGAAACGATAAGAAAGGCTTATCCAACGCTTGGTATGTGCGAATTTCTGCATAGACACTCAATCAAACTAAATCGAGCATCGCCTTTTCACGTTTCTGACCTTGCCCTTGACTTGGCAAGCTCAAGCTGCTTCAATAATGTAAAAATCTTATTCGGCATCTCCAATAAACTCACATTTGTTTACATTAACACGCATTCCTTCATGGACTTGTGACGAATTACAAACAAATATTTCAACTTCAAGTGTTCCATCTAATTTCGTTTCTGGGTGCAAGCTCCTTTATTTTCACTCTAGTCAGTCTAAACTTATTACACAGAGTTATATTTTCAAATCCAGGCGCCCTAAAGAATTTTGTCGTTGTTTTCAAAAGTTCCAAGAGAAGGAGAGTTGACATAGAAGCTAAATTATTCCAAATTATTCCCATTTAGTTCTCTGACAACGTTAAAGACAATGTTGAAATATATAAATACAAAATTTTACACCATAAAAACGAAGTATTTAGGAATTATGTATAAAAAAAGTCGAAGTTATTCTTCGCTCTTGAGCTCTATTTCCGGTATTAAAAATGCAATAGGAAAGATAGTAAGAAAGACTATTTCCATCACTTTGCACGGGAATTATACGTGGTGGTATTTGTTCTCCGCTTACTATTAGATTTTCAAACTGCTCCATCTTATAAATAATGCAGAACAATAATGAACGCAATGTACGTAAAATAAATAGTGTAAATAAATCGTGTCTAAGCATACAATACTTAAGCGTATGATGTCAGTGAAAATTTCGGATTTCGGCCGGAGCAGGTTTGGTGAAGAACAAATACACCACTATCATTAACTGAACGGTAAAAATTAGCGTACGAAAATAAGTGAAGTCCGGTCCGACGCTGGAAATTTTTCGAAAATCGATTGGGGAGAGTTTTGGTTAACGGCAAGAACAAATCGGGAATATTATATTAAAATAATTTATTTAATAGCGATAGAACTTTGAATACCGATGCGTCGCCTCGACCTTGGCGACGTTGAGTACCAGCGTTCCAGACGCTGAAGCAGCAATTTTCACAATTATATGAGGTGCACGTGCCTAGTGCGTATAAAAACAATTTGGATAACAAAAGAGATTAATTTGTATGTACCAAATAATACTCGCACAGGTGTACTCGTATGGCCCGTCATAATTTTCACAAAATCAATTTAAGAAATTAACATTCTAAAGTAAATAAATATTTTGACAGGAATGTTAAAAATCTTATTCGGTCTCTCCGACAAACTAACACTTGTTTACATTAACATGCATTCCTTCATGGACCTGTGACGAATTACAAACAAATATCGAAATTTCAAGTGTTCCATGTCAGTCTGAACTTATTACACAGTGATATTTTCACATTCAGGCGCCCTAAATTATTTTGACGTTGATTTATTAAGTTTCCCTGGAAGGAGAGTAGTCAGCAGGTGCCTCGTCAGGGGTGGCAGGGTTGGCAGTGCCACTCCAAGTATAAATTTACTATCGAACACAAAGATAGTTCTGATTCAATTGCAGAATTTCGAATTTTTCAGATATTTTTACGAAACTCTAGCGCTTACACCGCCTTTATACCTCTTTAAAGTTAAAAACCATAGAGCTGTTTATACAAATGCACGCATGTTGAAAAGGTAGGGCTTGCCCCGTCAGCGTGTTGCAATTCAGAAATACGTTTATGTTTGCATCTCAACTGGAACAAATATTTATTGGAAGGTGGAAGAGAATCGAAATAGGTATCAGCATATTTGATATTCAGAATAACGACTATTAGTCGGAACAATATATTTTATGTGCAGATATTTATTAATATTTTATGATTTAATACGATAAGCCATTTATAAATAACACAACCAAATAGAAGATTTTGATTGAAAACGATTATTAATTTATGGTAGCCGAAGTAACTTAAGTGAGTTTGGCATAGCTTGCTATGTTTTGTAGCATTTTTTAATTTTAAAGTGATTAGGCTAATTTTGGGGCGGTAAGGGGTAGTTGGGGGTGATTTATGGTAGCCGAAGTAATTTAGGTGAGTATGGAATAGTTTGCTATGGTTTGTAGCATTTTTTGTAATTTTAAAGTGATTGGGCTTAGTTTGGGGTGGTAAGGGGTAGTTGGGGTTGATTTATGGTAGCCGAAGTAATTCAGGTGAGTTTGAGATAGTTTGCTATGGTTTGTAGCATTTTTTGTAATTTTAAAGTGATTGGGCTTATTTTGGGGTAGTAAGGGGTAGTTGGGGGTGATTTATGGTAGCCGAAGTAATTTAGGTGAGTTAGGCATGGTTTGCTATAATTTGTTGAATATTTTGTAATTTTAAAGTGATTGGGCTTATTTTGGGGTTGCAAGGGGTAGTTCGGGGTGATTTATGGTAGCCGAAGTAATTTTGGGGAGTTTGGCATAGTTTGCTACGGTTTGTAGAATTTTTTTGTAATTTTAAAGTGATTGAGCCTATTTTGGGGTGGTAAGGGGTAGTTGGGGGTGATTTATAGAAACCAAAGTAATTTAAGTGAGTTTGGCATAGTTTGCTATGGTTTGTAGCATTTTTTGTAACTTTAAAGTGATTGGGCTTATTTTGGGGTGGTAAGGGGTAGTTGGGGGTGATTTATGGTAGCCGAAGTGATTTAGGTGAGTATGGAATAGTTTGCTATGGTTTGTAGCATTTTTTGTAATGTTAAAGTGATTGGGCTTAGTTTGGGGTGGTAAGGGGTAGTTGGGGTTGATTTATGGTAGCCGAAGTAATTCAGGTGAGTTTGAGATAGTTTGCTATGGTTTGTAGCATTTTTTGTAATTTTAAAGTGATTGGGCTTAGTTTGGGGTGGTAAGGGGTAGTTGGGGTTGATTTATGGTAGCCGAAGTAATTCAGGTGAGTTTGAGATAGTTTGCTATGGTTTGTAGCATTTTTTGTAATTTTAAAGTGATTGAGCCTATTTTGGGGTGGTAAGGGGTAGTTGGGGGTGATTTATAGAAACCAAAGTAATTTAAGTGAGTTTGGCATAGTTTGCTATGGTTTGTAGCATTTTTTGTAACTTTAAAGTGATTGGGCTTATTTTGGGGTGGTAAGGGGTAATTGGGGGTGATTTATGGTAGCCGAAGTAATTTAGGTGAGTATGGAATAGTTTGCTATGGTTTGTAGCATTTTTTGTAATTTTAAAGTGATTGGGCTTAGTTTGGGGTGGTAAGGGGTAGTTGGGGTTGATTTATGGTAGCCGAAGTAATTCAGGTGAGTTTGAGATAGTTTGCTATGGTTTGTAGCATTTTTTGTAATTTTAAAGTGATTGGGCTTATTTTGGGGTAGTAAGGGGTAGTTGGGGGTGATTTATGGTAGCCGAAGTAATTTAGGTGAGTTAGGCATGGTTTGCTATAATTTGTTGAATATTTTGTAATTTTAAAGTGATTGGGCTTATTTTGGGGTTGCAAGGGGTAGTTTGGGGTGATTTATGGTAGCCGAAGTAATTTTGGGGAGTTTGGCATAGTTTGCTACGGTTTGTAGAATTTTTTTGTAATTTTAAAGTGATTGAGCCTATTTTGGGGTGGTAAGGGGTAGTTGGGGGTGATTTATAGAAACCAAAGTAATTTAAGTGAGTTTGGCATAGTTTGCTATGGTTTGTAGCATTTTTTGTAACTTTAAAGTGATTGGGCTTATTTTGGGGTAGTAAGGGGTAGTTGGGGGTGATTTATGTTAGCCGAAGTAATTTAGGTGAGTTAGGCATAGTTTGCTATGGTTTGTAGCATTTTTTGTAATTTTAAAATGATTGGGATGAGTTAGGGGTGGTAAGGGGTAGTTGGGGGTGATTTATGATAGCCGAAGTAACTTAAGTGAGTTTGGCATAGCTTGCTATGTTTTGTAGCATTTTTTATAATTTTAAAGTGATTGGGCTTATTTTGGGGCGGTAAGGGGTAGTTGGGGGTGATTTATGGTAGCCGAAGTAATTTAGGTGAGTATGGAATAGTTTGCTATGGTTTGTAGCATTATTTGTAATTTTAAAGTGATTGGGCTTAGTTTGGGGTGGTAAGGGGTAGTTGGGGTTGATTTATGGTAGCCGAAGAAATTCAGGTGAGTTTAAGATAGTTTGCTATGGTTTGTAGCATTTTTTGTAATTTTAAAGTGATTGGGCTTATTTTGGGGTAGTAAGGGGTAGTTGGGGGTGATTTATGGTAGCCGAAGTAATTTAGGTGAGTTAGGCATAGTTTGCTATAATTTGTTGAATATTTTGTAATTTTAAAGTGATTGGGCTTATTTTGGGGTTGTAAGGGGTAGTTCGGGGTGATTTATGGTAGCCGAAGTAATTTAGGGGAGTTTGGCATAGTTTGCTACGGTTTGTAGTATTTTTTTGTAATTTTAAATTGATTGGGCTTATTTTGGGGTAGTAAGGGGTTGTTGGGGGTGATTTATGTTAGCAGAAGTAATTTAGGTAATTTAGGCATAGTTTGCTATGGTTTGTAGCATTTTTTTGTAATTTTAAAGTGATTGGGTTTAGTTTGTGGTTGGTAAAGGGTAGTTGGGGGTGATTTATGGTAGCCGCAGTAATTTAAGTGAGTTTGGCATAGTTTGCTATGATTTGTAGCATTTTTTGTAATTTTAAAGTGATTGGGATGAGTTAGGGGTGGCAAGGGGTAGTTGGGGGTGATTTATGATAGCCGAAGTAATTTAAGTGAGTTTGGCATAGTTTGGTATGGTTTGTAGAATTTTTGTAATTTTAAAGTGATTGGGCTTATTTTGGGGTTGTAAGGGGTAGTTGGGGGTGATTTATGGTAGCCGAAGTAATTTAGGGGAGTTTGGCACAGTTTGCTACGGTTTGTAGAATTTTTTTGTAATTTTAAAGTGATTGAGCCTATTTTGGGGAGGTAAGGTGTAGTTGGGGGTGATTAATGGAAGCCGAAGTAATTTAGATGAGTTTGGCATAGTTTGATATTGCTTGTAACATTTTTTGTAATTTTAAAGTGATTGGGCTGAGTTTGGGGTGGTAAGGGGTAGTTGGGGGTGATTTATGGTAGCCGAAGTAATTTAGGTGAGTTAGGGATAATTTGCTATGATTTGTGTCATTTTGTTTTATTTTATAGTGATTGGAGTTACTTGGGGTTGCTACAGGGTGGTAAGGGATGATTTAAGATAACGGATCTAATTTATGTCAGTTTGGCTTAGTTCGGGAATTTTTTGGGGTTGATTTGGTAAAGTTTGCAGTGGTAAGAGATATTTGAGGATGTTTAATGTTGACGGATTAAATTTGGAGTGATTTGGTAATTTTTAATTGAGTCACGGATCGACATTATAATTGAAATCAAAATTATAATTGAAATATCGGCGGCCTCGCTAGGTACGGCAAAAGTATGATCACGAAAGCAGAAACTCGACGTTGAAATTGTTTAGGTTAAATAAGTGCTTTTAATGTAAACCGGTCGCCCGTCGTCGAAGATGTTTTGGCTAGATACGTGCTTCTAACATAAACACGGTCTCCGCGATCGGATCATTTTTTGTTTATTTTAGCCGGTTTTTATTGAATTACAAAGGAACCGGGCCGAATTTCGCAAAATCCCTTCTTAGTGTTCACTTTCGGCACATGATACACCCGTGTCTAAAATTTCAAGTCGCCAGCCTTCACGGTTTGGGCTGTGGGTTGTCGGTGAATCAGTGAATGTGTAGATGTGTAGATGAGTGTGTCAGTGAGGACACTTCGCTTTATATATATAGATAATTTCACACCATGATGATAAGGTTTTTTTTGGGGATTGTTTTGAATGGTTATCGATGGTTGGCGGGGTTTAGCTTTGGCGGATTAAACGAAACTTTTGGTAATGTTAATGCGATTGGGTTTAGTTTGGCATGGTAAGAAGTGGTTGGGGTGATATAGCGGAAGTCGAAGTAATTTATGCGAGTTTAGCGTAGTTTGCTTGTAATTCGTAATTTTTTTACATTTTAGGTTGATGTGGGGTAGTTTGGAATGGCAAGTGTATGATTTTTAAGAGTAGTTTGGAATGGTACATTATGTTTAGGGGTGTTTAACGTATTCAGGTAAAATATACAGAAAATTTGGTAATTTAAAAATGAACAATTATAGTGCGAACCTCTTGAGCTCTATTTTCGGTAATAAAATGCAATAGGAAAGATAGTAAAAAAGACTATTTCCATCACTTTTCAGAGGAATTATACGTGGTGGTATTTGTACCCCGCTTACTATTCCTCCATCTTAGTTATAAATAATGCAGAACAATAATGAACACAATGTACATAAAATAAATAGTGTAAATCGTGTATAAGCACACATTACTTATGATGTCAGTGAAATCCGGCAAAACTGCAAATTTCGGATTTTGGCCGGAGCAGGTTTGGTGAAGATCAAATACACCACTATCATTAAATGAACGTAAAAATTAGCGTGCGGTATATAAGTGGAGACCGGTACGACGATGGTAATTTTTCGAAAATCGATTGGGAAGATATTTACTTAACGTCAAGAACAAATCGGGAATATTATATTAAAAAAATTAATTTAATAGCGATAGAACTTCGAATACTGATGCGTCGCCTCGACCTTGGCGACGTTGAGTACCAGCGTTCCAGACGCTGAAGCAGCAATTTTAACAATTATATTAGGTGCACGTGCCTAGTGCGTATTAAAAGAATTTGGATTACCAAATAATACTCGCGCAGGTGTACTCGACTGGCCCGTCATAATTTGCACAAAATGAATTAACATACTAAAGTAAATAAATATTTTGACGGGAATGTGGTGGGTGTAAAAATCTTATTCGGCATCTCCGACAAACTAACACTTGTTTACATTAACATGCATGCCTTCATGGACCTGTGACGAATTTCAAACAAATATCTAAATTTCAAGTGTTCCATTTGATTTCGTTTCTGGATGCAAGCGGTTTTTTTCACTCTTGTCAGTCTGAACTTATTACATAGTGATATTTTCACATCCAAATGCCCTAAATTTATTTTGCCGCTGATTTCAAAAATTTTTCTGGAAGGAAAGTAGTCAGCAGTGGGGCTCGTCAGGGGTGGCAGGGTTGGCAGTGCCACTCCAATTATAAATTTACTATCGAACACAAAATTAGTTCTGTAATTCAGTTGCAGAATTATGAATTTTTCAGATATTTTCACGAAAATTTAGCGCTTACACCGCCACTGGTATGAATGTCAGTGATATCTGGTACATACAACGGTGAAAATTTCGGGGCAAATTTGGTGAAAAACAAATACAAATACAAATAAAAAATTAGCGTACAAATATAAGTGGAGTCCGGTCCGATGCTGATAATTTTTCGAAAATTGATTGGGGGCAGATTTGGTTAACGCGAGGATCAAATGTTAAATTAAAATACTTTATTTGATAGCGGTAGACCTTCGAACACTGATGCGTCGCCTCATCGAATTTGGCGACTTTGCGAACAGTTTCCGACGCTGGAGCAGCAATTTTCACAATTGTAGTTGTGTTAAAATTAAACACCGCGATCGAGTACTGCTCCACACGCTGAACCAGCAATTCTCGAATTCTAAGAAACGATAAGAAAGGCTTATCCAACGCTTGGTATGTGCGAATTTCTGCATAGACACTCAATCAAACTAAATCGAGCATCGCCTTTTCACGTTTCTGACCTTGCCCTTGACGTGGCAGGCTCCAGCTGCTTCAATAATGTAAAAATCTTATTCGGCCTCTCCAATAAACTCACATTTGTTTACATTAACACGCATTCCCTCATGGACTTGTAACGAATTACAAACAAATATTTCAACTTCAAGTGTTCCATTTAATTTCGTTTCTGGATGCAAGCTCCTTTCTTTTCACTCTAGTCAGTCTAAACTTATTACACAGAGTTATATTTTCAAATCCAGGCGCCCTAAAGAATTTTGTCGTTGTTTTCAAAAGTTGACATAGAAGCTAAATTATTCCAAATTATTCCCATTTAGTTCTCTGACAACGTTAAAGACAATGTTAAAATATATAAATACAAAATTTTACACCATAAAAACGAAGTATTTAGGAATCTATATATATAAAGCGAAGTGTCCTCACTGACACACTCATTCATTCACTCATTCATCTACACATCTACACACTGATTCATAATCAACCCACAGCCCAAACCGTGAGGGCTGGAGACTTGAAATTTTAGACACGGGTGTATCATGTGCCGAAACTGAACACTAAGAAGGGATTTTGCGAAATTCGGCCCGGTTCCTTTGTAATTCAATAAAAACCGGCTAAAATAAACAAAAAATGATCGGATCGCGGAGACCGTGTTTATGTTAGAAGCACGTATCTAGCCAAAACAACTTCGACGACGGGCGACCGGTTTACATTAAAAGCACTTATTTAACCTAAACAATTTCAACGTCGAGTTTCTGCTTTCGTGATCATACTTTTGCCGTACCTAGCGAGGCCGCAGATATCTATATATATAAAGCGAAGTGTCCTCACTGACACACTCATTCATTCACTCATTCATCTACACATCTACACACTGATTCATAATCAACCCACAGCCCAAACCGTGAGGGCTGGAGACTTGAAATTTTAGACACGGGTGTATCATGTGCCGAAACTGAACACTAAGAAGGGATTTTGCGAAATTCGGCCCGGTTCCTTTGTAATTCAATAAAAACCGGCTAAAATAAACAAAAAATGATCGGATCGCGGAGACCGTGTTTATGTTAGAAGCACGTATCTAGCCAAAACAACTTCGACGACGGGCGACCGGTTTACATTAAAAGCACTTATTTAACCTAAACAATTTCAACGTCGAGTTTCTGCTTTCGTGATCATACTTTTGCCGTACCTAGCGAGGCCGCAGATATTTCAATTATAATTTTGATTTCAATTATAATGTCGATCCGTGACTCAATTAAAAATTACCAAATCACTCCAAATTTAATCCGTCAACATTAAACATCCTCAAATATCTCTTACCACTGCAAACTTTACCAAATCAACCCCAAAAAATTCCCGAACTAAGCCAAACTGACATAAATTAGATCCGTTATCTTAAATCATCCCTTACCACCCTGTAGCAACCCCAAGTAACTCCAATCACTATAAAATAAAACAAAATGACACAAATCATAGCAAATTATCCCTAACTCACCTAAATTACTTCGGCTACCATAAATCACCCCCAACTACCCCTTACCACCCCAAACTCAGCCCAATCACTTTAAAATTACAAAAAATGTTACAAGCAATATCAAACTATGCCTAACTCACCTAAATTACTTCGGCTAACATAAATCACCCCCAACTACCCCTAACCACCCCTAACTCATCCCAATCACTTTAAAATTACAAAAAATGCTACAAACCATAGCAAACTATGCCAAACTCACTTAAATTACTTCGGCTACCATAAATCACCCCCAACTACCCCTTACCAACCACAAACTAAACCCAATCACTTTAAAATTACAAAAAATGTTGCAAACCATAGCAAACTATGCCAAACTCACTTAAATTACTTCGGCTATCATAAATCACCCCCAACTACCCCTTACCACTCCAAAATTAGCTCAATCACTTTAAAATTACAAAAAATGCTACAAACCATAGCAAACTATCTCAAACTCACCTGAAATACTTCGGCTACCATAAATCACCCCCAACTACCCCTTACCTCCCTAAACTAAGCCCAATCACTTTAAAATTACAAAAAATGCTACAAACCATAGCAAACTATCTCAAACTCACCTGAAATACTTCGGCTACCATAAATCACCCCCAACTACCCCTTACCACCCCAAACTAAGCCCAATCACTTTAAAATTACAAAAAATGCTACAAACCATACCAAACTATGCCAAACTCACTTAAATTACTTCGGCTATCATAAATCACCCCCAACTACCCCTTACCACCCCTAACTCATCCCAATCACTTTAAAATTACAAAAAATGCTACAAACCATAGCAAACTATGCCTAACTCACCTAAATTACTTCGGCTAACATAAATCACCCCCAACTACCCCTTACCACCCCAAAATAAGCCCAATCACTTTAAAATTATAAAAAATGCTACAAACCATAGCAAACTATCTCAAAGTGACCTGAAATACTTCGGCTACCATAAATCACACCCAACTACCCCTTACCTCCCCAAACTAAGCCCAATCACTTTAAAATTACAAAAAATGCTACAAACCATAGCAAACTATCTCAAACTCACCTGAAATACTTCGGCTACCATAAATCACCCCCAACTACCCCTTACCTCCCCAAACTAAGCCCAATCACTTTAAAATTACAAAAAATGCTACAAACCATAGCAAACTATCTCAAACTCACCTAAATTACTTCGGCTAACATAAATCACTTCCAACTACCCCTTACCACCCCAAAATAAGCCCAATCACTTTAAAATTATAAAAAATGCTACAAACCATAGCAAACTATCTCAAAGTGACCTGAAATACTTCGGCTACCATAAATCACCCCCAACTACCCCTTACCAACCACAAACTAAACCCAATCACTTTAAAATTACAAAAAATGTTGCAAACCATAGCAAACTATGCCAAACTCACTTAAATTACTTCGGCTATCATAAATCACCCCCAACTACCCCTTACCACTCCAAAATTAGCTCAATCACTTTAAAATTACAAAAAATGCTACAAACCATAGCAAACTATCTCAAAATCACCTGAAATACTTCGGCTACCATAAATCACCCCCAACTACCCCTTACCACCCCAAACTAAGCCCAATCACTTTAAAATTACAAAAAATGCTACAAACCATACCAAACTATGCCAAACTCACTTAAATTACTTCGGCTATCATAAATCACCCCCAACTACCCCTTACCACCCCTAACTCATCCCAATCACTTTAAAATTACAAAAAATGCTACAAACCATAGCAAACTATGCCTAACTCACCTAAATTACTTCGGCTAACATAAATCACCCCCAACTACCCCTTACCAACCACAAACTAAACCCAATCACTTTAAAATTACAAAAAATGTTGCAAACCATAGCAAACTATGCCAAACTCACTTAAATTACTTCGGCTATCATAAATCACCCCCAACTACCCCTTACCACTCCAAAATTAGCTCAATCACTTTAAAATTACAAAAAATGCTACAAACCATAGCAAACTATCTCAAACTCACCTGAAATACTTCGGCTACCATAAATCACCCCCAACTACCCCTTACCACCCCAAACTAAGCCCAATCACTTTAAAATTACAAAAAATGCTACAAACCATACCAAACTATGCCAAACTCACTTAAATTACTTCGGCTATCATAAATCACCCCCAACTACCCCTTACCACCCCTAACTCATCCCAATCACTTTAAAATTACAAAAAATGCTACAAACCATAGCAAACTATGCCTAACTCACCTAAATTACTTCGGCTAACATAAATCACCCCCAACTACCCCTTACCACCCCAAAATAAGCCCAATCACTTTAAAATTATAAAAAATGCTACAAACCATAGCAAACTATGCCTAACTCACCTAAATTGCTTCGGCTACCATAAATCACCCCGAACTATCCCTTACAACCCCAAAATAAACCCAATCATTTTAAAATGACAAAAAATGTTACAAACCATACCAAACTATGTCAAACTCACTTAAATTACTTCGGCTACCATAAATCACCCCCAACTACCCCTTACAAACCACAAACTAAACCCAATCACTTTAAAATTACAAAAAATGCTGCAAACCATAGCAAACTATGCCAAACTCACTTAAATTACAAAAAATGCTACAAACCATAGCAAACTATCTCAAACTCACCTGAAATACTTCGGCTACCATAAATCACCCCCAACTACCCCTTACCTCCCCAAACTAAGCCCAATCACTTTAAAATTACAAAAAATGCTACAAACCATAGCAAACTATCTCAAACTCACCTGAAATACTTCGGCTACCATAAATCACCCTCAACTACCCTATACCACCCCAAACTAAGCCCAATCACTTTAAAAATACAAAAAATGCTACAAACCATAGCAAACTATTCCAAAGTCACCTAGATTACTTCGGCTACCATAAATCACCCCCAACTACCCCTTACCACCCGAAAATAAGCCCAATCACTTTAAAATTACAAAAAATGTTACAAACCATAGCATACTATGTCAAACTCACTTAAATTACTTTGGCTACCATAAATCACCCCCAACTACCCCTTACCGCCCCAAAATAAGCTCAATCGCTTTAAAATTTCAAAAAATGCTACAAACCATGTCAAACTCACCTAAATGACTTCAGCTACCATAAATAACCCCCAACTACCCCTTACCACCCCAAACTAAGCCCAATCACTTTAAAATTAGAAAAAATGCTACAAACCATAGCAAAATTACAAAAATTATACAATTCATAGCAAACTATGTCAAACTCACCTAAATTACTTCGGCTACCATAAATCGCCCCAACTACCCCTTACCGCCCCAAAATTTGCCTAATCACTTTAAAATTACAAAAAATGCTACAAAACATAGCAAGCTATGCCAAACTCACTTAAATTACTTCGGCTACCATAAATTAATAATCATTTTCAATCAAAATCTTCTATTTGGTTGTCATTTATAAATTCCTTATCGTATTAAATCATAAACATATTAATAAATATCTGCACATAAAATATATTGTTTCGACTAATAGACGTTATTCTGAATATTAAATATGCTGATACCTATTTTGATTCTCTTCCACCTTCCAATAAATATTTGTTCCAGTTGAGATGCAAATATAAAGGTACTTATTTCTGAATTGCAACACGCTGACGGGGCAAGCCCTACCTTTTCAACATGCGTGCATTTGTATAAATAGCTCTATGGTTTTTAACTTTAAAGAGGTATAAAGGCGGTGTGAGCGCTAGATTTTCGTAAAAATATCTAAAAAATTCGAAATTCTGCAGTTGAATTACAGAACTATTTTTGTGTTCGATAGTAAATTTATATTTGGAGTGGCACTGCCAACCCTGCCACACCTGACGAGCCCCCTGCTGACTACTCTCCTTCTAGGGAAACTTTATAAATCAACGGCAAAATAATTTAGGGCGCCTGAATGTAAAAATATCACTGTGAAATAAGTTCAGACTGACATGGAACACTTGAAATTTCGATATTTGTTTGTAATTCGTCACAGGTCCATGAAGGAATGCATGTTAATGTAAACAAGTGTTAGTTTGTTGGAGAGACCGAATAAGATTTTTAACATTCCCGTCAAAATATTTATTTACTTTAGAATGTTAATTTTTTAAAATCATTTCGTGAAAATTATGACGGGCCATACGAGTACACCAGTGCGAGTATTATTTGGTACATACAAATTAATCTCTTTTGTTATCCAAATTGTTTTAATACGCACTAGGCACGTGCACCTAATATAATTGATAAAATTGCTACTTCAGCGTCTGGAACGCTGGTATCAACGTCGCCAAGGTCGAGGCGACGCATCGGTATTCGAAGTTCTATCGCTATTAAATAAATTATTTTAATATACTATTCCCGATTTGTTCTTGCCGTTAACCAAAACTCTCCCCAATCGATTTTCGAAAAATTTCCAGCGTCGGACCGGACTTCACTTATTTTCGTACGCTAATTTTTACGTTCAGTTAATGATAGTGGTGTATTTGTTCTTCACCAAACCTGCTCCGGCCGAAATCCGAAATTTTCACTGACATCATACGCTTAAGTATTGTATGCTTATACACGATTTATTTACACTATTTATTTTACGTACATTGCGTTCATTAGTGTTCTGCATTATTTATAACTAAGATGAAGCAGTTTGAAAATCTAATAGTAAGCGGAGAACAAATACCACCACGTATAATTCCCGTGAAAAGTGATGGAAATAGTCTTTCTTACTATCTTTCCTACTGCATTTTTAATACCGGAAATAGAGCTCAAGAGCGAAGAATAACTTCGACTTTTTTTATACATAATTCCTAAATACTTTTTTACTACGTTTTTATGGTGTAAAATTTTGTATTTATATATTTCAACATTGTCTTTAACGTTGTCAGAGAACTAAATGGGAATAATTTGGAATAATTTAGCTTCTATGTCAACTCTCCTTCTCTTGAAACTTTTGAAAACAACGACAAAATTCTTTAGGGCGCCTGGATTTGAAAATATAACTGTGTAATAAGTTCAGAGTGACTAGAGTGAAAAGAAAGGAGCTTGCACCCAGAAACGAAATTAAATGGAACACTTGAAGTTGCAATATTTGTTTGTAATTCGTCACAAGTCCATGAGGGAATGCGTGTTAATGTAAACAAATGTGAGTTTATTGGAGAGGCCGAATAAGATTTTTACATTATTGAAGCAACTGGAGCCTGCCACGTCAAGGGCAAGGTCACAAACGTGAAAAGGCGATGCTCGATTTAGTTTGATTGAGTATCTATGCAGAAATTCGCACATACCAAGCGTTGGATAAGCTTTTCTTATCGTTTCTTAGAATTCGAGAATTGCTGGTTCAGCGTGTGGAGCAGTACTCGATCGCGGTGTTTAATTTTAACACAACTACAATTGTGAAAATTGCTGCTCCAGCGTCGGAAACTGTTCGCAAAGTCGCCAAATTCGATGAGGCGACGCATCAGTGTTCGAAGGTCTACCGCTATCAAATAAAATATTTTAATTTAACATTTGATCCTCGCGTTAACCAAATCTGCCCCCAATCAATTTTCGAAAAATTATCAGCATCGGACCGGACTCTAATATTTGTACGCTAATTTTTACGTTTAGTTAATGATAGTGGTGTATTTGTTTTTCACCAAATTTGCCCCGAAATTTTCACCGTTGTATGTACCAGATATCACTGAAATTCATACCAGTGGCTGTGTAAGCGCTAGATTTTCGTGAAAATATCTGAAAAATTCATAATTCTGCAACTGACTTACAGAACTAATTTTGTGTTCGATAGTAAATTTATACTTGGAGTGGCACTGCCAACCCGGCCGCCTCTGACGAGCCCCACTGCTGACTACTTTCCTTCCAGAAAAATTTTTGAAATCAGCGGCAAAATAAATTTAGGGCACCTGGATGTGAAAATATCACTGTGTAATAAGTTCAGACTAACAAGAGTGAAAAAAACCGCTTGCATCCAGAAACGAAATCAAATGGAACACTTGAAATTTAGATATTTGTTTGTAATTCGTCACAGGTCCATGAAGGCATGCATGTTAATGTAAACAAATGTGAGACCACATTCCCGTCAAAATATTTATTTACTTTAGTATGTTGATTCATTTTGTGCAAATTATGACGGGCCATACGAGTACACCTGCGCGAGTATTATTTGGTAATCCAAATTCTTTTAATACGCACTAGGCACGTGCTCCTAATATAATTGTTAAAATTGCTGCTTCAGCGTCTGGAACGCTGGTACTCAACGTCGCCAAGGTCGAGGCGACGCATCAGTATTCGAAGTTCTATCGCTATTATATAAATTTTTTTAATATAATATTCCCGATTTGTTCTTGACGTTAAGTAAATATCTCCGCAATCGATTTTCGAAAAATTACCATTGTCGTACCGGACTCCACTTATATACCGTACGCTAATTTTTACGTTCATTTAATGATAGTGGTGTATTTGATCTTCACCAAACCTGCTCCGGCCAAAATTCGAAATTTGCAGTTTTACCGGATTTCACTGACATCATAAGTAATGTGTGCTTATACACGATTTACACTATTTATTTTATGTACATTGTGTTCATTATTGTTCTGCATTATTTATAACTAAGATGGAGGAATAGTAAGCGGGGTACAAATACCACCACGTATAATTCCCCTGAAAAGTGATGGAAATAGTCTTTTTTACTATCTTTCCTATTGCATTTTATTACCGAAAACAGAGCTCAAGAGATTCGCACTATAATTGTTCATTTTATAATTACCAAATTTTCTGTATATTTTACCTGAATACGTTAAACACCCCTAAACATAATGTACCATTCCAAACTACCCTCAAAAATCATACACTTGCCATTCAAAACTACCCCAGATCAACCTAAAATGTAAAAAAATTACGAATTCCAAGCAAACTACGCTAAACTCGCATAAATTACTTCCACTTCCGCTATATCACCCCAACCACTTCTTACCAAGCCAAACTAAACCCAATCACATTAAAATTACCAAAAGTTTAGTTTAATCCGCCAAAGCTAAACCCCGCCAACCATCAATAACCATTCAAAACAATCCCCAAAAAAACCCTTATCATCCGAAACTACACCAAATACATCGTTTTTATGGTGTGAAATTATGTATTTATATATTTCAGCTTCTCTGTCAACTCTGTCAACAAAGGAGCTTGCACCCAGAAACGAAATTATCGTCATTTTCCAAATCATATTGAAGTACCCGGTCCTGGCAATGCAGGTTAATTTCAGCAAATTTGTTTATTTTGTGATTGGAAAAGTAGAGCATTCCTGTTTAATTGTATTATAATGTCGATTAGTCTACATCACCAATTCACCACTTTTGTCAACACTGCGTTTATTTAATCTACGTCCGGGCAACGCCGGGTACATTCAGCTAGTTTCAATTATAATTTTGATTTCAATTATAATGTCGATCCGTGACTCAATTAAAAATTACCAAACCACTCCAAATTTAATCCGTCAACATTAAACATCCTCAAATATCTCTTACCACTGCAAACTTTACCAAATCAACCCCAAAAAATTCCCGAACTATGCCAAACTGACATAAACTAGATCCGTTATTTTAAATCATCCCTTACCACCCCTTAGCAACCCCAAGCAACTCCAATCACTTTAAAATAAAACAAAATGACACAAATCATGGCAGATTAAGTCCAACTCACACATATTATTTCGTCTACCAAAAATCACCCCCAACTACCCCTTACCACCCCAAAATAAGCCCAATCACTTTAAAATTACAAAAAATGTTACAAACCTTACCAAACTATGCCAAACTCATCTAAATTACTTTGGCTTCCATAAATCACCCCCAACTACCCCTTACCACCCCAAAATAAACCCAATCACTTTAAAATTATCAAAAATGCTACAAACCATAGCAAACTATGCCTAACTCACCTAAATTACTTCGGCTAACATAAATCACCCCCAACAACCCCTTACTACCCCAAAATAAGCCCAATCACTTTAAAATTACAAAAAATGCTACAAACCATAGCAAACTATGCCAAACTCACTTAAATTACTTCGGCTATCATAAATCACCCCCAACTACCCCTTACCACCCCTAACTCATCCCAATCACTTTAAAATTACAAAAAATGCTACAAACCATAGCAAACTATGCCTAACTCACCCAAATTACTTCGGCTAACATAAATCACCCCCAACAACCCCTTACTACCCCAAAATAAGCCCAATCACTTTAAAATTACAAAAAATGCTACAAACCATAGCAAACTATGCCAAACTCACTTAAATTACTTCGGCTATCATAAATCACCCCCAACTACCCCTTACCGCCCCTAACTCATCCCAATCACTTTAAAATTACAAAAAATGCTACAAACCATAGCAAACTATGCCTAACTCACTTAAATTACTTCGTCTAACATAAATCACCCCCAACTACCCCTTACCACCCCTAACTCATCCCAATCACTTTAAAATTACAAAAAATGCTACAAACCATAGCAAACTATGCCTAACTCACCCAAATTACTTCGGCTAACATAAATCACCCCCAACAACCCCTTACTACCCCAAAATAAGCCCAATCACTTTAAAATTACAAAAAATGCTACAAACCATAGCAAACTATGCCAAACTCACCTAAATTACTTCGGCTAACATAAATCACCCCCAACAACCCCTTACTACCCCAAAATAAGCCCAATTACTTTAAAATTACAAAAAAAGCTACAAACCATAGCAAACTATGCCAAACTCACTTAAATTACTTCAGCTATCATAAATCACCCCCAACTACCCCTTACCACCCCAAACTCAGCCCAATCACTTTAAAATTACAAAAAATGTTACAAGCCATATCAAACTATGCCAAACTCATCTAAATTACTTTGGCTTCCATAAATCACCCCCAACTACCCCTTACCACCCCAAAATAGGCTCAATCACTTTAAAATTACAAAAAAATTCTACATTCCATAGCAAACTATGCCAAACTCACTTAAATTACTTTGGCTTCTATAAATCACCCCCAACTACCTCTTACCACCCCAAAATAGGCTCAATCACTTTAAAATTACAAAAAAATTCTACAAACCGTAGCAAACTATGCCAAACTCCCCTAAATTACTTCGGCTACCATAAATCACAGCGAACTAACCCTTACAACCCCAAAATAAGCCCAATCACTTTAAAATTACAAAATATTTAACAAATCATAGCAAACTATGCCTAACTCACCTAAATTACTTCGGCTACCATAAATCACCCCCAACTACCCCTTACAACCCCAAAATTAGCCCAATCACTTTAAAATTACGAAAAATGCTACAAACCATGGCAAACTATCTCAAACTCACCTGAATTACTTCGGCTACCATAAATCACCCCCAACAACCCCTTACTACCCCAAAATAAGCCCAATCACTTTAAAATGACAAAAAATGCTACAAACCATAGCAAACTATGCCAAACTCACTTAAATTACTTCGGCTATCATAAATCACCCCCAACTACCCCTTACCACCCCTAACTCATCCCAATCACTTTAAAATTACAAAAAATGCTACAAACCATAGCAAACTATGCCTAACTCACCTAAATTACTTCGGCTAACATAAATCACCCCCAACAACCCCTTACTACCCCAAAATAAGCCCAATCACTTTAAAATTACAAAAAAATGCTACAAACCATAGCAAACTATGCCTAACTCACCTAAATTACTTCGGCTATCATAAATCACCCCCAACTACCCCTTACCACCCCTAACTCATCCCAATCACTTTAAAATTACAAAAAATACTACAAACCATAGCAAACTATGCCAAACTCATTTAAATTACTTCGGCTATCATAAATCACTTCCAACTACCCCTTACCACCCCTAACTCATCCCAATCACTTTAAAATTACAAAAAATGCTACAAACCATAGCAAACTATGCCAAACTCTCTTAAATTACTGCGGCTACCATAAATCACCCCGAACTACCCCTTACAACCCCAAAATAAACCCAATCACTTTAAAATTACAAAATATTCAACAAATCATAGCAAGCTATGCCTAACTCACCTAAATTACTTCGGCTACCATAAATCACCCCCAACTACCCCTTACCACCCCAAAATAAGCCCAATCACTTTAAAATTACAAAAAATGCAACAAACCATAGCAAACTATGCCAAACTCACTTAAATTACTTTGGCTTTTATAAATCACCCCCAACTACCCCTTACCAACCACAAACTAAACCCAATCACTTTAAAATTACAAAGAATGCTGCAAACCATAGCAAACTATGCCAAACTCACTTAAATTACTTCGGCTATTATAAATCACCCCCAACTACCCCTTACCACCCCAAACTCAGCCCAATCACTTTAAAATTACAAAAAATGTTACAAGTCATATCAAACTATGCCAAACTCATCTAAATTACTTTGGCTTCCATAAATCACCCCCAACCACCCCTTACCACCCCAAAATAGGCTCAATCACTTTAAAATTACAAAAAAATTCTACAAACCGTAGCAAACTATGCCAAACTCCCCTAAATTACTTCGGCTACCATAAATCACCCCGAACTACCCCTTACAACCCCAAAATAAACCCAATCACTTTAAAATTACAAAATATTCAACAAATCATAGCAAGCTATGCCTAACTCACCTAAATTACTTCGGCTACCATAAATCACCCCCAACTACCCCTTACCACCCCAAAATAAGCCCAATCACTTTAAAATTACAAAAAATGCAACAAACCATAGCAAACTATGCCAAACTCACTTAAATTACTTTGGCTTCTATAAATCACCCCCAACTACCCCTTACCACCCCAAAATAGGCTCAATCACTTTAAAATTACAAAAAAAATTTACAAACCCTAGCAAACTATGCCAAACTCCCCTAAATTACTTCGGCTACCATAAATTACCCCGAACTACCTCTTACAACCCCAAAATAAGCCCAATCACTTTAAAATTACAAAATATTCAACAAATCATAGCAAACTATGCCTAACTCACCTAAATTACTTCGGCTACCATAATTCACATCCAACTACCCCTTACAACCCCAAAATTAGCCCAATCACTTTAAAATTACGAAAAGTGCTACAAACCATAGCAAACTATCTCAAACTCACCTGAATTACTTCGGCTACCATAAATCACCCCTAACTACCCCTTACCACCCCAAACTAAGCCCAATCGCTTTAAAATTACAAAAAATGCTACAAACCATAGCAAACTATGCCAAACTCACTTAAATTACTGCGGCTACCATAAATTACTCCCAACTACCCCTTACCAACCACAAACTAAACCCAATCACTTTAAAATTACAAAAAATTATACAAACCATAGCAAACTATGTCAAAGTCACCTAAATTACTTCGGCTACCATAAATCACCCACAACTACCCCTTACGACCCCAAAATTAGCCCAATCACTTTAAAATTACGAAAAATGCTACAAGCCATAGCAAACTATCTCAAACTCTCCTGAATTACTTCGGCTACCATAAACCACCCCCAACTACCCCTTACCGCCCCAAAATTAGCCTAATAACTTTAAAATTACAAAAATGCTACAAAACATAGCAAGTTATGCCAAACTCACTTAAATTTCTTCGGCTACCATAAATTAATAATCGTTTTCAATCAAAATCTTCTATTTGGTTGTGTTATTTATAAATGCCTTATCGTATTAAATCATAAAATATTAATAAATATCTGCACATAAAATATATTGTTCCGACTAATAGTCGTTATTCTGAATATTAAATATGCTGATACCTATTTTGATACTTTTCCACCTTCCAATAAATATTTGTTCTAGTTGAGATGCAAACATAAACGTATTTCTGAATTGCAACACGCGGACGGGGCAAGCCCTACCTTTTCAACATGCGTGCATTTGTATAAACAGCTCTATGGTTTTTAACGTTAAAGAGGTATAAAGGCGGTGTAAGCGCTAGAGTTTCGTAAAAATATCTGAAAAATTCGAAATTCTGCAATTGATTCAGAACTATCTTTGTGTTCGATAGTAAATTTATACTTGCAGTGGCACTGCCAACCCTGCCACTCCTGACGAGGCACCTGCTGACTACTCTCCTTTCAGGGAAACTTTATAAATCAACGTCAAAATAATTTAGGGCGCCTGAATGTGAAAATATCACTGTGTAATAAGTTCAGACTGACATGGAACACTTGAAATTTCGATATTTGTTTGTAATTTGTCACAGGTCCATGAAGGAATGCATGTTAATGTAAACAAGTGTTAGTTTGTTGGAGAGACCGAATAAGATTTTTAACATTCCTGTCAAAATATTTATTTACTTTAGAATGTTAATTTTTTAAGTTCATTTCGTGAAAATTATGACGGGCCATACGAGTACACCTGTGCGTGTATTATTTGGTACATACAAATTAATCTTTTTTGTTATCCAAATTGTTTACATACGCACTAGGCACTTGCACCTCATATAATTGTGAAAATTGCTGCTTCAGCGTCTGAAACGCTGGTACTCAACGTCGCCAAGGTCGAGGCGACGCATCGGTATTCGAAGTTCTATCGCTATTAAATAAATTATTTTATTCCCGATATTCCCGATTTGTTCTTGCCGTTAACCAAAACTCTCCCCAATCGATTTTCGAAAAATTTCCAGCGTCGGACCGGACGTCACTTATTATCGTACGCTAATTTTTACGTTCAGTTAATCATAGTGGTGTATTTGTTCTTCACCAAACCTGCTCCGGCCAAAATCCGAAATTTTCACTGACATCATACGCTTAAGTATTGTGTGCTTATACACGATTTACACTATTTATTTTACGTACATTGCGTTCATTATGGTTCTGCATTATTTATAACTAAGATGGAGCAGTTTGAAAATCTAATAGTAAGCGGAGAACAAATACCACCATGTATAATTCCCGTGAAAAGTGATGGAAATAGTCTTTCTTACTATCTTTCCTATTGCATTTTTAATACCGGAAATAGAGCTCAAGAGCGAAGAATAACTTCGACTTTTTTTATACATAATTCCTAAATACTTCGTTTTTATGGTGTAAAATTTTGTACTGTGTGGTCTTTAACGTTATCAGAGAACTAAATGGGAATAATTTGGAATAATTTAGCTTCTATGTCAACGCTCCTTCTCTTGAAACTTTGGAAAACAACGACAAGATTCTTTAGGGCGCCTGGATTTGAAAATATAACTCCGTATAATAAGTTTAGACTGTCTAGAGTGAAAAGAAAGGAGCTTGCACCCAGAAACGAAATTAGATGGAACACTTGAAGTTGAAATATTTGATTGTAATTCGTCACAAGTCCATGAGGGAATGCGTGTTAATGTAAACAAATGTGAGTTTATTGGAGAGGCCGAATAAGATTTTTACATTATTGAAGCAGCTGGAGCCTGCCACGTCAAGGGCAAGGTCAGAAACGTGAAAAGGCGATGCTCGATTTAGTTTGATTGAGTGTCTATGCAGAAATTCGCACATACCAAGCGTTGGATAAACCTTTCTTATCGTTTCTTAGAATTCGAGAATTGCTGGTTCAGCGTGTGGAGCAGTACTCGATCGCGGTGTTTAATTTTAACACAACTACAATTGTGAAAATTGCTGCTCCAGCGTCGGAAACTGTTCACAAAGTCGCCAAATTCGCTGAGGCGACGCAACAGTGTTCGAAGGTCTACCGCTATCAAATAAAGTATTTTAATTTAACATTTGATCCTCGCGTTAACCAAATCTGCCCCCAATCAATTTTCGAAAAATTATCAGCATCGGACCGGACTCCACTTATATTTGTACGCTAATTTTTACGTTTAGTTAATGATAGTGGTGTATTTGTTTTTCACCAAATTTGCCCCGAAATTTTCACCGTTGTATGTACCAGATATCACTGACATTCATACCAGTGGCGGTGTAAGCGCTAAATTTTCGTGAAAATATCTGAAAAATTCATAATTCTGCAACTGAATTACAGAACTAATTTTGTGTTCGATAGTAAATTTATACTTGGAGTGGCACTGCCAACCCTGCCACCCCTGACGAGCCCCACTGCAGACTACTTTCCTTCCAGAAAAATTTTTGAAATCAGCGGCAAAATAAATTTAGGGCACCTGGATGTGAAAATATCACTATGTAATAAGTTCAGACTGACAAGAGTGAAAAAAACCGCTTGCATCCAGAAACGAAATCAAATGGAACACTTGAAATTTAGATATTTGTTTGTAATTCGTCACAGGTCCATGAAGGCATGCATGTTAATGTAAACAAGTGTTAGTTTGTCGGAGAGGCCGAATAAGATTTTTACACTCACCACATTCCCGTCAAAATATTTATATTCTTTAGTATGTTAATTCATTTTGTGCAAATTATGACGGGCCAGTCGAGTACACCTGCGCGAGTATTATTTGGTAATCCAAATTTTTTTAATACGCACTAGGCACGTGCACCTAATATAATTGTTAAAATTGCTGCTTCAGCGTCTGGAACGCTGGTACTCAACGTCGCCAAGGTCGAGGCGACGCATCAGTATTCGAAGTTCTATCGCTATTAAATAAATTTTTTTAATATAATATTCCCGATTTGTTCTTGACGTTAAGTAAATATCTCCCCAATCGATTTTCGAAAAATTATCATCGTCGTACCGGACTCCACTTATATACCGTACGCTAATTTTTACGTTCATTTAATGATAGTGGTGTATTTGATCTTCACCAAACCTGCTCCGGCCAAAATCCGAAATTTGCAGTTTTACCGGATTTCACTGACATCATAAGTAATGTGTGCTTATACACGATTTACACTATTTATTTTATGTACATTGTGTTCATTATTGTTCTGCATTATTTATAACTAAGAAGGAGGAATAGTAAGCGGGGTACAAATACCACCACGTATAATTCCTCTGAAAAGTGATGGAAATAGTCTTTTTTACTATCTTTCCTATTGCATTTTATTACCGAAAATAGAGCTCAAGAGGTTCGCACTATAATTGTTCATTTTAAAATTACCAAATTTTCTGTATATTTTACCTGAATACGTTAAAAACCCCTAAACATAATGTACCATTCCAAACTACTCTCAAAAATCATACACTTGCCATTCCAAACTACCCCACATCAACCTAAAATGTAAAAAAATTACGAATTACAAGTAAACTACGCTAAACTCGCATAAATTACTTCGACTTCCGCTATATCACCCCAACCACTTCTTACCAAGCCAAACTAAACCCAATCGCATTAAAATTACCAAAAGTTTCGTTTAATCCGCCAAAGCTAAACCCCGCCAACCATCAATAACCGTTAAGTGAACGTAAAAATTTTGCGTAGGAAAATAAGTGAAGTCCGGTCCGACGCTGGAAATTGTTCGAAAATCGATTGGGGAGAGTTTTGGTTAATGGCAAGAACAAATCGGGAATATTATATTAAAATAATTTATTTAATAGCGATAGAACTTCGAATACCGATGCGTCGTCTCGACCTTGGCGACGTTGAGTACCAGCGTTCCAGACGCTGAAGCAGCAATTTTCACAATTATATGAGGTGCACGTGCCTAGTGCGTATAAAAACAATTTGGATAACAAAAGAGATTAATTTGTATGTACCAAATAATACTCGCACAGGTGTATTCGTATGGCCCGTCAAAATTTTCACGAAATGAATTTAAGAAATTAACATTCTAAAGTAAATAAATATTTTGACAGGAATGTTAAAAATCTTATGCGGCCTCTCCGACAAACTAACACTTGTTTACATTAACATGCATTCCTTCATGGACCTGTGACAAATTACAAACGAATATCGAAATTTCAAGTGTTTCATGTCAGTCTGAACTTATTACACAGTGATATTTTCACATTCAGGCGCCCTAAATTATTTTGTCGTTGATTTCAAAAGTTTCCCTGAAAGGAGAGTACTCAGCAAGGGGCTCGTTGGGGGTGGCAGGGTTGGCAGTGCCACTCCAAATATAAATTTACTATCGAACACAACAATAGTTCAGTAATTCAATTGCAGAATTTCGAATTTTTCAGATATTTTCACGAAAATCTAGCGCTTACACCGCGTTTATACCGCTTTAAAGTTAAAAATCATAGAGCTGTTTATAGAAATTCACGCATGTTGAGAAGGTAGGGCTTGCCCCGTCAGCGTGTTGCAATTCAGAAATACGTTTATGTTTGCATCTCAACTGGAACAAATGTTTATTGGAATGTGGAAGAGAATCAAAATTGGTAGCAGCATATTTAATATTCAGAATAACGTCTATTAGTCGAAACAATATATTTTATGTACAGATATTTATTAATATTTTATGATTTAATACGATAAGGCATTTATAAATGACACAACCAAATGGAAGATTTTGATTGAAAATGATTACTAATTTATGGTAACCGAAGTAATTTAGGTAGGTTTGGCATAGTTTGCTATGGTTTGTAGCATTTTTTGTAATTTTAAAGTGATTTGGCTTAGTTTGGGGTGGTAAGGGGTAGTTGGGGGTGATTTATGGTAGCCGAAGTAATTTGGGTGAGTTTGGCATAGTTTGCTATGGTTTGTATCAATTTTTGTAATTTTAAAGTGATTTGGCTTAGTTTGGGGTGGTAAGGGGCAGCTGGGGGTGATTTATGGTAGCCCAAGTAATTTGCGTGAGTTTGGCATAGTTTGCTATGGTTTGTATCATTTTTTGTAATTTTAACGTGATTTGGCTTAGTTTGGGGTGGTAAGGGGTAGTTGGGGGTGATTTATGATAGCCGAAGTAATTTGGGTGAGTTTGGCATAGTTTTGCTATGGTTTGTAGCATTTTTTGTAATTTTAAAGTGATTTGGCTTAGTTTGGGGTGGTAAGGGGTAGTTGGGGGTGATTTATGGTAGCCGAAGTAATTTAGGTGAGTTTGACATAGTTTGCTATGGTTTGTAGCATTTTTTGTAATTTTAAAGTGATTGGACTTAGTTTGGGGTAGTAAGGGGTAGTTGGGGGTGATTTATGATAGCCGAAATAATGTGGGTGAGTTTGGCATAGTTTTGCTATGGTTTGTAGCATTTTTTGTAATTTTAAAGTGATTTGGTTTAGTTTGGGGTGGTAAGGGGCAGTTGGGGGTGATTTATGGTAGCCGAAGTAATTTGCGTGAGTTTGGCATAGTTTGCTATGGTTTGTATCATTTTTTGTAATTTTAAAGTGATTTGGCTTAGTTTGGGGTGGTAAGGGGTAGTTGGGGGTGATTTATGATAGCCGAAGTAATTTGGGTGAGTTTGGCATAGTTTGCTATGGTTTGTAGCATTTTTTGTAATTTTAAAGTGGTTTGGCTTAGTTTGGGGTGGTAAGGGGTAGTTGGGGGTGATTTATGATAGCCGAAGTAATTTGGGTGAGTTTGGCATAGTTTGCTATGGTTTGTAGCATTTTTTGTAATTTTAAAGTGATTTGGCTTAGTTTGGGGTGGTAAGGGGTAGTTGGGGGTGATTTATGGTAGCCGAAGTAATTTAAGTGAGTTTGACATAGTTTGCCATGGTTTGTAGCATTTTTTGTAATTTTAAAGTGATTGGGCTTAGTTTGGGGTGGTAAGGGGTAGTTGGGGGTGATTTAGGGTAGCCGAAGTAATTTAGGTGAGTTTGACATTGCTTGCTATGGTTTGTAGCATTTTTTGTAATTTTAAAGTGATTGGGCTTAGTTTGGGGTGGTAAGGGGTAGTTGGGGGTGATTTATGGTAGCCGAAGTAATTTAGGTGAGTTTGACATAGCTTGCTATGGTTTGTAGCATTTTTTGTAATTTTAAAGTGATTGGGCCTATTTTGGGGTAGTAAGGGGTAGTTGGGGTGTATTTATGGTAGCCGAAGTAATTTTGTTGAGTTTGGCATAGCTTGCTATGGTTTTTAGAATTTTTTGTAATTTTAAAGTGATTTGGCTTAGTTTGGGATGGTAAGGGGTAGTTGGGGGTGATTTATGGTAGCCGAAGTAATTTAAGTGAGTTTGACATAGTTTGCTATGGTTTGTATCATTTTTTTTAACTTTAAAGTGATTTGGCTTAGTTTGGGGAGGTAAGGGGTAGTTGGGGGTGATTTATGGTAACCGAAGTAATTTAAGTGAGTTTGAATAGTTTGCTATGATTTGTAGCATTTTTTGTAATTTTAAAGTGATTGGGCTTAGTTTGGGGTGGTAAGGGGTAGTTGGGGGTGATTTATGATAGCCGAAGTAATGTGGGTGAGTTTGGCATAGTTTTGCTATGGTTTGTAGCATTTTTTGTAATTTTAAAGTGATTTGGCTTAGTTTGGGGTGGTAAGGGGTAGTTGGGTGTGATTTATGGTAGCCGAAGTAATTTAGGTGAGTTTGACATAGTTTGCTATGGTTTGTAGCATTTTTTGTAATTTTAAAGTGATTGGACTTAGTTTGGGGTAGTAAGGGGTAGTTGGGGGTGATTTATGATAGCCGAAATAATGCGGGTGAGTTTGGCATAGTTTTGCTATGGTTTGTAGCATTTTTTGTAATTTTAAAGTGATATGGCTTAGTTTGGGGTGGTAAGGGGTAGTTGGGGGTGATTTATGGTAGCCGAAGTAATTTAGGTGAGTTTGACGTAGTTTGCTATGGTTTGCAGCATTTTTTGTAATTTTAAAGTGATTGGGCTTAGTTTGGGGCGGTAAGGGGTAGTTGGGGGTAATTTATGATAGCCGAAGTAATGTGGGTGAGTTTGGCATATTTTTGCTATGGTTTGTAGCATTTTTTGTAATTTTAAAGTGATTTGGCTTAGTTTGGGGAGGTAAAGGGTAGTTGGGGGTGATTTATGGTAGCCGAAGTAATTTAGGTGAGTTTGACATAGTTTGCTATGGTTTGTAGCATTTTTTGTAATTTTAAAGTGATTGGGCTTAGTTTGGGGCGGTAAGGGGTAGTTGGGGGTGATTTATGATAGCCGAAGTAATGTGGGTGAGTTTGGCATATTTTTGCTATGGTTTGTAGCATTTTTTGTAATTTTAAAGTGATTTGGCTTAGTTTGGGGTGGTAAAGGGTAGTTGGGGGTGATTTATGGTAGCCGAAGTAATTTAGGTGAGTTTGACATGTATTTGCTATGGTTTGTAGCATTTTTTGTAATTTTAAAGTGATTGGGCTTAGTTTGGGGAGGTAAGGGGTAGTTGGGGGGTGATTTATGGTAGCCGAAGTAATTTAGGTGAGTTTGACATAGTTTGCTATGGTTTGTAGCATTTTTTGTAATTTTAAAGTGATTGGGCTTAGTTTGGGGTGGTAAGGGGTAATTGGGGTGATTTATGATAGCCGAAATAATGTGGGTGAGTTTGGCATAGTTTTGCTATGGTTTGTAGCATTTTTTGTAATTTTAAAGTGATTTGGCTTAGTTTGGGGTGGTAAGGGGTAGTTGGGAGTGATTTATGGTAGCCGAAGTAATTTAGGTGAGTTTGACATAGTTTGCTATGGTTTGTAGCATTTTTTGTAATTTTAAAGTGATTGGGCTTAGTTTGGGGTGGTAAGGGGTAGTTGGGGGTGGTTTATGATAGCCGAAGTAATGTGGGTGAGTTTGGCATATTTTTGCCATGGTTTGTAGCATTTTTTGTAATTTTAAAGTTATTTGGTTTAGTTTGGGGCGGTAAGGGGTAGTTGGGGGTGATTTATGGTAGCCGAAGTAATTTAGGTGAGTTTGACATAGTTTGTAGCATTTTTTGTAATTTTAAAGTGATTGGGCTTATTTTGGGTTGGTAAGGGGTAGTTGGGGGTGATTTATGGTAGCCGAAGTAATTTAAGTGAGTTTGACATAGTTTGCTGTGGTTTGTAGCATTTTTTGTAATTTTAAAGTGGTTTGGCTTAGTTTGGGGTGGTAAGGGGTAGTTGGGGGTGATTTATGATAGCCGAAGTAATTTGGGTGAGTTTGGCATAGTTTGCTATGGTTTGTAGCATTTTTTGTAATTTTAAAGTGGTTTGGCTTAGTTTGGGGTGGTAAGGGGTAGTTGGGGGTGATTTATGATAGCCGAAGTAATTTGGGTGAGTTTGGCATAGTTTGCTATTGTTTGTGGCATTTTGTTTTATTTTAAAGTGTTTGGAGTTACTTGGGGTTGCTAAGGGGTGGTAAGGGATGATTTAAGATAACGGATCTAATTTATGTCAGTTTGACGTAGTTCGGGAATTTTTTGGGGTTGCTTTGGTGAAGTTTGCAATGGTAAGAGATATTTGAGGATGTTTAATGTAGACGGATTAAATTTGGAGTGGTTTGGTAATTTTTAAATGAGTCACGGATCGACATTATAATTGAAATCAAAATTATAATTGAAATATCTGCGCCTCGCTAGGTAATGCAAAAGTATGATCAGGAAAGCAGAAACTCGACGTTGAAATTGCTTTTGTCGCTGTCGTGTGGTTCGGGAGTGGTCCGTCTGAGTTCAGCCTAATGTAAACCGGTCGCCCGACGTCGAAGTTGTTTTGGCTAGACACGTGCTTCTTACAAAAAAAAAACACGGTCTCCGCGAGCCGATCATTTTTTGTTTATTTTAACCGGTTTTTATCCGGTTTTTATTTAAATACAAAGGAACCGGGCCGAATTTCGCAAAATCCCTTCTTATCACTTCGTTTCGGCACATGATACACCCGTGTCTAAAATTTCAAGTCTCCAGCCCTCACGGTTTGGGCTGTGGGTTGATTATGAATCAGTGAATGTGTACATGAGTAGATGTGTACATGAGTAGATTAGTGTGTCAGTGAGGACACTTGGCTTTATATATATAGATTAGTTGTCACGTTCGGTGATTTAGATGGGGTGACCGGTACGACCCCTTCGAAATATTTATGGGTGGTTATGGTTTAATTTCCTGTCGGGCCTTAGATGTCCGTGCTTAAAATGTGTACAAGGGTTGCTATTTACGACAGAATCTTACACTTTTTGTGTTATGTTGAGTGTTTTCGAATCCTGTCGTAAATGTGATTAGTTACACATGTATCCGGTCAAAGGTTCCGATCGGGGGTAAAACGGACCGCACTGTGGGAATTTTCCCAAGGGTTGAAAGTCGTTGGTGGGGCACTCTTATATAAGTTGCAACACGGACGTGACAATTAGTGGGGCTCCAAGCAAGTAGCCAACTGAGTAATAAGTGAGTACTCAGGTTCCGATAAATGTGGTTTGGTAACAATCAGTGGGGTTACAAACAAGTAACCGGCTGAGTACTATATGGGTACTCAGGTTTCCAAAGTTGTGGTTTTGTGTATTCGTCGTTTTTTACAATATTCGTGGTTTAAGTGTTTAAATATAGTTTTAAATTTAAACAAGTGGTTTTATTGTCGTGATTAATGTGTCGTGGATGCACCATATTCCACTGGTCCTTCGAGCATAACATCAATCCTATGCATAACAAACTATGCCAGACTCGCCTAAATTACTTCGGCTACTCTAAATCATGACCAACTAACCCTTACCACAACAAACTAAACCCAATCACTTTTAAATTACAAAAAAATGCTACTAACCATAGCAAACTATGCCAAACTCACCTAAATTACTTCGGCTATCAAAAATCACCCCCAACTACACTTTACAGCAACAAACTAAGCCCAATCACTTTAAAATTACAAAAAAATGCTAAAAATCATAATAAACTATACCAGAATCACCTAAATTACTTCAGCTACCGTAAATAACCCCCAACTATCCCTTACCACAACAAACCAAACCATATCATCTTAAAATTACAAAAAAAGGTGTACAAATCATAACAAACTATGCCAGACTCACCTAAATTACTTCGGCTACTCTAAATAATCACCAACTAAACATTACCACATCAAACTAAACCCAATCACTTTTAAATTACAAAAAAATGCTACTAATCATAGCAAACTATGCCAAACTCACCTAAATTACTTCGGCTATCAAAAATCTCCCCCAACTACACTTTACCGCAACAAACTAAGCCTAATCACTTTAAAATTACAAAAAAATGCTAAAAATCAAAACAAACTATACCAGAATCACCTAAATTACTTCGGCTACCGTAAATCACCCCCAACTTTCCCTTACCACAACAAACCAAACCATAACATCTTAAAATTACAAAAAAGGTGTACAAATCATAACAAACTATGCCAGAATTACCTAAATTACTTCGGCTATTCTAAATCATCACCAACTAACCCTTACCACAACAAACTAAACCCAATCACTTTTAAATTACAAAAAAATGCTACTAACCATAGCAAACTATGCCAAACTCACCTAAATTACTTCGCCTATCAAAAATCACCCCCAACTACACTTTACAGCAATAAACTAAGCCCAATCACTTTAAAATTACAAAAAATGTTAAAAATCATAACAAACTATACCAGAATCACCTAAATTACTTCGGCTACCGTAAATCACCCCCAACTATCCCTTACCACAACAAACCAAACCATATCATCTTAAAATTACAAAAAAAGGTGTACAAATCATAACAAACTATGCCAGACTCATCTAAATTACTTCGGCTACTCTAAATCATCACCAACTAACCCTTACCACAACAAACTAAACCCAATCATTTTTAAATTACAAAAAATTGCTACTAACCATAGCAAACTATGCCAAACTCACCTAAATTACTTCGGCTATAAAAAATCACCCCCAACTACACTTTACAGCAACAAACTAAGCCCAATCACTTTAAGTTTCAAAAAAATGCAAAAATCATAACAAACTATACCAGAATCACCTAAATTACTTCGGCTACCGTAAATCACCCCCAACTATCCCTTACCACAACAAACCAAACCATATCATCTTAAAATTACAAAAAAAGGTGTACAAATCATAACAAACTATGCCAGACTCACCTAAATTACTTCCGCTACTCTAAATCATCACCAACTAACCCTTACCACAACAAACTAAATCCAATCAGTTTTAAATTACAAAAAAATGCTACTAACCATAGCAAACTATGCCAAACTCACCTAAATTACTTCGGCTATCAAAAATCACCCCCAACTACACTTTACAGCAACAAACTAAGCCCAATCACTTTAAAATTACAAAAAAATTTTAAAAATCATAACAAACTATACCAGAATCACCTAAATTACTTCGGCTACCGTAAATCACCCCCAACTATCCCTTACCACAACAAACCAAACCATATCATCTTAAAATTACAAAAACAGGCGTACAAATCATAACAAACTATGCCAGACTCACCTAAATTACTTCGGCTACTCTAAATCATCACCAACTAACCCTTACCACAACAAACTAAACCCAATCACTTTTAAATTACAAAAAATGCTACTAACCATAGCAAACTATGCCAAACTCACCAAAATTATTTCGGCTATCAAAAATCACCCCCAACTACACTTTACAGCAACAAACTAAGCCCAATCATTTTAAAATTACAAAAAATGCTAAAAATCATAACAAACTATACCAGAATCACCTAAATTACTTCGGCTACCGTAAATCACCCCCAACTATCCCTTACCACAACAAACCAAACCATATCATCTTAAAATTACAAAAAAAAGGTGTACAAATCATAACAAACTATGCCAGACTCACCTAAATTACTTCGGCTACTCTAAATCATCACCAACTAACCCTTACCACAACAAACTAAACCCAATCACTTTTAAATTACAATAAAATGCTACTAACCATAGCAAACTATGCCAAACTCACCTAAATTACTTCGGCTATCAAAAATCACCCCCAACTACACTTTACAGCAACAAACTAAGCCCAATCACTTTAAAATTACAAAAGTATGCTAAAAATCATAACAAACTATACCAGAATCACCTAAATTACTTCGGCTACCGTAAATCACCTTCAACTATCCCTTACCACAACAAACCAAACCATATCATCTTAAAATTACAAGAAAAGGTGTACAAATCATAACAAACTATGCCAGACTCACCTAAATTACTTCGGCTACTCTAAATCATCACCAACTAACCCTTACCACAACAAACTAAACCCAATCACTTTTAAATTACAAAAAAATGCTACTAACCATAGCAAACTATGCCAAACTCATCTAAATTACTTCGGCTCTCAAAAATCACCCCCAACTACACTTTATAGCAATAAACTAAACCCAATCATTTTAAAATTACAAAAAAATGCTAAAAATCATAACAAACTATACCAGAATCACCTAAATTACTTCGTCTACCGTAAATCACCCCCTACTATCCCTTACCACAACAAACCAAACCATATCATTTTAAAATTACAAAAAAAGTTGTACAAATCATAACAAACTATACCAGAATCACCTAAATTACTTCGGCTACCGTAAATCACCCCCAACTAACCCTTACCACAACAAACCAAACCATATCATCTTAAAATTACAAAAAAAGTTGTACAAATCATAACAAACTATACCAGAAACACCTAAATTACTTCGGCTACCGTAAATCACCCCCAACTATCCCTTACCACTACAAACCAAACCATATCATCTTAAAATTACAAAAAAAGGTGTACAAATCATAACAAATTATGCCAGACTCACCTAAATTACTTCGGCTACTCTAAATCATCACCAACTATCCCTTACCACAACAAACTAAACCCAATCACTTTTAAATTACAAAAAAATGCTACTAACCATAGCAAACTATGCCAAACTCACCTAAATTACTTCGGCTATCAAAAATCACCCCCAACTACACTTTACAGCAACAAACTAACCCCAATTACTTTAAAATTACAAAAAAATGCTAAAAATCATAACAAACTATACCGGAATCACCTAAATTACTTCGGCTACCGTAAATCACCCCCAACTATCCCTTACCACAACATTCCAAACCATATCATCATAAAATTACAAAAAAAGGTGTACAAATCATAACAAACTATGCCAGACTCACCTAAATTACTTCGGCTACTCTAAATCATCACCAACTAACCCTTACCACAACAAACTAAACCCAATCACTTTTAAATTACAAAAAAATGCTACTAACCATAGCAAACTATGCCAAACTCACCTAAATTACTTAGGCTATCAAAAATCACCCCCAACTACACTTTACAGCAACAAACTTAGCCCAATTATTTCAAAATTACAAAAAAATGCTAAAAATCAAAACAAACTATACCAGAATCACCCCCAACTATCCCTTACCACAACAAACCAAACCATATCATCTTAAAATTACAAAAAAAGGTGTACAAATCATAACAAACTATGCCGGACTCACCTAAATTACTTCGGCTACTCTACATCATCACCAAATAACCCTTACCACAACAAACTAAACCCAATCACTTTTGAATTACAAAAAAATGCTTCTAACCATAGCAAACTATGCCAAACTCACCTAAATTACTTAGGCTATGAAAAATCACCCCCAACTACACTTTACAGCAACAAACTAAGCCCAATCACTTCAAAATTACAAAAAAATGCTAAAAATCAAAACAAACTATACCAGAATCACCTAAATTACTTCGGCTACCGTAAATCACCCCCAACTATCCCTTACCACAACAATCCAAACCATATCATCTTAAAATTACAAAGAAAGGTGTACAAATCATAACAAACTATGCCAGACTCACCTAAATTGCTTCGGCTACTCTAAATCATCACCAACTAACCCTTACCACAACAAACTAAACCCAATCACTTTTAAATTACAAAAAAATGCTACTAACCATAGCAAACTATGCCAAACTCACCTAAATTACTTCGGCTATCAAAAATCACCCCCAACTACACTTTACAGCAACAAACTAAGCCCAATCACTTTAAAATTACAAAAAAATGATAAAAATCATAACAAAATATACCAGAATCACCTAAATTACTTCTGCTACCGTAAATCACCCCCAACTATCCCTTACCACAACAAACCAAACCATATCATCTTAAAATTACAAAAAAAGGTGTACAAATCATAACAAATTATGCCAGACTCACCTAAATTACTTCGGCTACTCTAAATCATCACCAACTAACTCTTACAACAACAAACTAAACCCAATCACTTTTAAATTACAAAAAAATGCTACTAACCATAGCAAACTATGCCAAACTTACCAAAATTATTTCGGCTATCAAAAATCACCTCCAACTACACTTTACAGCAACAAACTAAGCCCAATTACTTTAAAATTACAAAAAAATGCTAAACATCATAACAAACTATACCAGAATCACCTAAATTACTTCGGCTACCGTAAATCACCCCCAACTATCCCTTACCACAACAAACCAAACCATATCATCTTAAAATTACAAAAAAAGGTGTACAAATCATAACAAACTATGCCGGACTCACCTAAATTACTTCGGCTACTCTACATCATCACCAAATAACCCTTACCACAACAAACTAAACCCAATCACTTTTGAATTACAAAAAAATGCTACTAACCATAGCAAACTATGCCAAACTCACCTAAATTACTTAGGCTATGAAAAATCACCCCCAACTACACTTTACAGCAACAAACTAAGCCCAATCACTTCAAAATTACAAAAAAATGCTAAAAATCAAAACAAACTATACCAGAATCACCTAAATTACTTCGGCTACCGTAAATCACCCCCAACTATCCCTTACCACAACAATCCAAACCATATCATCTTAAAATTACAAAGAAAGGTGTACAAATCATAACAAACTATGCCAGACTCACCTAAATTGCTTCGGCTACTCTAAATCATCACCAACTAACCCTTACCACAACAAACTAAACCCAATCACTTTTAAATTACAAAAAAATGCTACTAACCATAGCAAACTATGCCAAACTCACCTAAATTACTTCGGCTATCAAAAATCACCCCCAACTACACTTTACAGCAACAAACTAAGCCCAATCATTTTAAAATTACAAAAAAATGATAAAAATCATAACAAAATATACCAGAATCACCTAAATTACTTCTGCTACCGTAAATCACCCCCAACTATCCCTTACCACAACAAACCAAACCATATCATCTTAAAATTACAAAAAAAGGTGTACAAATCATAACAAATTATGCCAGACTCACCTAAATTACTTCGGCTACTCTAAATCATCACCAACTAACTCTTACAACAACAAACTAAACCCAATCACTTTTAAATTACAAAAAATGCTACTAACCATAGCAAACTATGCCAAACTCACCTAAATTACTTTGGCTATCAAAAATCACCCCCAACTACACTTTACAGCAACAAACTAAGCCCAATCACTTTAAAATTACAAAAAAATGCTAAAAATCATAACAAACTATACCAGAAACACCTAAATTACTTCGGCTACCGTAAATCACCCCCAACTATCCCTTACCACAACAAACCAAACCATATCATCTTAAAATTACAAAAAAGGCGTACAAATCATAACAAACTATGCCAGACTCACTTAAATTACTTCGGCTATTCTAAATCATCACCAACTAACCCTTACCACAACAAACTAAACCCAATCACTTTTAAATTACAAAAAAATGCTACTAACCATAGCAAACTATGCCAAACTCACCTAATTTACTTAGGCTATCAAAAATCACCCCCAACTACACTTTACAACAACAAACTTAGCCCAGTTATTTCAAAATTACAAAAAAATGCTAAAAATCAAAACAAACTATACCAGAATCACCTAAATTACTTCGGCTACCGTAAATCACCCCCAACTATCCCTTACCACAACAAACCAAACCATATCATCTTAAAATTACAAAAAAAGGTGTACAAATCATAACAAACTATGCCAGACTCACCTAAATTACTTCGGCTACTCTAAATCATCACCAACTAACCCTTACCACAACAAACTAAACCCAATCACTTTTAAATTACAAAAAAATGCTACTAACCATAGCAAACTATGCCAAACTCACCTAAATTACTTCGGCTATCAAAAATCACCCCAACTACACTTTACAGCAACAAACTAAGCCCAATCACTTTAAAATTACAAAAAAATGCTAAAAATCATAACAAACTATACCAGAATCACCTAAATTACTTCGGCTACCGTAAATCACCCCCAACTATCCCTTACCACAACAAACCAAACCATATCATCTTAAAATTACAAAAAAAGGCGTACAAATCATAACAAACTATGTCAGACTCACCTAAATTACTTCGGCTATTCTAAATCATCAGCAACTAACCCTTACCACAACAAACTAAACCCAATCACTTTTAAATTACAAAAAATGCTACTAACCATAGCAAACTATGCCAAACTCACCAAAATTATTTCGGCTATCAAAAATCACCCCCAACTACACTTTACAGCAACAAACTAAGCCCAATTACTTTAAAATTACAAAAAAATGCTAAACATCATAACAAACTATACCAGAATCACCTAAATTACTTCGGCTACCGTAAATCACCCCCAACTATCCCTTACCACAACAAACCAAACCATATCATCTTAAAATTACAAGAAAAGGTGTACAAATCATAACAAACTATGCCAGACTCACCTAAATTACTTCGGCTACTCTAAATCATCACCAACTAACCCTTACCACAACAAACTAAACCCAATCACTTTTAAATTACAAAAAAATGCTACTAACCATAGCAAACTATGCCAAACTCACCTAAATTACTTCGGCTATCAAAAATCACCCCCTACTACACTTTACAGCAACAAACTAAGCCCAATCACTTTAAAATTACAAAAAAATGCTAAAAATCATAACAAACTATACCAGAATCACCTAAATTACTTCGGCTACCGTAAATCACCCCCAACTATCCCTTACCACAACAAACCAAACCATATCATCTTAAAATTACAAAAAAAGGTGTACAAATCATAAAAAACTATGCCAGACTCACCTAAATTACTTCGGCTACTCTAAATCATCACCAACTAACCCTTACCACAACAAACTAAACCCAATCACTTTTAAATTACAAAAAAATGCTACTAACCATAGCAAACTATGCCAAACTCATCTAAATTACTTCGGCTCTCAAAAATCACCCCCAACTACACTTTATAGCAATAAACTAAACCCAATCATTTTAAAATTACAAAAAAATGCTAAAAATCATAACAAACTATACCAGAATCACCTAAATTACTTCGTCTACCGTAAATCACCTTCAACTATCCCTTACCACAACAAACCAAACCATATCATCTTAAAATTACAAGAAAAGGTGTACAAATCATAACAAACTATGCCAGACTCACCTAAATTACTTCGGCTACTCTAAATCATCACCAACTAACCCTTACCACAACAAACTAAACCCAATCACTTTTAAATTACAAAAAAATGCTACTAACCATAGCAAACTATGCCAAACTCACCTAAATTACTTCGGCTATCAAAAATCACCCCCTACTACACTTTACAGCAACAAACTAAGCCCAATCACTTTAAAATTACAAAAAAATGCTAGAAATCATAACAAACTATACCAGAATCACCTAAATTACTTCGGCTACCGTAAATCACCCCCAACTATCCCTTACCACAACAAACCAAACCATATCATCTTAAAATTACAAAAAAAGGTGTACAAATCATAACAAACTATGCCAGACTCACCTAAATTACTTCGGCTACTCTAAATCATCACCAACTAACCCTTACCACAACAAACTAAACCCAATCACTTTTAAATTACAAAAAAATGCTACTAACCATAGCAAACTATGCCAAACTCATCTAAATTACTTCGGCTCTCAAAAATCACCCCCAACTACACTTTATAGCAATAAACTAAACCCAATCATTTTAAAATTACAAAAAAATGCTAAAAATCATAACAAACTATACCAGAATCACCTAAATTACTTCGTCTACCGTAAATCACCCCCTACTATCCCTTACCACAACAAACCATACCATATCATTTTAAAATTACAAAAAAAGTTGTACAAATCATAACAAACTATACCAGAATCACCTAAATTACTTCGGCTACCGTAAATCACCCCCAACTAACCCTTACCACAACAAACCAAACCATATCATCTTAAAATTACAAAAAAAGTTGTACAAATCATAACAAACTATGCCAGACTCACCTAAATTACTTAGGCTACTCTAAATCATCACCAACTAACCCTTACCACAACAAACTAAAACCAATCACTTTTGAATTACAAAAAAATGCTACTAACCATAGCAAACTATGCCAAACTCACCTAAATTACTTAGGCTATCAAAAATCACCCCCAACTACACTTTACAGCAACAAACTAAGCTCAATCACTTCAAAATTACAAAAAAATGCTAAAAATCAAAACAAACTATACCAGAATCACCTAAATTACTTCGGCTACCGTAAATCACCCCCAACTATCCCTTACCACAACAATCCAAACCATATCATCTTAAAATTACACAGAAAGGTGTACAAATCATAACAAACTATGCCAGACTCACCTAAATTGCTTCGGCTACTCTAAATCATCACCAACTAACCCTTACCACAACAAACTAAACCCAATCACTTTTAAATTACAAAAAAATGCTACTAACCATAGCAAACTATGCCAAACTCACCTAAATTACTTCGGCTATCAAAAATCACCCCCAACTACACTTTACAGCAACAAACTAAGCCCAATCACTTTAAAATTACAAAAAAATGCTAAAAATCATAACAAAATATACCAGAATCACCTAAATTACTTCTGCTACCGTAAATCACCCCCAACTATCCCTTACCACAACAAACCAAACCATATCATCTTAAAATTACAAAAAAAGGTGTACAAATCATAACAAATTATGCCAGACTCACCTAAACTACTTCGGCTACTCTAAATCATCACCAACTAACCCTTACTACAACAAACTAAACCCAATCACTTTTAAATTACAAAAAATGCTACTAACCATAGCAAACTATGCCAAACTCACCTAAATTACTTTGGCTATCAAAACTCACCCCCAACTACACTTTACAGCAACAAACTAAGCCCAATCACTTTAAAATTACAAAAAAATGCTAAAAATCATAACAAACTATACCGGAATCACCTAAATTGCTTCGGCTACCGTAAATCACCCCCAACTATCCCTTACCACAACATTCCAAACCATATCATCATAAAATTACAAAAAAAGGTGTACAAATCATAACAAACTATGCCAGACTCACCTAAATTACTTCGGCTACTCTAAATCATCACCAACTAACCCTTACCACAACAAACTAAACCCAATCACTTTTAAATTACAAAAAAATGCTACTAACCATAGCAAACTATGCCAAACTCACCTAAATTACTTAGGCTATCAAAAATCACCCCCAACTACACTTTACAGCAACAAACTTAGCCCAATTATTTCAAAATTACAAAAAAATGCTAAAAATCAAAACAAACTACACCAGAATCACCTAAATTACTTCGGCTACCGTAAATCATCCCCAACTATCCCTTACCACAACAAACCAAACCATATCATCTTAAAATTACAAAAAAAGGTGTACAAATCATAACAAACTATGCCAGACTCACCTAAATTACTTCGGCTACTCTAAATCATCACCAACTAACTCTTACCACAACAAACTAAACCCAATCACTTTTAAATTACAAAAAAATGCTACTAACCATAGCAAACTATGCCAAACTCACCAAAATTATTTCGGCTATCAAAAATCACCTCCAACTACACTTTACAGCAACAAACTAAGCCCAATTACTTTAAAATTACAAAAAAATGCTAAACATCATAACAAACTATACCAGAATCACCTAAATTACTTCGGCTACCGTAAATCACCCCCAACTATCCCTTACCACAACAAACCAAACCATATCATCTTAAAATTACAAAAAAAGGTGTACAAATCATAACAAATTATGCCAGACTCACCTAAATTACTTCGGCTACTCTAAATCATCACCAATTAACCCTTACTACAACAAACTAAACCCAATCACTTTTAAATTACAAAAAATGCTACTAACCATAGCAAACTATGCCAAACTCACCTAAATTACTTTGGCTATCAAAAATCACCCCCAACTACACTTTACAGCAACAAACTAAGCCCAATCACTTTAAAATTACAAAAAAATGCTAAAAATCATAACAAACTATACCAGAAACACCTAAATTACTTCGGCTACCGTAAATCACCCCCAACTATCCCTTACCACAACAAACCAAACCATATCATCTTAAAATTACAAAAAAAGGTGTACAAATCATAACAAATTATGCCAGACTCACCTAAATTACTTCGGCTACTCTAAATCATCACCAATTAACCCTTACTACAACAAACTAAACCCAATCACTTTTAAATTACAAAAAATGCTACTAACCATAGCAAACTATGCCAAACTCACCTAAATTACTTTGGCTATCAAAAATCACCCCCAACTACACTTTACAGCAACAAACTAAGCCCAAACACTTTAAAATTACAAAAAAATGCTAAAAATCATAACAAACTATACCAGAAACACCTAAATTACTTCGGCTACCGTAAATCACCCCCAACTATCCCTTACCACAACAAACCAAACCATATCATCTTAAAATTACAAAAAAAGGCGTACAATTCATAACAAACTATGCCAGACTCACCTAAATTACTTCGGCTATTCTAAATCATCACCAACTAACCCTTACCACAACAAACTAAACCCAATCACTTTTAAATTACAAAAAAATGCTACTAACCATAGCAAACTATGCCAAACTCACCTAAATTACTTAGACTATCAGAAATCACCCCCAACTACACTTTACAGCAACAAACTTAGCCCAATTATTTCAAAATTACAAAAAAATGCTAAAAATCAAAACAAATTATACTAGAATCACCTAAATTACTTCGGCTACCGTAAATCACCCCCAACTATCCCTTACCACAACAAACCAAACCATATTATCTTAAAATTACAAAAAAAGGTGTACAAATCATAACAAACTATGCCAGACTCACCTAAATTACTTCGGCTACTCTAAATCATCACCAACTAACCCTTACCACAACAAACTAAACCCAATCACTTTTAAATTACAAAAAAATGCTACTAACCATAGCAAACTATGCCAAACTCACCTAAATTTCTTCGGCTATCAAAAATCACCCCCAACTACACTTTACAGCAACAAACTAAGCCCAATCACATTAAAATTACAAAAGTATGCTAAAAATCATAACAAACTATACCAGAATCACCTAAATTACTTCGGCTACCGTAAATCACCCCCAACTATCCCTTACCACAACAAACCAAACCATATCATCTTAAAATTACAAAAAAAGGTGTACAAATCATAACAAACTATGCCAGACTCATCTAAATTACTTCGGCTACTCTAAATCATCACCAACTAACCCTTACCACAACAAACTAAACCCAATCATTTTTAAATTACAAAAAAATGCTACTAACCATAGCAAACTATGCCAAACTCACCTAAATTACTTCGGCTATAAAAAATCACCCCCAACTACACTTTACAGCAACAAACTAAGCCCAATCACTTTAAAATTACAAAAAAATGCTAAAAATCATAACAAACTATACCAGAATCACCTAAATTACTTCGGCTACCGTAAATCACCTTCAACTATCCCTTACCACAACAAACCAAACCATATCATCTTAAAATTACAAGAAAAGGTGTACAAATCATAACAAACTATGCCAGACTCACCTAAATTACTTCGGCTACTCTAAATCATCACCAACTAACCCTTACCACAACAAACTAAACCCAATCACTTTTAAATTACAAAAAAATGCTACTAACCATAGCAAACTATGCCAAACTCACCTAAATTACTTCGGCTATCAAAAATCACCCCCTACTACACTTTACAGCAACAAACTAAGCCCAATCACTTTAAAATTACAAAAAAATGCTAAAAATCATAACAAACTATACCAGAATCACCTAAATTACTTCGGCTACCGTAAATCACCCCCAACTATCCCTTACCACAACAAACCAAACCATATCATCTTAAAATTACAAAAAAAGGTGTACAAATCATAACAAACTATGCCAGACTCACCTAAATTACTTCGGCTACTCTAAATCATCACCAACTAACCCTTACCACAACAAACTAAACCCAATCACTTTTAAATTACAAAAAAATGCTACTAACCATAGCAAACTATGCCAAACTCATCTAAATTACTTCGGCTCTCAAAAATCACCCCCAACTACACTTTATAGCAATAAACTAAACCCAATCATTTTAAAATTACAAAAAAATGCTAAAAATCATAACAAACTATACCAGAATCACCTAAATTACTTCGTCTACCGTAAATCATCCCCTACTATTCCTTACCACAACAAACCAAACCATATTATTTTAAAATTACAAAAAAAGTTGTACAAATCATAACAAACTATACCAGAATCACCTAAATTACTTCGGCTACCGTAAATCACCCCCAACTAACCCTTACCACAACAAACCAAACCATATCATCTTAAAATTACAAAAAAAGTTGTACAAATCATAACAAACTATGCCAGACTCACCTAAATTACTTCGGCTACTCTAAATCATCACCAACTAACCCTTACCACAACAAACTAAACCCAATCACTTTTGAATTACAAAAAAATGCTACTAACCATAGCAAACTATGCCAAACTCACCAAAATTATTTCGGCTATCAAAAATCACCCCCAACTACACTTTACAGCAACAAACTAAGCCCAATCACTTCAAAATTACAAAAAAATGCTAAAAATCAAAAGAAACTATACCAGAATCACCGAAATTACTTCGGCTACCGTAAATCACCCCCAACTATCCCTTACCACAACAATCCAAACCATATCATCTTAAAATTACAAAGAAAGGTGTACAAATCATAACAAACTATGCCAGACTCTCCTAAATTGCTTCGGCTACTCTAAATCATCACCAACTAACCCTTACCACAACAAACTAAACCCAATCACTTTTAAATTACAAAAAAATGCTACTAACCATAGCAAACTATGCCAAACTCACCTAAATTACTTCGGCTATCAAAAATCACCCCCAACTACACTTTACAGCAACAAACTAAGCCCAATCACTTCAAAATTACAAAAAAATGCTAAAAATCATAACAAACTATACCGGAATCACCTAAATTACTTCGGCTACCGTAAATCACCCCCAACTATCCCTTACCCCAACATTCCAAACCATATCATCATAAAATTACAAAAAAAGGTGTACAAATCATAACAAACTATGCCAGACTCACCTAAATTGCTTCGGCTACTCTAAATCATCACCAACTAACCCTTACCACAACAAACTAAACCCAATCACTTTTAAATTACAAAAAAATGCTACTAACCATAGCAAACTATGCCAAACTCACCTAAATTACTTCGGCTATCAAAAATCACCCCCAACTACACTTTACAGCAACAAACTTAGCCCAATTACTTTAAAATTACAAAAAAATGCTAAAAATCATAACAAACTATACCAGAATCACCTAAATTACTTCGGCTACCGTAAATCACCCCCAACTATCCCTTACCACAACAAACCAAACCATATCATCTTAAAATTACAAAAAAAGGTGTACAAATCATAACAAACTATGCCAGACTCACCTAAATTACTTCGGCTACTCTAAATCATCACCAACTAACCCTTACCACAACAAACTAAACCCAATCACTTTTAAATTACAAAAAAATGCTACTAACCATAGCAAACTATGCCAAACTCATCTAAATTACTTCGGCTCTCAAAAATCACCCCCAACTACACTTTATAGCAATAAACTAAACCCAATCATTTTAAAATTACAAAAAAATGCTAAAAATCATAACAAACTATACCAGAATCACCTAAATTACTTCGTCTACCGTAAATCATCCCCTACAATTCCTTACCACAACAAACCAAACCATATTATTTTAAAATTACAAAAAAAGTTGTACAAATCATAACAAACTATACCAGAATCACCTAAATTACTTCGGCTACCGTAAATCACCCCCAACTAACCCTTACCACAACAAACCAAACCATATCATCTTAAAATTACAAAAAAAGTTGTACAAATCATAACAAACTATGCCAGACTCACCTAAATTACTTCGGCTACTCTAAATCATCACCAACTAACCCTTACCACAACAAACTAAACCCAATCACTTTTGAATTACAAAAAAATGCTACTAACCATAGCAAACTATGCCAAACTCACCTAAATTACTTAGGCTATCAAAAATCACCCCCAACTACACTTTACAGCAACAAACTAAGCCCAATCACTTCAAAATTACAAAAAAATGCTAAAAATCAAAACAAACTATACCAGAATCACCTAAATTACTTCGGCTACCGTAAATCACCCCCAACTATCCCTTACCACAACAATCCAAACCATATCATCTTAAAATTACAAAGAAAGGTGTACAAATCATAACAAACTATGCCAGACTCTCCTAAATTGCTTCGGCTACTCTAAATCATCACCAACTAACCCTTACCACAACAAACTAAACCCAATCACTTTTAAATTACAAAAAAATGCTACTAACCATAGCAAACTATGCCAAACTCACCTAAATTACTTCGGCTATCAAAAATCACCCCCAACTACACTTTACAGCAACAAACTAAGCCCAATCACTTCAAAATTACAAAAAAATGCTAAAAATCATAACAAACTATACCGGAATCACCTAAATTACTTCGGCTACCGTAAATCACCCCCAACTATCCCTTACCCCAACATTCCAAACCATATCATCATAAAATTACAAAAAAAGGTGTACAAATCATAACAAACTATGCCAGACTCACCTAAATTGCTTCGGCTACTCTAAATCATCACCAACTAACCCTTACCACAACAAACTAAACCCAATCACTTTTAAATTACAAAAAAATGCTACTAACCATAGCAAACTATGCCAAACTCACCTAAATTACTTCGGCTATCAAAAATCACCCCCAACTACACTTTACAGCAACAAACTTAGCCCAATTACTTTAAAATTACAAAAAAATGCTAAAAATCATAACAAACTATACCAGAATCACCTAAATTACTTCGGCTACCGTAAATCACCCCCAACTATCCCTTACCACAACAAACTAAACCATATCATCTTAAAATTACAAAAAAAGGTGTACAAATCATAACAAACTATGCCAGACTCACCTAAATTACTTCGGCTACTCTAAATCATCACCAACTAACCCTTACCACAACAAACTAAACCCAATCACTTTTAAATTACAAAAAAATGCTACTAACCATAGCAAACTATGCCAAACTCATCTAAATTACTTCGGCTCTCAAAAATCACCCCCAACTACACTTTATAGCAATAAACTAAACCCAATCATTTTAAAATTACAAAAAAATGCTAAAAATCATAACAAACTATACCAGAATCACCTAAATTACTTCGTCTACCGTAAATCATCCCCTACTATTCCTTACCACAACAAACCAAACCATATTATTTTAAAATTACAAAAAAAGTTGTACAAATCATAACAAACTATACCAGAATCACCTAAATTACTTCGGCTACCGTAAATCACCCCCAACTAACCCTTACCACAACAAACCAAACCATATCATCTTAAAATTACAAAAAAAGTTGTACAAATCATAACAAACTATGCCAGACTCACCTAAATTACTTCGGCTACTCTAAATCATCACCAACTAACCCTTACCACAACAAACTAAACCCAATCACTTTTGAATTACAAAAAAATGCTACTAACCATAGCAAACTATGCCAAACTCACCTAAATTACTTAGGCTATCAAAAATCACCCCCAACTACACTTTACAGCAACAAACTAAGCCCAATCACTTCAAAATTACAAAAAAATGCTAAAAATCAAAACAAACTATACCAGAATCACCTAAATTACTTCGGCTACCGTAAATCACCCCCAACTATCCCTTACCACAACAATCCAAACCATATCATCTTAAAATTACAAAGAAAGGTGTACAAATCATAACAAACTATGCCAGACTCACCTAAATTGCTTCGGCTACTCTAAATCATCACCAACTAACCCTTACCACAACAAACTAAACCCAATCACTTTTAAATTACAAAAAAATGCTACTAACCATAGCAAACTATGCCAAACTCACCTAAATTACTTCGGCTATCAAAAATCACCCCCAACTACACTTTACAGCAACAAACTAACCCCAATTACTTTAAAATTATAAAAAAATGCTAAAAATCATAACAAACTATACCGGAATCACCTAAATTACTTCGGCTACCGTAAATCACCCCCAACTATCCCTTACCACAACATTCCAAACCATATCATCATAAAATTACAAAAAAAGGTGTACAAATCATAACAAACTATGCCAGACTCACCTAAATTACTTCGGCTACTCTAAATCATCACCAACTAACCCTTACCACAACAAACTAAACCCAATCACTTTTAAATTACAAAAAAATGCTACTAACCATAGCAAACTATGCCAAACTCACCTATATTACTTAGGCTATCAAAAATCACCCCCAACTACACTTTACAGCAACAAACTTAACCCAATTATTTCAAAATTACAAAAAAATGCTAAAAATCAAAACAAACTATACCAGAATCACCTAAATTACTTCGGCTACCGTAAATCACCCCCAACTATCCCTTACCACAACAAACCAAACCATATCATCTTAAAATTACAAAAAAAGGTGTACAAATCATAACAAACTATGCCAGACTCACCTAAATTACTTCGGCTACTCTAAATCATCACCAGCTAACTCTTACTACAACAAACTAAACCCAATCACTTTTAAATTACAAAAAAATGCTACTAACCATAGCAACCTATGCCAAACTCACCAAAATTATTTCGGCTATCAAAAATCACCTCCAACTACACTTTACAGCAACAAACTAAGCCCAATTACTTTAAAATTACAAAAAAATGCTAAACATCATAACAAACTATACCAGAATCACCTAAATTACTTCGGCTACCGTAAATCACCCCCAACTATCCCTTACCACAACAAACCAAACCATATCATCTTAAAATTACAAAAAAAGGTGTACAAATCATAACAAACTATGCCAGACTCACCTAAATTACTTCGGCTACTCTACATCATCACCAAATAACCCTTACCACAACAAACTAAACCCAATCACTTTTGAATTACAAAAAAATGCTACTAACCATAGCAAACTATGCCAAACTCACCTAAATTACTTAGGCTATCAAAAATCACCCCCAACTACACTTTACAGCAACAAACTAAGCCCAATCACTTCAAAATTACAAAAAAATGCTAAAAATCAAAACAAACTATACCAGAATCACCTAAATTACTTCGGCTACCTTAAATCACCCCCAACTATCCCTTACCAAAACAATCCAAACCATATCATCTTAAAATTACAAAGAAAGGTGTACAAATCATAACAAACTATGCCAGACTCACCTAAATTGCTTCGGCTACTCTAAATCATCACCAACTAACCCTTACCACAACAAACTAAACCCAATCACTTTTAAATTACAAAAAAATGCTACTAACCATAGCAAACTATGCCAAACTCACCTAAATTACTTCGGCTATCAAAAATCACCCCCAACTACACTTTACAGCAACAAACTAAGCCCAATAACTTTAAAATTACAAAAAAATGCTAAAAATCATAACAAAATATACCAGAATCACCTAAATTACTTCTGCTACCGTAAATCACCCCCAACTATCCCTTACCACAACAAACCAAACCATATCATCTTAAAATTACAAAAAAAGGTGTACAGATCATAACAAATTATGCCAGACTCACCTAAATTACTTCGGCTACTCTAAATCATCACCAACTAACCCTTACTACAACAAACTAAACCCAATCACTTTTAAATTACAAAAAATGCTACTAACCATAGCAAACTATGCCAAACTCACCTAAATTACTTTGGCTATCAAAAATCACCCCCAACTACACTTTACAGCAACAAACTAAGCCCAATCACTTTAAAATTACAAAAAAATGCTAAAAATCATAACAAACTATACCAGAAACACCTGAATTACTTCGGCTACCGTAAATCACCCCCAACTATCCCTTACCACAACAAACCAAACCATGTCATCTTAAAATTACAAAAAAAGGCGTACAAATCATAACAAACTATGCCAGACTCACCTAAATTACTTCGGCTATTCTAAATCATCACCAACTAACCCTTACCACAACAAACTAAACCCAATCACTTTTAAATTACAAAAATGCTACTAACCATAGCAAACTATGCCAAACTCACCTAAATTACTTAGGCTATCAAAAATCACCCCCAACTACACTTTACAGCAACAAACTTAGCCCAATTATTTCAAAATTACAAAAAAATGCTAAAAATCAAAACAAACTATACCAGAATCACCTAAATTACTTCGGCTACCGTAAATCACCCCCAACTATCCCTTACCACAACAAACCAAACCATATCATCTTAAAATTACAAAAAAAGGTGTACAAATCATAACAAACTATGCCAGACTCACCTAAATTACTTCGGCTACTCTAAATCATCACCAACTAACCCTTACCACAACAAACTAAACCCAATCACTTTTAAATTACAAAAAAATGCTACTAACCATAGCAAACTATACCAAACTCACCTAAATTTCTTCGGCTATCAAAAATCACCCCCAACTACACTTTACAGCAACAAACTAAACCCAATCACATTAAAATTACAAAAGTATGCTAAAAATCATAACAAACTATACCAGAATCACCTAAATTACTTCGGCTACCGTAAATCACCCCCAACTATCCCTTACCACAACAAACCAAACCATATCATCTTAAAATTACAAAAAAAGGTGTACAAATCATAACAAACTATGCCAGACTCATCTAAATTACTTCGGATACTCTAAATCATCACCAACTAACCCTTACCACAACAAACTAAACCCAATCATTTTTAAATTACAAAAAAATGCTACTAACCATAGCAAACTATGCCAAACTCACCTAAATTACTTCGGCTATAAAAAATCACCCCCAACTACACTTTACAGCAACAAACTAAGCCCAATCACTTTAAAATTACAAAAAAATGCTAAAAATCATAACAAACTATACCAGAATCACCTAAATTACTTCGGCTACCGTAAATCACCCCCAACTATCCCTTACCACAACAAGCCAAACCATATCATCTTAAAATTACAAAAAAAGGTGTACAAATCATAAAAAACTATGCCAGACTCACCTAAATTACTTCCGCTACTCTAAATCATCACCAACTAACCCACAACAAACTAAACCCAATTAGTTTTAAATTACAAAAAAATTCTACTAACCATAGCAAACTATGCCAAACTCACCTAAATTACTTCGGCTATCAAAAATCACCCCAACTACACTTTACAGCAACAAACTAAGCCCAATCACTTTAAAATTACAAAAAAATGCTAAAAATCATAACAAACTATACCAGAATCACCTAAATTACTTCGGCTACCGTAAATCACCCCCAACTATCCCTTACCACAACAAACCAAACCATATCATCTTAAAATTACAAAAAAAGGCGTACAAATCATAACAAACTATGTCAGACTCACCTAAATTACTTCGGCTATTCTAAATCATCACCAACTAACCCTTACCACAACAAACTAAACCCAATCACTTTTAAATTACAAAAAATGCTACTAACCATAGCAAACTATGCCAAACTCACCAAAATTATTTCGGCTATCAAAAATAACCCCCAACTACACTTTACAGCAACAAACTAAGCCCAATTACTTTAAAATTACAAAAAAATGCTAAACATCATAACAAACTATACCAGAATCACCTAAATTACTTCGGCTACCGTAAATCACCCCCAACTATCCCTTACCACAACAAACCAAACCATATCATCTTAAAATTACAAAAAAAGGTGTACAAATCATAACAAACTATGCCAGACTCACCTAAATTACTTCGGCTACTCTACATCATCAACAAATAACCCTTACCACAACAAACTAAACCCAATCACATTTAAATTACAATAAAATGCTACTAACCATAGCAAACTATGCCAAACTCACCTAAATTACTTCGGCTATCAAAAATCACCCCCAACTACACTTTACAGCAACAAACTAAGCCCAATCACTTTAAAATTACAAAAAAATGCTAAAAATCATAACAAACTATACCAGAATCACCTAAATTACTTCGGCTACCGTAAATCACCTTCAACTATCCCTTACCACAACAAACCAAACCATATCATCTTAAAATTACAAGAAAAGGTGTACAAATCATAACAAACTATGCCAGACTCACCTAAATTACTTCGGCTACTCTAAATCATCACCAACTAACCCTTACCACAACAAACTAAACCCAATCACTTTTAAATTACAAAAAAATGCTACTAACCATAGCAAACTATGCCAAACTCACCTAAATTACTTCGGCTATCAAAAATCACCCCCTACTACACTTTACCGCAACAAACTAAGCCCAATCACTTTAAAATTACAAAAAAATGCTAAAAATTATAACAAACTATACCAGAATCACCTAAATTACTTCGGCTACCGTAAATCACCCCCAACTATCCCTTACCACAACAAACCAAACCATATCATCTTAAAATTACAAAAAAAGGTGTACAAATCATAACAAACTATGCCAGACTCACCTAAATTACTTCGGCTACTCTAAATCATCACCAACTAACCCTTACCACAACAAACTAAACCCAATCACTTTTAAATTACAAAAAAATGCTACTAACCATAGCAAACTATGCCAAACTCATCTAAATTACTTCGGCTCTCAAAAATCACCCCCAACTACACTTTATAGCAATAAACTAAACCCAATCATTTTAAAATTACAAAAAAATGCTAAAAATCATAACAAACTATACCAGAATCACCTAAATTACTTCGTCTACCGTAAATCACCCCCTACTATCCCTTACCACAACAAACCAAACCATATCATTTTAAAATTACAAAAAAAGTTGTACAAATCATAACAAACTATACCAGAATCACCTAAATTACTTCGGCTACCGTAAATCACCCCCAACTAACCCTTACCACAACAAACCAAACCATATCATCTTAAAATTACAAAAAAAGTTGTACAAATCATAACAAACTATGCCAGACTCACCTAAATTACTTCGGCTACTCTAAATCATCACCAACTAACCCTTACCACAACAAACTAAACCCAATCACTTTTGAATTACAAAAAAATGCTACTAACCATAGCAAACTATGCCAAACTCACCTAAATTACTTAGGCTATCAAAAATCACCCCCAACTACACTTTACAGCAACAAACTAAGCCCAATCACTTTAAAATTACAAAAAAATGCTAAAAATCATAACAAACTATACCAGAATCACCTAAATTACTTCGGCTACCGTAAATCACCTTCAACTATCCCTTACCACAACAAACCAAACCATATCATCTTAAAATTACAAGAAAAGGTGTACAAATCATAACAAACTATGCCAGACTCACCTAAATTACTTCGGCTACTCTAAATCATCACCAACTAACCCTTACCACAACAAACTAAACCCAATCACTTTTAAATTACAAAAAAATGCTACTAACCATAGCAAACTATGCCAAACTCACCTAAATTACTTCGGCTATCAAAAATCACCCCCTACTACACTTTACCGCAACAAACTAAGCCCAATCACTTTAAAATTACAAAAAAATGCTAAAAATTATAACAAACTATACCAGAATCACCTAAATTACTTCGGCTACCGTAAATCACCCCCAACTATCCCTTACCACAACAATCCAAACCATATCATCTTAAAATTACAAAGAAAGGTGTACAAATCATAACAAACTATACCAGACTCACCTAAATTGCTTCGGCTACTCTAAATCATCACCAACTAACCCTTACCACAACAAACTAAACCCAATCACTTTTAAATTACAAAAAAATGCTACTAACCATAGCAAACTATGCCAAACTCATCTAAATTACTTCGGCTCTCAAAAATCACCCCCAACTACACTTTACAGCAACAAACTAAGCTAAATCACTTTAAAATTACAAAAAAATTCTAAAAATCATAACAAACTATACCAGAATCACCTAAATTACTTCTGCTACCGTAAATCACCCCCAACTATCCCTTACCAAAACAAACCAAACCATATCATCTTAAAATTACAAAAAAAGGTGTACAAATCATAACAAATTATGCCAGACTCACCTAAATTACTTCGGCTACTCTAAATCATCACCAACTAACCCTTACTACAACAAACTAAACCCAATCACTTTTAAATTACAAAAAATGCTACTAACCATAGCAAACTATGCCAAACTCACCTAAATTACTTTGGCTATGAAAAATCACCCCCAACTACACTTTACAGCAACAAACTAAGCCCAATCACTTTAAAATTACAAAAAAATGCTAAAAATCATAACAAACTCTACCAGAAACACCTAAATTACTTCGGCTACCGTAAATCACCCCCAACTATCCCTTACCACTACAAACCGAACCATATCATCTTAAAATTACAAAAAAAGGTGTACAAATCATAACAAATTATGCCAGACCCACCTAAATTACTTCGGCTACTCTAAATCATCACCAACTAACCCTTACCACAACAAACTAAACCCAATCACTTTTAAATGACAAAAAAATGCTACTAACCATAGCAAACTATGCCAAACTCACCTAAATTACTTCGGCTATCAAAAATCACCCCCAACTACACTTTACAGCAACAAACTAAGCCCAATCACTTTAAAATTACAAAAAAATGCTAAAAATCATAACAAACTATACCGGAATCACCTAAATTACTTCGGCTACCGTAAATCACCCCCAACTATCCCTTACCACAACATTCCAAACCATATTATCATAAAATTACAAAAAAAGGAGTACAAATCATAACAAACTAGGCCAGACTCACCTAAATTACTTCGGCTACTCTAAATCATCACCAACTAACCCTTACCACAACAAACTAAACCCAATAACTTTTAAATTACAAAAAAATGCTACTAACCATAGCAAACTATGCCAAACTCACCTAAATTACTTCGGCTATCAAAAATCACCCCCAACTACACTTTACAGCAACAAACTAAGCCCAATCACTTTAAAATTACAAAAAAATGCTAAAAATCATAACAAACTATACCAGAATCACCTAAATTACTTCTGCTACCGTAAATCACCCCCAACTATCCCTTACCAAAACAAACCAAACCATATCATCTTAAAATTACAAAAAAAGGTGTACAAATCATAACAAACTATGCCAGACTCACCTAAATTACTTCGGCTACTCTAAATCATCACCAACTAACCCTTACTACAACAAACTAAACCCAATCACTTTTAAATTACAAAAAATGCTACTAACCATAGCAAACTATGCCAAACTCACCTAAATTACTTCGGCTATCAAAAATCACCCCCAACTACACTTTACAGCAACAAACTAAGCCCAATCACTTTAAAATTACAAAAAAAAGCTAAAAATCATAACAAACTATACCAGAATCACCTAAATTACTTCTGCTACCGTAAACCACCCCCAACTATCCCTTACCAAAACAAACCAAACCATATCATCTTAAAATTACAAAAAAGGTGTACAAATCATAACAAACTATGCCAGACTCACCTAAATTACTTCGGCTACTCTAAATCATCACCAACTAACCCTTACTACAACAAACTAAACCCAATCACTTTTAAATTACAAAAAATGCTACTAACCATAGCAAACTATGCCAAACTCACCTAAATTACTTCGGCTATCAAAAATCACCCCCAACTACACTTTACAGCAACAAACTAAGCCCAATCATTTTAAAATTACAAAAAAATGCTAAAAATCATAACAAACCATACCAGAAACACCTAAATTACTTCGGCTACCGTAAATCACCCCCAACTATCCCTTACCACTACAAATCAAGAAATATAATCTTAAAATTACAAAAAAAGGTGTACAAATCATAACAAATTATGCCAGACTCACCTAAATTACTTCGGCTACTCTAAATCATTACCAACTAACCCTTACCACAACAAACTAAACCCAATCACTTTTAAATTACAAAAAAATGCTACTAACCATAGCAAACTATGCCAAACTCACCTAAATTACTTCGGCTATCAAAAATCACCCCCAACTACACTTTACAGCAACAAACTAAGCCCAATCACTTTAAATTTACAAAAAAATGCTAAAAATCATAACAAACTATACCAGAATCACCTAAATTACTTCGGCTACCGTAAATCACCCCCAACTATCCCTTACCACAACAAACCAAACCATATCATCTTAAAATTACAAAAAAAGGTGTACAAATCATAACAAACTATTCCAGATTCACCTAAATTACTTCGGCTACCCTAAATCATCACCAACTAACCCTTACCACAACAAACTAAACCAAATCATTTTTAAATTACAAAAAAATGCTACTAACCATAGCAAACTATGCCAAACTCACCTAAATTACTTCGGCTATCAAAAATCACTCCCAACTACAATTTACAGCAACAAACTAAGCCCAATCACTTTAAAATTACAAAAAAATGCTAAAAATCATAACAAACCATACCAGAAACACCTAAATTACTTCGGCTACCGTAAATCACCCCCAACTATCCCTTACCACTACAAACCAAACCATATAATCTTAAAATTACAAAAAAAGGTGTACAAATCATAACAAATTATGCCAGACTCACCTAAATTACTTCGGCTACTCTAAATCATCACCAACTAACCCTTACCACAACAAACTAAACCCAATCACTTTTAAATTACAAAAAAATGCTACTAACCATAGCAAACTATGCCAAACTCACCTAAATTACTTCGGCTATCAAAAATCACACCCAACTACACTTTACAGCAACAAACTAAGCCCAATCACTTTAAATTTACAAAAAAATTCTAAAAATCATAACAAACTATACCAGAATCACCTAAATTACTTCGGCTACCGTAAATCACCCCCAACTATCCCTTACCACAACAAACCAAACCATATCATCTTAAAATTACAAAAAAAGGTGTACAAATCATAACAAACTATACCAGATTCACCTAAATTACTTCGGCTACCCTAAATCATCACCAACTAACCCTTACCACAACAAACTAAACCCAATCATTTTTAAATTACAAAAAAATGCTACTAACCATAGCAAACTATTCCAAACTCACCTAAATTACTTCGGCTATCAAAAATCACCCCGAACTACAATTTACAGCAACAAACTAAGCCCAATCACTCTAAAATTACAAAAAAAAGTTAAAAATCATAACAAACTATACCAGAATCATCTAAATTACTTCGGCTACCGTAAATCACCCCCAACTATCCCTTACCACAACAAACCAAACTATATCATCTTAAAATTACAAAAAAAGGTGTACAAATCATAACAAACTATGCCAGACTCACCTAAATTACTTCGGCTACTCTAAATCATCACCAACTAACCCTTACCACAACAAACAAAACCCAATCACATTTAAATTACAAAAATATGCTACTAACCATAGCAAACTATGCCAAACTCACCTAAATTACTTCGGCTATCAAAAATCACCCCCAACTACACTTTACAGCAACAAACTAAGCCCAATCAATTTAAAATTACAAAAAAATGCTAAAAATCATAACAAACTATACCAGAATCACCTACATTACTTCGGCTATCGTAAATCACCCCCAACTATCCTTTACCACAACAAACCAAACCATATTATCTTAAAATTACAAAAAAAGATGTACAAATCATAACAAACAATGCCAGACTCACCTAAATTACTTCGGCTACTCTAAATCATCACCAACTAACCCTTGCCACAACAAATTATACCCAATCATTTTTAAATTACAAAACAATGCTACTAACCATAGCAAACTATGCCAAACTCACCTAAATTACTTCGGCTATCAAAAATCACCCCCAACTACACTTTACAGCAACAAACTAAGCCCAATCTCTTTAAAATTACAAAAAAATGCTAAAAATCATAACAAACAATTCCAGAATTACTTAAATTACTTCGGCTACCGTAAATCACCCCCAACTATCCCTTACCACTACAAACCAAACCATATAATCTTAAAATTACAAAAAAAGGTGTACAAATCATAACAAATTATGCCAGACTAACCTAAATTACTTCGGCTACTCTAAATCATCACCAACTAACCCTTACCACAACAAACTAAACCCAATCACTTTTAAATTACAAAAAAATGCTACTAACCATAGCAAACTATGCCAAACTCACCTAAATTACTTCGGCTATCAAAAATCACCCCCAACTACACTTTACAGCAACAAACTAAGCCCAATCACTTTAAAATTACAAAAAAATGCTAAAAATCATCACAAACTATACCAGAATCACCTAAATTACTTCGGCTACCGTAAATCACCCCCAACTATCCCTTACCACAACAAACCAAACCTTATCATCTTAAAATTGCAAAAAAAGGTGTTCAAATCATAACAAACTATGCCAGACTCACCTAAATTACTTCGGCTACCCTAAATCATCACCAACTAACCCTTACCACAACAAACTAAACCCAATCATTTTTAAATTACAAAAAAATGCTACTAACCATAGCAAACTATGCCAAACTCACCTAAATTACTTCGGCTATCAAAAATCACCCCCAACTACACTTTACAGCAACAAACTAAGTCCAATCATTTTAAAATTACAAAAAAATGCTAAAAATCATAACAAACCATACCAGAAACACCTAAATTACTTCGGCTACCGTAAATCACCCCCAACTATCCCTTACCACTACAAACCAAACCATATAATCTTAAAATTACAAAAAAAGGTGTACAAATCATAACAAATTATGCCAGACTCACCTAAATTACTTCGGCTACTCTAAATCATTACCAACTAACCCTTACCACAACAAACTAAACCCAATCACTTTTAAATTACAAAAAAATGCTACTAACCATAGCAAACTATGCCAAACTCACCTAAATTACTTCGGCTATCAAAAATCACCCCCAACTACACTTTACAGCAACAAACTAAGCCCAATCACTTTAAATTTACAAAAAAATGCTAAAAATCATAACAAACTATACCAGAATCACCTAAATTACTTCGGCTACCGTAAATCACCCCCAACTATCCCTTACCACAACAAACCAAACCATATCATCTTAAAATTACAAAAAAAGGTGTACAAATCATAACAAACTATTCCAGATTCACCTAAATTACTTCGGCTACCCTAAATCATCACCAACTAACCCTTACCACAACAAACTAAACCCAATCATTTTTAAATTACAAAAAAATGCTACTAACCATAGCAAACTATGCCAAACTCACCTAAATTACTTCGGCTATCAAAAATCACCCCCAACTACAATTTACAGCAACAAACTAAGCCCAATCACTTTAAAATTACAAAAAAAAGCTAAAAATCATAACAAACTATACCAGAATCATCTAAATTACTTCGGCTACCGTAAATCACCCCCAACTATCCCTTACCACAACAAACCAAACTATATCATCTTAAAATTACAAAAAAAGGTGTACAAATCATAACAAACTATGCCAGACTCACCTAAATTACTTCGGCTACCCTAAATCATCACCAACTAACCCTTACCACAACAAACTAAACCCAATCATTTTTAAATTACAAAAAAATACTACTAACCATAGCAAACTATGCCAAACTCACCTAAATTACTTCGGCTATCAAAAATCACCCCCAACTACACTTTACAGCAACAAACTAAGCCCAATCACTTTAAAATTACAAAAAAATGCTAAAAATCATAACGAACTATACCAGAATCACCTAAATTAATTCGGCTACCGTAAATAACCCCCAACTATCCCTTACCACAACAAACCAAACCATATCATCTTAAAATTAAAAAAAAAAGGTGTACAAATCATAACAAACTATGCCAGACTTACCTAAATTACTTCGGCTACTCTAAATCATCACCAACTAACCTTTACCACAACAAACTAAACCAAATCACTTTTAAATTACAAAAAAATGCTACTAACCATAGCAAACTATACCAAACTCACCTAAGTTACGTCGGCTATCAAAAATCACCCCCAACTACACTTTACAGCAACAAACTAAGCCCAATCATTTTAAAATTACAAAAAATGCTAAAAATCATAACAAACTATACCAGAATCACCTAAATTACTTCGGCTACCGTAAATCACCCCCAACTATCCCTTACCACAACAAACCAAACCATATCATCTTAAAATTACAAAAAAAAGGTGTACAAATCATAACAAACTATGCCAGACACACCTAAATTACTTCGGCTACACTAAATCATCACCAACTAACCCTTACCACAACAAACTAAACCCAATCATTTTTAAATTACAAAAAAATGCTACTAACCATAGCAAACTATGCCAAACTCACCTAAATTAGTTCGGCTATCAAAAATCACCCCCAACTACAATTTACAGCAAGAAACTAAGCCCAATCACTTTAAAATTACAAAAAAAGCTAAAAATCATAACAAACTATACCAGAATCATCTAAATTACTTCGGCTACCGTAAATCACCCCCAGCTATCCCTTACCACAACAAACCAAACCATATCATCTTAAAATTACAAAAAAAGGTGTACAAATCATAACAAACTATGCCAGACTCACCTAAATTACTTCGGCTACTCTAAATCATCACCAACTAACCCTTACCACAACAAACAAAACCAAATCACTTTTAAATTACAAAAAAATTCTACTAACCATAGCAAACTATACCAAACTCACCTAAGTTACTTCGGCTATCAAAAATCACCCCCAACTACACTTTACAGCAACAAGCTAAGCCCAATCATTTTAAAATTACAAAAAATGCTAAAAATCATAACAAACTATACCAGAATCACCTAAATTACTTCGGATACCGTAAATCACCCCCAACTATCCCTTACCAAAACAAACCAAACCATATCATCTTAAAATTAGAAAAAAAGGTGTACAAATCATAGCAAACTATGCCAGACTCACCTAAATTACTTCGGCTACTCTAAATCATCACCAACTAACCCTTACCACAACAATCTAAACCCAATCACTTTTAAATTACAAAAAAATGCTACTAACCATAGCAAACTATGTCAAACTCACCTAAATTACTTCGGCTATCAAAAATCACCCCCAACTACACTTTACAGGAACAAACTAAGCCAAATCACTTTAAAATTACAAAAAAAATGCTAAAAATCATAACAAACTATACCAGAAACACCTAAATTACTTCGGCTACCGTAAATCACCTCCACCTATCCCTTACCACAACAAACCACACCATATCATCTTAAAATTACAATAAAAGGTGTACAAATCATAACAAACTATGCCAGACTCACTTAAATTACTTCGGCTACTCTAAATCATCACCAAATAACCCTTACCACAACAAACTAAACCCAATCACTTTTAAATTACAAAAAAATGCTACTAACCATAGCAAACTATGCCAAACTCACCTAAATTACTTCGGCAATGAAAAATCACACCCAACTACACTTTACAGCAACAAACTAAGCCCAATCACTTTAAAATTACAAAAAAATGCTGAAGAATCATAACAAACTATACCAGAATCACCTAATTACTTCGGCTACTGTAAATCACCCCCAACTATCCCTTACCAGAACAAACCAAACCATATCATCTTAAAATTACAAAAAAAGGTGTACAAATCATAACAAACTATGCCAGACTCACCTAAATTACCTCGGCTATTCTAAATCATCACCAACTAACCCTTACCACAACAAACTAAACCCAATCACTTTTAAATTACAAAAAAATGCTACTAACCATAGCAAACTATGCCAAACTCACCTAAATTACTTCGGCTATCAAAAATCACCCCCAACTACACTTTACAGCAACAAACTAAGCCCAATCACTTTAAAATTACAAAAAAATGCTAAAAATCATAACAAACTATACCAGAATCACCTAAATTACTTCTGCTACCGTAAATCACCCCCAACTATCCCTTACCACAACAAACCAAACTATATCATCTTAAAATTACAAAAAAAAATTGTACAAATCATAACAAACTATGCCAGACTCACCTAAATTACTTCGGCTACTCTAAATCATCACCAACTAACCCTTACTACAACAAACTAAACCCAATCACTTTTAAATTACAAAAAATGCTACTAACCATAGCAAACTATGCCAAACTCACCTAAATTACTTCGGCTATCAAAAATCACCCCCAACTACACTTTACAGCAACAAACTAAGCCCAATCACTTTAAAATTACAAAAAAATGCTAAAAATCATAACAAACCATACCAGAAACACCTAAATTACTTCGGCTACCGTAAATCACCCCCAACTATCCCTTACCACTACAAACCAAACCATATCATCTTAAAATTACAAAAAAAATTGTACAAATCATAACGAATTATGCCAGACTCACCTAAATTACTTCGGCTACTCTAAATCATCACCAACTAACCCTTACCACAACAAACTAAACCCAATCACTTTTAAATTACAAAAAAATGCTACTAACCATAGCAAACTATGCCAAACTCACCTAAATTACTTCGGCTATCAAAAATCACCCCCAACTACACTTTACAGCAACAAACTAAGCCCAATCACTTTAAAATTACAAAAAAATGCTAAAAATCATAACAAACTATACCAGAATCACCTAAATTACTTCGGCTACCGTAAATAACCCCCAACTATCCCTTACCACAACAAACCAAACCATATCATCTTAAAATTAAAAAAAAAAGGTGTACAAATCATTACAAACTATGCCAGACTTACCTAAATTACTTCGGCTACTCTAAATCATCACCAACTAACCTTTACCACAACAAACTAAACCAAATCACTTTTAAATTACAAAAAAATGCTACTAACCATAGCAAACTATGCCAAACTCACCTAAATTACTTCGGCTATCAAAAATCACCCCCAACTACACTTTACAGCAACAAACTAAGCCCAATCATTTTAAAATTACAAAAAATGCTAAAAATCATAACAAACTATACCAGAATCACCTAAATTACTTCGGCTACCGTAAATAACCCCCAACTATCCCTTACCACTACAAACCAAACCATATCATCTTAAAATTACAAAAAAAATTGTACAAATCATAACAAATTATGCCAGACTCACCTAAATTACTTCGGCTACTCTAAATCATCACCAACTAACCCTTACCACAACAAACTAAACCCAATCACTTTTAAATTACAAAAAAATGCTACTAACCATAGCAAACTATGCCAAACTCACCTAAATTATTTCGGCTATCAAAAATCACCCCCAACTACACTTTACAGCAACAAACTAAGCCCAATCACTTTAAAATTACAAAAAAATGCTAAAAATCATAACAAACTATACCAGAATCACCTAAATTACTTCGGCTACCGTAAATAACCCCCAACTATCCCTTACCACAACAAACCAAACCATATCATCTTAAAATTAAAAAAAAAGGTGTACAAATCATAACAAACTATGCCAGACTTACCTAAATTACTTCGGCTACTCTAAATCATCACCAACTAACCTTTACCACAACAAACTAAACCAAATCACTTTTAAATTACAAAAAAATGCTACTAACCATAGCAAACTATGCCAAACTCACCTAAATTACTTCGGCTATCAAAAATCACCCCCAACTACACTTTACAGCAACAAACTAAGCCCAATCACTTTAAAATTACAAAAAAATGCTAAAAATCATAACAAACCATACCAGAAACACCTAAATTACTTCGGCTACACTAAATCATCACCAACTAACCCTTACCACAACAAACTAAACCCAATCATTTTTAAATTACAAAAAAATGCTACTAACCATAGGAAACTATGCCAAACTCACCTAAATTACTTCGGCTATCAAAAATCACCCCCAACTACAATTTACAGCAAGAAACTAAGCCCAATCACTTTAAAATTACAAAAAAAGCTAAAAATCATAACAAACTATACCAGAATCATCTAAATTACTTCGGCTACCGTAAATCACCCCCAGCTATCCCTTACCACAACAAACCAAACCATATCATCTTAAAATTACAAAAAAAGGTGTACAAATCATAACAAACTATGCCAGACTCACCTAAATTACTTCGGCTACTCTAAATCATCACCAACTAACCCTTACCACAACAATCTAAACCCAATCACTTTTAAATTACAAAAAAATGCTACTAACCATAGCAAATTATGTCAAACTCACCTAAATTACTTCGGCTATCAAAAATCACCCCCAACTACACTTTACAGGAACAAACTAAGCCAAATCACTTTAAAATTACAAAAAAAATGCTAAAAATCATAACAAACTATACCAGAAACACCTAAATTACTTCGGCTACCGTAAATCACCTCCAACTATCCCTTACCACAACAAACCACACCATATCATCTTAAAATTACAATAAAAGGTGTACAAATCATAACAAACTATGCCAGACTCACCTAAATTACTTCGGCTACTCTAAATCATCACCAAATAACCCTTACCACAACAAACTAAACCCAATCACTTTTAAATTACAAAAAAATGCTACTAACCATAGCAAACTATGCCAAACTCACCTAAATTACTTCGGCAATGAAAAATCACACCCAACTACACTTTACAGCAACAAACTAAGCTCAATCACTTTAAAATTACAAAAAAATGCTGAAGAATCATAACAAACTATATCAGAATCACCTAAATTACTTCGGCTACTGTAAATCACCCCCAACTATCCCTTACCAGAACAAACCAAACCATATCATCTTAAAATTACAAAAAAAGGTGTACAAATCATAACAAACTATGCCAGACTCACCTAAATTACTTCGGCTACTCTAAATCATCACCAACTAACCCTTACCACAACAAACTAAACCCAATCACTTTTAAATTACAAAAAAATGCTACTAACCATAGCAAACTATGCCAAACTCACCTAAATTACTTCGGCTATCAAAAATCACCCATAACTACACTTTACAGCAACAAACTAAGCCCAATCACTTTAAATTTACAAAAAAATGCTAAAAATCATAACAAACTATACCAGAATCACCTAAATTACTTCGGCTACCGTAAATCACCCCCAACTATCCCTTACCACAACAAACCAAACCATATCATCTTAAAATTACAAAAAAAGGTGTACAAATCATAACAAACTATTCCAGATTCACCTAAATTACTTCGGCTACCCTAAATCATCACCAACTAACCCTTACCACAACAAACTAAACCCAATCATTTTTAAATTACAAAAAAATGCTACTAACCATAGCAAACTATGCCAAACTCACCTAAATTACTTCGGCTATCAAAAATCACCCCCAACTACAATTTACAGCAACAAACTAAGCCCAATCACTTTAAAATTACAAAAAAAAGCTAAAAATCATAACAAACTATACCAGAATCATCTAAATTACTTCGGCTACCGTAAATCACCCCCAACTATCCCTTACCACAACAAACCAAACTATATCATCTTAAAATTACAAAAAAAGGTGTACAAATCATAACAAACTATGCCAGACTCACCTAAATTACTTCGGCTACCCTAAATCATCACCAACTAACCCTTACCACAACAAACTAAACCCAATCATTTTTAAATTACAAAAAAATACTACTAACCATAGCAAACTATGCCAAACTCACCTAAATTACTTCGGCTATCAAAAATCACCCCCAACTACACTTTACAGCAACAAACTAAGCCCAATCACTTTAAAATTACAAAAAAATGCTAAAAATCATAACGAACTATACCAGAATCACCTAAATTAATTCGGCTACCGTAAATAACCCCCAACTATCCCTTACCACAACAAACCAAACCATATCATCTTAAAATTAAAAAAAAAAGGTGTACAAATCATAACAAACTATGCCAGACTTACCTAAATTACTTCGGCTACTCTAAATCATCACCAACTAACCTTTACCACAACAAACTAAACCAAATCACTTTTAAATTACAAAAAAATGCTACTAACCATAGCAAACTATACCAAACTCACCTAAGTTACGTCGGCTATCAAAAATCACCCCCAACTACACTTTACAGCAACAAACTAAGCCCAATCATTTTAAAATTACAAAAAATGCTAAAAATCATAACAAACTATACCAGAATCACCTAAATTACTTCGGCTACCGTAAATCACCCCCAACTATCCCTTACCACAACAAACCAAACCATATCATCTTAAAATTACAAAAAAAAGGTGTACAAATCATAACAAACTATGCCAGACACACCTAAATTACTTCGGCTACACTAAATCATCACCAACTAACCCTTACCACAACAAACTAAACCCAATCATTTTTAAATTACAAAAAAATGCTACTAACCATAGCAAACTATGCCAAACTCACCTAAATTAGTTCGGCTATCAAAAATCACCCCCAACTACAATTTACAGCAAGAAACTAAGCCCAATCACTTTAAAATTACAAAAAAAGCTAAAAATCATAACAAACTATACCAGAATCATCTAAATTACTTCGGCTACCGTAAATCACCCCCAGCTATCCCTTACCACAACAAACCAAACCATATCATCTTAAAATTACAAAAAAAGGTGTACAAATCATAACAAACTATGCCAGACTCACCTAAATTACTTCGGCTACTCTAAATCATCACCAACTAACCCTTACCACAACAAACAAAACCAAATCACTTTTAAATTACAAAAAAATTCTACTAACCATAGCAAACTATACCAAACTCACCTAAGTTACTTCGGCTATCAAAAATCACCCCCAACTACACTTTACAGCAACAAGCTAAGCCCAATCATTTTAAAATTACAAAAAATGCTAAAAATCATAACAAACTATACCAGAATCACCTAAATTACTTCGGATACCGTAAATCACCCCCAACTATCCCTTACCAAAACAAACCAAACCATATCATCTTAAAATTAGAAAAAAAGGTGTACAAATCATAACAAACTATGCCAGACTCACCTAAATTACTTCGGCTACTCTAAATCATCACCAACTAACCCTTACCACAACAATCTAAACCCAATCACTTTTAAATTACAAAAAAATGCTACTAACCATAGCAAACTATGTCAAACTCACCTAAATTACTTCGGCTATCAAAAATCACCCCCAACTACACTTTACAGGAACAAACTAAGCCAAATCACTTTAAAATTACAAAAAAAATGCTAAAAATCATAACAAACTATACCAGAAACACCTAAATTACTTCGGCTACCGTAAATCACCTCCACCTATCCCTTACCACAACAAACCACACCATATCATCTTAAAATTACAATAAAAGGTGTACAAATCATAACAAACTATGCCAGACTCACTTAAATTACTTCGGCTACTCTAAATCATCACCAAATAACCCTTACCACAACAAACTAAACCCAATCACTTTTAAATTACAAAAAAATGCTACTAACCATAGCAAACTATGCCAAACTCACCTAAATTACTTCGGCAATGAAAAATCACACCCAACTACACTTTACAGCAACAAACTAAGCCCAATCACTTTAAAATTACAAAAAAATGCTGAAGAATCATAACAAACTATACCAGAATCACCTAATTACTTCGGCTACTGTAAATCACCCCCAACTATCCCTTACCAGAACAAACCAAACCATATCATCTTAAAATTACAAAAAAAGGTGTACAAATCATAACAAACTATGCCAGACTCACCTAAATTACCTCGGCTATTCTAAATCATCACCAACTAACCCTTACCACAACAAACTAAACCCAATCACTTTTAAATTACAAAAAAATGCTACTAACCATAGCAAACTATGCCAAACTCACCTAAATTACTTCGGCTATCAAAAATCACCCCCAACTACACTTTACAGCAACAAACTAAGCCCAATCACTTTAAAATTACAAAAAAATGCTAAAAATCATAACAAACTATACCAGAATCACCTAAATTACTTCTGCTACCGTAAATCACCCCCAACTATCCCTTACCACAACAAACCAAACTATATCATCTTAAAATTACAAAAAAAAATTGTACAAATCATAACAAACTATGCCAGACTCACCTAAATTACTTCGGCTACTCTAAATCATCACCAACTAACCCTTACTACAACAAACTAAACCCAATCACTTTTAAATTACAAAAAATGCTACTAACCATAGCAAACTATGCCAAACTCACCTAAATTACTTCGGCTATCAAAAATCACCCCCAACTACACTTTACAGCAACAAACTAAGCCCAATCACTTTAAAATTACAAAAAAATGCTAAAAATCATAACAAACCATACCAGAAACACCTAAATTACTTCGGCTACCGTAAATCACCCCCAACTATCCCTTACCACTACAAACCAAACCATATCATCTTAAAATTACAAAAAAAATTGTACAAATCATAACGAATTATGCCAGACTCACCTAAATTACTTCGGCTACTCTAAATCATCACCAACTAACCCTTACCACAACAAACTAAACCCAATCACTTTTAAATTACAAAAAAATGCTACTAACCATAGCAAACTATGCCAAACTCACCTAAATTACTTCGGCTATCAAAAATCACCCCCAACTACACTTTACAGCAACAAACTAAGCCCAATCACTTTAAAATTACAAAAAAATGCTAAAAATCATAACAAACTATACCAGAATCACCTAAATTACTTCGGCTACCGTAAATAACCCCCAACTATCCCTTACCACAACAAACCAAACCATATCATCTTAAAATTAAAAAAAAAAGGTGTACAAATCATAACAAACTATGCCAGACTTACCTAAATTACTTCGGCTACTCTAAATCATCACCAACTAACCTTTACCACAACAAACTAAACCAAATCACTTTTAAATTACAAAAAAATGCTACTAACCATAGCAAACTATGCCAAACTCACCTAAATTACTTCGGCTATCAAAAATCACCCCCAACTACACTTTACAGCAACAAACTAAGCCCAATCATTTTAAAATTACAAAAAATGCTAAAAATCATAACAAACTATACCAGAATCACCTAAATTACTTCGGCTACCGTAAATAACCCCCAACTATCCCTTACCACTACAAACCAAACCATATCATCTTAAAATTACAAAAAAAATTGTACAAATCATAACAAATTATGCCAGACTCACCTAAATTACTTCGGCTACTCTAAATCATCACCAACTAACCCTTACCACAACAAACTAAACCCAATCACTTTTAAATTACAAAAAAATGCTACTAACCATAGCAAACTATGCCAAACTCACCTAAATTATTTCGGCTATCAAAAATCACCCCCAACTACACTTTACAGCAACAAACTAAGCCCAATCACTTTAAAATTACAAAAAAATGCTAAAAATCATAACAAACTATACCAGAATCACCTAAATTACTTCGGCTACCGTAAATAACCCCCAACTATCCCTTACCACAACAAACCAAACCATATCATCTTAAAATTAAAAAAAAAGGTGTACAAATCATAACAAACTATGCCAGACTTACCTAAATTACTTCGGCTACTCTAAATCATCACCAACTAACCTTTACCACAACAAACTAAACCAAATCACTTTTAAATTACAAAAAAATGCTACTAACCATAGCAAACTATGCCAAACTCACCTAAATTACTTCGGCTATCAAAAATCACCCCCAACTACACTTTACAGCAACAAACTAAGCCCAATCACTTTAAAATTACAAAAAAATGCTAAAAATCATAACAAACCATACCAGAAACACCTAAATTACTTCGGCTACACTAAATCATCACCAACTAACCCTTACCACAACAAACTAAACCCAATCATTTTTAAATTACAAAAAAATGCTACTAACCATAGGAAACTATGCCAAACTCACCTAAATTACTTCGGCTATCAAAAATCACCCCCAACTACAATTTACAGCAAGAAACTAAGCCCAATCACTTTAAAATTACAAAAAAAGCTAAAAATCATAACAAACTATACCAGAATCATCTAAATTACTTCGGCTACCGTAAATCACCCCCAGCTATCCCTTACCACAACAAACCAAACCATATCATCTTAAAATTACAAAAAAAGGTGTACAAATCATAACAAACTATGCCAGACTCACCTAAATTACTTCGGCTACTCTAAATCATCACCAACTAACCCTTACCACAACAATCTAAACCCAATCACTTTTAAATTACAAAAAAATGCTACTAACCATAGCAAATTATGTCAAACTCACCTAAATTACTTCGGCTATCAAAAATCACCCCCAACTACACTTTACAGGAACAAACTAAGCCAAATCACTTTAAAATTACAAAAAAAATGCTAAAAATCATAACAAACTATACCAGAAACACCTAAATTACTTCGGCTACCGTAAATCACCTCCAACTATCCCTTACCACAACAAACCACACCATATCATCTTAAAATTACAATAAAAGGTGTACAAATCATAACAAACTATGCCAGACTCACCTAAATTACTTCGGCTACTCTAAATCATCACCAAATAACCCTTACCACAACAAACTAAACCCAATCACTTTTAAATTACAAAAAAATGCTACTAACCATAGCAAACTATGCCAAACTCACCTAAATTACTTCGGCAATGAAAAATCACACCCAACTACACTTTACAGCAACAAACTAAGCTCAATCACTTTAAAATTACAAAAAAATGCTGAAGAATCATAACAAACTATATCAGAATCACCTAAATTACTTCGGCTACTGTAAATCACCCCCAACTATCCCTTACCAGAACAAACCAAACCATATCATCTTAAAATTACAAAAAAAGGTGTACAAATCATAACAAACTATGCCAGACTCACCTAAATTACTTCGGCTACTCTAAATCATCACCAACTAACCCTTACCACAACAAACTAAACCCAATCACTTTTAAATTACAAAAAATTGCTACTAACCATAGCAAACTATGCCAAACTCACCTAAATTACTTCGGCTATCAAAAATCACCCCCAACTACACTTTACAGCAACAAACTAAGCCCAATCACTTTAAAATTACAAAAAAATGCTAAAAATCATAACAAACTATACCAGAATCACCTAAATTACTTCGGCTACCGTAAATCACCCCCAACTATCCCTTACCACAACAAACCAAACCATATCATCTTAAAATTACAAAAAAAGGTGTACAAATCATAACAAACTATGCCAGTCTCACCTAAATTACTTCGGCTACTCTAAATCATCACCAACTAACCCTTACCACAACAAACTAAACCCAATCACTTTTAAATTACAAAAAAATGCTACTAACCATAGCAAACTATGCCAAAATCACCTAAATTACTTCGGCTATCAAAAATCACCCCCAACTACACTTTACAGCAACAAACTAAGCCCAATAACTTTAAAATTACAAAAAAATGCTAAAAATCATAACAAACTATACCAGAATCACCTAAATTACTTCGGCTACCGTAAATCACCCCCAACTATCGCTTACCACAACAAACCAAACCATATCATCTTAAAATTACAAAAAAAGGTGTACAAATCATAACAAACTATGTCAGTCTCACCTAAATTACTTCGGCTACTCTAAATCATCACCAACTAACCCTTACCACAACAAACTAAACCCAATCACTTTTAAATTACAAAAAAATGCTACTAACCATAGCAAACTATGCCAAACTCACCTAAATTACTTCGGCTATCAAAAATCACTTCCAACTACACTTTACAGCAACAAACTAAGCCCAATCACTTTAAAATTACAAAAAAATGCTAAAAATCATAACAAACTATACCAGAATCACCTAAATTACTTCGGCTACAGTAAATCACCCCCAACTATCCCTTACCACAACAAACCAAACCATATCATCTTAAAATTACAAAAAAAGGTGTACAAACCATAACAAACTATGCCAGACTCACCTAAATTACTTCGGCTACTCTAAATCATCACCAACTAACCCTTACCACAACAAACTAAACCCAATCACATTTAAATTACAAAATAATGCTCCTAACCATAGCAAACTATGCCAAAATCACCTAAATTACTTCGTCTAAAAAATCACCCCCAACTACACTTTACAGCAACAAACTAAGCCCAATCATTTTAAAATTACAACAAAATGCTAAAAATCATAACAAACTATACCAGAGTCACATAAATTACTTCGGCTACCGTAAATCACCCCCAACTATCCCTTACCACAACAAACCAAACCATATCATCGTAAAATTACAAAAAAAGGTGTACAAACCATTACAAACTATGCCAGACTCACCTAAATTACTTCAGCTACTCTAAATCATCACCAACTAACCCTTACCACAACAAACTAAACCCAATCACTTTTAAATTACAAAAAAATGCTACTAACCATAGCAAACTATGCCAAACTCACCTAAATTACTTCGGCAATGAAAAATCACCCCCAACTACACTTTACAGCAACAAACTAAGCCCAATCACTTTAAAATTACAAAAAAATGCTGAAGAATCATAACAGACTATACCAGAATCACCTAAATTACTTCGGCTACCGTAAATCACCCCCAACTATCCCTTACCAGAACAAACCAAACCATATCATCTTAAAATTACAAAAAAAGGTGTACAAATCATAACAAACTATGCCAGACTCACCTAAATTACTTCGGCTACTCTAAATAATCACCAACTAACCCTTACCACAACAAACTAAACCCAATCACATTTAAATTACAAAAAAATGCTCCTAACCATAGCAAACTATGCCAAAATCACCTAAATTACTTCGTCTAAAAAATCACCCCCAACTACACTTTACAGCAACAAACTAAGCCCAATCATATTAAAATTACAACAAAATGCTAAAAATCATAACAAACTATACCAGAGTCACATAAATTACTTCGGCTACCGTAAATCACCCCCAACTATCCCTTACCACAACAAACCAAACCATATCATCGTAAAATTACAAAAAAAGGTGTACAAACCATAACAAACTATGCCAGACTCACCTAAATTACTTCAGCTACTCTAAATCATCACCAACTAACCCTTACCACAACAAACTAAACCCAATCACATTTAAATTACAAAAAAATGCTACTAACCATAGCAAACTTTGCTAAACAAACCTAAATTACTTCGGCAATGAAAAATCACCCCCAACTACACTTTACAGCAACAAACTAAGCCCAATCACTTTAAAATTACAAAAAAATGCTGAAGAATCATAACAAACTATACCAGAATCACCTAAATTACTTCGGCTACCGTAAATCACCCCCAACTATCCCTTACCAGAACAAACCAAACCATATCATCTTAAAATTACAAAAAAAGGTGTACAAATCATAACAAACTATGCCAGACTCACCTAAATTACTTCGGCTACTCTAAATCATCACCAACTAACCCTTACCACAACAAACTAAACCCAATCACATTTAAATTACAAAAAAATGCTACTAACCATAGCAAACTTTGCTAAACAAACCTAAATTACTTCGGCAATGAAAAATCACCCCCAACTACACTTTACAGCAACAAACTAAGCCCAATCACTTTAAAATTACAAAAAAATGCTGAAGAATCATAACAAACTATACCAGAATCACCTAAATTACTTCGGCTACCGTAAATCACCCCCAACTATCCCTTACCAGAACAAACCAAACCATATCATCTTAAAATTACAAAAAAAGGTGTACAAATCATAACAAACTATGCCAGACTCACCTAAATTACTTCAGCTACTCTAAATCATCACCAACTAACCCTTACCACAACAAACTAAACCCAATCACTTTTAAATTACAAAAAAATGCTACTAACCATAGCAAACTATGCCAAACAAACCTAAATTACTTCGGCAATGAAAAATCACCCCCAACTACACTTTACAGCAACAAACTAAGCCCAATCACTTTAAAATTACAAAAAAATGCTGAAGAATCATAACAAACTATACCAGAATCACCTAAATTACTTCGGCTACCGTAAATCACCCCCAACTATCCCTTACCAGAACAAACCAAACCATATCATCTTAAAATTACAAAAAAAGGTGTACAAATCATAACAAACTATGCCAGACTCACCTAAATTACTTCGGCTACTCTAAATCATCACCAACTAACCCTTACCACAACAAACTAAACCCAATCACTTTTAAATTACAAAAAAATGCTACTAACCATAGCAAACTATGCCAAACTCACCTAAATTACTTCGGCTATCAAAAATCACCCCCAACTACACTTTACAGCAACAAACTAAGCCCAATCACTTTAAAATTACAAAAAAATGCTAAAAATCATAACAAACTATACCAGAATCACCTAAATTACTTCTGCTACCGTAAATCACCCCCAACTATCCCTTACCACAACAAACCAAACCATATCATCTTAAAATTACAAAAAAAGGTGTACAAATCATAACAAACTATGCCAGACTCACCTAAATTACTTCGGTTACTCTAAATCATCACCAACTAACCCTTACTACAACAAACTAAACCCAATCACTTTTAAATTACAAAAAATGCTACTAACCATAGCAAACTATGCCAAGCTCACCTAAATTACTTCGGCTATCAAAAATCACCCCCAACTACACTCTACAGCAACAAACTAAGCCCAATCACTTTAAAATTACAAAAAAATGCTAAAAATCATAACAAACCATACCAGAAACACCTAAATTACTTCGGCTACCGTAAATCACCCCCAACTATCCCTTACCACTACAAACCAAACCATATCATCTTAAAATTACAAAAAAAGGTGTACAAATCATAACAAATTATGCCAGACTCACCTAAATTACTTCGGCTACTCTAAATCATCACCAACTAACCCTTACCACAACAAACTAAACCCAATCACTTTTAAATTACAAAAAAATGCTACTAACCATAGCAAACTATGCCAAACTCACCTAAATTACTTCGGCTATCAAAAATCACCCCCAACTACACTTTACAGCAACAAACTAAGCTCAATCACTTTAAAATTACAAAAAAATGCTAAAAATCATAACAAACTATACCAGAATCACCTAAATTACTTCGGCTACCGTAAATCACCCCCAACTATCCCTTACCACAACAAACCAAACCATATCATCTTAAAATTACAAAAAAAAGTGTACAAATCATAACAAACTATGCCAGTCTCACCTAAATTACTTCGGCTACTCTAAATCATCACCAACTAACCCTTACCACAACAAACTAAACCCAATCACTTTTAAATTACAAAAAAATGCTACTAACCATAGCAAACTATACCAGAATCACCTAAATTACTTCGGCTACAGTAAATCACCCCCAACTATCCCTTACCACAACAAACCAAACCATATCATCTTAAAATTACAAAAAAAGGTGTACAAATCATAACAAACTATGCCAGACTCACCTAAATTACTTCGGCTACTCTAAATCATCACCAACTAACCCTTACCACAACAAACTAAACCCAATCACATTTAAATTACAAAAAAATGCTCCTAACCATAGCAAACTATGCCAAAATCACCTAAATTACTTCGGCAATAAAAAATCACCCCCAACTACACTTTACAGCAACAAACTAAGCCCAATCACTTTAAAATTACAAAAAAATGCTGAAGAATCATAACAAACTATACCAGTATTACCTAAATTACTTCGGCTACCGTAAATCAACCCCAATTATCCCTTACGACAACAAACCAAACCATATCATCTTAAAATTACAAATAAGGTGTACAAATCATAACAAACTATGCCAGACTCAGCTAAATTATTTCGGCTACTCTAAATCATCACCAACTAACCCTTACCACAACAAACTAAACGCAATCAATTTTAAATTACAAAAAAATGCTACTAACCATAGCAAACTATGCCAAACTCACCTAAATTACTTCGGCTATCAAAAATCACCCCCAACTACACTTTACAGGAACAAACTAAGCCCAATCACTTTAAAATTACAAAAAAAATACTAAAAATCATAACAAACTATACCAGAATCACCTAAATTACTTCGGCTACCGTAAATCACCCCCAACTATCCCTTACCACAACAAACCACACCATATCATCTTAAAATTACAATAAAAGGTGTACAAATCATAACAAACTATGCCAGACTCACCTAAATTACTTCGGCTACTCTAAATCATCACCAAATAACCATTACCACAACAAACTAAACCCAATCACTTTTAAATTACAAAAAAATGCTACTAACCATAGCAAACTATGCCAAACTCACCTAAATTACTTCGGCTATCAAAAATCTCCCCCAGCTACACTTTACAGCAACAAACCAAGCCCAATCACTTTAAAATTACAAAAAAATGCTAAAAATCATAACAAACTATACCAGTATCACCTAAATTACTTCGGCTACCGTAAATCACCCCCAACTATCCCTTACCACAACAAACTAAACCATATCATCTTAAAATTACAAAAAAGGTGTACAAATCATAACAAACTATGCCAGAGTCACCTAAATTACTTCGGCTACTCTAAATCATCGCCAACTAACCCTTACCACAACAAACTAAACGCAATCAATTTTAAATTACAAAAAAATGCTACTAACCATAGCAAACTATGCCAAACTCACCTAAATTACTTCAGCTATCAAAAATCACCCCCAACTACACTATACAGTAACACACTAAGCCCAATCACCTTAAAATTACAAAAAAATGCTAAAAATCATAACAAACTATAACAGAATCACCTAAATTACTTCGGCTACCGTAAATCACCCCCAACTATCCCTTACCACAACAAACCAAACCATATCATCTTTAAATTACAAAAAAAGGTGTACAAATCATAACAAACTATGCCAGACTCACCTAAATTACTTCGGCTACTCTAAATCATCGCCAACTAACCCTTACCACAACAAACTAAACCCAATCACTTTTAAATTACCAAAAAATGCTACTAACCATAGCAAACTATGCCAAACTCACCTAAATTACTTCGGCTATCAAAAATCACCCCCAACTACACTTTACAGCAACAAACTAAGCCCAATCACTTTAAAATTACAAAAAAATGCTAAAAATCATAACAAATTATACCAGAATCACCTAAATTACTTCGGCTACCGTAAATCACCCCCAACTATCCCTTACCACAACAAACCAAACCATATCATCTTAAAATTACAAAAAAAGGTGTACAAATCATAACAAACTTTGCCAGACTCACCTAAATTTCTTCGGCTACTCTAAATCATCACCAACTATCCCTTGCCACAACAAACCAAACCATATCGTCTTAAAATTACAAAAAAAGGTGTACAAATCATAACAAACTAAGCCAGACTCATCTAAATTACTTCGGCTACTCTAAATCATCACCAACTAACCCTTACCACAACAAACTAAACCCAATCACTTTTAAATTACAAAAAAATGCTACTAACCATAGCAAACTATGCAAAACTCACCTAAATTACTTCGGCTATCAAAAATCACCCCCAACTACATGTTGCCGCCCCAATTTGAATTTAGTTCTCCCTTCTCTCTATTTGTTTTTTCCCTGTAGACATGGTGATGGTAAAACAACAAATTTTAGCATCAACAAATCTAAATTAACAAAAACGTCGCTTCATGTTATAAATTAAAATTTGTTCAGTGTTGAAGAGAGTTTTTCATCTGCAAACAAAGGCCACAACATTTTTTGGTCCTTCGAGCCGGATCCTGAGCATCGAAGTGCAGAAATCAGTTTCTTCTCATAACTTGGCTTTGTTTCAACACGTGCTTCCGAAAACGGATGGTCCTTCTATCAAGAAAAGAAGTTGGTGCTAGTTCTCAAAACAAAGCAAATACTGCGAGTTGGTAGCCGAAATTTAGTTCACGGTGAAATTTGCAACATTTCATCATCCTTCCTGTCCAAGCTTGTCGGCTGTGCGAAGCGTGACGTCACGGTGTCATCCCACATCCCCTCGTGAGGACCATCACCCGCAATCAACAAAACAGTATTCTCTCTTACTACATCGGCATTCTTCAACCGTCATCTATTGGATGAAAATTGAAACAATAACTACGATTGAACAAGGTGAACTCTTTCCTTAATTTCATTTCCCATTCTTTCAAGATTGACTTTATCGTGCCTGATTTTCATTGTATTGATTGTTTTCGTTCAGGCACAGCCTTTATAAGTTCACTACGTTTGCTTCCTTTTGTACTCTTATTTAAATAATGAATTTAATAAGAAAAAGAGGAACTATCAAGGCTAAGCTTACGCGATTCGGGGACTACTTAAGCGAGCTAAAGACTAATTTCGATATCAATCGAACTTTACCAAACATCAAGGTAATTGAACTACGAAAAAGATTACTCAGTATTGACTCACTTCTGGACAGCTTTAGCGATTTGCAGTTGGAAATAGATGTAGCTAACAGTGAAGAAGATAATCAGGCTGAGATTTTGGAATTTGAAAACAAATACTATAGTTTAATATCCGAAGCTGAAGCGATATTAGAACAAGTTGCACTTATTGCGCAAACACTTGCTCAAAGCTCGGTTTCAATTCACGAAACTACAAACTCTGAATCAAATCATGATTCAATTTCTAACAATGGCGCTTCTGCGTGCATAAAGGTTCCTCCTGTCAATCTTCCGACATTCAACGGAAATCCGGAAGAATGGTTAAACTTCAGAGATCTTTTCAAAAACATGATTCACGAAAGCACTTCTCTTAGTGATGTTTACAAAATGCATTATCTTAGTGTGTCTCTGACAGGCAAGGCTAGAGAAGCAATCAAAAATTTGCCGATAACCGCGGAAAATTATAAAATTGCTTGGGACAGTGCTACTAACCATAGCAAACTATGCCAAACTCACCAAAATTATTTCGGCTTTCAAAAATCACCCCCAACTACACTTTACAGCAACAAACTAAGCCCAATCACTTTAAAATTACAAAAAAATGCTAAAAATCATAACAATCTATACCAGAATCACTTAAATTACTTCGGCTACCGTAAGTCACCCCCAACTATCCCTTGCCACAACAAACCAAACCATATCGTCTTAAAATTACAAAAAAAGGTGTACAAATCATAACAAACTAAGCCAGACTCATCTAAATTACTTCGGCTACTCTAAATCATCACCAACTAACCCTTACCACAACAAACTAAACCCAATCACTTTTAAATTACAAAAAAATGCTACTAACCATAGCAAACTATGCAAAACTCACCTAAATTACTTCGGCTATCAAAAATCACCCCCAACTACATGTTGCCGCCCCAATTTGAATTTAGTTCTCCCTTCTCTCTATTTGTTTTTTCCCTGTAGACATGGTGATGGTAAAACAACAAATTTTAGCATCAACAAATCTAAATTAACAAAAACGTCGCTTCATGTTATAAAATAAAATTTGTTCAGTGTTGAAGAGAGTTTTTCATCTGCAAACAAAGGCCACAACATTTTTTGGTCCTTCGAGCCGGATCCTGAGCATCGAAGCGCAGAAATCAGTTTCTTCTCATAACTTGGCTTTGTTTCAACACCTGCTTCCGAAAACGGATGGTCCTTCTATCAAGAAAAGAAGTTGGTGCTAGTTCTCAAAACAAAGCAAATACTGCGAGTTGGTAGCCGAAATTTAGTTCACGGTAAAATTTGCAACATTTCATCATCCTTCCTGTCCAAGCTTGTCGGCTGTGCGAAGCGTGACGTCACGGTGTCATCCCACATCCCCTCGTGAGGACCATCACCCGCAATCAACAAAACAGTATTCTCTCTTACTACATCGGCATTCTTCAACCGTCATCATTTGGATGAAAATTGAAACAATAACTACGATTGAACAAGGTGAACTCTTTCCTTAATTTTATTTCCCATTCTTTCAAGATTGACTTTATCGTGCCTGGTTTTCATTGTTTTGATTGTTTTCGTTCAGGCACAGCCTTCATAAGTTCTCTACGTTTGCTTCCTTTTGTACTCTTATTTAAATAATGAATTTAATAAGAAAAAGAGGAATTATCAAGGCTAAGCTTACGCGATTCGGGGACTACTTAAGCGAGCTAAAGACTAATTTCGATATCAATCGAACTTTACCAAACATCAAGGTAATTGAACTACGAAAAAGATTACTCAGTATTGACTCACTTCTGGACAGCTTTAGCGATTTGCAGTTGGAAATAGATGTAGCTAACAGTGAAGAAGATAATCAGGCTGAGATTTTGGAATTTGAAAACAAATACTATAGTTTAATATCCGAAGCTGAAGCGATATTAGAACAAGTTGCACCTATTGCGCAAACACTTGCTCAAGGCTCGGTTTCAATTCACGAAACTACAAACTCTGAATCAAATCATGATTCAATTTCTAACAATGGCGCTTCTGCGTGCATAAAGGTTCCTCCTGTCAATCTTCCGACATTCAACGGAAATCCGGAAGAATGGTTAAACTTCAGAGATCTTTTCAAAAACATGATTCACGAAAGCACTTCTCTTAGTGATGTTTACAAAATGCATTATCTTAGTGTGTCTCTGACAGGCAAGGCTAGAGAAGCAATCAAAAATTTGCCGATAACCGCGGAAAATTATAAAATTGCTTGGGACAGTGTAAACGATCGATTTAACAACTCTCGTGTTTTAATATATTATCATATTAAAGCGTTGTTCAACTTAGAGTCAATTGCAAAGGAATCTTCTGGAAAACTCAGACACTTAATAGATACGGTAAAGAAAAATATAAGATCACTTGATTCTCTAATCAACGAAGAGGATCAAAAGGATGCACTCATTCTACACTTAATAAATTCAAAACTAGACAGTGTTACTTGTCGTGAGTTTGAAAACTCAAATTCTTTTGACGTCAATAATCATCCTACACTTGATCAATCATTACTTTTCTTAGAAAAGAAAGCTTCTATGCTAGAAACTCTTGAACAACGATATCAGAAAGCTAACGTCGAGCGTGGAAGCAGCAAGTCTTTTGTCTCTGTTGCAACTTCTTGTCCGCTGTGCAAAGAAGCTCACAATCTATATTTATGTCAAAAACGAACGGTTAACGAATTAAAATTGTGTTTCAATTGTTTAAACAAAGGACATTTCATAGGCAATTGTCGTTCCAAATTCAATTGTCAGAAATGTAAATCGCGTCATCACTCTTTATTACATGTCGAGCCTACCAAAGAAACATATTCGAATTCATCTACACTTGATAGCAGCATAAATCTTTCTGCTATGTCCTTCAGTGCTCACAGAGTACTTCTCTCGACTGCATCAGTGCAAATTTTCGACCGTTTTGGTAACACACATCAAGCTAGAGTGTTATTGGATTCTGGCAGCATGTCTAGTTTCATAACTGAGAGCTTAGTCAAACGATTGAAGCTCGATCTTTTCCCAGTCAAACTCAAAATACGTGGTATAACTGGTGCTGCCACAAACATAAATTCAAGATGTAGTGTAAAGATCAAGTCAAATCACACTCGCTTTCAATTGGAAACCAGCTGTCTAGTAATGCCCTTCATTACTGGTAAGATACCTGGTGATGATATCGACGTCACAAAGTGGAATATACCGCAAAATATTCCTCTTGCTGACGAGAATTTCAATATACCAAGCAAAATTGATATTTTATTAGGCGCCAACTGCTTTTGGCAAATTTTCTGCAACGGTCAACAATCATTAGGCGCTGGTAATCCCGTTTTGCAGTTTACAAAGTTTGGTTGGATTGTTAGCGGTGCCGTGCAATCTATTTCCTCTTCGAATCCCATTTCCTGCAACGCTTCTTGCACTTTGGACATTTCCGAGCAGTTAGCTAAATTCTGGGAAATTGAATAAATCTCTGAAACCAAGATTTACTCAAAGGAAGAAAACGAGTGTGAGCGACATTTCGTGAAAACGCGTAGACGTGATTCAAATGGTAGATTCATTGTCTCAATTCCATTAAAGAATTCAGTTAACGAATTAAGTGATTCATACGAAAGTGCTAAATCGCGTTTTCTAAATCTAGAACGAAAATTACAAGCCAACTCAGTTCTTCGTACAAAATACGTTGATTTCTTGAGGGAGTGCCAAGATCTAGGTCACATGTCGTTAGTTACTTCACAATCTAACGAAAATTCATTTTATCTTCCTTACCAGAGTGTTAAAGGAATCAACAACAACTGCTCTTAGAGTTGTGTTCGACGGTTCTGCTTCTACAACAAGCGGAGTGTCATTGAATGACATTCAAATGATAGGTCCCACCATTCAGTCTGATTTGTTTTCAATTCTTTTGCGATTTCGCAAGCATTTCATAGCCATTTCAGCCGACGCAATCAAAATGTACCGCCAGGTTCTGGTTGAACCTAATCAGCGACATCTTCAACGAATCCTTTGGCGCAAAACCCCATCAGAACCAATTCAAACTTTTGAATTGAATACTATTACTTACGGTACTGCGTCTGCATCGTTTCTTGCCATTCGATCTCTAACACAAACCGGAATTCACGTTTATGAATCAGATCCCATCCTAGCTAAAATAATTCGTGAGGATTTCTACGTAGACGATTTAATAACTGGAACAGACTCTCTCGAGCATGCCCATCACATCTGCAAGCGTCTCCCCCAGGTTCTAGAAGCGGGTTGTTTTAAGTTGCGGAAATGGATTTCGAACGAACCAGACATTCTCTCAAATTTTGAAAACACCGAATTGCATCCAGACTTTTTATCTTTTGATACCAGCGGGCTAGCAAAAACGCTTGGCCTCAGATGGTCATTCAAAAAGGATTTTTTTTCTTATTCAATCAAGGTGCCATCGTCACCTAACGTCACAAAAAGAAGTATCTTATCGGGAATCTATATATATAAAGCGAAGTGTCCTCACTGACACACTCATTCATTCACTCATTCATCTACACATCTACACACTGATTCATAATCAACCCACAGCCCAAACCGTGAGGGCTGGAGACTTGAAATTTTAGACACGGGTGTATCATGGGCCGAAACTGAACACTAAGAAGGGATTTTGCGAAATTCGGCCCGGTTCCTTTGTAATTCAATAAAAACCGGCTAAAATAAACAAAAAATGATCGGATCGCGGAGACCGTGTTTATGTTAGAAGCACGTATCTAGCCAAAACAACTTCGACGACGGGCGACCGGTTTACATTAAAAGCACTTATTTAACCTAAACAATTTCAACGTCGAGTTTCTGCTTTCGTGATCATACTTTTGCCGTACCTAGCGAGGCCGCAGATATTTCAATTATAATTTTGATTTCAATTATAATGTCGATCCGTGACTCAATTAAAAATTACCAAATCACTCCAAATTTAATCCGTCAACATTAAACATCCTCAAATATCTCTTACCACTGCAAACTTTACCAAATCAACCCCAAAAAATTCCCGAACTATGCCAAACTGACATAAACTAGATCCGTTATTTTAAATCATCCCTTACCACCCCTTAGCAACCCCAAGCAACTCCAATCACTTTAAAATAAAACAAAATGACACAAATCATGGCAGATTAAGTCCAACTCACACATATTATTTCGTCTACCAAAAATCACCCCCAACTACCCCTTACCACCCCAAAATAAGCCCAATCACTTTAAAATTACAAAAAATGTTACAAACCTTACCAAACTATGCCAAACTCATCTAAATTACTTTGGCTTCCATAAATCACCCCCAACTACCCCTTACCACCCCAAAATAAGCCCAATCGCTTTAAAATTATCAAAAATGCTACAAACCATAGCAAACTATGCCTAACTCACCTAAATTACTTCGGCTAACATAAATCACCCCCAACAACCCCTTACTACCCCAAAATAAGCCCAATAACTTTAAAATTACAAAAAATGCTACAAACCATAGCAAACTATGCCAAACTCACTTAAATTACTTCGGCTATCATAAATCACCCCCAACTACCCCTTACCACCTCTAACTCATCCCAATCACTTTAAAATTACAAAAAATGCTACAAACCATAGCAAACTATGCCTAACTCACCCAAATTACTTCGGCTAACATAAATCACCCCCAACAACCCCTTACTACCCCAAAATAAGCCCAATCACTTTAAAATTACAAAAAATGCTTCAAACCATAGCAAACTATGCCAAACTCACTTAAATTACTTCGGCTATCATACATCACCCCCAACTACCCCTTACCGCCCCTAACTCATCCCAATCACTTTAAAATTACAAAAAATGCTACAAACCATAGCAAACTATGCCTAACTCACTTAAATTACTTCGGCTAACATAAATCACCCCCAACTACCCCTTACCACCCCTAACTCATTCCAATCACTTTAAAATTACAAAAAATGCTACAAACCATAGCAAACTATGCCTAACTCACCTAAATTACTTCGGCTAACATAAATCACCCCCAACAACCCCTTACTACCCCAAAATATGCCCAATCACTTTAAAATTACAAAAAATGCTACAAACCATAGCAAACTATGCCTAACTCACCTAAATTACTTCGGCTAACATAAATCACCCCCAACAACCCCTTACTACCCCAAAATAAGCCCAATCACTTTAAAATTACAAAAAAATGCTACAAGCCATAGCAAACTATGCCTAACTCACCTAAATTACTTCGGCTACCATAAATCAGCCCCAACTACCCCTTACCACCCCAAAATAAGCCCAATCACTTTAAAATTACAAAAAATGCTACAAACCATAGCAAACTATGCCAAACTCACTTAAATTACTTTGGCTAACATAAATCACCCCCAACAACCCCTTACTACCCCAAAATAAGCCCAATCACTTTAAAATTACAAAAAAATGCTACAAACCATAGCAAACTATGCCAAACTCACTTAAATTACTTCGGCTAACATAAATCACCCCCAACAACCCCTTACTACCCCAAAATAAGCCCAATCACTTTAAAATTACAAAAAAATGCTACAAACCATAGCAAACTATGCCTAACTCACCTAAATTACTTCGGCTAACATAAATCACCCCCAACAACCCCTTACTACCCCAAAATAAGCCCAATCACTTTAAAATTACAAAAAATGCTACAAACCATAGCAAACTATGCCTAACTCACCTAAATTACTTCGGCTAACATAAATCACCCCCAACAACCCCTTACTACCCCAAAATAAGCCCAATCACTTTAAAATTACAAAAAAATGCTACAAACCATAGCAAACTATGCCTAACTCACCTAAATTACTTCGGCTACCATAAATCACCCCCAACTACCCCTTACCACCCCAAAATAAGCCCAATCACTTTAAAATTACGAAAAATGCTACAAGCCATAGCAAACTATCTCAAACTCACCTGAATTACTTTGGCTACCATAAATCACCCCCAACTACCCCTTACCACCCCAAACTCAGCCCCATCACTTTAAAATTACAAAAAATGTTACAAGCAATATCAAACTATGCCAAACGCATCTAAATTACTTCGGCTTCCATTAATCACCCCCAACTATCCCTTATCTCCACAAAATAGGCTCAATCACTTTAAAATTACAAAAAAATTCTACAAACCGTAGCAAACTGTGCCAAACTCCCCTAAATTACTTCGGCTACCATAAATCACCCCCAACTACCCCTTACAACCCCAAAATAAGCCCAATCACTTTAAAATTACAAAAAATTCTACAAACCATAGCAAACTATGCTAAACTCACTTAAATTACTTCGGCTATCATAAATCACCCCCAACTACCCCTTACCACCCCAAACTCAGCCCAATCACTTTAAAATTACAAAAAATTTTACAAGCCATATCAAACTATGCCAAACTCATCTAAATTACTTTGACTTCCATAAATCACCCCCAACTACCCCTTACCACCCCAAAATAGGCTCAATCACTTTAAAATTACAAAAAAATTCTACAAACCGTAGCAAACTATGCCAAACTCCCCTAAATTACTTCGGCTAACATAAATCACCCCGAACTACCCCTTACAACCCCAAAATAAACCCAATCACTTTAAAATTACAAAATATTCAACAAATCATAGCAAACTATGCCTAACTCACTTAAATTACTTCGGCTACCATAAATCACCCCCAACTACCCCTTACCACCCCAAACTAAGCCCAATCACTTTAAAATTACAAAAAATGCTACAAACCATAGCAAACTATGCCAAACTCACCTAAATTACTTCGGCTACCATAAATCACCCCCAACTACCCCTTACCACCCCAAACTAAGCCCAATCACTTTAAAATTACAAAAAATTCTACAAACCATACCAAACTATGCCAAACTCACTTAAATTACTTCGGCTATCATAAATCACCCCCAACTACCCTTTACCACCCCTAACTCATCCCAATCACTTTAAAATTACAAAAAATGCTACAAACCATAGCAAACTATGCCTAACTCACCTAAATTACTTCGGCTAACATAAATCACCCCCAACTACCCTTTACTACCCCAAAATAGGCCCAATCACTTTAAAATTATAAAAAATGCTACAAACCATAGCAAACTATGCCTAACTCACCTAAATTACTTCGGCTAACATAAATCACCCCCAACAACCCCTTACTACCTCAAAATAAGCCCAATCACTTTAAAATTACAAAAAAATGCTACAAACCATAGCAAACTATGCCAAACTCACTTAAATTACTGCGGCTACCATAAATCACCCCCAACTACCCCTTAAAAACCACAAACTAAACCCAATCATTTTAAAATTACAAAAAATGCTACAAACCATAGCAAACTATGCCAAACTCACTTAAATTACTTTGGCTTCTATAAATCACCCCCAACTACCCCTTACCACCCCAAAATAGGCTCAACCACTTTAAAATTACAAAAAAATTCTACAAACCGTAGCAAACTATGCCAAACTCCCCTAAATTACTTCAGCTACCATAAATCACCCCGAACTACCCCTTACAACCCCAAAATAAGCCCAATCACTTTAAAATTACAAAATATTCAACAAATCATAGCAAACTATGCCTAACTCACCTAAATTACTTCGGCTACCATAAATCACCCCCAACTACCCCTTACCACCCCAAAATAGGCTCAATCACTTTAAAATTACAAAAAAATTCTACAAACCGTAGCAAACTATGCCAAACTCCCCTAAATTACTTCGGCTAACATAAATCACCCCGAACTACCCCTTACAACCCCAAAATAAACCCAATCACTTTAAAATTACAAAATATTCAACAAATCATAGCAAACTATGCCTAACTCACCTAAATTACTTTGGCTACCATAAATCACCCTCAACTACCCCTTACCACCCCAAACTAAGCCCAATCACTTTAAAATTACAAAAAATGCTACAAACCATAGCAAACTATGCCAAACTCACCTAAATTACTTCGGCTACCATAAATCACCCCCAACTACCCCTTACCGCCCCAAAATTAGCCTAATCACTTTAAAATTACGAAAATGCTACAAAACATAGCAAGCTATGCCAAACTCACTTAAATTTCTTCGGCTACCATAAATTAATAATCGTTTTCAATCAAAATCTTCTATTTGGTTGTGTTATTTATAAATGCCTTATCGTATTAAATCATAAAATATTAATAAATATCTGCACATAAAATATATTGTTCCGACTAATAGTCGTTATTCTGAATACTAAATATGCTGATACCTATTTTGATTCTCTTCCACCTTCCAATAAATATTTGTTCCAGTTGAGATGCAAACATAAACGTATTTCTGAATTGCAACACGCTGACGGGGCAAGCCCTACCTTTTCAACATGCGTGCATTTGTATAAACAGCTCTATGGTTTTTAACTTTAAAGAGGTATAAAGGCGGTGTAAGCGCTAGAGTTTCGTAAAAATATCTGAAAAATTCGAAATTCATCAATTGAATCAGAACTATCTTTGTGTTCGATAGTAAATTTATACTTGGAGTGGCACTGCCAACCCTGCCACCCATGACGAGGCACCTGCTGACTACTCTCCTTCCAGGGAAACTTTATAAATCAACGTCAAAATAATTTAGGACGCCTGAATGTGAAAATATCACTGTGTAATAAGTTCAGACTGACATGGAACACTTGAAATTTCGATATTTGTTTGTAATTCGACACAGGTCCATGAAGGAATGCATGTTAATGTAAACAAGTGTTAGTTTGTCGGAGAGACCGAATAAGATTTTTAACATTCCTGTCAAAATATTTATTTACTTTAGAATGTTAATTTCTTAAATTGATTTTGTGAAAATTATGACGGGCCATACGAGTACACCTGTGCGAGTATTATTTGGTGCATACAAATTAATCTCTTTTGTTATCCGAATTGTTTTTATACGCACTAGGCACGTGCACCTCATATAATTGTGAAAATTGCTGCTTCAGCGTCTGGATCGGTGGTACTCAACGTCGCCAAGGTCGAGGCGACGCATCGGTATTCAAAGTTCTGTCGCTATTAAATAAATTATTTTAATATAATATTCCCGATTTGTTCTTGCCGTTAACCAAAACTCTCCCCAATCGATTTTCGAAAAATTTCCAGCGTCGGACCGGACTTCACTTATTTTCCTACGCTAATTTTTACGTTCAGTTAATGATAGTGGTGTATTTGTTCTTCACCAAACCTGCTCCGGCCGAAATCCGAAATTTTCACTGACATCATACGCTTAAGTATTGTATGCTTAGACTCGATTTATTTACACTATTTATTTTACGTACATTGCGTTCAAAATTGTTCTGCATTATTTATAACTAAGATGGAGCAGTTTGAAAATGTAATAGTAAGCGGAGAACAAATACCACCACGTATAATTCCCGTGAAAAGTGATGGAAATAGTCTTTCTTACTATCTTTCCTATTGCATTTTTAATACCGGAAATAGAGCTCAAGAGCGAACAATAACTTCGACTTTTTTATACATAATTCCTAAATACTTCCTTATATATTTCAACATTGTCTTTAACGTTGTCAGAGAACTAAATGGGAATAATTTGGAATAATTTAGAAACTTTTGAAAACAATGACAAAATTCTTTAGGGCGCCTGGATTTGAAAATATAACTCTGTGTAATAAGTTTAGACTGACTAGAGTGAAAAGAAAGGAGCTTGCGCCCAGAAATGAAATTAAATGGAACACTTGAAGTTGAAATATTTGTTTGTAATTCGTCACAAGTCCATGAGGGAATGCGTGTTAATGTAAACAAATGTGAGTTTATTGGAGAGGCCGAATAAGATTTTTACATTATTGAAGCAGCTGGAGCCTGCCACGTCAAGGGCAAGGTCAGAAACGTGAAAAGGCGATGCTCGATTTAGTTTGATTGAGTGTCTATGCAGAAATTCGCACATACCAAGCGTTGGATGATAAGCCTTTCTTATCGTTTCTTAGAATTCGAGAATTGCTGGTTCAGCGTGTGGAGCAGTACTCGATCGCGGTGTTTAATTTTAACACAACTACAATTGTGAAAATTGCTGCTCCAGCGTCGGAAACTGTTTGCAAAGTCGCCAAATTCGATGAGGCGACGCATCAGTGTTCGAAGGTCTACCGCTATCAAATAAAGTATTTTAATTTAACATTTCATCCTCGCGTTAACCAAATCTGCCCCCAATCAATTTTCGAAAAATTATCAGCATCGGACCGGACTCCACTTATATTTGTACGCTAATTTTTACGTTTAGTTAATGATAGTGGTGTATTTGTTTTTCACCAAATTTGCCCCGAAATTTTCACCGTTGTATGTACCAGATATCACTGACATTCATACCAGCGGCGGTGTAAGCGCTAAATTTTCGTGAAAATATCTGAAAAATTCATAATTCTGCAACTGAATTACAGAACTAATTTTGTGTTCGATAGTAAATTTATACTTGGAGTGGCACTGCCAACCCTGCCACCCCTGACGAGCCCCACTGCTGACTACTTTCCTTCCAGAAACAATTTTGAAATCAGCGGCAAAATAAATTTAGGGCACCTGGATGTGAAAATATCACTATGTAATAAGTTCAGACTGACAAGAGTGAAAAAAACCGCTTGCATCCAGAAACGAAATCAAATGGAACACTTGAAATTTAGATATTTGTTTGTAATTCGTCACAGGTCCATGAAGGCATGCATGTTAATGTAAACAAGTGTTAGTTTGTCGGAGAGGCCGAATAAGATTTTTACACCCACCACATTCCCGTCAAAATATTTATTTACTTTAGTATGTTAATTCATTTTGTGCAAATTATGACGGGCCAGTCGAGTACACCTGCGCGAGTATTATTTGGTAATCCAAATTCTTTTAATACGCACTAGGCACGTGCACCTAATATAATTGTTAAAATTGCTGCTTCAGCGTCTGGAACGCTGGTACTCAACGTCGCCAAGGTCGAGGCGACGAATCAGTATTCGAAGTTCTATCGCTATTAAATAAATTTTTTTAATATAATATTCCCGATTTGTTCTTGACGTTAAGTAAATATCTCCCCAATCGATTTTCGAAAAATTACCATCGTCGTACCGGACTCCACTTATATACCGTACGCTAATTTTTACGTTCATTTAATGATAGTGGTGTATTTGATCTTCACCAAACCTGCTCCGGCCAAAATGCGAAATTTGCAGTTTTACCGGATTTCACTGACATCATAAGTAATGTGTGCTTATACACGATTTACACTATTTATTTTATGTACATTGTGTTCATTATTGTTCTGCATTATTTATAACTAAGATGGAGGAATAGTAAGCGGGGTACAAATACCACCACGTATAATTCCTCTGAAAAGTGATGGAAATAGTCTTTTTTACTATCTTTCCTATTGCATTTTATTACCGAAAATAGAGCTCAAGAGGTTCGCACTATAATTGTTCATTTTAAAATTACCAAATTTTCTGTATATTTTACCTGAATACCTTAAACACCCCTAAACATAATGTACCATTCTAAACTACCCTCAAAAATCATACACTTGCCATTCCAAACTACCCCACATCAACCTAAAATGAAAAAAAATTACGAATTCCAAGCAAACTACGCTAAACTCGCATAAATTACTTCGACTTCCGCTATATCACCCCAACCACTTCTTACCAAGCCAAACTAAACCCAATCACATTAAAATTACCAAAAGTTTCGTTTAATCCGCCAAAGCTAAACCCCGCCAACCATCAATAACCATTCAAAACAATCCCCAAAAAAACTCTTATCATCCGAAACTACACCAAATACATCGTTTTTATGGTGTGAAATTATGTATTTATATATTTCAACATTCTTCGACGACATTCTTTAACGTTGTTAGAGAACTAAATGGGAATAATTTGGAATAATTCAGCTTCTCTGTCAACTCTCCTTCTCTTGAAGAGTGAAAAAGAGTGAAAAAAAAGGAGCTTGCACCCAGAAACGAAATTATCGTCATTTTCCAAATCATATTGAAATACCCGGTCCTGACAATGCAGGTTAATTTCAGCTAATTTTTTCTGATTGGAAAAGTAGAGCATTCCTGTTTAATTGTATTATAATGTCGATTAGTCTATATCACAAATACACCACTTTTGTCAACACTGCGTTTATTTAATCTACGTCCGGGCAACGCCGGGTACATTCAGCTAGTGTTAACATAAATTAGTGCGTGATAATAAAGGCTGTGATTGCAAGTGTTCCTTTTATGATCGTAACTAAGCAACAGACAATAACAAGTGGTTGATTTATTGATTTTGTAAGATTTTGAAGTTTATATAAATTTTATATATATTTATATATATAAAAAATATATATCTTGTACTCGTGCGGCGTATTTCAGAAAAATCCACGATACTCAAAACATTCGTCCTTCGAGCCGGATTTAAAAGAATAACAACAATAAGAAGAAGCCGATCCATCACAACATATCGTCCAGCATCTTGCCTCACGGTACAAGGTCAGTCAGATCATTGCATCATATCAAATCGTTCCATCCTCGAGTTACAATTAAATCGCATCCACCTTATTGATCAATCGTCAAAATATACATATTTTGGGCAAGAGGTGGTAAATTAATTGTAAACTAACATATCAATTTCAATAAATACAAATGGATATCGATCAATTAGTCGCACAACGTGGTTTCTTGAAGGCTAAACTAACAAGGTTTGTCAAGTTTTTAAAGGATTTAGAACATGACAACTCAAAGTCAGATCAATTACAGTTGCGTTTTGACATGCTACAGCAAGTCTGGAAGCAATTCGACGATGTACAATCACAAATCGAAATCATTGACAGTAGCGATGTTCAATGCTGCGAGCGCGAATCATTTGAGGACAAATATTTTGATGCAGCAACGCAGACAACTCAATTGTTGAGATCAACTACCCCGAGCACAAGCTCGATTTTAACCCATCCTCCAATGGACGCAATCTCAAATTCGAATACGAACAATCAATTTAACATAAAATTTCCTCAAATTAACTTGCCATCATTCAGTGGTGGTTATAATGACTGGATGCATTTTCATGACACATTCAATTCGTTAATTCACAATAATCCATGTTTGACAACTATTCAGAAATTTTATTATTTACAATCGTCACTCAAGGGCGAAGCTGCTCAAATTGTAGCATCACTTCAAATTACCGAAGACAACTACGTGTTAGCATGGGATTTGTTGAAGCGACGTTTTGAAGACAAAAAAGTAATAACTCGCGCACACGTTAAGGAAATTGTTGATATTTCTCCTGTTAAACCCAATGCTCCCGCGTTAAGGAATTTTGTAAACACAATTGTCAAAAATTATCGATCACTTGCCAACCTTGGTGAATGTGTTGAGCAATGGGACACTATATTGCTATATATATTAACGTCAAAGTTAGATTTTGAATTCAAGAAAAATTGGGAAATCTATATGAAAGACATCGCGAAACCTACATTTACAATCTTCACAGAATTTTTGACACAACAGTGCAAATTGCTAGAAGCTATTGATGAAAAGCCCGCAAAACTAACATTGTTCAAAAAACCGCCTGAACAGAAGTCATTTTCGCATTTAGCAATGAATCGAATAAAATGTCCGATATGTCAAGAAAATCATCTCATTTATCATTGTAAACAATTTTTGGGTTTGCCAATCAGCAACCGGTTAGCGAACGTCCGCAGATTGAATCTGTGCACAAATTGTCTACGGTCAGGACACACAAATTCAGAGTGCAGATCAAGTGCCTGTCGCAAATGCCAGAAAAAACACAATTCACTTTTGCATTTTCCATCAGCCACACAGCAAATTTCAACAGATGCAATGGCAAGCGTTTCAAATGAGAAAGAGTCAACTTCGATCAAAGTAAAACCTACAACTACGGCTTTAGCATCGCTCTATAATAGCAGTAGTTTGTCTCAGGAGCCATTCGTCTTGTTAGCTACAGCGCAAATAATAATTTACGATTCAAATAATCAACCCGTTCTTTGTCGCGCTATTCTGGACAGTGGTTCACAATCTAATTTCATGACCAAGTGGTTGTCGGAAAGACTAGATCTCAAATCATCAAAAATAAGTGTTCCCGTATGCGGTATTAACCAAGAAGCATTGCGCATCAAAGCAAAAACAAAGGCAAGAATACAATCACGTCAAAATCAGTACTCTGCCGAGTTGACATTTTTAATTTTGGATCAAATTACTGGTCTCACTCCACAAAAAATGTTAAAACGTCATAAGCTGTGCATTCCGCCTGATATTCAAGATTGCTTAGCAGATCCTGAGTTTGATCAACCTGGGCGCATCGATGCACTTTTAGGAGCAAACATATTCTTTGACTTACTTTGCGTCGGACAAGTAAAGTTGGGACAGAATGAAATCATATTAAACAAAACAAATTTAGGATGGATTGTGTCGGGACAAACATTTCAGTGCGAACCACTGGAAACGAAATCATGTCTTTTAATCGCAAATTCAGATGTACAGGACCAACTTCAACAGTTTTGGCAACTGGAAAGCCACTATGCGATTCCCAAATACTCAAGGGAGGAAGTCGAGTGTGAAGAACATTTTTTAAAAACCGAGCGTCGAGACGAAACTGGTCGTTTCTCGGTTCAATTGCCTTTAAAGGCGAATTATACAGATTTAGGCGACTCCAGAGAAATGGCAATCACGCGTTTCGCTTCAATTGAACGTAAACTCCTCGCGAATCCAAAATTACGAGCAGACTATAATGAATTTATGGCAGAATATGAATCACTCGGTCATATGTCACGAGTAACTGTTGATCAATCACGTTCTGAGGTACCCATATTTTATCTACCACATCATGGAGTACTGAAGGAGCAAAGCACCACTACTCGCTTACGCGTTGTTTTTGACGCCTCTGCAAAAAGCACTTCCGGTTTATCACTAAATGATGTATTAAAAATCGGTCCAACGATTCAAAACGACCTATTCACTACCCTCATACGAGTTCGGCAGCATTCCGTAGTTTTAATTGCAGACATAGGGAAGATGTATAGGCAAATTAACATTGAACCAGCTTAACGTGACCTTCAGCGCATTGTTTGGCGATCGGATCCAAAAGGTGAGCTTAAGCATTATCGGCTCAAACCGGTGACATACGGCACAGCTTCCGCGTCATTTCTATCAACTCGATGCCTAAAGCAATTGGCAATTGAAAATAGTTCAACTTACCCTCGAGAAGCAGCAATAATACAAAACGATTTTTACGTGGATGATCTTTTGACAGGATCTAATGATTCACGTGATTTAAGTACAATTTCACAAAACTTAATCACGATTTTCAAAAGTGCCGGGTTTGAATTAAGAAAATTTTTATCAAATGATTCATCAGTACTTGATAATTTGACCAGGGCACCAGACAATGCATCGAGATTTTTAATTGCAGATGATCAATCTAAAACTTTAGGAATTTCATGGCACGCGTCATCGGACAATTTTGAATATAAGATACGCGAATATGGCAATCATTGTCATGTCACAAAAAGAAAAATCCTGTCAATTATAGCTAAGATATTCGATCCTTTGGGCCTCCTTGGGCCAATCACGGTGCAAGCCAAGATCATATTACAAAAACTATGGCAATTAAACGTAACATGGGACGAATCAGTGCCTATCAGTTTGCACACGGCATGGATACAATTTTGCAAACGGCTCGAGGATTCGCAAACCGTTCGCGTACCTAGGCATACAATTTTACCCAACGCAAAAATCGTGCAACTCCATGGCTTCTGTGACTCAAGCGAGTTGGCTTATGGAGCCTGTGTATACATCCGATCACAAGCGTCCCGCGAACGCGTCCAGGTGAGTCTTCTCTGCGCAAAGTCGCGTGTCGCGCCACTTAAGGCAATCTCTCTTCCGCGTCTCGAATTGTGTGGTGGCTTACTTCTCGCACAACTTATGAAAAGGGTTAAAAACGCTCTAGACATTCACATCAGCGATATTTTTTATTGGACGGACTCTACTATATTACTTTCTTGGCTAGCTGCTGAGCCTAACACCTGGAAAACATTCGTGTCAAATCGCGTATCGGAAATCCAAACTTTAACAGATGTTAAACATTGGCGGCATGTAAAATCAGCAGATAATCCCGCAGACATAATCTCCCGCGGGATATTCCCGGGCGAGTTTGCAGAGACCAAATTGTGGTGGGGTGGCCCGTCATTTTTAAGCAAGGATTTCACGGTGTGGGAAGCCCAAACACGAGACAATCTATTGTTAAAACATCAAGAAGCTCCAGAACGTAAAATTATAAGTTTGCCCTGTTCATTGGAATTAGATTTTGTAACCAAATTCTCAAGTATCAAAACGTTACAACGAATAATCGCATATTGCTTGAGATTTATTTCAAATGCTCAATTATCATCAAACTTCCGTATCCCGGGTAATCTAAGTACACAGGAAATCGAAAGGGCTACAACAGTGCTTCTAAAATATGTTCAGAAAAGGCATTTCACGTCGGAAATCGCGGCGCTTCGCCGTACGGGCTCTGTTAAACCGAGCAGTCGACTAAGAACTCTTAATGTATTCTTGGATCCAGAAGGATTGATTCGCGTCGGTGGTAGGTTAAAAAATTCAAATTTGGAATACCATCAAAAACATCCTATCGTTTTGCCAAGTCAATATCATGTGACCAAACTCATCATCGAAGATTATCACCGCAAAAATTTGCATTCCGGGACTCAAGCCACACTCGCTTCAGTTCGACAAAACTATTGGCCACTCAAAGGCAATCAAACAGTGAAAGGAGTGTTAAGACGATGCGTAGTCTGCTTTAGAGCTAATCCAATTTCAGTGATTCCCCAAATGGGTGACTTACCAAAACAAAGAGTCACGCCTGCGCGTCCATTCTACCATTGTGGGGTAGATTACGCAGGGCCATATGCATTGAAGGGAGGTCAAACACGCAACAGCAAAATAGTAAAGTCGTATTTATGCATTTTCGTCTGTCTTGCTACGAAAGCTGTACACATTGAGCTCGCAACTGACTTGACCACACAATGTTTTTTAAACGCGTTTAAGAGATTTGCTTCTAGGCGTGGAGCAGCGCGTCAAATGTTTTCTGATAATGCCACCAATTTTACTGGGGCTAATAACTATCTTCAGAAAATTTCTAAGTTGTTGCAAACTAACGATTTTCAAAATTATTTCTCGTATTCCAGTATTGAATGGAAATTCATTCCTCCTCACAGTCCGCACTTTGGCGGCCTGTGGGAAGCATCAGTAAAATCTATCAAATATCATCTCAAACGTATTTTGACCAACATTAACTTAACTTACGAGGAGTTTTACACTCTCCTCACTCAGGTGGAAGCGGTTTTAAATTCGCGGCCCTTAATTCCCCTTTCCGAGGATCCCAATGATCTGACAACGTTGACCCCGGGACATTTCTTGATCGGGGAGCCGCTAAATGCAATTCCGCAGCCACATCTAACAGACCAGCCGATCAACTTTGTACATCGATTCAAACACATACAATTGATGAGCCAACACTTCTGGACCCGCTGGTCCAAAGACTATTTACATCGGTTGCAGCAGCGTACCAAGTCCCACTTCAACAAGTCTCCTTCTCTCCTCGTCGGTTCACTTGTACTTTTGAAGGAAGACAACGCACCTCCCCTACATTGGCTGCTAGGACGCATTACAGCAGTTCATCCAGGAGCGGATGGCGTTGTGCGTGTCGTCACCGTGAGAACGAGAGGCGGCGAAGTTAAGCGTGCCAGTGCCAAAGTGTGCTTGCTACCAATCATGGACAATATGGACGCTTAAGAGTGCTTATTATTGAAGTTCTTTAGATAATTTGTTAGTTGTCTTTGAAGTAATCACGTGAATTTTCGTTGAAAGGGAGCCTTTCAAGGGCGGCGGTATGTTAACATAAATTAGTGCGTGATCATAAAGACTGTGATTGCAAGTGTTCCTTTTATGATCGTAACTAAGCAACAGACAATAACAAGTGGTTGATTTATTGATTTTGTAAGATTTTGAAGTTTATATAAATTTTCAAAAATATATATCTTGTACTCGTGCGTCGTATTTCACAAAAATTCACGATACTCAAAACAGGGAATATCGCAAATATTCGATCCATTGGGATTCTTAAGCCCGTGTATAATCATAGCAAAAATACTGCTTCAGCAATTGTAACTAGAAAGAATTACGTGGGATGAACAGATATCTCGTAATCTTCATGAAAGGTGGTTGTTTTTCCGTGCTCAACTTGTAAGTTTAAACAGCATCAAGATTCCTAGATATGTTTGCTGCAGAGATCCTGTTGCTACTGAGCTGCACTGTTTTGCAGATGCTAGTTCTGTGGCATACGGAGCTTGCTCATATATTAGGACGATCAATAAGGAAGGCCAAATTTCAGTCCATTTGTTATGTTCAAAGACCAGAGTCGCCCCCCTGAAACCAATTACCATTCCAAGGCTTGAACTTTCTGCTGCATTAATTCTAGCAAGATTAGCCAACCAAATTTTCAAAGCAATTCAAATCAAGTTTGACAGATGCTTCTTCTGGTCAGACTTTACAGTTGTCCTTGGATGGTTAAAAACTTCCCCAAATCTCTTGAAAACATTCGTATGCAACCGCGTCGCGGAGATTCAGGAAACGTCCACTAAATTACAGGCCATTTGGCGGCATGTACCCACTCATTCTAACCCTGCTGATTTACTTTCCAGGGGCGTTCCCCTTAGCAAACTTTCAGATCTTCATCTGTGGTGGTCTGGTCCATCTTGGCTTTCTCTTTCTGAATTTTCTTGGCCAGCCCAGACTTCAACAATATCTGATCTTCCTGAATTGAAGTCAAATAACATTGTGATGATGGGAGTCAGTGTTGAAGGTTTCCCATTTTCAAAATATTCAAACATCACCAGACTTCAGTACATATTTGCTTATTGCTTATGGTTCTTGGAAAACTGCCGAAAAACAAAAACTAAGAGGAAGATCGGCCCCATTTGTTTGACTGAGTTACAAACTTCACAAAAAATGCTTGTCAAAATGTCTCAATCCGACTCTTTGGCACCTGAGATAAGATCTTTAAAATCAAGTGAGTCTCATAAGATTAGCAGCCAATTGCGCGTTTTAAATCCATTTTTGGATAATAAAGGTTTGCTTCGTGTGGGAGGTCGTTTGCAAAACTCTAAACTTAGCTTTATGAAAAAGCATCCTTTGGTGTTGAAATCTAGTCATACGTTCACAAAATTACTTTTTGCTCGCGAGCATGAGAGGTTGCTACACGCTGGTCCTCAACTATTATTAGCTACAATTCGTGACCGGTATTGGCCTTTAGGAGGGAGAAATTTGGCTCGCTACACAGTCAGAAGCTGCAGAATCTGTTCTCGAGCTTCACCAAAGAACGTTATTCCCATCATGGGCAATCTTCCCGATGTTAGAGTAACACCAACAAATCCATTTATGACAACAGGTGTAGACTACGCTGGTCCTATTCTGATAAAGGATAAATAGGGCCGGGGATCCAAGTCAATAAAGTCTTATGTAGCCGTTTTTGTTTGGTTCTCTACAAAACCAATTCATTTAGAGTTAGTCAGTAATTTGACCTCCGAAACATTCATTGCGGCTTTGCGAAGATTTTGCGCTCGCAGGGGCAAACTCCGTAACGTATTTTCCGGCAATGGAACTAATTTTAAGGGCGCGAGCTCTGAATTAAAGGAGTTAGCTTCGTTTCTCACTGCGAATCGCGAAGCAGTTCTTGAAGCAGCCTCAAAACATGAAGTCAATTGGCACTTCATTCCACCCAGTTCGCCGCTTTTTGGCGGCCTATGGGAAGCCGGTGTTAAATCTGTGAAACATCACCTGAAGAGAGTTGCTCATAATACTTCGCTTACTTATGAAGTGATGTATACTCTTTTAGCACAAATAGAGTCAATCTTGAATTCGCGTCCCTTGTTCCCCTTGTCAGCTGACCCCAACGACCTAGAAGTCGTCACCCCTGGACATTTTTTTATTGGGCGATCGCTACTTTCCATACCTGACCCGGACTTTTCAGACATACCAGTTGCGCGTTTGAGTCATTATCAACGAGTTCAACAAATTCAACGACACTTTTGAACTAGATGGCACAAAGAGTATCTCACGGAGCTCCAAACTCGTGCCAAGTGGCATTCCAGTAAGGGCTCCCTACAAGAAGGCGATATGGTAGTCATAAAAGTCGATAACCAACCTCCGTTATCGTGGAAGTTAGGACGAGTTATGCAGCTACATCCCGGAAAGGATGGCATTGCTAGGGTTGCCACAGTCAAGACAACCAACGGCATCGTTCAGCGAGCCTTCTCCAAGCTTTGCCCTCTTCCCTTCAGTGATTAGTGCAATATTGTGTTCTGTGTTGCGCTTTAACTACGTCTTTCATAACAACTGTTTATGTTTATTATTGTTTTACAATGCAAAGTGTAACTAGAATAAGTTCATTTTGGTTTCTTTATTGAAAGCTAGAGCTTTCAAGGTGTGGGGGAATGTTGCCGCAACAATTTGAATTTAGTTCTCCCTTCTCTCTATTTGTTTTTTCCCTGTAGACATGGTAATGGTAAAACAACAAGTTTTAGCATCAACAAATCTAAATTAACAAAAACGTCGCTTCATGTTATAAAATAAAATTTGTTCAGTGTTGAAGAGAGTTTTTCTTCTGCAAACAAAGGCCACAACACTACACTTTACAGCAACACACTAAGCCCAATAACTTTAAAAATACAAAAAAATGCTAAAAATCATAACAAACTATACCAGAATCACCTAAATTACTTCGGCTACCGTAAATCACCCCCAACTATCCCTTGCCACAACAAACCAAACCATATCATCTTAAAATTACAAAAAAAGGTGTACAAATCATAACAAACTATGCCAGACTCACCTAAATTACTTCGGCTACTCTAAATCATCACCAACTAACCCTTACCACAACAAACTAAACCCAAACACTTTTAAATTACAAAAAAATGCTACTAACCATAGCAAACTATGCCAAACTCACCTAAATTACTTCGGCTATCAAAAATCACCCCCAACTACACTTTACAGCAACAAACTAAGCCCAATCACTTTAAAATTACAAAAAAATGCTAAAAATCATAACAAACTATACCAGAATCACTTAAATTACTTCGGCTACCGTAAATCCCCCCAACTCTCCCTTACCACAACAAACCAAACCATATCATCTTAAAATTACAAAAAAAAGTGTACAAATCATAAAAAACTATGCCAGACTCACCTAAATTACTTCAGCTACTCTAAATCATCACCAACTAACCCTTACCACAACAAACTAAACCCAATCACTTTTAAATTACAAAAAAATGCTACTAACCATAGCAAACTATGCCAAACTCACCTAAATTACTTCGGCTATCAAAAATCACCCCCAACTACACTTTATAGCAACAAACTAAGCCCAATCACTTTAAAATTACAAAAAAATGCTAAAAATCATAACAAACTATACCAGAATCACCTAAATTACTTCGGCTACCGTAAATCCCCCCAACTCTCCCTTACCACAACAAACCAAACCATATCATCTAAAAATTACAAAAAAAGGTGTACAAATCATAACAAACTATGCCAGACTCACCTAAATTACTTCGGCTACTCTAAATCATCACCAACTAACCTTTACAACAACAAACTAAACCCAATCACTTTTAAATTACAAAAAAATGATACTAACCATAGCAAACTATGCCAAACTCACTTAAATTTCTTCGGCTATCAAAAATCACCCCCAACTACACTTTACAGCAACAAACTAAGCCCAATCACTTTAAAATTACAAAAAAATGCTAAAAATCATAACAAACTATACCAGAATCACCTAAATTACTTCGGCTACCGTAAATCACCCCCAACTATCCCTTACCACAACAAACCAAACCATATCATCTTAAAATTACAAAAAAGGTGTACAAACCATAACAAACTATGCCAGACTCACCTAAATTACTTCGGCTACTCTAAATCATCACCAACTAACCCTTACCACAACAAACTAAACCCAATCACTTTTAAATTACAAAAAAATGCTAGTAACCATAGCAAACTATGCCAAACTCACCTAAATTACTTCGGCTACCATAAATCATCACCAACTAACCCTTACCACAACAAACTAAACCCAGTCACTTTTAAATTACAAAAAAATGCTACTAACCATAGCAAACTATGCCAAACTCACCTAAATTACTTCGGCTATCAAAAATCACCCCCAACTACACTTTACAGCAACAAACTTAGCCCAATCACTTTAAAATTACAAAAAAATGCTAAAAATCATAACAAACTATACCAGAATCACCTAAATTACTTCGGCTACCGTAAATCACCCCCAACTATCTCTTACCACAACAAACCAAACCATATCATCTTAAAATTACAAAAAAAGGTGTACAAATCATAGCAAACTATGCCAGACTCACCTAAATTACTTCGGCTACTCTAAATCATCACCAACTAACCCTTACCACAACAAACTAAACCCAATCACTTTTAAATCACAAATAATGCTAGTAATCATAGCAAACTATGCCAAACTGATCTAAATTACTTCGGCTACCATAAATCATCACCAACTAACCCTTACCACAACAAACTAAACCCAATCATTTTTAATTTTACAAAAAAATGCTACTAACCATAGCAAACTATGCCAAATTCACCTAAATTACTTGGCTATCAAAAATCACCCCCAACTACACATTACAGCAACAAACTAAGCCCAATCACTTTAAAATTACAAAAAAATGCTAAAAATCATAACAAGCTATACCAGAATCACCTAAATTACTTCGGCTACCGTAAATCACCCCCAAATATCCCTTACCACAACAAACCAAACCATTTTATCTTAAAATTACAAAAAAAGGTGTACAAATCATAACAAACTATGCCAGACTCACCTAAATTACTTCGGCTACTCTAAATCATCACCAACTAACCCTTACCACAACAAACTAAACCCAATCACTTTTAAATTACAAAAAAATGCTACTAACCATAGCAAACTATGCTAAACTCACCTAAATTACTTCGGCTACCATAAATCTTCACCAACTAACCTTTACCACAACAAACTAAACCCAATCACTTTTAAATTACAAAAAAATGCTACTAACCTTAGCAAACTATGCCAAACTCACCTAAATTACTTCGGCTATCAAAAATCACCCCCAACGACACTTTACAGAAACAAACTAAGCCCAATCACTTTAAAATTACAAAAAAATGCTAAAAATCATAACAAACTATACCAGAGTCACCTAAATTACTTCGGCTACCGTAAATCACCCCCAACTATCCCTTACCACAACAAACCAAACCATATCATCTTAAAATTACAAAAAAAGGTGTACAAATCATAACAAACTATGCCAGACTCACCTAAATTACTTCGGCTACTCTAAATCATCACCAACTAACCCTTACCACAACAAGCTAAACCCAATCACTTTTAAATTACAAAAAAATGCTACTAACCATAGCAAACTATGCCAAACTCACCTAAATTACTTCGGCTACCATAAATCATCACCAACTAACCCTTACCACAACAAACTAAACCCAATCACTTTTAAATTACAAAAAAATGCTACTAACCATAGCAAACTATGCCAAACTCACCTAAATTACTTTGGCTATCAAAAATCACCCCCAACTACACTTTACAGCAACAAACTAAGCCCAATCACTTTAAAATTACAAAAAAATTCTAAAAATCATAACAAACTATACCAGAATCACCTAAATTACTTCGGCTACCGTAAATCACCACCAACTATCCCTTACCACAACAAACCAAACCATATCATCTTAAAATTACAGAAAAAGGTGTACAAATCATAACAAACTATGCCAGACTCACCTAAATTACTTCGGCTACTCTAAATCATCACCAACTCACCCTTACCACAACAAACTAAACCCAATCATTTTTAAATTACAAAAAAATGCTAGTAACCATAGCAAACTATGCCAAACTCACCTAAATTACTTCGGCTACCATAAATCATCACCAACTAACCCTTACCACAACAAACTAAACCCAATCACTTTTAAATTACAAAAAAATGCTACTAACGATAGCAAACTATGCCAAACTCACCTAAATTACTTCAGCTATCAAAAATCACCCCCAACTACACTTTATAGCAACAAACTAAGCCCAATCACTTTAAAATTACAGAAAAATGCTAAAAATCATCACAAACTATACCAGAATCACCTAAATTACTTCGGCTACCGTAAATCACCCCCAACTATCCCTTACCACAACAAGCCAAACCATATCATCTTAAAATTACAAAAAAAGGTGTACAAATCATAACAAACTATGCCAGACTCACCTAAATTACTTCGGCTACTCTAAATCATCACCAACTAACCCTTACCACAACAAACTAAACCCAATCACGTTTAAATTACAAAAAAATGCTACTAACCATAGCAAACTATGCCAAACTCACCTAAATTACTTCGGCTACCATAAATCATCACCAACTAACCCTTACCACAACAAACTAAACCCAATCAATTTTAAATTACAAAAAAATGCTACTAACCATAGCAAACTATGCCAAATTCACCTAAATTACTTCGGCTATCAAAAATCACCCCCAACTACACTTTACAGCAACAAACTAAGCCCAATCACTTTAAAATTACAAAAAAATGCTAAAAATCATAACAAACTATACCAGAATCACCTAAATTACTTCGGCTACCGTAAATCACCCCCAACTATCCCTTACCACAACAAACCAAACCATTTCATCTTAAAATTACAAAAAAAGGTGTACAAATCATAACAAATTATGCCAGACTCACCTAAATTACTTCGGCTATTCTAAATCATCACCAACTAACCCTTACCACAACAAGCTAAACCCAATCACTTTTAAATTACAAAAAAATGCTATTAACCATAGCAAACTATGCCAAACTCACCTAAATTACTTCGGCTACCATAAATCATCACCAACTAACCCTTACCACAACAAACTAAACCCAATCACTTTTAAATTACAAAAAAATGCTACTAACCATAGCAAACTATGCCAAACTCACCTAAATTACTTCGGCTATCAAAAATCACCCCCAACTACACTTTACAGCAACAAACTAAGCCCAATCACTTTAAAATTAAAAAAAAATGCTAAAAATCATAACAAACTATACCAGAATCACCTAAATTACTTCGGCTACCGTTAATCACCCCCAACTATCCCTTACCACAACAAACCAAACCATATCATCTTAAAATTACAAAAAAAGGTGTACAAATCATAACAAACTATGCCAGACTCACCTAAATTACTTCGGCTACTCTAAATCATCACCAACTAACCCTTACCACAACAAACTAAACCCAATCACTTTCAAATTACAAAAAAATGCTACTAACCATAGCAAACTATGCCAAACTCACCTAAATTACTTCGGCTATCAAAAATCACCCCCAGCTACACTTTACAGCAACAAACTAAGCCCAATCACTTAAAAATTACAAAAAAATGCTAAAAATCATAACAAACTATACCAGAATCACCTAAATTACTTCGGCTACCGTAAATCACCCCCAAATATATCTTACCACAACAAACCAAACCATATCATCTTAAAATTACAAAAAAAGCTGTACAAATCATAACAAACTATGCCAGACTCACCTAAATTACTTCGGCTACTCTAAATCATCACCTAATAACCCTTACCACAACAAGCTAAACCCAATCACTTTTAAATTACAAAAAAATGCTACCAACTATAGCAAACTATGCCAAACTCACCTAAATTACTTCGGCTATCAAAAATCACCCCCAACTACACTTTACAGCAACAAACTAAGCCCAATCACTTTAAAATTACAAAAAAATGCTAAAAATCTTAACAAACTATACCAGAATCACCTAAATTACTTCGGCTACCGTAAATCACCCCCAACTATCCCTTACCACAACAAGCCAAACCATATCATCTTAAAATTACAAAAAAAGGTGTACAAATCATAACAAACTATGCCAGACTCACCTAAATTACTTCGGCTACTCTAAATCATCACCAACTAACCCTTACCACAACAAACTAAACCCAATCACGTTTAAATTACAAAAAAATGCTACTAACCATAGCAAACTATGCCAAACTCACCTAAATTACTTCAGCTACCATAAATCATCACCAACTAACCCTTACCACAACAAACTATACCCAATCAATTTTAAATTACAAAAAAATGCTACTAACCATAGCAAACTATGCCAAACTCACCTAAATTACTTCGGCTACCATAAATCATCACCAACTAACCCTCACCACAACAAACTAAACCCAATCACTTTTCAATTACAAAAAAATGCTACTAACCATAGCAAACTATGCCAAACTCACTTAAATTACTTTGGCTATCAAAAATCACCCCCAACTACACTTTACAGCAACCAACTAAGCCCAATCACTTTAAAATTACAAAAAAATGGTAAAAATCATAACAAACTATACCAGAATCACCTAAATTCCTTCGGCTACCGTAAATCACCCCCAACTATCCCTTACCACAACAAACCAAATCATATAATCTTAAAATTACAAAAAAAGGTGTACAAATCATAACAAACTATGCCAGACTCACCTAAATTACTTCGGCTACTCTAAATCATCACCTACTAACCCTTACCACAACAAACTAAACCCAATCACTTTTAAATTACAAAAAAATGCTACTAACCATAGCAAACTATGCCAAACTCACCTAAATTACTTCGGCTACCATAAATCATCACCAACTAACCCTTACCACAACAAGCTAAACCCAATCACTTTTCAATTACAAAAAAATGCTACTAACCATAGCAAACTATGCCAAACTCACTTAAATTACTTCGGCTATCAAAAATCACCCCCAAATACACTTTACAGCAACCAACTAAGCCCAATCACTTTAAAATTACAAAAAAATTCTGAAAATCATAACAAACTATACCAGAATCACCTAAATTACTTCGGCTACCGTAAATCACCCCCAACCATCCCTTACCACAACAAACCAAACCATATCATCTTAAAATTACAAAAAAGGTGTACAAATCATAACAAACTATGCCAGACTCACCTAAATTACTTCGGCTACTCTAAATCATCACCAACTAACCCTTACCACAACAAACTAAACTCAATCACTTTTAAATTACAAAAAAATGCTAGTAACCATAGCAAACTATGCCAAACTCACCTAAATTACTTCGGCTACCATAAATCATCACCAACTAACCCTTACCACAACAAACTAAACCCAATCACTTTTAAATTACAAAAAAATGCTACTAACCATAGCAAACTATGCCAAACTCACCTAAATTACTTCGGCTATCAAAAATCACCCCCAACTACGCTTTACAGCAAACTAAGCCCAATCACTTTAAAATTACAAAAAAATGCTAAAAATCAAAACAAACTATACCAGAATCACCTAAATTACTTCGGCTACCGTAAATCACCCCCAACTATCCCTTACCACAACAAACCAAACCATATCATCTTAAAATTACAAAAAAAGGTGTACAAATCATAACAAACTATGCCAGACTCACCTAAATTACTTCGGCTACTCTAAATCATCACCAACTAACCCTTACCACAACAAACTAAACCCAATCACTTTCAAATTACAAAAAAATGCTACTAACCATAGCAAACTATGCCAAACTCACCTAAATTACTTCGGCTATCAAAAATCACCCCCAGCTACACTTTACAGCAACAAACTAAGCCCAATCACTTTAAAATTACAAAAAAATGCTAAAAATTATAACAAACTATACCAGAATCACCTAAATTACTTCGGCTACCGTAAATCACCCCCAACTATCCCTTACCACAACAAACCAAGCCATATCATCTTAAAATTACAAAAAAAAAAGTACAAATCATAACAAACTATGCCAGACTCACCTAAATTACTTCGGCTCCTCTAAATCATCACCAACTAACCCTTACCACATCAAACTAAACCTAATCACATTTAAATTACAAAAAAATACTACTAACCACAGCAAACTATGCCAAACTCACATAAATTACTTCGGCTATCAAAAATCACCCCCAACTACACTTTACAGCAACAAACTAAGCCCAATCACTTTAGAATTACAAAAAAATGCTAAAAATCATAACAAACTATACCAGAATCACCTAAATTACTTCGGCTACCGTAAATCACCCCCAACTATCCCTTACGACAACAAACCAAACCATATCATCTTAAAATTACAAAAAAGGTGTACAAATCATAACAAACTATGCCAGACTCACCTAAATTACTTCGGCTACTCTAAATCATCACCAACTAACCCTTACCACAACAAACTCAACGCAATCACTTTTAAATTACAAAAAAATGCTACTAACCATAGCAAACTATGCCAAACTCACCTAAATTACTTCGGCTACCATAAATCATCACCAACTAACCCTTACCACAACAAACTAAACCTAATCACTTTTAAATTACAAAAAAATGCTACTAACCATAGCAAACTATGCCAAACTCACCTAAATTACTTCGGCTATCAAAAATCACCGCCAACTTCACTTTACAGCAACAAGCTAAGCCCAATCACTTTCAAATTACAAAAAAATGCTAAAAATCATAACAAACTTTACCAGAATCACCTAAGTTACTTCGGCTACCGTAAATCACCCCCAACTATCCCTTACCACAACAAACCAAACCATATCATCTTAAAATTACAAAAAAAGGTAAACAAATCATAACAAACTATGCCAGACTCACCTAAATTACTTCGGCTACTCTAAATCATCACCAACTAACCTTTACCACATCAAACTAAACCCAATCACTTTTAAATTACAAAAAAATGCTACTAACCATAGCAAACTATGCCAAACTCACCTAAATTACTTCGGCTATCAAAAATCACCCCAACTACACCTTACAGCAACAAACTAAGCCCATTCACTTTAAAATTACAAAAAAATGCTAAAAATCATAACAAACTATACCAGAATCACCAAAATTACTTCGGCTACCGTTAATCACCCCCAACTATCCCTTACCACAACAAACCAAACCATATCATCTTAAAATTACAAAAAAAGGTGTACAAATCATAGCAAACTATGCCAGACTCACCTTAATTACTTCGGCTACTCTAAATCATCACCAACTAACCCTTACCACAACAAGCTAAACCCAATCACTTTTAAATTACAAAAAAATGCTACCAACTATAGCAAACTATGCCAAACTCACCTAAATTACTTCGGCTATCAAAAATCACCCACAACTACACTTTACAGCAACAAACTAAGCCCAATCACTTTAAAATTACAAAAAAATGCTAAAAATCATAACAAACTATACCAGAATCACCTAAATTACTTCGGCTACCGTAAATCACCCCCAACTATCCCTTACGACAACAAACCAAACCATATCATCTTAAAATTACAAAAAAGGTGTACAAATCAAAACAAACTATGCCAGACTCATCTAAATTACTTCGGCTACACTAAATCCTCACCAACTAACCCTTACCACAACAAACTAAACCCAATCACTTTTAAATTACAAAAAAATGCTACTAACCATAACAAACTATGCCAAACTCACCTAAATTACTTCGGCTACCATAAATCATCACCAACTAACCCTTACCACAACAAACTAAACCTAATCACTTTTAAATTACAAAAAAATGCTACTAACCATAGCAAAACTATGCCAAACTCACCTAAATTACTTCGGCTATCAAAAATCACCCCCAACTACACTTTACAGCAACAAACTAAGCCCAATCACTTTAAAATTACAAAAAAATGCTAAAAATCATAACAAACTATACCAGAATCACCTAAATTACTTCGGCTACCGTAAATCACCCCCAACTATCCCTTACTACAACAAACCAAACCATATCATCTTAAAATTAGAAAAAAAGGTGTACAAATCATAACAAACTATGCCAGATTCACCTAAATTACTGCGGCTACTCTAAATCATCACCAACTAACCCTTACCACAACAAACTAAACACAATCACTTTTAAATTACAAAAAAATGCTACTAACCTTAGCAAACTATGCCAAACTCACCTAAATTACTTCGGCTATCAAAAATCACCCCCAACTACACTTTACAGCAACAAACTAAGCCCAATCACTTTAAAATTACAAAAAAATGCTAAAAATCATAACAAACTATACCAGAATCAATTAAATTACTTCGGCTACCGTAAATCACCCCCAACTATCCCTTACCACAACAACCCAAACCATATCATCTTAAAATTACGAAAAAAGGTGTACAAATCATAACAAACTATGCCAGACTCACCTAAATTACTTCGGCTACTCTAAATCATCACCAACTAACCCTTACCACAACAAACTAAACCCAATCACTTTTAAATTACAAAAAAATGCTACTAACCATAGCAAACTATGCTAAACTCACCTAAATTACTTCGGCTACCATAAATCATCACCAACTAACCCTTACTACAACAAACTAAACCCAATCACTTTTAAATTACAAAAAAATGCTACTAACCATAGCAAACTATGCCAAACTTACCTAAATTACTTCGTCTATCAAAAATCACACCCAACTACACTTTACAGCAACAAACTAAGCCCAGTCACTTTAAAATTACAAAAAAATGCTAAAAATCATAACAAACTATACCAGAATCACCTAAATTACTTCGGCTACCGTAAATAACCCCCAACTATCCCTTACCATAACAAACCAAACCATATCATTTTAAAATTACAAAAAAAGGTGTCCAAATCATAACAAACTATGCCAGACTCACCTAAATTACTTCGGCTACTCTAAATCATCACCAACCAACCCTTACCACAACAAACTAAACCCAATCACTTTTAAATTACAAAAAAATGCTGCTAACCATAGCAAACTATGCCAAACTCACCTAAATTACTTCGGCTATCAAAAATCACCCCCAACTACACTTTACAGCAACAAACTAAGCCCAATCACTTTAAAATTACAAAAAAATGCTAAAAATCATAACAAACTATACCAGAATCACCTAAATTACTTCGGCTATCGTAAATCACCCCCAACTATCCCTTACCACAACAAACCAAACCATATAATCTTAAAATTACAAAAAAAGGTGTACAAATCATAACAAACTATGCCAGACTCATCTAAATTACTTCGGCTACTCTAAATCACCACCAACTAACCCTTACCACAACAAACTAAACCCAATCAATTTTAAATTACAAAAAAATGCTACTAACCATAGCAAACTATGCCAAACTCACCTAAATTACTTCGGCTACTCTAAATCACCACCAACTAACCCTTACCACAACAAACTAAACCCAATCACTTTTAAATTACAAAAAAATGCTACTAACCATAGCAAACTATGCCAAACTCACCTAAATTACTTCGGCTACCATAAATGATCACCAACTAACCCTTACCACAACAAACTAAACCTAATCACTTTTAAATTACAAAAAAATGCTACTAACCATAGCAAAACTATGCCAAACTCACCTAAATTACTTCGGCTATCAAAAATCACCCCCAACTACACTTTACAGCAACAAACTAAGCCCAATCACTTTAAAATTACAAAAAAATGCTAAAAATTATAACAAACTATACCAGAATCACCCAAATTACTTCGGCTACCGTAAATCACCCCCAACTATCCCTTACCACAACAAACCAAACCATATCATCTTAAAATTAGAAAAAAAGGTGTACAAATCATAACAAACTATGCCAGATTCACCTAAATTACTGCGGCTACTCTAAATCATCACCAACTAACCCTTATTACAACAAACTAAACACAATCACTTTTAAATTACAAAAAAATGCTACTAACCTTAGCAAACTATGCCAAACTCACCTAAATTACTTCGGCTATCAAAAATCACCCCCAACTACACTTTACAGCAACAAACTAAGCCCAATCACTTTAAAATTACAAAAAAATGCTAAAAATCATAACAAACTATACCAGAATCAATTAAATTACTTCGGCTAACGTAAATCACCCCCAACTATCCCTTACCACAACAACCCAAACCATATCATCTTAAAATTACGAAAAAAGGTGTACAAATCATAACAAACTATGCCAGACTCACCTAAATTACTTCGGCTACTCTAAATCATCACCAACTAACCCTTACCACAACAAACTAAACCCAATCACTTTTAAATTACAAAAAAATGCTACTAACCATAGCAAACTATGCTAAACTCACCTAAATTACTTCGGCTACCATAAATCATCACCAACTAACCCTTACTACAACAAACTAAACCCAATCACTTTTAAATTACAAAAAAATGCTACTAACCATAGCAAACTATGCCAAACTTACCTAAATTACTTCGTCTATCAAAAATCACCCCCAACTACACTTTACAGCAACAAACTAAGCCCAGTCACTTTAAAATTACAAAAAAATGCTAAAAATCATAACAAACAATACCAGAATCACCTAAATTACTTCGGCTACCGTAAATCACCCCCAACTATCCCTTACCATAACAAACCAAACCATATCATCTTAAAATTACAAAAAAAGGTGTACAAATCATAACAAACTATGCCAGACTCATCTAAATTACTTCGGCTACTCTAAATCACCACCAACTAACCCTTACCACAACAAACTAAACCCAATCAATTTTAAATTACAAAAAAATGCTACTAACCATAGCAAACTATGCCAAACTCACCTAAATTACTTCGGCTACTCTAAATCACCACCAACTAACCCTTACCACAACAAACTAAACCCAATCAATTTTAAATTACAAAAAAATGCTACTAACCATAGCAAACTATGCCAAACTCACCTAAATTACTTCGGCTACTCTAAATCACCACTAACTAACCCTTACCACCACAAACTAAACCCAATCACTTTTAAATTACAAAAAAATGCTAGTAACCATAGCAAACTATGCCAGACTCACCTAAATTACATCGGCTACCATAAATCATCACCAACTAACCCTTACCACAACAAACTAAACCCAATCACTTTTAAATTAAAAAAAAATGCTGCTAACCATAGCAAACTATGCCAAACTCACCTAAATTACTTCGGCTATCAAAAATCACCCCCAACTACACTTTATAGCAACAAACTAAGCCCAATCACTTTAAAATTACAAAAAAATGCTAAAAATCATAACAAACTATACCAGAATCACCTAAATTACTTCGGCTACCGTAAATCACCCCCAACTATCCCTTACCACAACAAACCAAACCATATCATCTTAAAATTACAAAAAAAGGTGTACAAATCATAACAAACTATGCCAGACTCACCTAAATTACTTCGGCTACTTTAAATCATCACCAACTAACCCTTACCACAACAAACTAAACCCAATCACTTTTAAATTACAAAAAAATGCTACTAACCATAGCAAACTATGCCAAACTCACTTAAATTACTTCGGCAATCAAAAATCACCCCCAACTACACTTTACAGCAACAAACTAAGCCCAATCACTTTAAAATTACAAAAAAATGCTAAAAATCAAAACAAACTATACCAGAATCACCTAAATTACTTCGGCTACCGTAAATCACCCTCAACTATCCCTTGCCACAACAAACCAAACCATATCATCTTAAAATTACAAAAAAAGGTGTACAAATCATAACAAACTATGCCAGACTCACCTAAATTACTTCGGCTACTCTAAATCATCACCAGCTAACCCTTACCACAACAAACTAAACCCAATCACTTTTAAATTACAAAAAAATACTACTAACCATAGCAAACTATGCCAAACTCACCTAAATTACTTCGGCTATCAAAAATCACCCCCAACTACACTTTACAGCAACAAACTAAGCCCAATCACTTTAAAATTACAAAAAAATGCTAAAAATCATAACAAACTATACCAGAATCACCTAAATTACTTTGGCTACCGTAAATCACCTTCAACTTTCCCCTACCACAACAAACCAAATCATATCATCTTAAAATTACAAAAAAAGGTGTACAAATCATAACAAACTATGCCAGACTCACCTAAATTACTTCGGCTACTCTAAATCATCACCAACTAACCCTTACCACAACAAACTAAACCCAATCACTTTTAAATTACAAAAAAATGCTACTAACCGTAGCAAACTATGCCAAACTAACCTAATTTCTTCGGCTATAAAAAATAACCCTCAACTACACTTTACAGCAACAAACTAAGCCCAATAACTTTAAAATTACAAAAAAATGCTAAAAATCATAACAAACTATACCAGAATCACCTAAATTACTTCGGCTACCGTAAATCACCCCCAACTATCCCTTACCACAACAATCCAAACCATATCATCTTAAAATTACAAAAAAAGGTGTACAAATCATAACAAACTATGCCAGACTCACCTAAATTACTACGGCTACTCTAAATCATCACCAACTAACCCTTACCACAACAAACTAAACCCAATCACTTTTAAATTACAAAAAAATGCTACTAACCATAGCAAACTATGCCAAACTCACCTAAATTACTTCGGCTATCAAAAATCACCCCCAACTACACTTTATAGCAACAAACTAAGCCCAATCACTTTAAAATTACAAAAAAATGCTAAAAATCATAACAAACTATACCAGAATCATCTAAATTACTTCGGCTATCGTAAATCACCCCCAACTATCCCTTACCACAACAAACCAAACCATATAATCTTAAAATTACAAAAAAAGGTGTACAAATCATAACAAACTATGCCAGACTCATCTAAATTACTTCGGCTACTCTAAATCACCACCAACTAACCCTTACCACAACAAACTAAACCCAATCACTTTTAAATTACAAAAAAATGCTGCTAACCATAGCAAACTATGCCAAACTCACCTAAATTACTTCGGCTATCAAAAATCACCCCCAACTACACTTTACAGCAACAAACTAAGCCCAATCATTTTAAAATTACAAAAAATGCTAAAAATCATAACAAACTATACCAGAATCACCTAAATTACTTCGGCTATCCTAAATCACCCCCAACTATCCCTTACCACAACAAACCAAACCATATAATCTTAAAATTACAAAAAAAGGTGTACAAATCATAACAAACTATGCCAGACTCACCTAAATTACTTCGGCTAATCTAAATCATCACCAACTAACCCTTACCACAACAAACTAAACCCAATCACTTTTAAATTACAAAAAAATGCTGCTAACCATAGCAAACTATGCCAAACTCACCTAAATTACTTCGGCTATCAAAAATCACCCCCAACTACACTTTACAGCAACAAACTAAGCCCAATCACTTTAAAATTACAAAAAAATGCTAAAAATCATAACAAACTATACCAGAATCACCTAAATTACTTCGGCTATCGTAAATCACCCCCAACTATCCCTTACCACAACAAACCAAACCATATAATCTTAAAATTACAAAAAAGGTGTACAAATCATAACAAACTATGCCAGACTCATCTAAATTACTTCGGCTACTCTAAATCACCACCAACTAACCCTTACAACAACAAACTAAACCCAATCAATTTTAAATTACAAAAAAATGCTACTAACCATAGCAAACTATGCCAAACTCACCTAAATTACTTCGGCTACTCTAAATCACCACCAACTAACCCTTACCACAACAAACTAAACCCAATCACTTTTAAATTACAAAAAAATGCTAGTAACCATAGCAAACTATTCCAGACTCACCTAAATTACATCGGCTACCATAAATCATCACCAACTAACCCTTACCACAACAAACTAAACCCAATCACTTTTAAATTACAAAAAAATGCTGCTAACCATAGCAAACTATGCCAAACTCACCTAAATTACTTCGGCTATCAAAAATCACCCCCAACTACACTTTACAGCAACAAACTAAGCCCAATCACTTTAAAATTACAAAAAAATGCTAAAAATCATAACAAACTATACCAGAATCACCTAAATTACTTCGGCTATCGTAAATCACCCCCAACTATCCCTTACCACAACAAACCAAACCATATAATCTTAAAATTACAAAAAAAGGTGTACAAATCATAACAAACTATGCCAGACTCATCTAAATTACTTCGGCTACTCTAAATCACCACCAACTAACCCTTACCACAACAAACTAAACCCAATCAATTTTAAGTTACAAAAAAATGCTACTAACCATAGCAAACTATGCCAAACTTACCTAAATTACTTCGGCTATCAAAAATCACCCCCAACTACACTTTACAGCAACAAACTAAGCCCAATCACTTAAAATAACAAAAAAATGCTATAAATCATAACAAACTGTGCCAGACTCACCTAAATTACTTCGGCTACTCTAAATCATCACCAGCTAACCCTTACCACAACAAACTAAACCCAATCACTTTTAAATTACAAATAAATGCTACTAACCATAGCAAACTATTCCAGACTCACCTAAATTACATCGGCTACCATAAATCATCACCAACTAACCCTTACCACAACAAACTAAACCCAATCACTTTTAAATTACAAAAAAATGCTGCTAACCATAGCAAACTATGCCAAACTCACCTAAATTACTTCGGCTATCAAAAATCACCCCCAACTACACTTTACAGCAACAAACTAAGCCCAATCACTTTAAAATTACAAAAAAATGCTAAAAATCAAAACAAACTATACCAGAATCACCTAAATTACTTCGGCTACCGTAAATCAACCCAACTATCCCTTACCACAACAAACCAAACCATATCATCTTAAAATTACAAAAAAAGGTGCACAAATCATAACAAACTATGCCAGACTCACCTAAACCCAATCACTTTTAAATTACAAAAAAATGCTACTAACCATAGCAAACTATGCCAAACTCACTTAAATTACTTCGGCTATCAAAAATCACCCCCAACTACACTTTACAGCAACAAACTAAGCCCAATCACTTTAAAATTACAAAAAAATGCTAAAAATTATAACAAAGTATATCAGAATCACCTAATTTACTTCGGCTACCGTAAATCACCCCCAACTATCCCTTTCCACAACAAACCAAACCATATCATCTTAAAATTACAAAAAAAGGTGTACAAATCATAACAAACTATGCCAGATTCACCTAAATTACTTCGGCTACTCTAAATCATCACCAACTAACCCTTACCACAACAAACTAAACCCAATCACGTTTAAATTACAAAAAAATGCTAGTAACCATAGCAAACTATGCCAAACTCACCTGAATTACTTCGGCTACCATAAATCATCACCAACTAACCCTTACCACAACAAACTAAACCCAATCACTTTTAAATTACAAAAAAATGCTACTAACCATAGCTAACTATGCCAAACTCACCTAAATTACTTCGGCTATCAAAAATCACCCCCAACTACACTTTACAGCAACAAACTAAGCCCAATTACTTTAAAATTACAAAAAATGCTAAAAATGATAACAAACTATTCCAGAATCACCTAAATTACTTCGGCTACCGTAAATCACCCCCAACTATCCCTTACCACAACAAGCCAAACCATATCATCTTAAAATTACAAAAAAAGGTGTACAAATCATAACAAACTATGCCAGACTCACCTAAATTACTTCGGCTACTCTAAATCATCACCAACTAACCCTTACCACAACAAACTAAACCCAGTCACTTTTAATTTACAAAAAAATGCTCCTAACCATGGCAAACTATGCCAAACTCACCTAAATTACTTCGGGTACCATAAATCATCACCAACTAACCCTTACCACAACAAACTAAACCCAATCACTTTTAAATTACAAAAAAATGCTACTAACCATAGCAAACTATGCCAAACTCATCTAAATTACTTCGGCTATCAAAAATCACCCGCAACTACACTTTACAGCAACAAACTAAGCCCAATCACTTTAAAATTACAAAAAAATGCAAAAAATCATAACAAACTATACCAGAATCACCTAAATTACTTCGGCTACCGTAAATCACCCCCAACTTTCCCCTACCACAACAAACCAAACCATATCATCTTAAAATTACAAAAAAAGGTGTACAAATCATAACAAACTATGCCAGACTCACCTAAATTACTTCGGCTACTCTAAATCATCACCAACTAACCCTTACACAACAAACTAAACCCAATCACTTTTAAATTACAAAAAAATGCTACTAACCATAGCAAACTATGCCAAACTAACCTAATTTCTTCGGCTATCAAAAATCACCCCCAACTACACTTTACAGCAACAAACTAAGCCCAATCACTTTAAAATTACAAAAAAATGCTAAAAATCATAACAAACTATACCAGAATCACCTAAATTACTTCGGCTACCGTAAATCACCCCCAACTATCCCTTACCACAACAAACCAAACCATATCATCTTAAAATTACAAAAAAAGGTGTACAAATCATAACAAACTATGCCAGACTCACCTAAATTACTTCGGCTACTCTAAATCATCACCAACTAACCCTTACCACAACAAACTAAACCCAATCACTTTTAAATTACAAAAAAATGCTACTAACCATAGCAAACTATGCCAAACTCACTTAAATTACTTCGGCTATCAAAAATCACCCCCAACTACACTTTACAGCAACAAACTAAGCCCAATCACTTTAAAATTACAAAAAAATGCTAAAAATCAAAACAAACTATACCAGAATCACCTAAATTACTTCGGCTACCGTAAATCACCCTCAACTATCCCTTGCCACAACAAACCAAACCATATCATCTTAAAATTACAAAAAAAGGTGTACAAATCATAACAAACTATGCCAGACTCACCTAAATTACTTCGGCTACTCTAAATCATCACCAACTAACCCTTACCACAACAAACTAAACCCAATCACTTTTAAATTACAAAAAAATACTTCTAACCATAGCAAACTATGCCAAACTCACCTAAATTACTTCGGCTATCAAAAATCACCCCCAACTACACTTTACAGCAACAAACTAAGCCCAATCACTTTAAAATTACAAAAAAATGCTAAAAATCATAACAAACTATACCAGAATCACCTAAATTACTTTGGCTACCGTAAATCACCCCCAACTTTCCCCTACCACAACAAACCAAACCATATCATCTTAAAATTACAAAAAAAGGTGTACAAATCATAACAAACTATGCCAGACTCACCTAAATTACTTCGGCTACTCTAAATCATCACCAACTAACCCTTACCACAACAAACTAAACCCAATCACTTTTAAATTACAAAAAAATGCTACTAACCGTAGCAAACTTTGCCAAACTAACCTAATTTCTTCGGCTATCAAAAATCACCCCCAACTACACTTTACAGCAACAAACTAAGCCCAATCACTTTAAAATTACAAAAAAATGCTAAAAATCATAACAAACTATACCAGAATCACCTAAATTACTTCGGCTACCGTAAATCACCCTCAACTATCCCTTGCCACAACAAACCAAACCATATCATCTTAAAATTACAAAAAAAGGTGTACAAATCATAACAAACTATGCCAGACTCACCTAAATTACTTCGGCTACTCTAAATCATCACCAACTAACCCTTACCACAACAAACTAAACCCAATCACTTTTAAGTTACAAAAAAATTCTACTAACCATGGCAAACTATGCCAAACTCACCTAAATTACTTCGGCTATCAAAAATCACCCCCAACTACACTTTACAGCAACAAACTAAGCCCAATCACTTAAAATAACAAAAAAATGCTATAAATCATAACAAACTATGCCAGACTCACCTAAATTACTTCGGCTACTCTAAATCATCACCAGCTAACCCTTACCACAACAAACTAAACCCAATCACTTTTAAATTACAAATAAATGCTACTAACCATAGCAAACTATGCCAAACTCACCTAAATTACTTCGGCTATCAAAAATCACCCCCAACTACACTTTACAGCAACAAACTAAGCCCAATCACTTTAAAATTACAAAAAAATGCTAAAAATCATAACAAACTATACCAGAATCACCTAAATTACTTTGGCTACCGTAAATCACCCCCAACTTTCCCCTACCACAACAAACCAAACCATATCATCTTAAAATTACAAAAAAAGGTGTACAAAGCATAACAAACTATGCCAGACTCACCTAAATTACTTCGGCTACTCTAAATCCTCACCAACTAACCCTTACCACAACAAACTAAACCCAATCACTTTTAAATTACAAAAAAATGATACTAACCATAGCAAACTATGCCAAACTCACCTAAATTACTTCGGCTATCAAAAATCACCCCCAACTACACTTTACAGCAACAAACTAAGCCCAATCACTTTAAAATTTCAAAAAAATGCTAAAAATCATAACAAACTATACCAGAATCACCTAAATTATTTCGGATACCGTAAATCACCCCCAACTATCCCTTACCACAACAAACCAATCCATATCATCTTAAAATTACAAAAAAAGGTGTACAAATCATAACAAACTATGCCAGACTCACCTAAACCCAATCACTTTTAAATTACACAAAAATGCTACTAACCATAGCAAACTATGCCAAACTCACTTAAATTACTTCGGCTATCAAAAATCACCCCCAACTACACTTTACAGCAACAAACTAAGCCCAATCACTTTAAAATTACAAAAAAATGCTAAAAATTATAACAAAGTATATCAGAATCACCTAATTTACTTCGGCTACCGTAAATCACCCCTAACTATCCCTTACCACAACAAACCAAACCATATCATCTTAAAATTACAAAAAAAGGTGTACAAATCATAACAAACTATGCCAGACTCACCTAAATTACTTCGGCTACTCTAAATCATCACCAACAAACCCTTACCACAACAAACTAAACCCAATCACTTTTAAATTACAAAAAATTGATACTAACCATAGCAAGCTATGCCAAACTCACCTAAATTACTTCGGCTATCAAAAACCACCCCCAACTACACTTCACAGCAACAAACTAAGCCCAATCACTTTAAAATTACAAAAAAATGCTAAAAATCAAAACATAATATACCAGAATCACCTAAATTACTTCGGCTACCGTAAATCACCCCCAACTATTCCTTGCCACAACAAACCAAACCATATCATCTTAAAATTACAAAAAAGGTGTACAAATCATAACAAACTATGCCAGAATCACCTAAATTACTTCGGCTACTCTAAATCATCATCAAATAACCCTTACCACAACAAACTAAACCTAATCACTTTTAAATTACAAAAAAATGCTACTAACCATAGCAAACTATGCCAAACTCACTTAAATTACTTCGGCTATCAAAAATCACCCCCAACTACACTTTACAGCAACAAACTAAGCCCAATCACTTTAAAATTACAAAAAAATGCTAAAAATTATAACAAACTATACCAGAATCACCTAAATTACTTCGGATACCGTAAATCACCCCCAACTATCCCTTACCACAACAAACAAAACCATATCATCTTAAAATTACAAAAAAAGGTGTACAAAGCATAACAAACTATGCCAGACTCACCTAAATTACTTCGGCTACTCTAAATCCTCACCAACTAACCCTTACCACAACAAACTAAACCCAATCACTTTTAAATTACAAAAAAATGATACTAACCATAGCAAACTATGCCAAACTCACCTAAATTACTTCGGCTATCAAAAATCACCCCCAACTACACTTTACAGCAACAAACTAAGCCCAATCACTTTAAAATTTCAAAAAAATGCTAAAAATCATAACAAACTATACCAGAATCACCTAAATTATTTCGGATACCGTAAATCACCCCCAACTATCCCTTACCACAACAAACCAATCCATATCATCTTAAAATTACAAAAAAAGGTGTACAAATCATAACAAACTATACCAGACTCACCTAAATTACTTCGGCTACTCTAAATCATCACCAACTAACTCTTACCACAACAAACTAAACCCAATCAATTTTAAATTACAAAAAAATGATACTAACCATAGCAAACTATGCCAAACTCACCTAAATTACTTCGGCTATCAAAAATTACCCCCAACTACACTTTACAGCAACAAACTAAGCCCAATCACTTTAAAATTACAAAAAAATGCCAAAAATCATAACAAACTATACCAGAATCACCTAAATTACTTTGGCTACCGTAAATCACCCCCAACTATCCCTTACCTCAACAAACCAAACCATATCATCTTAAAATTACAAAAAAAGGTGTGCAAATCATAACAAACTATGCCAGACTCACCTAAACCCAATCACTTTTAAATTACAAAAAAATGCTACTAACCATAGCAAACTATGCCAAACTCACCTAAATTACTTCGGCTATCAAAAATTACCCCCAACTACACTTTACAGCAACAAACTAAGCCCAATCACTTAAAATTACAAAAAAATGCTATAAATCATAACAAACTATACCAGAATCACCTAAATTACTTTGGCTACCGTAAATCACCCCCAACTATCCCTTACCTCAACAAACCAAACCATATCATCTTAAAATTACAAAAAAAGGTGTACAAATCATAACAAACTATGCCAGACTCACCTAAATTACTTCGGCTACTCTAAATCATCACCAACTAACCCTTACCACAACAAACTAAACCCAATCACTTTTAAATTACAAAAAAATGCTACTAACCATAGCAAACTATGCCAAACTCACCTAAATTACTTCGGCTATCAAAAATCACCCCCAACTACACTTTACACCAACAAACTAAGCCCAATCACTTAAAATTACAAAAAATGCTATAAATCATAACAAACTATACCAGAATCACCTAAATTACTTCGGCTACCGTAAATCACCCTCAACTATCCCTTGCCACAACAAACTAAACCATATCATCTTAAAATTACAAAAAAAGGTGTGCAAATCATAACAAACTATGCCAGACTCACCTAAATTACTTCGGCTACTCTAAATCATCACCAACTAACCCTTACCACAACAAACTAAACCCAATCACTTTTAAGTTACAAAAAAATGCTACTAACCATAGCAAACTATGCCAAACTCACCTAAATTACTTCGGCTATCAAAAATCACCCCCAACTACACTTTACAGCAACAAACTAAGCCCAATCACTTAAAATAACAAAAAAATGCTATAAATCATAACAAACTATGCCAGACTCACCTAAATTACTTCGGCTACTCTAAATCATCACCAGCTAACCCTTACCACAACAAACTAAACCCAATCACTTTTAAATTACAAATAAATGCTACTAACCATAGCAAACTTCGCCAAACTCACCTAAATTACTTCGGCTATCAAAAATCACCCCCAACTACACTTTACAGCAACAAACTAAGCCCAATCACTTTAAAATTACAAAAAAATGCTAAAAATCATAACAAACTATACCAGAATCACCTAAATTACTTCGGCTACCGTAAATCACCCCCAACTATCCCTTACCACAACAAACCAAACCATATCATCTTAAAATTACAAAAAAAGGTGCACAAATCATAACAAACTATGCCAGACTCACCTAAACCCAATCACTTTTAAATTACAAAAAAATGCTACTAACCATAGCAAACTATGCCAAACTCACTTAAATTACTTCGGCTATCAAAAATCACCCCCAACTACACTTTACAGCAACAAACTAAGCCTAATCACTTTAAAATTACAAAAAAATGCTAAAAATTATAGCAAAGTATATCAGAATCACCTAATTTACTTCGGCTACCGTAAATCACCCCTAACTATCCCTTACCACAACAAACCAAACCATATCATCTTAAAATTACAAAAAAAGGTGTACAAATCATAACAAACTATGCCAGACTCACCTAAATTACTTCGGCTACTCTAAATCATCACCAACTAACCCTTACCACAACAAACTAAACCCAATCACTTTTAAATTACAAAAAAATGATACTAACCATAGCAAGCTATGCCAAACTCACCTAAATTACTTCGGCTATCAAAAACCACCCCCAACTACACTTTACAGCAACAAACTAAGCCCAATCACTTTAAAATTACAAAAAAATGCTAAAAATCATAACAAAATATACCAGAATTACCTAAATTACTTCGGCTACCGTAAATCACCCCCAACTATCCCTTACCACAACAAACCAAACCATATCATCTTAAAATTACAAAAAAAGGTGTACAAATCATAACAAACTATGCCAGACTCACCTAAATTACTTCGGCTACTCTAAATCATCACCAACTAACCGTTACCACAACAAGCTAAACCCAATCACTTTTAAATTACAAAAAAATGATACTAACCATAGCAAACTATGCCAAACTCACCTAAATTACTTCAGCTATCAAAAATCACCCCCAACTACACTTTACAGCAACAAACTAAGCCCAATCACTTTGAAATTACAAAAAATTGCTAAAAATCATAACAAACTATACCAGAATCACCTAAATTATTTGGCTACCGTAAATCACCCCCAACTATCCCTTGCCACAACAAACCAAACCATATCATCTTAAAATTACAAAAAAGGTGTACAAATCATAACAAACTATGCCAGAATCACCTAAATTACTTCGGCTATTCTAAATCATCACCAACTAACCCTTACCACAACAAACTAAACCCAATCACTTTTAAATTACAAAAAAATGCTACTAACCATAGCAAAGTATGCCAAACTCACCTAAATTACTTCGGCTATCAAAAATCACCCCCAACTACACTTTACAGCAACAAACTAAGCCCAATCACTTAAAATTACAAAAAAATGCTATAAATCATAACAAACTATACCTGAATCACCTAAATTACTTCGGCTACCGTAAATCACCCCCAACTATACCTTACCACAACAAACCAAACCATATCATCTTAAAATTACAAAAAAAGGTGTACAAATCATAACAAACTATGCCAGAGTCACCTAAATTACTTCGGCTACTCTAAATCATCACCAACTAACCCTTACCACAACAAAATAAACCCAATAACTTTTAAATTACAAAAAAATGCTACTTACCATAGCAAACTATGCCAAACTCACCTAAATTACTTCGGCTATCAAAAATCACCCCCAACTACACTTTACAGCAACAAACTAAGCCCAATCACTTTAAAATTACAAAAAAATGCTATAAATCATAACAAACTATACCAGAATCACCTAAATTACTTCGGCTACTGTAAATCACCCCCAACAATCCCTTACCACAACAAACCAAACCATATCATCTTAAAATTACAAAAAAAGGTGTACAAAGCATAACAAACTATGCCAGACTCACCTAAATTACTTCGGCTATTCTAGATCCTCACCAACTAACCCTTACCACAACAAACTAAACCCAATCACTTTTAAATTACAAAAAAATGCTACTAACCATAGCAAACTATGCCAAACCCACCTAAATTACTTCGGCTATCAAAAAACACCCCCAATTACACTTTACAGCAACAAACTAAGCCCAATCACTTTAAAATTACAAAAAAATGCTAAAAATCATAACAAACTATACCAGAATCACCTAAATTACTTTGGCTACCGTAAATCACCCCCAACTATCCCTTACCACAACAAACCAAACCATATCATCTTAAAATTCCAAAAAAAGGTGTACAAATCATAACAAACTAGGCCAGACTCTCCTAAATTACTTCGGCTACTCTAAATCATCACCAACTAACCCTTACCACAACAAACTAAACCCAATCACTTTTAAATTACAAAAAAATGCTACTAACCATAGCAAACTATGCCAAACTCACCTAAATTACTTCGGCTATCAAAAATCACCCCTAACTACACTTTACAGCAACAAACTAAGCCCAATCACTTTAAAATTACAAAAAAATTCTAAAAATCATAACAAACTATACCAGAATCACCTAAATTACTTTGGCTACCGTAAATCACCCCCAACTATCCCTTACCACAACAAACCAAACCATATCATCTTAAAATTACAAAAAAGGTGTACAAATCATAACAAACTATGCCAGACTCTCCTAAATTACTTCGGCTACTCTAAATCATCACCAACTAACCCTTACCACAACAAACTAAACCAAATCACTTTTAAATTACAACAAAATGCTACTAACCATAGCAAACTATGCCAAACTCATCTAAATTACTTCGGCTATCAAAAATCACCCCCAACTACACTTTACAGCAACAAACTAAGCCCAATCACTTTAAAATTACAAAAAAATGCTAAAACTTTTAACAAACTATACCAGAATCACCTAAATTACTTCAGCTACCGTAAATCACCCCCAATTATCCCTTACCACAACAAACTAAACCATATCATCTTAAAATTACAAAAAAGGAGTACAAATCATAACAAACTATGCCAGACTCACCTAATTTACTTCGGCTACTCTAAATCATCACCAGCTAACCCTTACCACATCAAACTAAACCTAATCACTTTTAAATTACAAAAAAATGCTACTAACCATAGCAAACTATGCCAAACTTACCTAAATTACTTCGGCTATCAAAAACCACCCCCAACTACACTTTACAGCAACAAACTAAGCCCAATCACTTTAAAATTACAAAAAAATGCTAAAAATCAAAACATAATATACCAGAATCACCTAAATTACTTCGGCTACCGTAAATCACCCCCAACTATCCCTTACGACAACAAACCAAACCATATCATCTTAAAATTACAAAAAAAGGTGTACAAATCATAACAAACTATGCCAGACTCACCTAAATTACTTCGGCTACTCTAAATCATCACCAACTAACCCTTACCACAACAAACTAAACCCAATCACTTTTAAATTACAAAAAAATGCTAGTAACCATAGCAAACTATGCCAAACTCACCTAAATTACTTCGGCTACCATAAAACATCACCAACTAACCCTTACCACAACAAACTAAACCCAATCACTTTTAAATTACAAAAAAATGCTACTAACCATAGCAAACTATGCTAAACTCACCTAAATTACTTCGGCTACCATAAATCATCACCAACTAACCCTTACCACACCAAACTAAACCCAATCACTTTTAAATTACAAAAAAATGCTACTAACCTTAGCAAACTATGCCAAACTCACCTAAATTACTTCGGCTATCAAAAATCACCCCCATCTACACTTTACAGCAACAAACTAAGCCCAATCACTTTAAAATTACAAAAAAATGCTAAAAATCATAACAAACTATACCAGAATCACTTAAATTACTTCGGCTACCGTAAATCACCCCCAACTATCCCTTACTACAACAAACCAAACCATATCATGTTAAAATTACAAAAAAAGGTGTACAAATCATAACAAACTATGCCAGACTCACCTAAATTACTTCGGCTACTCTACATCATCACCAGCTAACCCTTACCACAACAAACTAAACCCAATCACTTTTAAATTACAAATAAATGCTACTAACCATAGCAAACTTCGCCAAACTCACCTAAATTACTTCGGCTATCAAAAATCACCCCCAACTACACTTTACAGCAACAAACTAAGCCCAATCACTTTAAAATTACAAAAAAATGCTAAAAATCATAACAAACTATACCAGAATCACCTAAATTACTTCGGCTACCGTAAATCACCCCCAACTATCCCTTACCACAACAAACCAAACCATATCATCTTAAAATTACAAAAAAAGGTGCACAAATCATAACAAACTATGCCAGACTCACCTAAACCCAATCACTTTTAAATTACAAAAAAATGCTACTAACCATAGCAAACTATGCCAAACTCACTTAAATTACTTCGGCTATCAAAAATCACCCCCAACTACACTTTACAGCAACAAACTAAGCCCAAACACTTTAAAATTACAAAAAAATGCCAAAAATCATAACAAACTATACCAGAATCACCTAAATTACTTCGGCTACCGTAAATCACCCCCAACTATCCCTTGCCACAACAAACCAAACCATATCATCTTAAAATTACAAAAAAAGGTGTACAAATCATAACAAACTATGCCAGACTCACCTAAATTACTTCGGCTACTCTAAATCATCACCAACTAACCCTTACCACAACAAACTAAACCCAATCACTTTTAAATTACAAAAAAATGATACTAACCATAGCAAACTATGCCAAACTTACCTAAATTACTTCGGCTATCAAAAATCACCCCCAACTACACTTTACAGCAACAAACTAAGCCCAATCACTATAAAATTACAAAAAAATGCTAAAAATCATAACAAACTATACCAGAATCACCTAAATTACTTCGGCTACCGTAAATCACCCCCAACTATCGCTTGCCACAACAAACCAAACCATATCATCTTAAAATTACAAAAAAAGGTGTACAAATCATAACAAACTATGCCAGAGTCACCTAAATTACTTCGGCTACTCTAAATCATCACCAACTAACCCTTACCACAACAAACTAAACCCAATAACTTTTAAATTACAAAAAAATGCTACTTACCATAGCAAACTATGCCAAACTCACCTAAATTACTTCGGCTATCAAAAATCACCCCCAACTACACTTTACAGCAACAAACTAAGCCCAATCACTTTAAAATTACAAAAAAATTCTATAAATCATAACAAACTATACCAGAATCACCTAAATTACTTCGGCTACCGTAAATCACCCCCAACAATCCCTTACCACAACAAACCAAACCATATCATCTTAAAATTACAAAAAAAGGTGTACAAAGCATAACAAACTATGCCAGACTCACCTAAATTACTTCGGCTATTCTAGATCCTCACCAACTAACCCTTACCACAACAAACTAAACCCAATCACTTTTAAATTACAAAAAAATGCTACTAACCATAGCAAACTATGCCAAACTCACCTAAATTACTTCGGCTATCAAAAAACATCCCCAATTACACTTTACAGCAACAAACTAAGCCCAATCACTTTAAAATTACAAAAAAAATGCTAAAAATCATAACAAACTATACCAGAATCACCTAAATTACTTTGGCTACCGTAAATCACCCCCAACTATCCCTTACCACAACAAACCAAACCATATCATCTTAAAATTCCAAAAAAAGGTGTACAAATCATAACAAACTAGGCCAGACTCTCCTAAATTACTTCGGCTACTATAAATCATCACCAACTAACCCTTACTACAACAAACTAAACCCAATCACTTTTAAATTACAAAAAAATGCTACTAACCATAGCAAACTATGCCAAACTCACCTAAATTACTTCGGCTATCAAAAATCACCCCCAACTACACTTTACAGCAACAAACTTAGCCCAATCACTTTAAAATTACAAAAAAATGCTAAAAATCATAACAAACTATACCAGAATCACCTAAATTACTTCGGCTACCGTAAATCACCCCCAACTATCCCTTACCACAACAAACCAAACCATATCATCTTAAAATTACAAAAAAAGGTGTACAAATCATAGCAAACTATGCCAGACTCACCTAAATTACTTCGGCTACTCTAAATCATCACCAACTAAACCTTACCACAACAAACTAAACCCTTCTTCTTCCTCTTTTCCTTAGGCATTTTGCCTGTTTTCATTAGCATACGGCCTCATCGTGGTGGCGATTCTATAGATGATGAGGTCCAACTTTCGGCCCATCTTTTTGGTGGTCTTCCCGGTTGTCTTTTGCCGAAGGGGATTCCGTCTCGCACAGTTTTTGGTAGCCGATCTTCACCCATGCGATCGACGTGAGCGTTCCATTCTTTCCTTCTGGTCTTGGTGAATTTGATTATGTCCTGGATGTCACATTTTTTCCTGATTTCTCGATTAGGTATTCTGTCGTGGAGAGTTACACCTACTATCGTCCTTAGCGCTCTCATCTCGGTTACTCTGAGCCTTTGTTTTGTTTTGCTCGTCTCAGCTCTAGTTTCGCTCGCGTATGTCAGCGTTGGTCTTACTATGCTTTTGTAGATTCTGACTTTATTCGTTACCGACATGTATTTGTTCCGCCATATGACGTCTCGCAGGCAACCCGACACTATGGCGCCCTTGTTCGATTGTTTCATTACCTCCCTGTTCAGATCACGTGCGCTGGAGATATCAACGCCTAGATAGTTGTAAGTCATTACTTGTTCGATGACGCGGCCGTCGATTTCCAATTTGCACCTTAGAGGTTCCATTGATATTGTCAGGCATTTTGTTTTCTCCTTCGATACATCCATGTTGACGTTTTTTGCGGTTGTTATGAACTGGAATAAGAGTTTTTGGAGGTCGTCTTCGCTGCTGGCAATCATGACCGCATCGTCAGCATAGCATATTACGTTCACACTGCTTCCCCCCATTCTGTATCCGTTCTTAGACTTGACGCTGTCGATAATTTTGTCCATTATGATGTTGAACAACATAGGGCTTAGCGAGTCACCTTGACGTATTCCGGATCTTGTTGGGATTTCTGCTGTTGTGTCATCACCTGCTTTGATATATGTTGTCGTATCGTGGTATAGGTGTTGAATCAGGTTAGTTAGCGGTCTGGAGACTTCCTTTTCAGTGAGGGTTGCTATAACGTCTTCGAGCTTCACACGGTCGAACGCTTTAGAGAGATCAACAAAACACATGAAGGCCGGAGAGTTGTACTCGATCGATTTCTCAACGATTTGTCGTATGACGAATATGGCGTCGGTGGTTGACCTATTTTTCCGGAATCCCATCTGTTCTTCGTTATTTTCCAGCTCCAAGTTGAGCTTGTTCAGAGTGACTTTTGTTATAAGTTTCAGGACGGAGCTGAGCAGAGTGATTCCTCGATAGTTTTCGGGTAGTTTTTTGTCGCCCTTTTTATGTATCGGTATGGTGACACTGGTCTTCATTTCCTTGGGAATTTCCTGGTTGTCAAAGATTTTTTGAGTCAATACAGTCAGTTCTGACATTAGATCGGCGCCCCCATATTTTAACAGTTCGTTTGGTATACCGTCCGGCCCTGGTGCCTTTCTCCCCCTCACACTTTTCAATGCTTTCTCGATGTCTTCTATATCTATTATGATAGTATTATTCTCTATCTGTCTGCTAGTGTGGTCGCTGCCTGTTGGTATTTGGTCGTACATATTTTTGAAATGTTCGTACCACTCCTCTGTGCTTATTTTACAGGTGGTGAGATGTTCATTTATTTCCTTCCTTTGATTCCGAATCATTTTCCATACTTTATTCTGTGCTCCGGTTATGTCATGTTCTAAGTCTTTGGTAAATCTTTCCCAATATTCTTCTTTAATTTGGCGGATTCTTGCTTTGGTTTTGTTACGTGTTTCCTTATATTTAATGTAGTCCGATGGTGTTTTTGAAGATTTATATTTCAGGTACGCTTCTTTCTTTGACTGACTTCAAACTAAACCCAATCACTTTTAAATAAAAAAAAAATGCTAGTAACCATAGCAAACTATGCCAAATTCACCTAAATTGCTTCGGCTATCAAAAATCACCCCCAACTACACATTACAGCAACAAACTAAGCCCAATCACTTTAAAATTACAAAAAAAATGCTAAAAATTATAACAAACTATACCAGAATCACCTAAATTACTTCGGCTACCGTAAATCACCCCTAACTATCCCTTACCACAACAAACCAAACCATATCATCTTAAAATTACAAAAAAAGGTGTACAAATCATAACAAACTATGCCAGACTCACCTAAATTACTTCGGCTACTCTAAATCATCACCAACTAACCCTTACCACAACAAACTAAACCCAATCACTTTTAAATTACAAAAAAATGCTACTAACCATAGCAAACTATGCTAAACTCACCTAAATTACTTCGGCTACCATAAATCATCACCAACTAACCCTTACCACACCAAACTAAACCCAATCACTTTTAAATTACAAAAAAATGCTACTAACCTTAGCAAACTATGCCAAACTCACCTAAATTACTTCGGCTATCAAAAATCACCCCCATCTACACTTTACAGCAACAAACTAAGCCCAATCACTTTAAAATTACAAAAAAATGTTAAAAATCATAACAAACTATACCAGAATCACTTAAATTACTTCGGCTACCGTAAATCACCCCCAACTATCCCTTACTACAACAAACCAAACCATATCATGTTAAAATTACAAAAAAAGGTGTACAAATCATAACAAACTATGCCAAACTCACCTAAATTACTTCGGCTACTATAAATCATCACCAACTAACCCTTACCACAACAAACTAAACCCAATCACTTTTAAATTACAAAAAAATGCTACTAACCATAGCAAACTATGCCAAACTCACCTAAATTACTTCGGCTATCAAAAATCACCCCCAACTACACTTTACAACAACAAACTTAGCCCAATCACTTTAAAATTACAAAAAAATGCTAAAAATCATAACAAACTATACCAGAATCACCTAAATTACTTTGGCTACCGTAAATCACCCTCAACTATCCCTTACCACAACAAGCCAAACCATATCATCTTAAAATTACAAAAAAAGGTGTACAAATCATAACAAACTATGCCAGACTCACCTAAATTACTTCGGCTACTCTAAATCATCACCAACTAACCCTTACCACATCAAACTAAACCCAATCACGTTTAAATTACAAAAAAATGCTACTAACCATAGCAAACTATGCCAAACTCACCTAAATTACTTCGGCTACCATAAATCATCACCAACTAACCCTTACCACAACAAACTAAACCCAATCAATTTTAAATTACAAAAAAATGCTACTAACCATAGCAAACTATGCCAAACTCACCTAAATTACTTCTGCTATCAAAAATCACACCCAACTACACTTTACAGCAACAAACTAAGCCCAATCATTTTAAAATTACAAAAAAATGGTAAAAATCATAACAAACTATACCAGAATCACCTAAATTACTTCGGCTACCGTAAATCACCCCCAACTATCCCTTACCACAACAAACCAAATCATATCATCTTAAAATTACAAAAAAAGGTGTACAAATCATAACAAACTATGCCAGACTCAACTAAATTACTTCGTCTTCTCTAAATCATCACCTACTAACCCTTACCACAACAAACTAAACCCAATCACTTTTAAATTACAAAAAAATGCTACTAACCATAGCAAACTATGCCAAACTCACCTAAATTACTTCGGCTACCATAAATCATCACCAACTAACCCTTACCACAACAAACTAAACCCAATCACTTTTCAATTACAAAAAAATGCTACTAACCATAGCAAACTATGCCAAACTCACTTAAATTACTTCGGCTATCAAAAATCACCCCCAACTACACTTTACAGCAACCAACTAAGCCCAATCACTTTAAAATTACAAAAAAATTCTAAAAATCATAACAAACTATACCAGAATCACCTAAATTACTTCGGCTACCGTAAATCACCCCCAACCATCCCTTACCACAACAAACCAAACCATATCATCTTAAAATTACAAAAAAGGTGTACAAATCATAACAAACTATGCCAGACTCACCTAAATTACTTCGGCTACTCTAAATCATCACCAACTAACCCTTACCACAACAAACTAAACTCAATCACTTTTAAATTACAAAAAAATGCTAGTAACCATAGCAAAATATGCCAAACTCACCTAAATTATTTCGGCTACCATAAATCATCACCAACTAACCCTTACCACAACAAACTAAACCCAATCACTTTTAAATTACAAAAAAATGCTACTAACCATAGCAAACTATGCCAAACTCACCTAAATTACTTCGGCTATCAAAAATCACCCCCAACTACACTTTACAGCAACAAACTTAGCCCAATCACTTTAAAATTACAAAAAAATGCTAAAAATCATAACAAACTATACCAGAATCACCTAAATTATTTCGGCTACCGTAAATCACCCCCAACTATCCCTTACCACAACAAACCAAACCATATCATCTTAAAATTACAAAAAAAAGTGTACAAATCATAATAAACTATGCCAGACTTACCTAAATTACTTCGGCTACTCTAAATCATCACCAACTAACCCTTACCACAACAAACTAAACCCAATCATTTTTAAATTACAAAAAAATGCTAGTAACCATAGCAAATTATGCCAAACTCACCTAAATTACTTCGGCTACCATAAATCATCACCAACTAACCCTTACCACAACAAACTAAACCCAATCACTTTTAAATTACAAAAAAATTTTACTAACGATAGCAAACTATGCCAAACTCACCTAAATTACTTCGGCTATCAAAAATCACCCCCAACTACACTTTACAGCAACAAACTAAGCCCAATCACTTTAAAATTACAAAAAAATGCTAAAAATCATAACAAACTATACCAGAATCACCTAAATTACTTCGGCTACCGTAAATCACCCTCAACTATCCTTTACCACAACAAGCCAAACCATATCATCTTAAAATTACAAAAAAAGGTGTACAAATCATAACAAACTATGCCAGACTTACCTAAATTACTTCGGCTACTCTAAATCATCACCAACTAACCCTTACCACATCAAACTAAACCCAATCACGTTTAAATTACAAAAAAATGCTACTAACCATAGCAAACTATGCCAAACTCACCTAAATTACTTCGGCTACCATAAATCATCACCAACTAACCCTTACCACAACAAACTAAACCCAATCAATTTTAAATTACAAAAAAATGCTACTAACCATAGCAAACTATGCCAAACTCACCCAAATTACTTCTGCTATCAAAAATCACACCCAACTACACTTTACAGCAACAAACTAAGCCCAATCACTTTAAAATTACAAAAAAATGGTAAAAATCATAACAAACTATACCAGAATCACCTAAATTACTTCGGCTACCGTAAATCACCCCCAACTATCCCTTACCACAACAAACCAAATCATATCATCTTAAAATTACAAAAAAAGGTGTACAAATCATAACAAACTATGCCAGACTCACCTAAATTACTTCGGCTTCTCTAAATCATCACCTACTAACCCTTACCACAACAAACTAAACCCAATCACTTTTAAATTACAAAAAAATGCTACTAACCATAGCAAACTATGCCAAACTCACCTAAATTACTTCGGCTACCATAAATCATCACCAACTAACCCTTACCACAACAAACTAAACCCAATCACTTTTCAATTACAAAAAAATGCTACTAACCATAGCAAACTATGCCAAACTCACTTAAATTACTTCGGCTATCAAAAATCACCCCCAACTACACTTTACGTCAACCAACTAAGCCCAATCACTTTAAAATTACAAAAAAATTCTAAAAATCATAACAAACTATACCAGAATCACCTAAATTACTTCGGCTACCGTAAATCACCCTCAACCATCCCTTACCACAACAAACCAAACCATATCATCTTAAAATTACAAAAAAGGTGTACAAATCATAACAAACTATGCCAGACTCACCTAAATTACTTCGGCTACTCTAAATCATTACCAACTAACCCTTACCACAACAAACTAAACTCAATCAATTTTAAATTACAAAAAAATGCTAGTAACCATAGCAAAATATGCCAAACTCACCTAAATTACTTCGGCTACCATAAATCATCACCAACTAACCCTTACCACAACAAACTAAACCCAATCACTTTTAAATTACAAAAAAATGCTACTAACCATAGCAAACTATGCCAAACTCACCTAAATTACATCGGCTATCAAAAATCACCCCCAACTACACTTTACAGCAACAAACTTAGCCCAATCACTTTTAAATTACAAAAAAATGCTAAAAATCATAACAAACTATACCAGAATCACCTAAATTACTTCAGCTACCGTAAATCACCCCCAACTATCCCTTACCACAACAAACCAAACCATATCATCTTAAAATTACAAAAAAAGGTGTACAAATCATAGCAAACTATGCCAGACTCACCTAAATTACTTCGGCTACTCTAAATCATCACCAACTAACCCTTACCACAACAAACTAAACCCAATCACTTTTAAATTACAAAAAAATGCTAGTAACCATAGCAAACTATGCCAAACTCACCTAAATTACTTCGGCTACCATAAATCATCACCAACTAACCCTTACCACAACAAACTAAACCCAATCATTTTTAAATTACAAAAAAATGCTACTAACCATAGCAAACTATGCCAAATTCACCTAAATTACTTCGGCTATCAAAAATCACCCCCAACTACACATTACAGCAACAAACTAAGCCCAATCACTTTAAAATTACAAAAAAATGCTAAAAATCATAACAAACTATACCAGAATCACCTAAATTACTTCGGCTACCGTAAATCACGTCCAACTATCCCTTACCACAACAAACCAAACCATATCATCTTAAAATTAAAAAAAAAGGTGTACAAATCATAACAAACTATGCCAGACTCACCTAAATTACTTCGGCTTCTCTAAATCATCACCTACTAACCCTTACCACAACAAACTAAACCCAATCACTTTTAAATTACAAAAAAATGCTACTAACCATAGCAAACTATGCCAAACTCACCTAAATTACTTCGGCTACCATAAATCATCACCAACTAACCCTTACCACAACAAACTAAACCCAATCACTTTTCAATTACAAAAAAATGCTACTAACCATAGCAAACTATGCCAAACTCACTTAAATTACTTCGGCTATCAAAAATCACCCCCAACTACACTTTACAGCAACCAACTAAGCCCAATCACTTTAAAATTACAAAAAAATTCTAAAAATCATAACAAACTATACCAGAATCACCTAAATTACTTCGGCTACCGTAAATCACCCCCAACCATCCCTTACCACAACAAAACAAACCATATCATCTTAAAATTACAAAAAAGGTGTACAAATCATAACAAACTATGCCAGACTCACCTAAATTACTTCGGCTACTCTAAATCATCACCAACTAACCCTTACCACAACAAACTAAACTCAATCACTTTTAAATTACAAAAAAATGCTAGTAACCATAGCAAAATATGCCAAACTTACCTAAATTACTTCGGCTACCATAAATCATCACCAACTAACCCTTACCACAACAAACTAAACCCAATCACTTTTAAATTACAAAAAATATGCTACTAACCATAGCAAACTATGCCAAACTCACCTAAATTACTTCGGCTATCAAAAATCACCCCCAACTACACTTTACAGCAACAAACTTAGCCCAATCACTTTAAAATTACAAAAAAATGCTAAAAATCATAACAAACTATACCAGAATCACCTAAATTACTTCGGCTACCGTAAATCACCCTCAACTATCCCTTACCACAACAAGCCAAACCATATCATCTTAAAATTACAAAAAAAGGTGTACAAATCATAACAAACTATGCCAGACTCACCTAAATTACTTCGGCTACTCTAAATCATCACCAACTAACCCTTACCACATCAAACTAAACCCAATCACGTTTAAATTACAAAAAAATGCTACTAACCATAGCAAACTATGCCAAACTCACCTAAATTACTTCGGCTACCATAAATCATCACCAACTAACCCTTACCACAACAAACTAAACCCAATCAATTTTAAATTACAAAAAAATGCTACTAACCATAGCAAACTATGCCAAACTCACCTAAATTACTTCTGCTATCAAAAATCACACCCAACTACACTTTACAGCAACAAACTAAGCCCAATCATTTTAAAATTACAAAAAAATGGTAAAAATCATAACAAACTATACCAGAATCACCTAAATTACTTCGGCTACCGTAAATCACCCCCAACTATCCCTTACCACAACAAACCAAATCATATCATCTTAAAATTACAAAAAAAGGTGTACAAATCATAACAAACTATGCCAGACTCAACTAAATTACTTCGTCTTCTCTAAATCATCACCTACTAACCCTTACCACAACAAACTAAACCCAATCACTTTTAAATTACAAAAAAATGCTACTAACCATAGCAAACTATGCCAAACTCACCTAAATTACTTCGGCTACCATAAATCATCACCAACTAACCCTTACCACAACAAACTAAACCCAATCACTTTTAAATTACAAAAAAATGCTATTAACCATAGCAAACTATGCCAAACTCACCTAAATTACTTCGGCTACCATAAATCATCACCAACTAACCCTTACCACAACAAACTAAACCCAATCACTTTTCAATTACAAAAAAATGCTACTAACCATAGCAAACTATGCCAAACTCACTTAAATTACTTTGGCTATCAAAAATCACCCCCAACTACACTTTACAGCAACCAACTAAGCCCAATCACTTTAAAATTACAAAAAAATTCTAAAAATCATAACAAACTATACCAGAATCACCTAAATTACTTCGGCTACCGTAAATCACCCCCAACCATCCCTTACCACAACAAACCAAACCATATCATCTTAAAATTACAAAAAATGTGTACAAATCATAACAAACTATGCCAGACTCACCTAAATTACTTCGGCTACTCTAAATCATCACCAACTAACCCTTACCACAACAAACTAAACTCAATCACTTTTAAATTACAAAAAAATGCTAGTAACCATAGCAAAATATGCCAAACTCACCTAAATTACTTCGGCTACCATAAATCATCACCAACTAACCCTTACCACAACAAACTAAACCCAATCACTTTTAAATTACAAAAAAATGCTACTAACCATAGCAAACTATGCCAAACTCACCTAAATTACTTCGGCTATCAAAAATCACCCCCAACTACACTTTACAGCAACAAACTTAGCCCAATCACTTTAAAATTACAAAAAAATGCTAAAAATCATAACAAACTATACCAGAATCACCTAAATTATTTCGGCTACCGTAAATCATCCCCAACTATCCCTTACCACAACAAACCAAACCATATCATCTTAAAATTACAAAAAAAGGTGTACAAATCATAACAAACTATGCCAGACTCACCTAAATTACTTCGGCTACTCTAAATCATCACCAACTAACCCTTACCACAACAAACTAAACCCAATCATTTTTAAATTACAAAAAAATGCTAGTAACCATAGCAAACTATGCCAAACTCACCTAAATTACTTCGGCTACCATAAATCATCACCAACTAACCCTTACCACAACAAACTAAACCCAATCACTTTTAAATTACAAAAAAATTTTACTAACGATAGCAAACTATGCCAAACTCACCTAAATTACTTGGGCTATCAAAAATCACCCCCAACTACACTTTACAGCAACAAACTAAGCCCAATCACTTTAAAATTACAAAAAAATGCTAAAAATCATAACAAACTATACCAGAATCACCTAAATTACTTCGGCTACCGTAAATCACCCTCAACTATCCTTTACCACAACAAGCCAAACCATATCATCTTAAAATTACAAAAAAAGGTGTACAAATCATAACAAACTATGCCAGACTTACCTAAATTACTTCGGCTACTCTAAATCATCACCAACTAACCCTTACCACATCAAACTAAACCCAATCACGTTTAAATTACAAAAAAATGCTACTAACCATAGCAAACTATGCCAAACTCACCTAAATTACTTCGGCTACCATAAATCATCACCAACTAACCCTTACCACAACAAACTAAACCCAATCAATTTTAAATTACAAAAAAATGCTACTAACCATAGCAAACTATGCCAAACTCACCTAAATTACTTCTGCTATCAAAAATCACACCCAACTACACTTTACAGCAACAAACTAAGCCCAATCACTTTAAAATTACAAAAAAATGGTAAAAATCATAACAAACTATACCAGAATCACCTAAATTACTTCGGCTACCGTAAATCACCCCCAACTATCCCTTACCACAACAAACCAAATCATATCATCTTAAAATTACAAAAAAAGGTGTACAAATCATAACAAACTATGCCAGACTCACCTAAATTACTTCGGCTTCTCTAAATCATCACCTACTAACCCTTACCACAACAAACTAAACCCAATCACTTTTAAATTACAAAAAAATGCTACTAACCATAGCAAACTATGCCAAACTCACCTAAATTACTTCGGCTACCATAAATCATCACCAACTAACCCTTACCACAACAAACTAAACCCAATCACTTTTCAATTACAAAAAAATGCTACTAACCATAGCAAACTATGCCAAACTCACTTAAATTACTTCGGCTATCAAAAATCACCCCCAACTACACTTTACGTCAACCAACTAAGCCCAATCATTTTAAAATTACAAAAAAATTCTAAAAATCATAACAAACTATACCAGAATCACCTAAATTACTTCGGCTACCGTAAATCACCCTCAACCATCCCTTACCACAACAAACCAAACCATATCATCTTAAAATTACAAAAAAGGTGTACAAATCATAACAAACTATGCCAGACTCACCTAAATTACTTCGGCTACTCTAAATCATCACCAACTAACCCTTACCACAACAAACTAAACTCAATCAATTTTAAATTACAAAAAAATGCTAGTAACCATAGCAAAATATGCCAAACTCACCTAAATTACTTCGGCTACCATAAATCATCACCAACTAACCCTTACCACAACAAACTAAACCCAATCACTTTTAAATTACAAAAAAATGCTACTAACCATAGCAAACTATGCCAAACTCACCTAAATTACATCGGCTATCACAAATCACCCCCAACTACACTTTACAGCAACAAACTTAGCCCAATCACTTTAAAATTACAAAAAAATGCTAAAAATCATAACAAACTATACCAGAATCACCTAAATTACTTCAGCTACCGTAAATCATCCCCAACTATCCCTTACCACAACAAACCAAACCATATCATCTTAAAATTACAAAAAAAGGTGTACAAATCATAGCAAACTATGCCAGACTCACCTAAATTACTTCGGCTACTCTAAATCATCACCAACTAAACCTTACCACAACAAACTAAACCCAATCACTTTTAAATTAAAAAAAAATGCTAGTAGCCATAGCAAACAATGCCAAACTCACCTAAATTACTTCGGCTACCATAAATCATCACCAACTAACCCTTACCACAACAAACTAAACCCAATCATTTTTAAATTACAAAAAAATGCTACTAACCATAGCAAACTATGCCAAATTCACCTAAATTACTTCGGCTATCAAAAATCACCCCCAACTACACATTACAGCAACAAACTAAGCCCAATCACTTTAAAATTACAAAAAAATGCTAAAAATCATAACAAACTATACCAGAATCACCTAAATTACTTCGGCTACCGTAAATCACGTCCAACTATCCCTTACTACAACAAACCAAACCATATCATCTTAAAATTACAAAAAAAGGTGTACAAATCATAACAAACTATGCCAGACTCACCTAAATTACTTCGGCTTCTCTAAATCATCACCTACTAACCCTTACCACAACAAACTAAACCCAATCACTTTTAAATTACAAAAAAATGCTGCTAACCATAGCAAACTATGCCAAACTCACCTAAATTACTTCGGCTACCATAAATCATCACCAACTAACCCTTACCACAACAAACTAAACCCAATCACTTTTCAATTACAAAAAAATGCTACTAACCATAGCAAACTATGCCAAACTCACCTAAATTACTTCTGCTATCAAAAATCACACCCAACTACACTTTACAGCAACAAACTAAGCCCAATCACTTTAAAATTACAAAAAAATGGTAAAAATCATAACAAACTATACCAGAATCACCTAAATTACTTCGGCTACCGTAAATCACCCCCAACTATCCCTTACCACAACAAACCAAATCATATCATCTTAAAATTACAAAAAAAGGTGTACAAATCATAACAAACTATGCCAGACTTACCTAAATTACTTCGGCTTCTCTAAATCATCACCTACTAACCCTTACCACAACAAACTAAACCCAATCACTTTTAAATTACAAAAAAATGCTACTAACCATAGCAAACTATGCCAAACTCACCTAAATTACTTCGGCTACCATAAATCATCACCAACTAACCCTTACCACAACAAACTAAACCCAATCACTTTTCAATTACAAAAAAATGCTACTAACCATAGCAAACTATGCCAAACTCACCTAAATTACTTCGGCTATCAAAAATCACCCCCAGCTACACTTTACAGCAACAAACTAAGCCCAATCACTTTAAAATTACAAAAAAATGATAAAAATCATAACAAACTATACCAGAATCACCTAAATTACTTCGGCTACCGTAAATCATTCCCAAATATATTGTTAGCAACAAATCAAAAATAGTCTCACAAATGAGTATAAAAATAACAATCGCGGCCGTAAGACCCAAGCAGCTCTGGTTCTCTCCGTCTCCAGACGCTGACAGGCGGCGACGAGTTCCAAATCGGCAATTCAGCAGTCTAGCAGTTCCTTGAAGTGGTCTTAAACTTCAATACTGCTTACACGACCATCCTGACGGGATCTTCGCTCTCGAAGACTCTTTGCCTAATTAACAAAAAAATAAACAGAAAACAACTCCTGTTTTTTTTTTTCAAATCAAACTAACTGCTAGCACTTCCCGCCTTCTCTTTTTTTCCCATTTGCTACAATCACTTCATGCACAACATTTTGACCCGTGGAATTCTCTGTTGTTCCGTCTGGTGACTAAAACACGCAGACGTATCATAACCACTTTGCATTCAGTCTCTCTGTCATTCAGCCAACTTTGCTTTCCCAACAATCAACAACAACATTTTGAAACAATTGATCCTCATTCCGTTTGATGACTAAAGCACGCAAACGTGTAGATCAATAACATTTGACCTGTGGAATTCTCTGTTGTTCCGTCTGGTGAGTAAAACACGCAGACGTATCTTAACCACTTTTGCATTTTGAAACAATTGATCCTCATTCCGTTTGATGACTAAAGCACGCAAACGTGTAGATCAATAACATTTGTGCTGTGGAATTCTCTGTTGTTCCGTCTGGTGTCTAAAACACGCAGACGTATCATAACCACTTTTGCATTTTGAAACAATTGATCCTCATTCCGTTTGATGACTAAAGCACGCAAACGTGTAGATCAATAACATTTGTCTTGTGGAATTCTCTGTTGTTCCGTCTGGTGTTTAAAACACGCAGACGTATCATAACCACTTTTGCATTTCCCCTGATCCTCATTCCGTCTGATGACTAAAGCACGCAGACGTGTAGATCAGTCACATTTGAAAACCCCTGATCCTCATTCCATCTGATGACTAAAGCACGCAGATGTGTAGATCAGTAACATTTTTTTTACACACTGACTTGTCAATCTCTCTTCCAAATTCCATCATTCGTTTTAAAGATACACGATCATCATCATTACTCTCATTCACAACAATAAGGCGTCAACTCACCTTATTCAGCGTTAGATGGAGCTTCCAATACCTCGAGTAAAGCATCCATGTCGCATCCAACAGACCAATCTGAAGGCCAAAGTCTGAGCTGTTCCTTTGCGGCCTTGGTTATTAACCGCTTCCCCAAGCGTCGAATTTCGTAACGGCCTTCCGGTGTGATACTGACTACCTCGTAGGGTCCCAGTAGTTCGTAGTTTAACTTGCTCTTGTGCATGGTGGAGTCTCGGTGTACAAGGACAATGTTCCCAACTTCAATTTTCACCTGGTCACGTCGCTTTTCGTTGACCTTTCCTAACTTAGGAGCATTTTCGTCCAACGCTTTCCTTACCCTTTCGCGATCAACAGCAATGTTTCTCACCGGTCGTATGTCATCAGCCAAATTACTAACAACGCTCTGAATGAGTGGAGTAGCGCCTTGGATTCCAATAAGAGCTTGCAAAGGTGTCATTTTAATAGTTTTCTGCCACGTGGTATTTAAAGTAAGCTGTATTTTCCAGAGGTTGCTCGTCCATTCTGACTGTACCGTGGTTTCAGCTCGAATTAAGTTCATTATGGTACGCATGTATCTTTCTACCTGACCGTTTCCTCGGTGAACATCCGGAGTAACAAAGTGATAACTAATGCTCAGTGTATCCAGAAATTTTGCAATTTCGACATTTTGAAAATTTCGCCCTGCGTCCGTTACAATACGTTTAGGGGTACCGAACAAGGAGAAGAAATGTTGTAATTGAAGTTTCGTTTCCGCAGACGTTAGTGTCTTCAGAGGTACGAGCAAACAATACTTAGTGAAAGCATCAATTAGGACTAGGACATGTTTATGGCCTTCGGCTGTAGGTTTTAGAGGTCCTAAACAGTCTGCATGAATTGTATGCAGCGGCTCGTCGGGTTTTGGTATCGGATGAATCAACCCTTGAAGTGGGCCAGAACGTGTCTTTTTTACGGCGCATACTAGACAATGCTTAACGTAGTTTTTGACAATATCTCTTAATCGCGGAAACCAAAAGTGTTGTTTAATACTGGCCAATGTTTTATCTATGCCAACATGGCATTGTTCGTCGTGGAATATACGCAATAGACCTAGGCGACTTTGTCGGGGAACTACCCATCGCGTAACTTTTACCCCGTTTGAATCTACCTCACAATGTAACAGCATTCCGTCCTTTTCAACGTATTGCTTATCGTCGAGTTTACCGTCGCGCAGTTTCGAGAGCAGATTTTGTATTTCTACGTTTCCACGCTGTGCAATGCGAAGTTAATCATTGTGTGCGACTCGAAGAACTTGAACCGGATTTCGACTGAGATAGTCAACATGAGGGAGTGAACTGCCCTTACGATAATCCAGACTAAAATCGAAGTCTTGCATGTAAGACCACCAGCGGGTAACTCTTGGTAATAATGTCTTCTTATTGGCAGTGGATTTAACGGCATTACAGTCCGTTATAATAACAAAATGAATTCCAAGGAGATACACACGAAAATGTTTCAACGAGTTGATGATGGCTAACGTTTCCAACTCGTAAGAGTGATATTTCGCTTCTATCGCTGTTGTTCTCTTACTGAAGTAACCTACCACTCCAACTTGACCATTACATCGTTGTATAAGGATGCCACCATAGCCAATAGCACTGGCATCTGTATGAAGCTCGGTTGGGAGATCAGGATCGTATACGACCAGCAAAGGTTTTGAAGTCAGATGACGTATCACATATGATCAGGCTTTGTCTTGCTCTGCGCCCCACGCAAAAGGTCCGTTTTGTTTGGTCAATTTTGTAATACAAGCCGTTTTAGTGGCGAAATCAGAGATAAACTTCCGGAAATATCCCGCCAGACCCATAAACTGTCGGATTTGTGTTTGACTTTTCGGGGTAGGAGAATGAACAAGGGCTCGAACTTTTCGTGAGTCAGGACGAATTCCTTCGCCCGAAATTTCATGACCAAGATATAAGATGCTTGTTTGCAAGAATTTGCATTTTGACGTATTTAGAGAAAAACCGGCCACGCGGAGAGCCTCAAGCACCAATCGTAAAAGCTTAATACCTTCCTCAGGAGTCTCAGAAGGGATAAGTAAGTCATCGAAGAAGACAAAGAAGGGCAAAACTCAGATGTTCAATGGCGTTTTTAACTGCTTTTTGAAAAACAGCAGGAGCATTTGCTAGCCCGAACGGCATCCGCAGATACTCAAACAAACCGTCGGGGGTGATGAATGCTGTTTTCTCGATTGACTCCTCCTCAATAGGGATCTGGTGGAACCCAGACGCCATGTCTAAAGACGTAAAGTATTTAGCCTTTCCCAGGCTGTCAAACTGATCCTGGATTCGAGGAATCGGATAACGATTTTTAACAGTATGAGAATTTAATTCGCGATAGTCGACGCATAAACGTTTAGTGCCATCTTTTTTCTGTACTAAGATAACTGGACTGGAATAGGGTGATTGGCTTTCTCTAATGATGTTATTTTGAAGCAACTCATCTAGAATTTTCTGGACATCAGCACGTTCGGCCATGGAAAGTCGTGTGGGAGGTCTATTTACGATGTGAGAATCGGTCAATCAAATTTGCAGAGTTGCTGTTTTTATTGGCGGAACCTTGTAGCCAACGGTCATTAGGTCTGAGTACTCGTTTAAAACTGTCACAATTTCATTGACGTATTGTGGCGGTGCAGTAATTAAGTCAGGCTCGATTGATGGGTTTTTAGTTACTTGAAATACACCTGAAGTATGTTTACGTAATATTCGAGTACCGGAATAATCAATAACAGCTTGCAATTCAGGATCTCGATAAAGGTCACGACCTATAAGAACATCGAAATCTAAAGCTCCATCGGGAACAAGAAGAAAAGTCAATTTAGTTTTCACACCTGTTATCTCGACGTCTACTGTAAGTTTTTGACGAATTTCCAATTCGCCCTGAGCAATACCTTTTATTGTTGAGTAACAGGGTGTAATTATATTTTCGAACAAATGGCGAAATCGTTCTGAAATCAGCGACACATCGGCGCCCGTATCGATAAGAGCCTTAAATTTATGTCCCGCTACAAACACGTTCGCCATCTCAGCAGATTCACCAGCTGCACAGAAATTTACTTTACGGCGCTCTTCGATAGTTGTCTTAGTAAAACAATTTTCAGACGAGTGCCCTGCTTTAGCGCAAAAAGAACAAACCTTACTATTACTACTAGTGGTAGTACTAGTCGCGGGTGGTTTTCCAAAAGATTGGTTTTTCTTTATTCCGGAAGCATCTTGCGAAGGTAAGCGGCAATACTTCCGAATGTGGCCAAGATTTCCACAATTTTGACAACGGGGAGGACTGCGAGCATTTCTGGATTCACCTAAGTGCGGTCTCTTTAAGGGTCGCCTCTCAGAACATAATTCGGATTCGTCTCGCGCGCGTTTCGTAAAAGAGGACAAATACCCCAACAATTCTGGAACGGTTCTGCAGTCTCTGGACACAGCTGCATCGCGTACATGATTTTCTCTGATACCATAAACAATTTAAAGCGTCGGAAAACTCTCGCTTAAAGGTGGCCCATTCGTAGAGCATTTCCAACTAGATATCGCCCAACTCTCACCAACACCTCAATGTCTGACCACGAGAGCTCGTTCTTAATGGCCTCCACCTGCTGCAACCATTTGCCGGCATCGTCGGCTTCGGGGTGGAAAATCGGCAGGTCCACTTGGTCTGGTGCAGCCCTGGACGATTTTAAGGCCTTCACGAACTCCTTCAGCTGGGCGCCTACGTTCGACGGGTCGGGTTCGCCGGGTACTCCATCCATTGTAGCACTCTGGCACTTAAACTTTTCACACAGTCACTTTCTGTGGATTTGGGCACAATCCCGCTTCTGATGTTAGCAACAAATCAAAAATAGTCTCACAAATGAGTATAAAAATAACAATCGCGGCCGTAAGACCCTAGCAGCTCTGGTTCTCTCCGTCTCCAGACGCTGACTGGCGGCGACGAGTTCCAAATCGGCAATTCAGCAGTCTAGCAGTTCCGTGAAGTGGTCTTAAATTTCAATACTGCTTACAATATCTTACCACAACAAACCAAACCATATCATCTTAAAATTACAAAAAAAGCTGTACAAATCATAACAAACTATGCCAGACTCACCTAAATTACTTCGGCTACTCTAAATCATCACCTAATAACCCTTACCACAACAAGCTAAATTCAATCCCTTTTAAATTACAAAAAAATGCTACCAACTATAGCAAACTATGCCAAACTCACCTAAATTACTTCGGCTATCAAAAATCGCCCCCAACTACACTTTACAGCAACAAACTAAGCCCAATTACTTTAAAATTACAAAAAAATGCTACTAACCATAGCAAACTATGCCAAACTCATCTAAATTACTTCGGATATCAAAAATCACCCCCAACTACACTTTACAGCAACAAACTAAGCCCAATCACTTTAAAATTACAAAAAAATGCTACTAACCATAGCAAACTATGCCAAACTCATCTAAATTACTTCGGATATCAAAAATCACCCCCAACTACACTTTACAGCAACAAACTAAGCCCAATCACTTTAAAATTACAAAAAAATGCTAAAAATTATAACAAACTACACCAGAATCACCTAAATTACTTCGGCTACCGTAAAACACCCCCAACTATTTCTTACCACAACAAACCAAACCATATCATCTTAAAATTACAAAAAAAGGAGTACAAATCATAACAAACTATGCCAGACTCACCTAAATTACTTCGGCTACTCTAAATCATCACCAACTAACCCTTACCACAACAAACTAAACCCAATCACTTTTAAATTACAAAAAAATGCTACTAACCATAGCAAACTATGCCAAACTCACCTAAATTACTTCGGCTATCAAAAATCACCAATAACTACACTTTACAGCAACAAACTAAGCCCAATCACTTTAAAATTACAAAAAAATGCTACTAACCATAGCAAACTATGCCAAACTCATCTAAATTACTTCGGATATCAAAAATCACCCCCAACTACACTTTACAGCAACAAACTAAGCCCAATCACTTTAAAATTACAAAAAAATGCTAAAAATTATAACAAACTATACCAGAATCACCTAAATTACTTCGGCTACCATAAATCACCCCCAACTATCCCTTACCACAACAAACCAAACCATATCATCTTAAAATTACAAAAAAAGGAGTACAAATCATAACAAACTATGCCAGACTCACCTAAATTACTTCGGCTCCTCTAAATCATCACCAACTAACCCTTACCACATCAAACTAAACCTAATCACTTTTAAATTACAAAAAAATGCTACTAACCACAGCAAACTATGCCAAACTCACATAAATTACTTCGGCTATCAAAAATCACCCCCAACTACACTTTACAGCAACAAACTAAGCCCAATCACTTTAAAATTACAAAAAAATGCTAAAAATCATAACAAACTATACCAGAATCACCAAAATTACTTCGGCTACCGTAAATCACCCCCAACTATCCCTTACCACAACAAACCAAACCATATCATCTTAAAATTACAAAAAAAGGTGTACAAATCATAGCAAACTATGCCAGACTCACTTTAATTACTTCGGCTACTCTAAATCATCACCAACTAACCCTTACCACAACAAACTAAACCCAATCACTTTTAAATTACAAAAAAATGCTACTAACCATAGCAAACTATGCCAAACTCACCTAAATTACTTCGGCTATCAAAAATCACCCCCAGCTACACTTTACAGCAACAAACTAAGCCCAATCACTTTAAAATTACAAAAAAATGCTAAAAATCATAACAAACTATACCAGAATCATCTAAATTACTTCGGCTACCGTAAATCACCCCCAACTATATCTTACCACAACAAACCAAACCATATCATCTTAAAATTACAAAAAAAGGTGTACAAATTATAACAAACTATGCCAGACTCACCTAAGTTTCTTCGGCTACTCTAAATCATCACCTAATAACCCTTACCACAACAAGCTAAACCCAATCACTTTTAAATTACAAAAAAATGCTACCAACTATAGCAAACTATGCCAAACTCACCTAAATTACTTCGGCTATCAAAAATCACCCCCAACTACACTTTACAGCAACAAACTAAGCCCAATCACTTTAAAATTACAAAAAAATGCTAAAAATCATAACAAACTATACCAGAATCACCTAAATTACTTCGGCTACCGTTAATCACCCCCAACTATCCCTTACGACAACAAACCAAACCATATCATCTTAAAATTACAAAAAAGGTGTACAAATCAAAACAAACTATGCCAGACTCACCTAAATTACTTCGGCTACACTAAATCATCACCAACTAACCCTTACCACAACAAACTAAACCCAATCACTTTTAAATTACAAAAAAATGCTACTAACCATAGCAAACTATGCCAAACTCACCTAAATTACTTCGGCTACCATAAATCATCACCAACTAACCCTTACCACAACAAACTAAACCTAATCACTTTTAAATTACAAAAAAATGCTACTAACCATAGCAAACTATGCCAAACTAACCTAAATTACTTCGGCTATCAAAAATCACCCCCAACTACACTTTACAGCAACAAACTAAGCCCAATCACATTAAAATTACAAAAAAATGCTAAAAATCATAACAAACTATACCAGAATCACCTAAATTACTTCGGCTACCATAAATCACCCCCAACTATCCCTTACCACAACAAACCAAACCATATCATCTTAAAATTAGAAAAAAAGGTGTACAAATCATAACAAACTATGCCAGACTCACCTAAATTACTTCGGCTACTCTAAATCATCACCAACTAACCCTTACCACAAGAAACTAAACCCAATCACTTTTAAATTACAAAAAAATGCTACTAACCTTAGCAAACTATGCCAAACTCACCTAAATTACTTCGGCTATCAAAAATCACCCCCAACTACACTTTACAGCAACAAACTAAGCCCAATCACTTTAAAATTACAAAAAAATGCTAAAAATCATAACAAACTAAACCAGAATCAATTAAATTACTTCGGCTACCGTAAATCACCCCCAACTATCCCTTACAACAACAAACCAAACCATATCATTTTAAAATTACGAAAAAAGGTGTACAAATCATAACAAATTATGCCAGACTCACCTAAATTACTTCGGCTACTCTAAATCATCACCAACTAACCCTTACCACAACAAACTAAACCCAATCACTTTTAAATTACAAAAAAATGCTACTAACCATAGCAAACTATGCTAAACTCACCTAAATTACTTCGGCTACCATAAATCATCACCAACTAGCCCTTACCACAACAAACTAAACCCAATCACTTTTAAATTACAAAAAAATGCTACTAACCTTAGCAAACTATGCCAAACTCACCTAAATTACTTCGGCTATCAAAAATCACCAACAACTACACTTTACAGAAACAAACTAAGCCCAATCACTTTAAAACTACAAAAAAATGCTAAAAATCATAACAAACTATACCAGAATCACCTAAATTACTTCGGCTACCGTAAATCACTCCCACCTATCCCTTACCACAACAAACCAAACCATATCATCTTAAAATTACAAAAAAAGGTGTACAAATCATAACAAACTATGCCAGACTCACCTAAATTACTTCGGCTACTTTAAATCATCACCAACTAACCCTTACCACAACAAACTAAACCCAATCACTTTTAAATTACAAAAAAATGCTAGTAACCATGGCAAACTATGCCAAACTCACCTAAATTACTTCGGCTACCATAAATCATCACCAACTAACCCTTACCACAACAAACTAAACCCAATCAATTTTAAATTACAAAAAAATGCTACTAACCATAGCAAACTATGCCAAACTCACCTAAATTACTTCGGCTATCAAAAATCACCCCCAACTACACTTTACAGCAGCAAACTAAGCCCAATCACTTTCAAATTACAAAAAAATGCTAAAAATCATAACAAACTATACCAGAATCACCTAAATTACTTCGGCTACCGTAAATCACCCCCAACTATCCCTTACCACAACAAACCAAACCATATCATTTTAGAATTACAAAAAAAGGTGTACAAATCATAACAAACTATGCCAGACTCACCTAAATTACTTCGGCTACTCTAAATCATCACCAACTAACCTTTACCACAACAAACTAAACCCAATCACTTTTAAATTACAAAAAAAATGCTACTAACCATAGCAAACTATGCTAAACTCACCTAAATTACTTCGGCTACCATAAATCATCACCAACTAACCCTTACCACAACAAACTAAACCCAATCACATTTAAATTACAAAAAAATGCTACTAACCTTAGCAAACTATGCCAAACTCACCTAAATTACTTCGGCTATCAAAAATCACCCCCAACTACACTTTACAGAAACGAACTAAGCCCAATCACTTTAAAATTACAAAAAAATGCTAAAAATCATAACAAACTATACCAGAATCACCTAAATTACTTCGGCTACCGTAAATCACTCCCACCTATCCCTTACCACAACAAACCAAACCATATCATCTTAAAATTACAAAAAAAGGTGTACAAATCATAACAAACTATGCCAGACTCACCTAAATTACTTCGGCTACTTTAAATCAACACCAACTAACCCTTACCACAATAAACTAAACCCAATCACTTTTAAATTACAAAAAAATGCTAGTAACCATGGCAAGCTATGCCAAACTCACCTAAATTACTTCGGCTAATTTATTGCTCTGTTTTCAGAGTATTTCGGCAAATGATGTTGGGGGGCCTTCCCCAATAAAAAATTTACACAACCCGAAAATTGAAAAAAATAAATAAAAGGGGGTCAAGATTATGGCAGCCGGTGTCGACTGCCCCGCGGTGGACCGAAACACAAGACAATAAGACTCTAAGGGTCAGTATTGGTGGTTACAGAGTCTAAGTCCACAAGTATATAAGGATGATATTCAGGACTTAGACTCTGTAACCACCAGTAAAGACAACACAAGATGGAATTATAATAGTAGAGATTGATTGCTTATCTGCGAATCGGTCGATCATCACCAACTAACCCTTACCACAACAAACTAAACCCAATCACTTTTAAATTACAAAAAAAAGCTACTAACCATAGCAAACTCTGCCAAACTCACCTAAATTACTTCGGCTATCAAAAATCACACCCAACTACACTTTACAGCAAGAAACTAAGCTCAATCACTTTCAAATTACAAAAAAATGCTAAAAATCATAACAAACTATACCAGAATCACCTAAATTACTTCGGCTACCGTAAATCACCCCCAACTATCTCTTACCACAACAAACCAAACCATATCATCTTAAAATTACGAAAAAAGGTTTATAAATCATAACAAACTATGCCAGACTCACCTAAATTACTTCGGCTATTCTAAATCATCACCAACTAACCCTTACCACAACAAACTAAACCCAATCACTTTTAAATTACAAAAAAATGCTACTAACCATAGCAAACTATGCCAAACTCACCTAAATTACTTCGTCTATCAAAAATCACCCCCAACTACACTTTACAGCAGCAAACTAAGCCCAATCACTTTAAAATTACAAAAAAATGCTAAAAATTATAACAAACTATACCAGAATCACCTAAATTACTTCGGCTAACGTAAATCACCCCCAACTATCCCTTACCATAACAAACCAAACCATATCATCTTAAAATTACAAAAAAAGGTGTACAAATCATAACAAACTATGCCAGACTCACCTAAATTACTTCGGCTACTCTAAATCATCACCAACTATCCCTTACCACAACAAACTAAACCCAATCACTTTTAAACTACAAAAAAATGCTACTAACCATAGCAAACTATGCCAAACTCACCTAAATTACTTCGGCTACCATAAATCATCACCAACTAACCCTTACCACAACAAACTAAACCCAATCACTTTTAAATTACATAAAAATGCTACTAACCATAGCAAACTATGCCAAACTCACCTAAATTACTTCGTCTATCAAAAATCACCCCCAACTACACTTTACAGCAACAAACTAAGCCCAATCAATTTAAAATTACAAAAAAATGCTAAAAATCATAACAAACTATACCAGAATCACCTAAATTACTTCGGCTACCGTAAATCACCCCCAACTATCCCTTACCACAACAAACCAAACCATATCATTTTAGAATTACAAAAAAAGGTGTACAAATCATAACAAACTATGCCAGACTCACCTAAATTACTTCGGCTACTCTAAATCATCACCAACTAACCCTTACCACAACAAACTAAACCCAATCACTTTTAAATTACAAAAAAATGCTACTAACCATAGCAAACTATGCCGAACTCACCTAAATTACTTCGGCTACCATAAATCATCACCAACTAACCCTTACCAAAACAAACTAAACCCAATCACTTTTAAATTACAAAAAAATGCTACTAACCATAGCAAACTATGCCAAACTCACCTAAATTACTTCGTCTATCAAAAATCACCCCCAACTACACTATACAGCAACAAACTAAGCCCAATCACTTTAAAATTATAAAAAAAAAATGCTAAAAATCATAACAAACTATACCAGAATCACCTAAATTACTTCGGCTACCGTAAATCACCCCCAACTATCCCTTAGTATAACAAACCAAACCATATCATCTTAAAATTACAAAAAAAGGTGTACAAATCATAACAGACTATGCCAGACTCACCTAAATTACTTCGGCTACTCTAAATCATCACCAACTAACACTTACCACAACAAACTAGACCCAATCACATTTAAATTACAAAAAAATGCTAGTAACCATAGCAAACTATGCCAGACTCACCTAAATTACTTCGGCTATCAAAAATCACCCCCAACTACACTTTACAGCAACAAACTATGCCCAATCACTTTAAAATTACAAAAAAATGCTAAAAATCATAACAAACTATACCAGAATCACCTAAATTACTTCGGCTATCGTAAATCACCCCCAACTCTCCCTTACCACAACAAACCAAACCATATAATCTTAAAATTACAAAAAAAGGTGTACAAATCATAACAAACTATGCCAGACTCATCTAAATTACTTCGGCTACTCTAAATCATCACCAACTAACCCTTACCACAACAAACTATACCCAATCAATTTTAAATTACAAAAAAATGCTACTAACCATAGCAAACTATGCCAAACTCACCTAAATTACTTCGGCTACCATAAATCATCACCAACTAACCCTTACTACAACAAACTAAACCCAATCACTTTTAAATTACAAAAAAATGCTAGTAACCATAGCAAACTATGCCAAACTCACCATAAATCATCACCAACTAACCCTTACCACAACAAACTAAACCCAATCACTTTTAAATTACAAAAAAATGCTACTAACCATAGCAAACTATGCCAAACTCACCTAAATTACTTCGGCTATCAAAAATCACTCCCAACTACACTTTACAGCAACAAACTAAGCCCAATCACTTTAAAATTACAAAAAAATGCTAAAAATCATAACAAACTATACCAGAATCACCTAAATTACTTCGGCTATCGTAAATCACCCCCAGCTATCCCTTACCACAACAAACCAAACCATATAATCTTAAAATTACAAAAAAAGGTGTACAAATCATAACAAACTATGCCAGACTCATCTAAATTACTTCGGCTACTCTAACTCATCACCAACTAACCCTTACCACAACAAACTAAACCCAATCAATTTTAAATTACAAAAAAATGCTACTAACCATAGCAAACTATGCCAAACTTATCTAAATTACTTCGGCTACCATAAATCATCACCAACTAACCCTTACTACAACAAACTAAACCCAATCACTTTTAAATTACAAAAAAATGCTACTAACCATAGCAAACTATGCCAAACTCATCTAAATTACTTCGGCTATCAAAAACCACCCCCAACTACACTTTACAGCAACAAACTAAGCCCAATCACTTTAAAATTACAAAAAAATGCTAAAAATCATAACAAACTATACCAGAATTACCTAAATTACTTCGGCTACCGTAAATCACCCCCAACTATCCCTTTCCACAACAAACCAAACCATATCATTTTAAAATTACAAAAAAAGGTGTACAAATCATAACAAACTATGCGAGACTCACCTAAATTACTTCGGCTACTCTAAATCATCACCAACTAACCTTTACCACAACAAACTAAACCCAATCACTTTTAAATTACAAAAAAATGCTACTAACCATAGCAAACTATGCCAAACTCACCTAAATTACTTCGGCTATCAAAAATCACTTCCAACTACACTTTACAGCAACAAACTAAGCCCAATCACTTTAAAGTTACAAAAAATGCTAAAAATCATAACAAACTATACCAGAATCACCTAAATTACTTCGGCTACCGTAAATCACCCCCAATTATCCCTTACCACAACAAACCAAACCATATCATCTTAAAATTACAAAAAAAGGTGTACAAATCATAACAAAATATGCCAGACTCACCTAAATTACTTCGGCTACTCTAAATCATCACCAACTAACCCTTACCACAACAAACTAAACCCAATCACTTTTAAATTACAAAAAAATGCTACTAACCATAGCAAACTATGCCAAACTCACCTAAATTACTTCGGCTACCATAAATCATCACCAACTAACCCTTACCAAAACAAACTAAACCCAATCACTTTTAAATTACTAAAAAATGCTACTAACCATAGCAAACTATGCCAAACTCACCTAAATTACTTCGTCTATCAAAAATCACCCACAACTACACTTTACAGCAACAAACTAAGCCCAATCACTTTAAAATTACAAAAAAATGCTAAAAATCATAACACACTATACCAGAATCACCTAAATTACTTCGGCTACCGTAAATCACCCCCAACTATCCCTTACCATAACAAACCAAACCATATCATCTTAAAATTACAAAAAAAGGTGTACAAATCATAACAAACTATGCCAGACTCACCTAAATTACTTCGGCTACTCTAAATCATCACCAACTAACCCTTACCACAACAAACTAGACCCAATCACTTTTAAATTACCAAAAAATGCTAGTAACCATAGCAAACTATGCCAGGCTCACCTAAATTACATCGGCTACCATAAATCATCACCAACTAACCCTTACCACAACAAACTAAACCCAATCACTTTTAAATTACAAAAAAATGCTGCTAACCATAGCAAACTATGCCAAACTCACCTAAATTACTTCGGCTATCAAAAATCACCCCCAACTACACTTTACAGCAACAAACTAAGCCCAATCACTTTAAAATTACAAAAAAATGCTAAAAATTATAACAAACTATACCAGAATCACCTCAATTACTTCGGCTATCGTAAATCACCCCCAACTATCCCTTTTCACAACAAACCAAGCCATATAATCTTAAAATTACAAAAAAAGGTGTACAAATCATAACAAATTATGCCAGACTCACCTAAATTACTTCGGCTACTCTAAACCATCACCAACTAACCCTTACCACAACAAACTAAACCCAATCACGTTTAAATTACAAAAAAATGCTAGTAACCGTAGCAAACTATGCCAAACTCACCTGAATTACTTCGGCTACCATAAATCATCACCAACTAACCCTTACCACAACAAACTAAACCCAATCACTTTTAAATTACAAAAAAATGCTACTAACCATAGCTAACTATGCCAAACTCACCTAAATTACTTCGGCTATCAAAAATCACCCCCAACTACACTTTACAGCAACAAACTAAGCTCAATCACTTTAAAATTACAAAAAATGCTAAAAATCATAACAAACTATACCAGAATCATTTAAATTACTTCGGCTACCGTAAATCACCCCCAACTATCCCTTACCACAACAAGCCAAACCATATCATCTTAAAATTACAAAAAAAGGTGTACAAATCATAACAAACTATGCCAGACTCACCTAAATTACTTCGGCTACTCTTAATCATCACCAACTAACCCTTACCACAACAAACTAAACCCAATCACTTTTAAACTACAAAAAAATGCTACTAACCATAGCAAACTATGCCAAACTGACCTAAATTACTTCGGCTACCATAAATCATCACCAACTAACCCTTACCACAACAAACTAAACCCAATCACTTTTAAATTACAAAAAAATGCTACTAACCATATCAAACTATGCCAAACTCACCTAAATTACTTCGTCTATCAAAAATCACCCCCAACTACACTTTACAGCAACAAACTAAGCCCAATCAATTTAAAACTACAAAAAAATGCTAAAAATCATAACAAACTACACCAGAATCACCTAAATTACTTCGGCTACCGTAAATCACCCCCAACTATCCCTTACCACAACAAACCAAAGCATAACATCTTAAAATTACAAAAAAAGGTGTACAAATCATAACAAACTATGCCAGACTCACCTAAATTACTTCGGCTACTCTAAATCATCACCAACTAACCTTTACCACAACAAACTAAACCCAATCACTTTTAAATTACAAAAAAATGCTACTAACCATAGCAAACTATGCCAAACTCACCTAAATTACTTCGGCTACCATAAATCATCACCAACTAACCCTTACCAAAACAAACTAAACCCAATCACTTTTAAATTACAAAAAAATGCTACTAACCATAGCAAACTATGCCAAACTCACCTAAATTACTTCGGCTATCAAAAATCACCCCCAACTACACTTTACAGCAACAAACTAAGCCCAATCACTTTAAAATTCCAAAAAATGCTAAAAATCATAACAAACTATACCAGAATCACCTAAATTACTTCGGCTACTCTAAATCATCACCAACTAACCCTTACCACAACAAACTAGACCCAATCACTTTTAAATTACAAAAAAATGCTAGTAACCATAGCAACCTATGCCAGACTCATCTAAATTACTTCGGCTACTCTAAATCATCACCAACTAACCCTTACCACAACAAACTAAACCCAATCACGTTTAAATTACAAAAAAATGCTAGTAACCATAGAAAACTATGCCAAACTCACCTGAATTACTTCGGCTACCATAAATCATCACCAACTACAGTTTACAGCAACAAACTAAGCCCAATCACTTTAAAATTACAAAAAAATGCTAAAAATCATAACAAACTATACCAGAATCACCTAAATTACTTCGGCTACCGTAAATCACCCTCAACTATCCCTTTCCACAACAAACCAAACCATATCATCTTAAAATTACAAAAAAAGTTGTACAAATCATAACAAACTATGCCAGACTCACCTAAATTACTTCGGCTACTATAAATCATCACCAACTAACCCTTACCGCCACAAACTAAACCCAATCACTTTTAAAATACAAAAAAATGCTACTAACCATAGCAAACTATGCCAAACTCACCTAAATTACTTCGGCTACCATAAATCATCACCAACTAACCCTTACCACAACAAACTAAACCCAATCACTTTAAAATTACAAAAAAATGCTACTAACCATAGCAAACTATGCCAAACTCACCTAAATTACTTCGGCTATCAAAAATCATCCCCAACTACACTTTACAGCAACAAACTAAGCCCAATCACTTTAAAATTACAAAAAAATTTTAAAAATCATAACAAACTATACCAGAATCACCTAAATTACTTCGGCTACCGTAAATCACCCTCAAATATCCCTTTCCACAACAAACCAAACCATATCATCTTAAAATTACAAAAAAAGTTGTACAAATCATAACAAACTATGCCAGACTCACCTAAATTACTTCGGCTACTCTAAATCATCACCAACTAACCCTTACCGCAACAAACTAAACCCAATCACTTTTAAAATACAAAAAAATGCTACTAACCATAGCAAACTATGCCAAACTCATCTAAATTACTTCGGCTACCATAAATCATCACCAACTAACCCTTACCACAACAAACTAAACCCAATCACTTTTAAATTACAAAAAAATGCTACTAACCATAGCAAATTATGCCAAACTAAATTACTTCGGCTACCATAAATCATCACCAACTAACCCTTACCACAACAAACTAAACCCAATCATTTTTAAATTACAAAAAAATGCTACAACAAACTAAACCCAATCACTTTTAAATTACAAAAAAATGCTACTAACCATAGCAAACTATGCCAAACTCACATAAATTACTTCGGCTACCATAAATCATCACCAACTAACCCTTACCACAACAAACTAAACCCAATCACTTTTAAATTACAAAAAAATGCTAAAAATCATAACAAACTATACCAGAATCACCTAAATTACTTCGGCTACCGTAAATCACCCCCAACTATCCCTTACCACAACAAACCAAACCATATCATCTTAAAATTACAAAAAAAGGTGTACAAATCATAACAAACTATGCCAGACTCACCTAAATTACTTCGGCTACTCTAAATCATCACCAACTAACCCTTACCACAACAAACTAAACCCAATCACTTTTAAATTACAAAAAAAATGCTACTAACCATAGCAAAATATGCCAAACTCTCCTAAATTACTTCGGCTACCATAAATCATCACCAACTAACCCTTACCACAACAACTAAACCCAATAACTTTTAAATTACAAAAGAATGCTACTAACCATAGCAAACTATGCCAAACTCACCTAAATTACTTCGGCTATCAAAAATCACCCCCAACTACACTTTACAGCAACAAACTAAGCCCAATCATTTTAAAATTACAAAAAAATGATAAAAATTATAACAAACTTTACCCGAATCACCTAAATTACTTCTGCTGCCGTAAATCACCCCCAACTATCCCTTACCACAACAAACCAAACCATATCATCTTAAAATTACAAAAAAAGGTGTACAAATCATAACAAACTATGCCAGACTCACCTAAATTACTTCGGCTACTCTAAATCATCACCAACTAACCCTTACCACAACAAACTAAACCCAATCACTTTTAAATTACAAAAAAATGCTACTAACCATAGCAAAATATGCCAAACTCTCCTAAATTACTTCGGCTACCATAAATCATCACCAACTAACCCTTACCACAACAACTAAACCCAATAACTTTTAAATTACAAAAGAATGCTACTAACCATAGCAAACTATGCCAAACTCACCTAAATTACTTCGGCTATCAAAAATCACCCCAAACTACACTTTACAGCAACAAACTAGGCCCAATCACTTTAAAATTACAAAAAAATGCTAAAAATCATAACAAACTATACCAGAATCACCTAAATTACTTCGGCTACCGTAAATCACCCCCAACTATCCTTTACCACAACAAACCAAACCATATCATCTTAAAATTACAAAAAAAGATGTACAAATCATAACAAACTATGCCAGACTCACCTAAATTACTTCGGCTACTCTAAATCATCACCAACTAACCCTTACCACAACAAATTAAACCCAATCACTTTTAAATTACAAAAAAATGCTACTAACCATAGCAAACTATGCCAAACTCACCTAAATTACTTCGGCTACCAAAAATCATCACCAACTAACCCTTACCACAACAAACTAAACCCAATCATTTTTAAATTACAAAAAAATGCTACTAACCATAGCAAACTATGCCAAACTCACCTAAATTACTTCGGCTATCAAAAATCACACCCAACTACACTTTACAGCAACAAACTAAGCCCAATCACTTTAAAATTACAAAAAAATGCTAAAAATCATAACTAACTATACAGAATCACCTAAATTACTTCGGCTACCGTAAATTACCCCCAACTATCCCTTACCACAACAAACCAAACCATATCATCTTAAAATTACAAAAAAAGGTGTACAAATCCTAACAAACTATGCCAGACCCACTTAAATTACTTCGGCTACTCTAAATCATCACCAACTAACCCTTACCACAACAAACTAAACCCAATCACTTTTAAATTACAAAAAAATGCTACTAATCATAGCAAACAATGCCAAACTCACCTAAATTACTTCGGCTACCATAAATCATCACCAACTAACCCTTACCACAACAAACTAAACCCAATCTTTTTAAATTACAAAAAAATGCTACTAACCATAGCAAGCTATGCCAAACTCACCTAAATTACTTCGGCAATCAAAAATCACCCCCAACTACACTTTACAGCAACAAACTAAGCCCAATCACTTTAAAATTACAAAAAATGCTAAAAATCATAACAAACTATACCCGAATTACCTAAATTACCTCGGCAACCGTAAATCACCCCCAACTATCCCTTACCACAACAAACCAAACCATATCATCTTAAAATTACAAAAAAAGTTGTACAAATCATAACAAACTATGCCAGACTCACCTAAATTACTTCGGCTACTCTAAATCATCACCAACTAACCCTTACCGCAACAAACTAAACCCAATCACTTTTAAAATACAAAAAAATGCTACTAACTATAGCAAACTATGCCAAACTCACCTAAATTATTTCGGCTACCATAAATCATCACCAACTAACCCTTACCACAACAAACTAAACCCAATCACTTTTAAATTACAAAAAAATGCTACTAACCATAGCAAATTATGCCAAACTAAATTACTTCGGCTACCATAAATCATCACCAACTAACCCTTACCACAACAAACTAAACCCAATCATTTTTAAATTACAAAAAAATGCTACAACAAACTAAACCCAATCACTTTTAAATTACAAAAAAATGCTACTAACCATAGCAAAATATGCCAAACTCTCCTAAATTACTTCGGCTACCATAAATCATCACCAACTAACCCTTACCACAACAAACTAAACCCAATAACTTTTAAATTACAAAAGAATGCTACTAACCATAGCAAACTATGCCAAACTCACCTAAATTACTTCGGCTATCAAAAATCACCCCCAACTACACTTTACAGCAACAAACTAAGCCCAATCATTTTAAAATTACAAAAAAATGATAAAAATTATAACAAACTTTACCCGAATCACCTAAATTACTTCGGCTGCCGTAAATCACCCCCAACTATCCCTTACCACAACAAACCAAACCATATCATCTTAAAATTACAAAAAAAGGTGTACAAATCATAACAAACTATGCCAGACTCACCTAAATTACTTCGGCTACTCTAAATCATCACCAACTAACCCTTACCACAACAAACTAAACCCAATCACTTTTAAATTACAAAAAAATGCTACTAACCATAGCAAAATATGCCAAACTCTCCTAAATTACTTCGGCTACCATAAATCATCACCAACTAACCCTTACCACAACAACTAAACCCAATAACTTTTAAATTACAAAAGAATGCTACTAACCATAGCAAACTATGCCAAACTCACCTAAATTACTTCGGCTATCAAAAATCACCCCAAACTACACTTTACAGCAACAAACTAGGCCCAATCACTTTAAAATTACAAAAAAATGCTAAAAATCATAACAAACTATACCAGAATCACCTAAATTACTTCGGCTACCGTAAATCACCCCCAACTATCCCTTACCACAACAAACCAAACCATATCATCTTAAAATTACAAAAAAAGATGTACAAATCATAACAAACTATGCCAGACTCACCTAAATTACTTCGGCTACTCTAAATCATCACCAACTAACCCTTACCACAACAAATTAAACCCAATCACTTTTAAATTACAAAAAAATGCTACTAACCATAGCAAACTATGCCAAACTCACCTAAATTACTTCGGCTACCAAAAATCATCACCAACTAACCCTTACGACAACAAACTAAACCCAATCATTTTTAAATTACAAAAAAATGTTACTAACCATAGCAAACTATGCCAAACTCACCTAAATTACTTCGGCTATCAAAAATCACACCCAACTACACTTTACAGCAACAAACTAAGCCCAATCACTTTAAAATTACAAAAAAATGCTAAAAATCATAACTAACTATACAGAATCACCTAAATTACTTCGGCTACCGTAAATTACCCCCAACTATCCCTTACCACAACAAACCAAACCATATCATCTTAAAATTACAAAAAAAGGTGTACAAATCCTAACAAACTATGCCAGACCCACTTAAATTACTTCGGCTACTCTAAATCATCACCAACTAACCCTTACCACAACAAACTAAACCCAATCACTTTTAAATTACAAAAAAATGCTACTAATCATAGCAAACAATGCCAAACTCACCTAAATTACTTCGGCTACCATAAATCATCACCAACTAACCCTTACCACAACAAACTAAACCCAATCTTTTTAAATTACAAAAAAATGCTACTAACCATAGCAAGCTATGCCAAACTCACCTAAATTACTTCGGCAATCAAAAATCACCCCCAACTACACTTTACAGCAACAAACTAAGCCCAATCGCTTTAAAATTACAAAAAATGCTAAAAATCATAACAAACTATACCCGAATTACCTAAATTACTTCGGCAACCGTAAATCACCCCCAACTATCCCTTACCACAACAAACCAAACCATATCATCTTAAAATTACAAAAAAAGTTGTACAAATCATAACAAACTATGCCAGACTCACCTAAATTACTTCGGCTACTCTAAATCATCACCAACTAACCCTTACCGCAACAAACTAAACCCAATCACTTTTAAAATACAAAAAAATGCTACTAACTATAGCAAACTATGCCAAACTCACCTAAATTATTTCGGCTACCATAAATCATCACCAACTAACCCTTACCACAACAAACTAAACCCAATCACTTTTAAATTACAAAAAAATGCTACTAACCATAGCAAATTATGCCAAACTAAATTACTTCGGCTACCATAAATCATCACCAACTAACCCTTACCACAACAAACTAAACCCAATCATTTTTAAATTACAAAAAAATGCTACAACAAACTAAACCCAATCACTTTTAAATTACAAAAAAATGCTACTAACCATAGCAAACTATGCCAAACTCACATAAATTACTTCGGCTACCATAAATCATCACCAACTAACCCTTACCACAACAAACTAAACCCAATCATTTTTAAATTACAAAAAAATGCTACAACAAACTAAACCCAATCACTTTTAAATTACAAAAAAATGCTAGTAACCATAGCAAACTATGCCAAACTCACCTAAATTAGTTCGGCTACCATAAATCATCACCAACTAACCCTTACCACAACAAACCAAACCATATCATCTTAAAATAACAAAAAAAGGTGTACAAATCATAACAAACTATGCCAGACTCACCTAAATTACATCAGCTACTCTAAATCATCACCAACTAACCCTTACCACAACAAACTAAACCCAATCACTTTTAAATTACAAAAAAATGCTAGTAACCATAGCAAACTATGCCAAACTCACCTAAATTACTTCGGCTATCAAAAATCACCCCCAACTACACCTTACAGCAACAAACTAAGCCCAATAACTTTAAAATTACAAAAAAATGCTAAAAATCATAACAAACCATACCAGAAACACCTAAATTACTTCAGCTACCGTAAATCACCCCCAACTATCCCTTACCACAACAAACCAAACCATATCATCTTAAAATTACAAAAAAGATGTACAAATCATAACAAACTATGCCAGAATCACCTAAATTACTTCGGCTACTCTAAATCATCACCAACTAACTCTTACCACAACAAACTAAACCCAATCAGTTTTAAATTACAAAAAAATGCTAGTAACCATAGCAAACTATGCCAAACTCACCTAAATTACTTCGGCTGCCATAAATCATCACCAACTAACCCATACCACAACAAACTAAACCCAATCACTTTTAAATTACAAAAAAATGCTAAAAATCATAACAAACTATACCAGAATCACCTAAATTACTTCGGCTACCGTATATCACCCCAAACTATCCCTTACCACAACAAACCAAACCATATCATCTTAAAATTACAAAAAAAGGTGTACAAATCATATCAAACTATGCCAGACTCACCTAAATTACTTCGGCTACTCTAAATCATCACCAACTAACCCTTACCACAACAAACTAAACCTAATCACTTTTAAATTACAAAAAATGCTAGTAACCACAGCAAACTATGCCAAACTCACCTAAATAACTTTTTCTACCATAAATCATCACCAACTATCCCTTACCACAACAAACTAAACCCAATCACTTTTAAATTACAAAAAAATGCTAAAAATCATAACAAACTATACCAGAATTACCTAAATTACTTCGGCTACCGTAAATCACCCCCAACTATCCCTTACCACAACAAACCAAACCATATCATCATAAAATTTCAAAAAAAGGTGTACAAATCATAACAAACTATGCCAGACTCACCTAAATTACTTCGGCTACTCTAAATCATCACCAACTAACCCTTACCACAACAAACTAAACCCAATCACTTTTAAAATACAAAAAAATGCTACTAACTATAGCAAACTATGCCAAACTCACCTAAATTACTTCGGCTATCAAAAATCACCCCCAACTACACTTTACAGCAACAAACTAAGCCCAATAACTTTAAAATTACAAAAAAATGCTAAAAATCATAACAAACCATACCAGAATCACCTAAATTACTTCGGCTACCGTAAATCACCCCCAACTATCCCATACCACAACAAACCAAACCATATCATCTTAAAATTACAAAAAAGGTGTACAAATCATAACAAACTATGCCAGACTCACCTAAATTACTTCGGCTACTCTAAATCATCACCAACTAACCCTTACCACAACAAACTAAACCCAATCAGTTTTAAATTACTAAAAAATGCTAGTAACCATAGCAAACTATGCCAAACTCACCTAAATTACTTCGACTACCATAAATCATCACCAACTAACCCTTACCACAACAAACCAAACCCAACCACTTTTAAATTACAAAAAAATGCTAAAAATCATAACAAACTATACCAGAATCACCTAAATTACTTCGGCTACCGTAAATCACCCCTAACTATCCCTTACCACAACAAACCAAACCATATCATCTTAAAATTACAAAAAAGGTGTACAAATCATAACAAACTATGCCAGACTCACCTAAATTACTTCGGCTACTCTAAATCATCACCAACTAACCGTTACCACAACAAACTAAACCCAATCACTTTTAAATTACAAAAAAATGCTAGTAACCATAGCAAACTAGGCCAAACTCACCTAAATTAGTTCGGCTACCATAAATCATCACCAACTAACCCTTACCACAACAAACTAAACCCAATCACTTTTAAATTACAAAAAAATGCTAAAAATCATAACAAACTATACCAGAATCACCTAAATTACTTCGGCTACCGTAAATCACCCCCAACTATCCCTTACCACAACAAACCAAACCATATCATCTCAAAATTACAAAAAAAGGTGTACAAATCATAACAAACTATGCCAGACTCACCTAAATTATTTCCGCTACTCTAAATCATCACCAACTAACCGTTACCACAACAAACTAAACCCAATCACTTTTAAATTACAAAAAAATGCTAGTAACCATAGCAAACTATGCCAAACTCACCTAAATTACTTCGGCTACCATAAATCATCACCAAATAACCCTTACCACAATAAACTAAACCCAATCACTTTTAAAATACAAAAAAATGCTACTAACCATAGCAAACTATGCCAAACTCACCTAAATTACTTCGGCTATCAAAAATCACCCCCAACTACACTTTACAGCAACAAACTAAGCCCAATAACTTTAAAATTACAAAAAAATGCTAAAAATCATAACAAACTATACCAGAATCACCTAAATTACTTCGGCTACCGTAAATCACCCCCAACTATCCCTTACCACAACAAACCAAACCATATCATCTTAAAATTACAAAACAGGTGTACAAATCATAACAAACTATGCCAGACTCACCTAAATTACTTCGGCTACTCTAAATCATCACCAACTAACCCTTACCACAACAAACTAAACCCAATCAGTTTTAAATAAAAAAAAATGCTAGTAACCATAGCAAACTATGCCAAACTCACCTAAATTACTTCGGCTACCATAAATCATCACCAACTAACCCTTACCACAACAAACTAAACCCAATCACTTTTAAATTACAAAAAAATGCTAAAAATCATAACAAACTATACCAGAATCACCTAAATTACTTCGGCTACCGTAAATCACCCCCAACTATCCCTTACCACAACAAACCAAACCATATCATCTTAAAATTACAAAAAAAGGTGTACAAATCATAACAAACTATGCCAGACTCACCTAAATTACTTCGGCTAATCTAAATCATCACCAACTATCCCTTACCACAACAAACTAAACCCAATCACTTTTAAATTACAAAAAAATGCTAGTAACCATAGCAAACTATGCCAAACTCACCTAAATTACTTCGGCTACCATAAATCATCACCAAATAACCCTTACCACAACAAACTAAACCCAATCACTTTTAAAATACAAAAAAATGCTACTAAACATAGCAAACTATGCCAAACTCACCTAAATTACTTCGGCTATCAAAAATCACCCCCAACAACAGTTTACAGCAACAAACTAAGCCCAATCACTTTAAAATTACAAAAAATGCTAAAAATCATAACAAACTATACAAGAATCACCTAAATTACTTCGGCTACCGTAAATCACCCCCAACTATCCCTTACCACAACAAACCAAACCATATAATCTTAAAATTACAAAAAAGGTGTACAAATCATAACAAACTATGCCAGACTCACCTAAGTTACTTCGGCTACTCTAAATCATCACCAACTAACCCTTACCACAACAAACTAAACCCAATCACTTTTAAATTACAAAAAAATGCTAGTAACCATAGCAAACTATGCCAAACTCACCTAAATTACTTCGGCTACCATAAATCATCACCAACTAACCCTTACCACACCAAACTAAACCCAATCACTTTTAAATTACAAAAAAATGCTAAAAATCATAACAAACTATACCAGAATCACCTAAATTACTTCGGCTACCGTAAATCACCCCCAACTATCCCTTACCACAACAAACCAAACCATATCATCTTAAAATAACAAAAAAAGGTGTACAAATCATAACAAACTATGCCAGACTCACCTAAATTAAATCAGCTACTCTAAATCATCACCAACTAACCCTTACCACAACAAACTAAACCCAATCACTTTTAAATTACAAAAAAATGCTAGTAACCATAGCAAACTATGCCAAACTCACCTAAATTACTTCGGCTATCAAAAATCACCCCCAACTACACTTTACAGCAACAAACTAAGCCCAATAACTTTAAATATGAAAAAAAATGCTAAAAATCATAACAAACCATACCAGAATCACCTAAATTACTTCGGCTACCGTAAATCACCCCCAACTATCCCTTACCACAACAAACCAAACCATATCATCTTAAAATTACAAAAAAGGTGTACAAATCATAACAAACTATGCCAGACTCACCTAAATTACTTCGGCTAATCTAAATCATCACCAACTAACCCTTACCACAACAAACTAAACCCAATCAGTTTTAAATTACAAAAAAATGCTAGTAACCATAGCAAACTATGCCAAACTCACCTAAATTACTTCATCTACCATAAATCATCACCAACTAACCCTTACCACAACAAACCAAACCCAACCACTTTTAAATTACAAAAAAATGCTAAAAATCATAACAAACTATACCAGAATCACCTAAATTACTTCGGCTACCGTAAATCACCCCTAACTATCCCTTACCACAACAAACCAAACCATATCATCTTAAAATTACAAAAAAGGTGTACAAATCATAACAAACTATGCCAGACTCACCTAAATTACTTCGGCTACTCTAAATCATCACCAACTAACCGTTACCACAACAAACTAAACCCAATCACTTTTAAATTAAAAAAAATGCTAGTAACCATAGCAAACTAGGCCAAACTCACCTAAATTAGTTCGGCTACCATAAATCATCACCAACTAACCCTTACCACAACAAACTAAACCCAATCACTTTTAAATTACAAAAAAATGCTAAAAATCATAACAAACTATACCAGAATCACCTAAATAACTTCGGCTACCGTAAATCACCCCCAACTATCCCTTACCACAACAAACCAAACCATATCATCTTAAAATTACAAAAAAAGGTGTACAAATCATAACAAACTATGCCAGACTCACCTAAATTATTTCAGCTACTCTAAATCATCACCAACTAACCGTTACCACAACAAACTAAACCCAATCACTTTTAAATTACAAAAAAATGCTAGTAACCATAGCAAACTATGCCAAACTCACCTAAATTACTTCGGCTACCATAAATCATCACCAAATAACCCTTACCACAATAAACTAAACCCAATCACTTTTAAAATACAAAAAAATGCTACTAACCATAGCAAACTATGCCAAACTCACCTAAATTACTTCGGCTATCAAAAATCACACCCAACTACACTTTACAGCAACAAACTAAGCCCAATAACTTTAAAATTACAAAAAAATGCTAAAAATCATAACAAAACATACCACAAACTATACCAGAATCACCTAAATTACTTCGGCTACCGTAAATCACCCCCAACTATTCCTTACCACAACAAACTAAACCATATCATCTTAAAATTACAAAAAAGGTGTACAAATCATAACAAACTATGCCAGACTCACCTAAATTACTTCGGCTACTCTAAATCATCACCAACTAACCCTTACCACAACAAACTAAACCCAATCAGTTTTAAATTACAAAAAAATGCTAGTAACCATAGCAAACTATGCCAAACTCACCTAAATTACTTCGGCTACCATAAATCATCACCAACAAACCCTTACCACAACAAACTAAACCCAATCACTTTTAAATTACAAAAAAATGCTAAAAATCATAACAAACTATACCAGAATCACCTAAATTACTTCGGCTACCGTAAATCACCCCCAACTATCCCTTACCAAACAAACCAAACCATATCATCTTAAAATTACAAAAAAGGTGTACAAATCATAACAAACTATGCCAGACTCACCTAAATTACTTCGGCTAATCTAAATCATCACCAACTATCCCTTACCACAACAAATTAAACCCAATCACTTTTAAATTACAAAAAAATGCTAGTAACCATAGCAAACTATGCCAAACTCACCTAAATTACTTCGGCTACCATAAATCATCACCAAATAACCCTTACCACAACAAACTAAACCCAATCACTTTTAAAATACAAAAAAATGCTACTAAACATAGCAAACTAGGCCAAACTCACCTAAATTACTTCGGCTATCAAAAATCACCCCCAACAACAGTTTACAGCAACAAACTAAGCCCAATCACTTTAAAATTAAAAAAAATGCTAAAAATCATAACAAACTATACAAGAATCACCTAAATTACTTCGGCTACCGTAAATCACCCCCAACTATCCCTTACCACAACAAACCAAACCATATCATCTTAAAATTACAAAAAAAGGTGTACAAATCATATCAAACTATGCCAGACTCACCTAAGTTACTTCGGCTACTCTAAATCATCACCAACTAACCCTTACCACAACAAAACTAAACCCAATCACTTTTAAATTACAAAAAAATGCTAGTAACCATAGCAAACTATGCCAAACTCACCTAAATTACTTCGGCTACCATAAATCATCACCAAGTAAACCTTACCACAACAAACTAAACCCAATCACTTTTAAAATACAAAAAAATGCTACTAACCATAGCAGACTATGCCAAACTCACCTAAATTACTTCGGATATCAAAAATCACCCCCAACTACACTTTACAGCAACAAACTAAGCCCAATCACTTTAAAATTACAAAAAAATGCTAAAAATCATAACAAACTATACCAGAATCCCCTAAATTACTTCGGCTACCGTAAATCACCCCCAAATATCCCTTACCACAACAAACCAAACCATATCATCTTAAAATTACAAAAAAAGGTGTACAAATCATAACAAACTATGCCAGACTCACCTAAATTTCTTCGGCTACTCTAAATCATCACCAACTAACCCTTACCACAACAAACTAAACCCAATCACTTTTAAATTTCAAAAAAATGCTAGTAACCATAGCAAACTATGCCAAACTCACCTAAATTACTTCGGCTGCCATAAATCATCACCAACTAATCCTTACCACAACAAACTAAACCCAATCACTTTTAAATTACAAAAAAATGCTAAAAATCATAACAAACTATACCAGAATCACCTAAATTACTTCGGCTACCGTAAATCACCCCAAACTATCCCTTACCACAACAAACCAAACCATATCATCTTAAAATTACAAAAAAAGGTGTACAAATCATATCAAACTATGCCAGACTCACCTAAATTACTTCGGCTACACTAAATCATCACCAACTAACCCTTACCACAACAAACTAAACCCAATCACTTTTAAATTACAAAAAAATGCTAGTAACCATAGCAAACTATGCCAAACTCACCTAAATTACTTCGGCTACCATAAATCATCACCAAATAACCCTTACCACAACAAACTAAACCCAATCACATTTAAATTTCAAAAAAATGCTAAAAATCATAACAAACTATACCAGAATCATCTAAATTACTTCGGATACCGTAAATCACCCCAAACTATCCCTTACCACAACAAACCAAACCATATCATCTTAAAATTACAAAAAAAGGTGTACAAATCATATCAAACTATGCCAGACTCACCTAAATTACTTCGGCTACACTAAATCATCACCAACTAACCCTTACCACAACAAACTAAACCCAATCACTTTTAAATTACAAAAATGCTACTAACCATAGCAAACTATGTCAAACTCACCTAAATTACTTCGGCTATCAAAAATCACCCCCAACTACACTTTACAGCAACAAACTAAGCCCAATCACTTTAAAATTACAAAAAAATGCTAAAAATCATAACAAACTATACCAGAATCACCTAAATTACTTCGGCTACCGTAAATCACCTCCAACTATCTCCTACCACAACAAACCAAACTTTATCATCTTAAAATTACAAAAAAAAGTTGTACAAATCATAACAAACTATGCCAGACTCACCTAAATTACTTCGGCTACTCTAAATCATCACCAACTAACCCTTACCACAACAAACTAAACCCAATCACTTTTAAATTACAAAAAAATGCTAGTAACCATAGCAAACTATGCCAAACTCACCTAAATTACTTCGGCTACCATAAATCATCACCAACTAACCCTTACCACAACAAACTAAACCCAATCATTTTTAAATTACAAAAAAATGCTAAAAATCATAACAAACTATACCAGAATCACCTAAATTACTTCGGCTACCGTAAATCACCCCCAACTATCCCTTACCACAACAAACCAAACCATATCATCTTAAAATTACAAAAAAAGGTGTACAAATCATATCAAACTATGCCAGACTCACCTAAATTACTTCGGCTACACTAAATCATCACCAACTAACCCTTACCACAACAAACTAAACCCAATCACTTTTAAATTACAAAAATGCTACTAACCATAGCAAACTATGCCAAACTCACCTAAATTACTTCGGCTATCAAAAATCACCCCCAACTACACTTTACAGCAACAAACTAAGCCCAATAACTTTAAATATGAAAAAAAATGCTAAAAATCATAACAAACCATACCAGAATCACCTAAATTACTTCGGCTACCGTAAATCACCCCCCACTATCCCTTACCACAACAAACCAAACCATATCATCTTAAAATTACAAAAAAGGTGTACAAATCATAACAAACTATGCCAGACTCACCTAAATTACTTCGGCTACTCTAAATCATCACCAACTAACCCTTACCACAACAAACTAAACCCAATCAGTTTTAAATTACAAAAAAATGCTAGTAACCATAGCAAACTATGCCAAACTCACCTAAATTACTTCGGCTACCATAAATCATCACCAACTAACCCTTACCACAACAAACTAAACCCAACCACTTTTAAATTACAAAAAAATGCTAAAAATCATAACAAACTATACCAGAAGCACCTAAATTACTTCGGCTACCGTAAATCACCCCCAACTATCCCTTACCACAACAAACCAAACCATATCATCTTAAAATTACAAAAAAGGTGTACAAATCATAACAAACTATGCCAGACTCACCTAAATTACTTCGGCTACTCTAAATCATCACCAACTAACCGTTACCACAACAAACTAAACCCAATCACTTTTAAATTACAAAAAAATGCTAGTAACCATAGCAAACTATGCCAAACTCATCTAAATTAGTTCGGCTACCATAAATCATCACCAACTAACCCTTACCACAACAAACTAAACCCAATCACTTTTAAATTACAAAAAAATGCTAAAAATCATAACAAACTATTCCAGAATCACCTAAATTACTTCGGCTACCGTAAATCACCCCCAACTATCCCTTACCACAACAAACCAAACCATATCATCTTAAAATTACAAAAAAAGGTGTACAAATCATAACAAACTATGCCAGACTCACCTAAATTATTTCAGCTACTCTAAATCATCACCAACTAACCGTTACCACAACAAACTAAACCCAATCATTTTTAAATTACAAAAAAATGCTAGTAACCATAGCAAACTATGCCAAACTCACCTAAATTACTTCGGCAACCATAAATCATCACCAAATAACCCTTACCACAATAAACTAAACCCAGTCACTTTTAAAATACAAAAAAATGCTACTAACCATAGCAAACTATGCCAAACTCACCTAAATTACTTCGGCTATCAAAAATCACCCCCAACTACACTTTACAGCAACAAACTAAGCCCAGTAACTTTAAAATTACAAAAAAATGCTAAAAATCATAACAAACTATACCAGAATCACCTAAATTACTTCGGCTAATCTAAATCATCACCAACTATCCCTTACCACAACAAACTAAACCCAATCACTTTTAAATTACAAAAAAATGCTAGAAACCATAGCAAACTATGCCAAACTCACCTAAATTACTTCGGCTACCATAAATCATCACCAAATAACCCTTACCACAACAAACTAAACCCAATCACTTTTAAAATACAAAAAAATGCTACTAACCATAGCAAACTATGCCAAACTCACCTAAATTACTTCGGCTATCAAAAATCACCCCCAACAACAGTTTACAGCAACAAACTAAGCCCAATCACTTTAAAATTACAAAAAAATGCTAAAAATCATAACAAACCATACCAGAATCACCTAAATTACTTCGGCTACCGTAAATCACCCCCAACTATCCCTTGCCACAACAAACCAAACCATATCATCTTAAAATTACAAAAAAGGTGTACAAATCATAACAAACTATGCCAGACTCACCTAAATTACTTCGGCTAATCTAAATCATCACCAACTAACCCTTACCACAACAAACTAAACCCAATCAGTTTTAAATTACAAAAAAATGCTAGTAACCATAGCAAACTATGCCAAACTCACCTAAATTACTTCATCTACCATAAATCATCACCAACTAACCCTTACCACAACAAACCAAACCCAACCACTTTTAAATTACAAAAAAATGCTAAAAATCATAACAAACTATACCAGAATCACCTAAATTACTTCGGCTACCGTAAATCACCCCTAACTATCCCTTACCACAACAAACCAAACCATATCATCTTAAAATTACAAAAAAGGTGTACAAATCATAACAAACTATGCCAGACTCACCTAAATTACTTCGGCTACTCTAAATCATCACCAACTAACCGTTACCACAACAAACTAAACCCAATCACTTTTAAATTAAAAAAAATGCTAGTAACCATAGCAAACTAGGCCAAACTCACCTAAATTAGTTCGGCTACCATAAATCATCACCAACTAACCCTTACCACAACAAACTAAACCCAATCACTTTTAAATTACAAAAAAATGCTAAAAATCATAACAAACTATACCAGAATCACCTAAATAACTTCGGCTACCGTAAATCACCCCCAACTATCCCTTACCACAACAAACCAAACCATATCATCTTAAAATTACAAAAAAAGGTGTACAAATCATAACAAACTATGCCAGACTCACCTAAATTATTTCAGCTACTCTAAATCATCACCAACTAACCGTTACCACAACAAACTAAACCCAATCACTTTTAAATTACAAAAAAATGCTAGTAACCATAGCAAACTATGCCAAACTCACCTAAATTACTTCGGCTACCATAAATCATCACCAAATAACCCTTACCTCAATAAACTAAACCCAATCACTTTTAAAATACAAAAAAATGCTACTAACCATAGCAAACTATGCCAAACTCACCTAAATTACTTCGGCTATCAAAAATCACACCCAACTACACTTTACAGCAACAAACTAAGCCCAATAACTTTAAAATTACAAAAAAATGCTAAAAATCATAACAAACTATACCAGAATCACCTAAATTACTTCGGCTACCGTAAATCACCCCCAACTATTCCTTACCACAACAAACTAAACCATATCATCTTAAAATTACAAAAAAGGTGTACAAATCATAACAAACTATGCCAGACTCACCTAAATTACTTCGGCTACTCTAAATCATCACCAACTAACCCTTACCACAACAAACTAAACCCAATCAGTTTTAAATTACAAAAAAATGCTAGTAACCATAGCAAACTATGCCAAACTCACCTAAATTACTTCGGCTACCATAAATCATCACCAACAAACCCTTACCACAACAAACTAAACCCAATCACTTTTAAATTACAAAAAAATGCTAAAAATCATAACAAACTATACCAGAATCACCTAAATTACTTCGGCTACCGTAAATCACCCCCAACTATCCCTTACCAAACAAACCAAACCATATCATCTTAAAATTACAAAAAAGGTGTACAAATCATAACAAACTATGCCAGACTCACCTAAATTACTTCGGCTAATCTAAATCATCACCAACTATCCCTTACCACAACAAATTAAACCCAATCACTTTTAAATTACAAAAAAATGCTAGTAACCATAGCAAACTATGCCAAACTCACCTAAATTACTTCGGCTACCATAAATCATCACCAAATAACCCTTACCACAACAAACTAAACCCAATCACTTTTAAATTACAAAAAAATGCTAAAAATCATAACAAACTATACCAGAATCACCTAAATTACTTCGGCTACCGTAAATCACCCCAAACTATCCCTTACCACAACAAACCAAACCATATCATCTTAAAATTACAAAAAAAGGTGTACAAATCATATCAAACTATGCCAGACTCACCTAAATTACTTCGGCTACACTAAATCATCACCAACTAACCCTTACCACAACAAACTAAACCCAATCACTTTTAAATTACAAAAAAATGCTAGTAACCATAGCAAACTATGCCAAACTCACCTAAATTACTTCGGCTACCATAAATCATCACCAAATAACCCTTACCACAACAAACTAAACCCAATCACATTTAAATTTCAAAAAAATGCTAAAAATCATAACAAACTATACCAGAATCATCTAAATTACTTCGGATACCGTAAATCACCCCAAACTATCCCTTACCACAACAAACCAAACCATATCATCTTAAAATTACAAAAAAAGGTGTACAAATCATATCAAACTATGCCAGACTCACCTAAATTACTTCGGCTACACTAAATCATCACCAACTAACCCTTACCACAACAAACTAAACCCAATCACTTTTAAATTACAAAAATGCTACTAACCATAGCAAACTATGTCAAACTCACCTAAATTACTTCGGCTATCAAAAATCACCCCCAACTACACTTTACAGCAACAAACTAAGCCCAATCACTTTAAAATTACAAAAAAATGCTAAAAATCATAACAAACTATACCAGAATCACCTAAATTACTTCGGCTACCGTAAATCACCTCCAACTATCTCCTACCACAACAAACCAAACTTTATCATCTTAAAATTACAAAAAAAGTTGTACAAATCATAACAAACTATGCCAGACTCACCTAAATTACTTCGGCTACTCTAAATCATCACCAACTAACCCTTACCACAACAAACTAACCCCAATCACTTTTAAATTACAAAAAAATGCTAGTAACCATAGCAAACTATGCCAAACTCACCTAAATTACTTCGGCTACCATAAATCATCACCAACTAACCCTTACCACAACAAACTAAACCCAATCATTTTTAAATTACAAAAAAATGCTAAAAATCATAACAAACTATACCAGAATCACCTAAATTACTTCGGCTACCGTAAATCACCCCCAACTATCCCTTACCACAACAAACCAAACCATATCATCTTAAAATTACAAAAAAAGGTGTACAAATCATATCAAACTATGCCAGACTCACCTAAATTACTTCGGCTACACTAAATCATCACCAACTAACCCTTACCACAACAAACTAAACCCAATCACTTTTAAATTACAAAAATGCTACTAACCATAGCAAACTATGCCAAACTCACCTAAATTACTTCGGATATTAAAAATCACCCCCAACTACACTTTACAGCAGCAAACTAAGCCCAATCACTTTAAAATTACAAAAAAATGCTAAAAATCATAACAAACTATACCAGAATCACCTAAATTACTTCGGCTACCGTAAATCACCCCCAACAATCCCTTACCACAACAAACCAAACCATATCATCTTAAAATTACAAAAAAAGGTGTACAAATCATAACAAACTATGCCAGACTCACCTAAATTACTTCGGCTACCATAAATCATCACCAACTAACCCTTACCACAACAAACTAAACCCAATCACTTTTAAATTACAAAAAAATGCTAAAAATCATAACAAACTATACCAGAATCACCTAAATTACTTCGGCTACCGTAAATCACCCCCAACTATCCCTTACCACAACAAACCAAACCATATCATCTTAAAATTACAAAAAAAGGTGTACAAATCATATCAAACTATGCCAGACTCACCTAAATTACTTCGGCTACACTAAATCATCACCAACCAACCCTTACCACAACAAACTAAACCCAATCACTTTTAAATTACAAAAAAATGCTACTAACCATAGCAAACTATGCCAAACTCACCTAAATTACTTCTGCTATCAAAAATCACCCCCAACTACACTTTACAGCAACAAACTAAGCCCAATCACTTTAAAATTACAAAAAATGCTAAAAATCATAACAAACTATACCAGAATCACCTAAATTACTTCGGCTACCGTAAATCACCCCCAACAATCCCTTACCACAACAAACCAAACCATATCATCTTAAAATTACAAAAAAAGGTGTACAAATCATAACAAACTATGCCAGACTCACCTAAATTACTTCGGCTACTCTAAATCATCACCAACTAACCCTTACCACAACAAACTAAACCCAGTCACTTTTAAATTACAAAAAAATGCTAGTAACCATAGCAAACTATGCCAAACTCACCTAAATTACTTCGGCTACCATAAATCATCACCAAATAACCCTTACCACAACAAACTAAACCCAATCACTTTTAAAATACAAAAAAATGCTACTAACCATAGCAGACTATGCCAAACTCACCTAAATTACTTCGGCTATCAAAAATCACCCCCAACTACACTTTACAGCAACAAACTAAGCCCAATCACTTTAAAATTACAAAAAAATGCTAAAAATCTTAACAAACTATACCAGAATCACCTAAATTACTTCGGCTACCGTAAATCACCCCCAAATATCCCTTACCACAACAAACCAAACCATATCATCTTAAAATTACAAAAAAAGGTGTACAAATCATAACAAACTATGCCAGACTCACCTAAATTACTTCGGCTACTCTAAATCATAACCAACTAACCCTTACCACAACAAACTAAACCCAATCACTTTAAAATTTCAAAAAAATGCTAGTAACCATAGCAAACTATGCCAAACTCACCTAAATTACTTCGGCTGCCATAAATCATCACCAACTAATCCTTACCACAACAAACTAAACCCAATCACTTTTAAATTACAAAAAAATGCTAAAAATCATAACAAACTATACCAGAATCACCTAAATTACTTCGGCTACCGTAAATCACCCCAAACTATCCCTTACCACAACAAACCAAACCATATCATCTTAAAATTACAAAAAAAGGTGTACAAATCATATCAAACTATGCCAGACTCACCTAAATTACTTCGGCTACACTAAATCATCACCAACTAACCCTTACCACAACAAACTAAACCCAATCACTTTTAAATTACAAAAAAATGCTAGTAACCATAGCAAACTATGCCAAACTCACCTAAATTACTTCGGCTACCATAAATCATCACCAAATAACCCTTACCACAACAAACTAAACTCAATCACATTTAAATTTCAAAAAAATGCTAAAAATCATAACAAACTATACCAGAATCATCTAAATTACTTCGGATACCGTAAATCACCCCAAACTATCCCTTACCACAACAAACCAAACCATATCATCTTAAAATTACAAAAAAAGGTGTACAAATCATATCAAACTATGCCAGACTCACCTAAATTACTTCGGCTACACTAAATCATCACCAACTAACCCTTACCACAACAAACTAAACCCAATCACTTTTAAATTACAAAAATGCTACTAACATTAGCAAACTATGCCAAACTCACCTAAATTACTTCGGCTATCAAAAATCACCCCCAACTACACTTTACAGCAACAAACTAAGCCCAATCACTTTAAAATTACAAAAAAATGCTAAAAATCATAACAAACTATACCAGAATCACCTAAATTACTTCGGCTACCGTAAATCACCTCCAACTATCTCCTACCACAACAAACCAAACTTTATCATCTTAAAATTACAAAAAAAGTTGTACAAATCATAACAAACTACGCCAGACTCACCTAAATTACTTCGGCTACTCTAAATCATCACCAACTAACCCTTACCACAACAAACTAAACCCAATCACTTTTAAATTACAAAAAAATGCTAGTAACCATAGCAAACTATGCCAAACTCACCTAATTTACTTCGGCTACCATAAATCATCACCAACTAACCCTTACCACAACAAACTAAACCCAATCATTTTTAAATTACAAAAAAATGCTAAAAATCATAACAAACTATACCAGAATCACCTAAATTACTTCGGCTACCGTAAATCACCCCCAACTATCCCTTACCACAACAAACCAAACCATATCATCTTAAAATTACAAAAAAAGGTGTACAAATCATATCAAACTATGCCAGACTCACCTAAATTACTTCGGCTACACTAAATCATCACCAACTAACCCTTACCACAACAAACTAAACCCAATCACTTTTAAATTACAAAAATGCTACTAACCATAGCAAACTATGCCAAACTCACCTAAATTACTTCGGATATTAAAAATCACCCCCAACTACACTTTACAGCAGCAAACTAAGCCCAATCACTTTAAAATTACAAAAAAATGCTAAAAATCATAACAAACTATACCAGAATCACCTAAATTACTTCGGCTACCGTAAATCACCCCCAACAATCCCTTACCACAACAAACCAAACCATATCATCTTAAAATTACAAAAAAAGGTGTACAAATCATAACAAACTATGCCAGACTCACCTAAATTACTTCGGCTACCATAAATCATCACCAACTAACCCTTACCACAACAAACTAAACCCAATCACTTTTAAATTACAAAAAAATGCTAAAAATCATAACAAACTATACCAAAATCACCTAAATTACTTCGGCTACCGTAAATCACCCCCAACTATCCCTTACCACAACAAACCAAACCATATCATCTTAAAATTACAAAAAAAGGTGTACAAATCATATCAAACTATGCCAGACTCACCTAAATTACTTCGGATACACTAAATCATCACCAACCAACCCTTACCACAACAAACTAAACCCAATCACTTTTAAATTACAAAAAAATGCTACTAACCATAGCAAACTATGCCAAACTCACCTAAATTACTTCGGCTATCAAAAATCACCCCCAACTACACTTTACAGCAACAAACTAAGCCCAATAACTTTAAAATTACAAAAAATGCTAAAAATCATAACAAACTATACCAGAATCACCTAAATTACTTCGGCTACCGTAAATCACCCCCAACAATCCCTTACCACAACAAACCAAACCATATCATCTTAAAATTACAAAAAAAGGTGTACAAATCATAACAAACTATGCCAGACTCACCTAAATTACTTCGGCTACTCTAAATCATCACCAACTAACCCTTACCACAACAAACTAAACCCAGTCACTTTTAAATTACAAAAAAATGCTAGTAACCATAGCAAACTATGCCAAACTCACCTAAATTACTTCGGCTGCCATAAATCATCACCAACTAATCCTTACCACAACAAACTAAACCCAATCACTTTTAAATTACAAAAAAATGCTAAAAATCATAACAAACTATACCAGAATCACCTAAATTACTTCGGCTACCGTAAATCACCCCAAACTATCCCTTACCACAACAAACCAAACCATATCATCTTAAAATTACAAAAAAAGGTGTACAAATCATATCAAACTATGCCAGACTCACCTAAATTACTTCGGCTACACTAAATCATCACCAACTAACCCTTACCACAACAAACTAAACCCAATCACTTTTAAATTACAAAAAAATGCTAGTAACCATAGCAAACTATGCCAAACTCACCTAAATTACTTCGGCTACCATAAATCATCACCAAATAACCCTTACCACAACAAACTAAACTCAATCACATTTAAATTTCAAAAAAATGCTAAAAATCATAACAAACTATACCAGAATCATCTAAATTACTTCGGATACCGTAAATCACCCCAAACTATCCCTTACCACAACAAACCAAACCATATCATCTTAAAATTACAAAAAAAGGTGTACAAATCATATCAAACTATGCCAGACTCACCTAAATTACTTCGGCTACACTAAATCATCACCAACTAACCCTTACCACAACAAACTAAACCCAATCACTTTTAAATTACAAAAATGCTACTAACCATAGCAAACTATGCCAAACTCACCTAAATTACTTCGGCTATCAAAAATCACCCCCAACTACACTTTACAGCAACAAACTAAGCCCAATCACTTTAAAATTACAAAAAAATGCTAAAAATCATAACAAACTATACCAGAATCACCTAAATTACTTCGGCTACCGTAAATCACCTCCAACTATCTCCTACCACAACAAACCAAACTTTATCATCTTAAAATTACAAAAAAAGTTGTACAAATCATAACAAACTATGCCAGACTCACCTAAATTACTTCGGCTACTCTAAATCATCACCAACTAACCCTTACCACAACAAACTAAACCCAATCACTTTTAAATTACAAAAAAATGCTAGTAACCATAGCAAACTATGCCAAACTCACCTAATTTACTTCGGCTACCATAAATCATCACCAACTAACCCTTACCACAACAAACTAAACCCAATCATTTTTAAATTACAAAAAAATGCTAAAAATCATAACAAACTATACCAGAATCACCTAAATTACTTCGGCTACCGTAAATCACCCCCAACTATCCCTTACCACAACAAACCAAACCATATCATCTTAAAATTACAAAAAAAGGTGTACAAATCATATCAAACTATGCCAGACTCACCTAAATTACTTCGGCTACACTAAATCATCACCAACTAACCCTTACCACAACAAACTAAACCCAATCACTTTTAAATTACAAAAATGCTACTAACCATAGCAAACTATGCCAAACTCACCTAAATTACTTCGGATATTAAAAATCACCCCCAACTACACTTTACAGCAGCAAACTAAGCCCAATCACTTTAAAATTACAAAAAAATGCTAAAAATCATAACAAACTATACCAGAATCACCTAAATTACTTCGGCTACCGTAAATCACCCCCAACAATCCCTTACCACAACAAACCAAACCATATCATCTTAAAATTACAAAAAAAGGTGTACAAATCATAACAAACTATGCCAGACTCACCTAAATTACTTCGGCTACCATAAATCATCACCAACTAACCCTTACCACAACAAACTAAACCCAATCACTTTTAAATTACAAAAAAATGCTAAAAATCATAACAAACTATACCAGAATCACCTAAATTACTTCGGCTACCGTAAATCACCCCCAACTATCCCTTACCACAACAAACCAAACCATATCATCTTAAAATTACAAAAAAAGGTGTACAAATCATATCAAACTATGCCAGACTCACCTAAATTACTTCGGCTACACTAAATCATCACCAACCAACCCTTACCACAACAAACTAAACCCAATCACTTTTAAATTACAAAAAAATGCTACTAACCATAGCAAACTATGCCAAACTCACCTAAATTACTTCGGCTATCAAAAATCACCCCCAACTACACTTTACAGCAACAAACTAAGCCCAATCACTTTAAAATTACAAAAAATGCTAAAAATCATAACAAACTATACCAGAATCACCTAAATTACTTCGGCTACCGTAAATCACCCCCAACTATCCCTTACCACAACAAACCAAACCATATCATCTTAAAATTACAAAAAGGTGTACAAATCATAGCAAACTATGCCAGACTCACCTAAATTACTTCGGCTACTCTAAATCATCACCAACTAACCCTTACCACAACAAACTAAACCCAATCACTTTTAAATTACAAAAAAATGCTAGTAACCATAGCAAACTATGCCAAACTCACCTAAATTAGTTCGGCTACCATAAATTATCACCAACTAAACCTTACCACAACAAACTAAACCCAATCACTTTTAAATTACATAAAAATGTTAAAAATCATAACAAACTATACCAGAATCACCTAAATTACTTCGGCTACCGTAAATCACCCCCAACTATCCCTTACCACAACAATCCAAACCATATCATCTTAAAATTACAAAAAAAGGTGTACAAATCATAACAAACTAGGCCAGACTCACCTAAATTACTTCGGCTACTCAAAATCATTACCAACTAACCCTTACCACAACAAACTAAACCCAATCACTTTTAAATTACAAAAAAATGCTAGTAACCATAGCAAACTATGCCAAACTCACCTAAATTACTTCGGCTACCATAAATCATCACCAAATAACCCTTACCACAACAAACTAAACCCAATCACTTTTAAAATACAAAAAAATACTACTAACCATAGCAAACTATGCCAAACTCACCTAAATTACTTCGGCTATCAAAAATCACCCCCAACTACACTTTACAGCAACAAACTAAGCCCAATAATTTTAAAATTACAAAAAAATGCTAAAAATCATAACAAACTATACCAGAATCACCTAAATTACTTCGGCTACCGTAAATTACCCCCAACTATCCCTTACCACAACAAACCATACCATATCATCTTAAAATTACAAAAAGGTGTACAAATCATAGCAAACTATGCCAGACTCACCTAAATTACTTCGGCTACTCTAAATCATAACCAACTAACCCTTACCACAACAAACTAAACCCAATCAATTTTAAATTACAAAAAAATGCTAGTAACCATAGCAAACTATGCCAAACTCACCTAAATTACTTCGGCTACCATAAATCATCACCAACTAACCCTTACCACACCAAACTAAACCCAATCACTTTTAAATTACAAAAAAATGCTAAAAATCATAGCAAACTATACCAGAATCACCTAAATTACTTCGGCTACCGTAAATCACCCCCAACTATCCCTTACCACAACAAACCAAACCATATCATCTTAAAATTACAAAAAAAGGTGTACAAATCATATCAAACTATGCCAGACTCACCTAAGTTACTTCGGCTACTCTAAATCATCACCAACTAACCCTTACCACAACAAACTAAACCCAATCACTTTTAAATTACAAAAAAATGCTAGTAACAATAGCAAACTATGCCAAACTCACCTAAATTACTTCGGCTACCATAAATGATCATCAAATAACCCTTACCACAACAAACTACACCCAATCACTTTTAAAATACAAAAAAATTCTACTAACCATAGCAAACTATGCCAAACTCACCTAAATTACTTCGGCTATCAAAAATCACCCCAACTACACTTTACAGCAACAAACTAAGCCCAATCACTTTAAAATTACCAAAAATTCTAAAAATCATAACAAACTATACCAGAATCACCTAAATCACTTCGGCTACCGTAAATCACCCCCAACTATCCCTTACCACAACAAACCAAACCATATCATCTTAAAATTACAAAAAAAGGTGTACAAATCATAACAAACTATGCCAGACTCACCTAAATTACTTCGGCTACTCTAAATCATCACCAACTAACCCTTACCACAACAAACTAAACCCAATCACTTTTAAATTACAAAAAAATGCCAGTAACCATAGCAACCTATGCCAAACTCACCTAAATTACTTCGGCTACCATAAATCATCACCAAATAACCCTTACCACAACAAACTAAACCCAATCACTTTTAAAATAAAAAAAATGCTACTATCAATAGCAAACTATGCCAAACTCACCTAAATTACTTCGGCTATCAAAAATCACCGCCAACTACACTTTACAGCAACAAACTAAGCCCAATAACTTTAAAATTACAAAGAAATGCTAAAAATCATAACAAACTATACCAGAATCACCTAAATTACTTCGGCTACCGTAAATCACCCCAACTATCCCTTACCACAAAAAACCAAACCATATCATCTTAAAATTACAAAAAAAGGTGTACAAATCATAACAAACTATGCCAGACTCACCTAAATTACTTCGGCTACTCTAAATCATCACCAATTAACCCTTACCACAACAAACTAAACCCAATCACTTTTAAATTACAAAAAAATGCTAGTAACCATAGCAAACTATGCCAAACTCACCTAAATTACTTCTTCTACCATAAATCATCACCAACTATACCTTACCACAACAAACTAAACCCAATCACTTTTAAATTACAAAAAAATGCTAAAAATCATAACAAACTATACCAGAATCACCTATATTACTTCAGCTACCGTAAATCACCCCCAACTATCCCTTACCACAACAAACCAAACCATATCATCTTAAAATTACAAAAAAAAGGTGTACAAATCATAACAAACTATGCCAGACTCACCTAAATTACTTCGGCTACTATAAATCATCACCAACTAACCCTTACCACAACAAACTAAACCCAATCAATTTTAAATTACAAAACAATGCTAGTAACCATAGCAAACTATGCCAAACTCACCTAAATTACTTCGGCTACCATAAATCATCACCAAATAACCCTTACCACAACAAACTAAACCCAATCACTTTTAAAATACAAAAAAATGCTACTAACCATAGCAAACTATGCCAAACTCACCTAAATTACTTCGGCTATCAAAAATCACCCCCAACTACACTTTACAGCAACAAACTAAGCCCAATCACTTTAAAATTACAAAAAAATGCTAAAAATCATAACAAACTATACCAGAATCACCTAAATTACTTCGGCTACCGTAAATCACCCCCAACAATCCCTTACCACAACAAACCAAACCATATCATCTTAAAATTACAAAAAAAAGTGTACAAATCATAACAAACTATGCCAGACTCACCTAAATTACTTCGGCTACTCTAAATCATCACCAACTAACCCTTACCACAACAAACTAAACCCAATCACTTTTAAATTACAAAAAAATGCTAGTAACCATAGCAAACTATGCCAAACTCACCTAAATTACTTCGGCTACCATAAATCATCACCAACTAACCCTTACCACAACAAACTAAACCCAATCACTTTTAAATTACAAAAAAATGCTAAAAATCATAACAAACTATACCAGAATCACCTAAATTATTTCGGCAACCGTAAATCACCCCCAACTATCCCTTACCACAACAAACCAAACCATATCATCTTAAAATTACAAAAAAAGGTGTACAAATCATAACAAACTATGCCAGACTCACCTAAATTTCTTCGGCTACTCTAAATCATCACCAACTAACCCTTACCACAACAAACTAAACCCAGTCACTTTTAAATTACAAAAAAATGCTAGTAACCATAGCAAACTATGCCAAACTCACCTAAATTACTTCGGCTACCATAAATCATCACCAAATAACCCTTACCACAACAAACTAAACCCAATCACTTTTAAAATACAAAAAAATGCTACTAACCATAGCAAACTATGCCAAACTCACCTAAATTACTTCGGCTATCAAAAGTCACCCCCAACTACACTTTACAACAACAAACTAAGCCCAATCAATGTAAAATTACAAAAAAATGCTAAAAATCATAACAAACTATACCAGAATCACCTAAGTTACTTCGGCTACCGTAAATCACCCCCAACTATCCCTTACCACAACAAACCAAACCATATCATCTTAAAATTACAAAAAAAGGTGTACAAATCATATCAAACTATGCCAGACTTACCTAAATTACTTCGGCTACACTAAATCATCACCAACCAACCCTTACCACAACAAACTAAACCCAATCACTTTTAAATTACAAAAAAATGCTACTAACCATAGCAAACTATGCCAAACTCACCTAAATTACTTCGGCTATCAAAAATCACCCCCAACTACACTTTACAGCAACAAACTAAGCCCAATCACTTTAAAATTACAAAAAATGCTAAAAATCATAACAAACTATACCAGAATCACCTAAATTACTTCGGCTACCGTAAATAACCCCCAGCAATCCCTTACCACAACAAACCAAACCATATCATCTTAAAATTACAAAAAAAGGTGTACAAATCATAACAAACTATGCCAGACTCACCTAAATTACTTCGGCTACTCTAAATCATCACCAACTAACCCTTACCACAACAAACTAAACCCAGTCACTTTAAAATTACAAAAAAATGCTAGTAACCATAGCAAACTATGCCAAACTCACCTAAATTACTTCGGCTACCATAAATCATCACCAAATAACCCTTACCACAACAAACTAAACCCAATCACTTTTAAAATACAAAAAAATGCTACTAACCATACCAAACTATGCCAAACTCACCTAAATTACTTCGGCTATCAAAAGTCACCCCCAACTACACTTTACAACAACAAACTAAGCCCAATCACTTTAAAATTACAAAAAAATGCTAAAAATCATAACAAACTATACCAGAATCACCTAAATTACTTCGGCTACCGTAAATCACCCCCAACTATCCCTTACCACAACAAACCAAACCATATCATCTTAAAATTACAAAAAGGTGTACAAATCATAGCAAACTATGCCAGACTCACCTAAATTACTTCGGCTACTCTAAATCATCACCAACTAACCCTTACCACAACAAACTAAACCCAATCACTTTTAAATTACAAAAAAATGCTAGTAACCATAGCAAACTATGCCAAACTCACCTAAATTAGTTCGGCTACCATAAATTATCACCAACTAAACCTTACCACAACAAACTAAACCCAATCACTTTTAAATTACATAAAAATGCTAAAAATCATAACAAACTATACCAGAATCACCTAAATTACTTCGGCTACCGTAAATCACCCCCAACTATCCCTTACCACAACAAACCAAACCATATCATCTTAAAATTACAAAAAAAGGTGTACAAATCATAACAAACTAGGCCAGACTCACCTAAATTACTTCGGCTACTCAAAATCATTACCAACTAACCCTTACCACAACAAACTAAACCCAATCAATTTTAAAATACAAAAAAATACTACTAACCATAGCAAACTATGCCAAACTCACCTAAATTACTTCGGCTATCAAAAATCACCCCCAACTACACTTTACAGCAACAAACTAAGCCCAATGACTTTAAAATTACAAAAAAATGCTAAAAATCATAACAAACTATACCAGAATCACCTAAATTACTTCGGCTACCGTAAATTACCCCCAACTATCCCTTACCACAACAAACTAAACCATATCATCCTAAAATTACAAAAAAAAGTGTACAAATCATAACAAATTATGCCAGACTCACCTAAATTACTTCGGCTACACTAAATCATCACCAACTAAGCCTTACCACAACAAACTAAACCCAATCACTTTTAAATTACAAAAAAATGCTAGTAACCATAGCAAACTATGCCAAACTCACCTAAATTACTTCGGCTACCATAAATCATCACCAACTAACCCTTACCACACCAAACTAAACCCAATCATTTTTAAATTACAAAAATATGCTAAAAATCATAACAAACTATACCAGAATCACCTAAATTACTTCGGCTACCGTAAATCACCCCCAACTATCCCTTATCACAACAAACCAAACCATATCATCTTAAAATTACAAAAAAAGGTGTACAAATCATATCAAACTATGCCAGACTCACCTAAGTTACTTCGGCTACTCTAAATCATCACCAACTAACCCTTACCACAACAAACTAAACCCAATCACTTTTAAATTACAAAAAAATGCTAGTAACAATAGCAAACTATGCCAAACTCACCTAAATTACTTCGGCTACCATAAATCATCATCAAATAACCCTTACCACAACAAACTACACCCAATCACTTTTAAAATACAAAAAAATTCTACTAACCATAGCAAACTATGCCAAACTCACCTAAATTACTTCGGCTATCAAAAATCACCCCAACTACACTTTACAATAACAAACTAAGCCCAATCACTTTAAAATTACCAAAAATTCTAAAAATCATAACAAACTATACCAGAATCACCTAAATCACTTCGGCTACCGTAAATCACCCCCAACTATCCCTTACCACAACAAACCAAACCATATCATCTTAAAATTACAAAAAAAGGTGTACAAATCATAACAAACTATGCCAGACTCACCTAAATTACTTCGGCTACTCTAAATCATCACCAACTAACCCTTACCACAACAAACTAAACCCAATCACTTTTAAATTACAAAAAAATGCTAGTAACAATAGCAAACTATGCCAAACTCACCTAAATTACTTCGGCTACCATAAATCATCATCAAATAACCCTTACCACAACAAACTACACCCAATCACTTTTAAAATACAAAAAAATTCTACTAACCATAGCAAACTATGCCAAACTCACCTAAATTACTTCGGCTATCAAAAATCACCGCCAACTACATTTTACAGCAACAAACTAAGCCCAATAACTTTAAAATTACAAAAAAATGCTAAAAATCATAACAAACTATACCAGAATCACCTAAATTACTTCGGCTACCGTAAATCACCCCAACTATCCCTTACCACAACAAACCAAACCATATCATCTTAAAATTACAAAAAAAGATGTACAAATCATAACAAACTATGCCAGACTCACCTAAATTACTTCGGCTACTCTAAATCATCACCAATTAACCCTTACCACAACAAACTAAACCCAATCACTTTTAAATTACAAAAAAATGCTAGTAACCATAGCAAACTATGCCAAACTCACCTAAATTACTTCTTCTAAAATAAATCATCACCAACTATACCTTACCACAACAAACTAAACCCAATCACTTTTAAATTACAAAAAAATGCTAAAAATCATAACAAACTATACCAGAATCACCTATACTACTTCAGCTACCGTAAATCACCCCCAACTATCCCTTACACACAACAAACCAAACCATATCATCTTAAAATTACAAAAAAAGGTGTACAAATCATAACAAACTATGCCAGACTCACCTAAATTACTTCGGCTACTATAAATCATCACCAACTAACCCTTACCACAACAAACTAAACCCAATCAATTTTAAATTACAAAAAAATGCTAGTAACCATAGCAAACTATGCCAAACTCACCTAAATTACTTCGGCTAACATAAATCATCACCAAATATCCCTTACCACAACAAACTAAACCCAATCACTTTTAAAATACAAAAAAATGCTACTAACCATAGCAAACTATGCCAAACTCACCTAAATTACTTCGGCTATCAAAAATCACCCCCAACTACACTTTACAGCAACAAACTAAGCCCAATCACTTTAAAATTACAAAAAAATGCTAAAAATCATAACAAACTATACCAGAATCACCTAAATTACTTCGGCTACCGTAAATCACCCCCAACAATCCCTTACCACAACAAACCAAACCATATCAAGTTAAAATTACAAAAAAAAGTGTACAAATCATAACAAACTATGCCAGACTCACCTAAATTACTTCGGCTACTCTAAATCATCACCAACTAACCCTTACCACAACAAACTAAACCCAATCACTTTTAAATTACAAAAAAATGCTAGTAACCATAGCAAACTATGCCAAACTCACCTAAATTACTTCGGCTACCATAAATCATCACCAACTAACACTTACCACAACAAACTAAACCCAATCACTTTTAAATTACAAAAAAATGCTAAAAATCATAACAAACTATACCAGAATCACCTAAATTATTTCGGCAACCGTAAATCACCCCCAACTATCCCTTACCACAACAAACCAAACCATATCATCTTAAAATTACAAAAAAAGGTGTACAAATCATAACAAACTATGCCAGACTCACCTAAATTTCTTCGGCTACTCTAAATCATCACCAACTAACCCTTACCACAACAAACTAAACCCAGTCACTTTTAAATTACAAAAAAATGCTAGTAACCATAGCAAACTATGCCAAACTCACCTAAATTACTTCGGCTACCATAAATCATCACCAAATAACCCTTACCACAACAAACTAAACCCAATCACTTTTAAAATACAAAAAAATGCTACTAACCATAGCAAACTATGCCAAACTCACCTAAATTACTTCGGCTATCAAAAGTCACCCCCAACTACATTTTACAACAACAAACTAAGCCCAATCACTTTAAAATTACAAAAAAATGCTAAAAATCATAACAAACTATACCAGAATCACCTAAGTTACTTCGGCTACCGTAAATCACCCCCAACTATCCCTTACCACAACAAACCAAACCATATCATCTTAAAATTACAAAAAAAGGTGTACAAATCATATCAAACTATGCCAGACTTACCTAAATTACTTCGGCTACACTAAATCATCACCAACCAACCCTTACCACAACAAACTAAACCCAATCACTTTTAAATTACAAAAAAATGCTACTAACCATAGCAAACTATGCCAAACTCACTTAAATTACTTCGGCTATCAAAAATCACCCCCAACTACACTTTACAGCAACAAACTAAGCCCAATCACTTTAAAATTACAAAAAATGCTAAAAATCATAACAAACTATACCAGAATCACCTAAATTACTTCGGCTACCGTAAATAACCCCCAACAATCCCTTACCACAACAAACCAAACCATATCATCTTAAAATTACAAAAAAAGGTGTACAAATCATAACAAACTATGCCAGACTCACCTAAATTACTTCGGCTACTCTAAATCATCACCAAGTAACCCTTACCACAACAAACTAAACCCAGTCACTTTAAAATTACAAAAAAATGCTAGTAACCATAGCAAACTATGCCAAACTCACCTAAATTACTTCGGCTACCATAAATCATCACCAAATAACCCTTACCACAACAAACTAAACCCAATCACTTTTAAAATACAAAAAAATGCTACTAACCATACCAAACTATGCCAAACTCACCTTAATTACTTCGGCTATCAAAAGTCACCCCCAACTACACTTTACAACAACAAACTAAGCCCAATCACTTTAAAATTACAAAAAAATGCTAAAAATCATAACAAACTATACCAGAATCACCTAAATTACTTCGGCTACCGTAAATCACCCCCAACTATCCCTTACCACAACAAACCAAACCATATCATCTTAAAATTACAAAAAGGTGTACAAATCATAGCAAACTATGCCAGACTCACCTAAATTACTTCGGCTACTCTAAATCATCACCAACTAACCCTTACCACAACAAACTAAACCCAATCACTTTTAAATTACAAAAAAATGCTAGTAACCATAGCAAACTATGCCAAACTCACCTAAATTAGTTCGGCTACCATAAATTATCACCAACTAAACCTTACCACAACAAACTAAACCCAATCACTTTTAAATTACATAAAAATGCTAAAAATCATAACAAACTATACCAGAATCACCTAAATTACTTCGGCTACCGTAAATCACCCCCAACTATCCCTTACCACAACAAACCAAACCATATCATCTTAAAATTACAAAAAAAGGTGTACAAATCATAACAAACTAGGCCAGACTCACCTAAATTACTTCGGCTACTCAAAATCATTACCAACTAACCCTTACCACAACAAACTAAACCCAATCAATTTTAAATTACAAAAATATGCTAGTAACCATAGCAAACTATGCCAAACTCACCTAAATTACTTCGGCTACCATAAATCATCACCAAATAACCCTTACCACAACAAACTAAACCCAATCACTTTTAAAATACAAAAAAATACTACTAACCATAGCAAACTATGCCAAACTCACCTAAATTACTTCGGCTATCAAAAATCACCCCCAACTACACTTTACAGCAACAAACTAAGCCCAATAACTTTAAAATTACAAAAAAATGCTAAAAATCATAACAAACTATACCAGAATCACCTAAATTACTTCGGCTACCGTAAATTACCCCCAACTATCCCTTACCACAACAAACTAAACCATATCATCCTAAAATTACAAAAAAAAGTGTACAAATCATAACAAATTATGCCAGACTCACCTAAATTACTTCGGCTACACTAAATCATCACCAACTAAGCCTTACCACAACAAACTAAACCCAATCACTTTTAAATTACAAAAAAATGCTAGTAACCATAGCAAACTATGCCAAACTCACCTAAATTACTTCGGCTACCATAAATCATCACCAACTAACCCTTACCACACCAAACTATACCCAATCATTTTTAAATTACAAAAAAATGCTAAAAATCATAACAAACTATACCAGAATCACCTAAATTACTTCGGCTACCGTAAATCACCCCCAACTATCCCTTACCACAACAAACCAAACCATATCATCCTAAAATTACAAAAAAAAGTGTACAAATCATAACAAATTATGCCAGACTCACCTAAATTACTTCGGCTACACTAAATCATCACCAACTAAGCCTTACCACAACAAACTAAACCCAATCACTTTTAAATTAAAAAAAATGCTAGTAACCATAGCAAACTATGCCAAACTCACCTAAATTACTTCGGCTACCATAAATCATCACCAACTAACCCATACCACACCAAACTATACCCAATCATTTTTAAATTACAAAAAAATGCTAAAAATCATAACAAACTATGCCAGACTCACCTAAGTTACTTCGGCTACTCTAAATCATCACCAACTAACCCTTACAACAACAAACTAAACCCAATCACTTTTAAATTACAAAAAAATGCTAGTAACAATAGCAAACTATGCCAAACTCACCTAAATTACTTCGGCTACCATAAATCATCATCAAATAACCCTTACCACAACAAACTACACCCAATCACTTTTAAAATACAAAAAAATTCTACTAACCATAGCAAACTATGCCAAACTCACCTAAATTACTTCGGCTATCAAAAATCACCCCAACTACACTTTACAATAACAAACTAAGCCCAATCACTTTAAAATTACCAAAAATTCTAAAAATCATAACAAACTATACCAGAATCACCTAAATCACTTCGGCTACCGTAAATCACCCCCAACTATCCCTTACCACAACAAACCAAACCATATCATCTTAAAATTACAAAAAAAGGTGTACAAATCATAACAAACTATGCCAGACTCACCTAAATTACTTCGGCTACTCTAAATCATCACCAACTAACCCTTACCACAACAAACTAAACCCAATCACTTTTAAATTACAAAAAAATGCTAGTAACCATAGCAAACTATGCCAAACTCACCTAAATTACTTCGGCTACCATAAATCATCACCAAATAACCCTTACCACAACAAACTAAACCCAATCACTTTTAAAATAAAAAAAATGCTACTATCCATAGCAAACTATGCCAAACTCACCTAAATTACTTCGGCTATCAAAAATCACCGCCAACTACACTTTGCAGCAACAAACTAAGCCCAATAACTTTATAATTACAAAAAAATGCTAAAAATCATAACAAACTATACCAGAATCACCTAAATTACTTCGGCTACCGTAAATCACCCCAACTATCCCTTACCACAACAAACCAAACCATATCATCTTAAAATTACAAAAAAAGGTGTACAAATCATAACAAACTATGCCAGACTCACCTAAATTACTTCGGCTACTCTAAATCATCACCAATTAACCCTTACCACAACAAACTAAACCCAATCACTTTTAAATTACAAAAAAATGCTAGTAACCATAGCAAACTATGCCAAACTCACCTAAATTACTTCTTCTACCATAAATCATCACCAACTATACCTTACCACAACAAAGTAAACCCAATCACTTTTAAATTACAAAAAAATGCTAAAAATCATAACAAACTATACCAGAATCACCTATATTACTTCAGCTACCGTAAATCACCCCCAACTATCCCTTACCACAACAAACCAAACGATATCATCTTAAAATTACAAAAAAAGGTGTACAAATCATAACAAACTATGCCAGACTCACCTAAATTACTTCGGCTACTATAAATCATCACCAACTAACCCTTACCACAACAAACTAAACCCAATCACTTTTAAATTACAAAAAAATGCTAGTAACCATAGCAAACTATGCCAAACTCATCTAAATTACTTCGGCTACCATAAATCATCACCAACTAACCATTACCACAACAAACTAAACCCAATCACTTTTAAATTACAAAAAAATGCTAAAAATCATAACAAACTATACCAGAATCACCTAAATTACTTCGGCAACCGTAAATCACCCCCAACTATCCCTTACCACAACAAACCAAACCATATCATCTTAAAATTACAAAAAAAGGTGTACAAATCATAACAAACTATGCCAGACTCACCTAAATTACTTCGGCTACTCTAAATCATCACCAACTAACCCTTACCACAACAAACTAAACCCAGTCACTTTTAAATTACAAAAAAATGCTAGTAACCATAGCAAACTATGCCAAACTCACCTAAATTACTTCGGCTACCATAAATCATCACCAAATAACCCTTACCACAACATACTAAACCCAATCACTTTTAAAATACAAAAAAATGCTACTAACCATGGCAAACTATGCCAAACTCACCTAAATTACTTCGGCTATCAAAAGTCACCCCCATCTACACTTTACAACAACAAACTAAGCCCAATCACTTTAAAATTACAAAAAAATGCTAAAAATCATAACAAACTATACCAGAATCACCTAAGTTACTTCGGCTACCGTAAATCACCCCCAACTATCCCTTACCACAACAAACCAAACCATATCATCTTAAAATTACAAAAAGGAGTACAAATCATAGCAAACTATGCCAGACTCACCTAAATTACTTCGGCTACTCTAAATCATCACCAACTAACCCTTACCACAACAAACTAAACCCAATCACTTTTAAATTACAAAAAAATGCTAGTAACCATAGCAAACTATGCCAAACTCACCTAAATTAGTTCGGCTACCATAAATTATCACCAACTAAACCTTACCACAACAAACTAAACCCAATCACTTTTAAATTACATAAAAATGCTAAAAATCATAACAAACTATACCAGAATCACCTAAATTACTTCGGCTACCGTAAATCACCCCCAACTATCCCTTACCACAACAAACCAAACCATATCATCTTAAAATTACAAAAAAAGGTGTACAAATCATAACAAACTATGCCAGACTCACCTAAATTACTTCGGCTACTCAAAATCATTACCAACTAACCCTTACCACAACAAACTAAACCCAATCACTTTTAAATTACAAAAAAATGCTAGTAACAATAGCAAACTATGCCAAACTCACCTAAATTACTTCGGCTACCATAAATCATCACCAAATAACCCTTACCACAACAAACTAAAACCAATCACTTTAAAATACAAAAAAATACTACTAACCATAGCAAACTATGCCAAACTCACCTAAATTACTTCAGCTATCAAAAATCACCCCCAACTACACTTTACAGCAACAAACTAAGCCCAATAACTTTAAAATTACAAAAAAATGCTAAAAATCATAACAAACTATACCAGAATCACCTAAATTACTTCGGCTACCGTAAATTACCCCCAACTATCCCTTACCACAACAAACCAAACCATATCATCTTAAAATTACAAAAAAAAGTGTACAAATCATAACAAATTATGCCAGACTCACCTTAATTACTTCGGCTACACTAAATCATCACCAACTAAGCCTTACCACAACAAACTAAACCCAATCACTTTTAAATTACAAAAAAATGCTAGTAACCATAGCAAATTATGCCAAACTCACCTAAATTACTTCGGCTACCATAAATCATCACCAACTAACCCTTACCACACCAAACTAAACCCAATCACTTTTAAATTACAAAAAAATGCTAAAAATCATAACAAACTATACCAGAATCACCTAAATTACTTCGGCTACCGTAAATCACCCCCAACTATCCCTTACCACAACAAACCAAACCATATCATCTTAAAATTACAAAAAAAGGTGTACAAATCATAACAAACTATGCCAGACTCACCTAAATTACTTCGGCTACTCAAAATCATTACCAACTAACCCTTACCACAACAAACTAAACCCAATCACTTTTAAATTACAAAAAAATGCTAGTAACAATAGCAAACTATGCCAAACTCACCTAAATTACTTCGGCTACCATAAATCATCACCAAATAACCCTTACCACAACAAACTAAACCCAATCACTTTAAAATACAAAAAAATACTACTAACCATAGCAAACTATGCCAAACTCACCTAAATTACTTCGGCAATCAAAAATCACCCCCAACTACACTTTACAGCAACAAACTAAGCCCAATAACTTTAAAATTACAAAAAAATGCTAAAAATCATAACAAACTATACCAGAATCACCTAAATTACTTCGGCTACCGTAAATTACCCCCAACTATCCCTTACCACAACAAACCAAACCATATCATCTTAAAATTACAAAAAAAAGTGTACAAATCATAACAAATTATGCCAGACTCACCTTAATTACTTCGGCTACACTAAATCATCACCAACTAAGCCTTACCACAACAAACTAAACCCAATCACTTTTAAATTACAAAAAAATGCTAGTAACCATAGCAAATTATGCCAAACTCACCTAAACTACTTCGGCTACCATAAATCATCACCAACTAACCCTTACCACACCAAACTAAACCCAATCACTTTAAAATACAAAAAAATACTACTAACCATAGCAAACTATGCCAAACTCACCTAAATTACTTCGGCAATCAAAAATCACCCCCAACTACACTTTACAGCAACAAACTAAGCCCAATAACTTTAAAATTACAAAAAAATGCTAAAAATCATAACAAACTATACTTGAATCACCTAAATTACTTCGGCTACCGTAAATCACCCCCAACTATCCCTTACCACAACAAACCAAACCATATCATCTTAAAATTACAAAAAAAGGTGTACAAATCATAACAAACTATGCCAGACTCACCTAAATTACTTCGGCTACTCTAAATCATCACCAATTAACCCTTACCACAACAAACTAAACCCAATCACTTTTAAATTACAAAAAAATGCTAGTAACCATAGCAAACTATGCCAAACTCACCTAAATTACTTCTTCTACCATAAATCATCACCAACTATACCTTACCACAACAAACTAAACCCAATCACTTTTAAATTACAAAAAAATGCTAAAAATCATAACAAACTATACCAGAATCACCTAAATTACTTCAGCAACCGTAAATCACCCCCAACTATCCCTTACCACAACAAACCAAACCATATCATCTTAAAATTACAAAAAAAGGTGTACAAATCATAACAAACTATGCCAGACTCACCTAAATTACTTCGGCTACTATAAATCATCACCAACTAACCCTTACCACAACAAACTAAACCCAATCACTTTTAAATTACAAAAAAATGCTAGTAACCATAGCAAACTATGCCAAACTCACCTAAATTACTTCGGCTACCATAAATCATCACCAAATAACCCTTACCACAACAAACTAAACCCAATCACTTTTAAAATACAAAAAAATGCTACTACCCATAGCAAACTATGCCAAACTCACCTAAATTACTTCGGCTATCAAAAATCATCCCCAACTACACTTTACAGCAACAAGCTAAGCCCAATCACTTTAAAATTACAAAAAAATGCTAAAAATCATAACAAACTATACCAGAATCACCTAAATTACGTCGGCTACCGTAAATCACCCCCAACAATCCCTTACCACAACAAACCAAACCATATCATCTTAAAATTACAAAAAAAGTTGTACAAATCATAACAAACTATGCCAGACTCACCTAAATTACTTCGGCTACTCTAAATTATCACCAACTAACCCTTACCACAACAAACTAAACCCAATCACTTTTAAATTACAAAAAAATGCTAGTAACCATAGCAAACTATGCCAAAATCACCTAAATTACTTTGGCTACCATAAATCATCACCAACTAACCCTTACCACACCAAACTAAACCCAATCACTTTTAAATTACAAAAAAATGCTAAAAATCATAACAAACTATACCAGAATCACCTAAATTACTTCGGCTACCGTAAATCACCCCCAACTATCCCTTACCACAACAAACCAAACCATATCATCTTAAAATTACAAAAAAAGGTGTTCAAATCATAACAAACTATGCCAGACTCACCTAAATTACTTCGGCTACTCTAAATCATCACCAATTAACCCTTACCACAACAAACTAAACCCAATCACTTTTAAATTACAAAAAAATGCTAGTAACCATAGCAAACTATGCCAAACTCACCTAAATTACTTCTTCTACCATAAATCATCACCAACTATACCTTACCACAACAAACTAAACCCAATCACTTTTAAATTACAAAAAAATGCTAAAAATCATAACAAACTATACCAGAATCACCTAAATTACTTCAGCTACCGTAAATCACCCCCAACTATCCCTTACCACAACAAACCAAACCATATCATCTTAAAATTACAAAAAAAGGTGTACAAATCATAACAAACTATGCCAGACTCACCTAAATTACTTCGTCTACTATAAATCATCACCAACTAACCCTTACCACAACAAACTAAACCCAATCACTTTTAAATTACAAAAAAATGCTAGTAACCATAGCAAACTATGCCAAACTCACCTAAATTACTTCGGCTACCATAAATCATCACCAAATAACCCTTACCACAACAAACTAAACCCAATCACTTTTAAAATACAAAAAAATGCTACTAACCATAGCAAACTACGCCAAACTCACCTAAATTACTTCGGCTATCAAAAATCACCCCCAACTACACTTTACAGCAACAAACTAAGCCCAATCACTTTAAAATTACAAAAAAATGCTAAAAATCATAACAAACTATACCAGAATCACCTAAATTACTTCGGCTACCGTAAATCACCCCCAACAATCCCTTACCACAACAAACCAAACCATATCATCTTAAAATTACAAAAAAAGGTGTACAAATCATAACAAACTATGCCAGACTCACCTAAATTACTTCGGCTACTCTAAATTATCACCAACTAACCCTTACCACAACAAACTAAACCCAATCACTTTTAAATTACAAAAAAATGCTAGTAACCATAGCAAACTATGCCAAACTCACCTAAATTACTTCGGCTACCATAAATCATCACCAACTAACCCTTACCACAACAAACTAAACCCAATCACTTTTAAATTACAAAAAAATGCTAAAAATCATAACAAACTATACCAGAATCACCTAAATTACTTCGGCTACCGTAAATTACCCCCAACTATCCCTTACCACAACAAACCAAACCATATCATCTTAAAATTACAAAAAAAAGTGTACAAATCATAACAAATTATGCCAGACTCACCTTAATTACTTCGGCTACACTAAATCATCACCAACTAAGCCTTACCACAACAAACTAAACCCAATCACTTTTAAATTACAAAAAAATGCTAGTAACCATAGCAAATTATGCCAAACTCACCTAAATTACTTCGGCTACCATAAATCATCACCAACTAACCCTTACCACACCAAACTAAACCCAATCACTTTTAAATTACAAAAAAATGCTAAAAATCATAACAAACTATACCAGAATCACCTAAATTACTTCGGCTAACGTAAATCACCCCCAACTATCCCTTACCACAACAAACCAAACCATATCATCTTAAAATTACAAAAAAAGGTGTACAAACCATAGCAAACTATGCCAAACTCACTTAAATTACTTCGGCTATCATAAATCACCCCCAACTACCCCCTTACCGCCCCTAACTCATCCCAATCACTTTAAAATTACAAAAAATGCTACAAACCATAGCAAACTATGCCTAACTCACCTAAATTACTTCGGCTAACATAAATCACACCCAACTACTTCTTACTACCCCAAAATAAGCCCAATCACTTTAAAATTATAAAAAATGCTACAAACCATAGTAAGCTATGCCAAACTCCCCTAAATTACTTCGGCTACCATAAATCACCCCGAACTACCCCTTACAACCTTAAAATAAACCCAATCACTTTAAAATTACAAAATATTCAATAAATCATAGCAAACTATGCCTAACTCACCTAAATTACTTCGGCTAACATAAATCACACCCAACTACTTCTTACTACCCCAAAATAAGCCCAATCACTTTAAAATTATAAAAAATGCTACAAACCATAGCAAGCTATGCCAAACTCCCCTAAATTACTTCGGCTACCATAAATCACCCCGAACTACCCCTTACAACCCCAAAATAAACCCAATCACTTTAAAATTACAAAATATTCAACAAATCATAGCAAACTATGCCTAACTCACCTAAATTACTTCGGCTACCATAAATCACCCCCAACTACCCCTTACCACCCCAAAATAAGCCCAATCACTTTAAAATTACAAAAAATGCTACAAACCATAGCAAACTATGCCAAACTCACTTAAATTACTTTGGCTTCTATAAATTACCCCCAACTACCCCTTACCACCCCAAAATAGGCTCAATCACTTTAGAATTACAAAAAAATTCTACAAACCGTAGCAAACTATGCAAAACTCCCCTAAATTACTTCGGCTACCATAAATTACCCCGAACTACCCCTTACAACCCCAAAATAAGCCCAATCACTTTAAAATTACAAAATATTTAACAAATCATAGCAAACTATGCCTAACTCACCTAAATTACTTCGGCTACCATAAATCACCCCCAACTACCCCTTACCACCCCAAAATAAGCCCAATCATTTTAAAATTACAAAAAATGCTTCAAACCATAGCAAACTATGCCTAACTCACCTAAATTACTTCGGCTACCATAAATCACCCCCAACTACCCCTTACCACCCCAAAATAAGCGCAATCACTTTAAAATTACGAAAAATGCTACAAGCCATAGCAAACTATCTCAAACTCACCTGAATTACTTCGGCTACCATAAATCACCTCCAACTACCCCTTACCGCCCCAAAATTAGCCTAATCACTTAAAATTACAAAAATGCTACAAAACATAGCAAGCTATGCCAAACTCACTTAAATTACTTCGGCTACCATAAATTAATAATCGTTTTCAATCAAAATCTTCTATTTGGTTGTGTTATTTATAAATGCCTTATCGTATTAAATCATAAAATATTAATAAATATCTGCACATAAAATATATTGTTCCGACTAATAGTCGTTATTCTGAATATTAAATATGCTGATACCTATTTTGATTCTCTTCCACCTTCCAATAAATATTTGTTCCAGTTGAGATGCAAACATAAACGTATTTCTGAACTGCAACACGCTGACGGGGCAAGCCTTACCTTTTCAACATGCGTGCATTTGTATAAACAGCTCTATGGTTTTTAACTTTAAAGAGGTATAAAGGCGGTGTAAGCGCTAGAGTTTCGTAAAAATATCTGAAAAATTCGAAATTCTGCAATTGAATCAGAACTATCTTTGTGTTCGATAGTAAATTTGAACTTGGAGTGGCACTGCCAACCCTGCCACCCCTGACGAGGCACCTGCTGACTACTCTCCTTCCAGGGAAACTTTATAAATCAACGTCAAAATAATTTAGGGCGCCTGAATGTGAAAATATCACTGTGTAATAAGTTCAGACTGACATGGAATATTTGAAATTTCGATATTTGTTTGTAATTCGTCACAGGTCCATGAAGGAATGCATGTTAATGTAAACAAGTGTTAGTTTGTCGGAAAGGCCGAATAAGATTTTTAACATTCCCGTCAAAATATTTATTTACTTTAGAATGTTAATTTCTTAAATTCATTTCGTGAAAATTATGACGGGCCATACGAGTACACCTGTGCGAGTATTATTTGGTACATACAAATTAATCTCTTTTGTTATCCAAATTGTTTTTATACGCACTAGGCACGTGCACCTCATATAATTGTGAAAATTGCTGCTTCAGCGTCTGGAACGCTGGTATTCAACGTCGCCAAGGTCGAGGCGACGCATCGGTATTCGAAGTTCTATCGCTATTAAATAAATTATTTTATTCCCGATATTCCCGATTTGTTCTTGCCGTTAACCACAACTCTCCCCAATCGATTTTCGAAAAATTTCCAGCGTCGGACCGGACTTCACTTATTATCGTACGCTAATTTTTACGTTCAGTTAATGATAGTGGTGTATTTGTTCTTCACCAAACCTGCTCCGGCCAAAATCCGAAATTTTAAGTATTGTATGCTTATACACGATTTATTTACACTATTTATTTTACGTACATTGCGTTCATTATTGTTCTGCATTATTTATAACTAAGATGGAGCAGTTTGAAAATCTAATAGTAAGCGGAGAACAAATACCACCACGTATAATTCCCGTGAAAAGTGATGGAAATAGTCTTTCTTACTATCTTTCTTATTGCATTTTTAATACCGGAAATAGAGCTCAAGAGCGAAGAATAACTTCGACTTTTTTTATACATAATTCCTAAATACTTCGTTTTTATGGTGTAAAATTTTGTATTTATATATTTCAACATTGTCTTTAACGTTGTCAGAGAACTAAATGGGAATAATTTGGAATAATTTAGCTTCTATGTCAACTTTTGAAAACAACGACAAAATTCTTTAGGGCGCCTGGATTTGAAAATATAACTCTGTGTAATAAGTTTAGACTGACTAGAGTGAAAAGAAAGGAGCTTGCATCCAGAAACGAAATTAAATGGAACACTTGAAGTTGAAATATTTGTTTGTAATTCGTCACAAGTCCATGAGGGAATGCGTGTTAATGTAAACAAATGTGAGTTTATTGGAGAGGCCGAATAAGATTTTTACATTATTGAAGCAGCTGGAGCCTGCCACGTCAAGGGCAAGGTCAGAAACGTGAAAAGGCGATGCTCGATTTAGTTTGATTGAGTGTCTATGCAGAAATTCGCACATACCAAGCGTTGGATAAGCCTTTCTTATCGTTTCTTAGAATTCGAGAATTGCTGGTTCAGCGTGTGGAGCAGTACTCGATTGCGGTGTTTAATTTTAACACAACTACAATTGTGAAAATTGCTGCTCCAGCGTCGGAAACTGTTCGCAAAGTCGCCAAATTCGATGAGGCGACGCATCAGTGTTCGAAGGTCTACCGCTATCAAATAAAGTATTTTAATTTAACATTTGATCCTCGCGTTAACCAAATCTGCCCCCAATCAATTTTCGAAAAATTATCAGCATCGGACCGGACTCCACTTATATTTGTACGCTAATTTTTACGTTTAGTTAATGATAGTGGTGTATTTGTTTTTCACCAAATTTGCCCCGAAATTTTTACCGTTGTATGTACCAGATATCACTGACATTCATACCAGTGGCGGTATGCGCTAAATTTTCGTGAAAATATCTGAAAAATTCATAATTCTGCAACTGAATTACAGAACTAATTTTGTGTTCGATAGTAAATTTATACTTGGAGTGGCACTGCCAAACCTGCCACCCCTGACGAGCCCCACTGCTGACTACTTTCCTTCCAGAAAAATTTTTGAAATCAGCGGCAAAATAAATTTAAGGCATTTGGATGTGAAAATATCACTATGTAATAAGTTCAGACTGACAAGAGTGAAAAAAACCGCTTGCATCCAGAAACGAAATCAAATGGAACACTTGAACACAATTTAGATATTTGTTTGTAATTCGTCACAGGTCCATGAAGGCATGCATGTTAATGTAAACAAGTGTTAGTTTGTCGGAGATGCCGAATAAGATTTTTACACCCACCACATTCCCGTCAAAATATTTATTTACATTAGTATGTTAATTCATTTTGTGCAAATTATGACGGGCCAGTCGAGTACACCTGCGCGAGTATTATTTGGTAATCCAAATTCTTTTAATACGCACTAGGCACGTGCACCTAATATAATTGTTAAAATTGCTGCTTCAGTGTCTGGAACGCTGGTACTCAACGTCGCCAAGGTCGAGGCGACGCATCAGTATTCGAAGTTCTATCGCTATTAAATTAATTTTTTTAATATAATATTCCCGATTTGTTCTTGACGTTAAGTAAATATCTCCCCAATCGATTTTAGAAAAATTACCATTGTCGTACCGGACTCCACTTATATACCGTACGCTAATTTTTACGTTCATTTAATGATAGTGGTGTATTTGATCTTCACCAAACCTGCTCCGGCCAAAATCCGAAATTTGCAGTTTAACCGGATTTCACTGACATCATAAGTAATGTGTGCTTATACACGATTTACACTATTTACTTTATGTACATTGTGTTCATTATTGTTCTGCATTATTTATAACTAAGATGGAGAAATAGTAAGCGGGGTACAAATACCACCACGTATAATTCCTCTGAAAAGTGATGGAAATAGTCTTTTTTACTATCTTTCCTATTGCATTTTATTACCGAAAATAGAGCTCAAAAGGTTCGCACTATAATTGTTCATTTTAAAATTACCAAATTTTCTGTATATTTTACCTGAATACGTTAAACACCCCTAAACATAATTCTTTTAATACGCACTAGGCACTAGGCACCTAATATAATTGTTAAAATTGCTGCTTCAGCGTCTGGAACGCTGGTACTCAACGTCGCCAAGGTCGAGGCGACGCATCAGTATTCGAAGTTCTATCGCTATTAAATTAATTTTTTTAATATAATATTCCCGATTTGTTCTTGACGTTAAGTAAATATCTCCCCAATCGATTTTCGAAAAATTACCATCGTCGTACCGGTCTCCACTTATATACCGTACGCTAATTTTTACGTTCATTTAATGATAGTGGTGTATTTGATCTTCACCAAACCTGCTCCGGCCAAAATCCGAAATTTGCAGTTTTACCGGATTTTACTGACATCATAAGTAATGTGTGCTTATACACGATTTACACTATTTATTTTATGTACATTGTGTTAATTATTGTTCTGCATTATTTATAACTAAGATGGAGGAATAGTAAGCGGGGTACAAATACCACCACGTATAATTCCTCTGAAAAGTGATGGAAATAGTTTTTTTTACTATCTTTCCTATTGCATTTTATTACCGAAAATAGAGCTCAAGAGGTTCGCACTATAATTGTTCATTTTTAAATTACCAAATTTTCTGTATATTTTACCTGAATACGTTAAACACCTCTAAACATAATGTACCATTCCAAACTACTCTCAAAAATCATACACTTGCCATTCCAAACTACCCCACATCAACCTAAAATGTAAAAAAATTACGAATTACAAGCAAACTACGCTAAACTCGCATAAATTACTTCGACTTCCGCTATATCACCCCAACCACTTCTTACCAAGCCAAACTAAACCCAATCGCATTAAAATTACCAAAAGTTTCGTTTAATCCGCCAAAGCTAAACCCCGCCAACCATCAATAACCATTCAAAACAATCCCCAAAAAAAAACCTTATCATCCGAAACTACACCAAATACATCGTTTTTATGGTGTGAAATTATGTATTTATATATTTCAGCATTCTTCGACGACATTCTTTAACGTTGTTAGAGAACTAAATGGGAATAATTTAGAATAGTTCAGCTTCTCTGTCAACTTTCCTTCTCTTGAAGAGTGAAAAAGAGTGAAAAAAAAGGAGCTTGCACCCAGAAACGAAATTATCGTAATTTTCCAAATCATATTGAAGTACCCGGTCCTGGCAATGCAGGTTAATTTCAGCAAATTTGTTTATTTTGTGATTGGAAAAGTAGAGCATTCCTGTTTAATTGTATTATAATGTCGATTAGTCTACATCACAAATACACCACTTTTGTCAACACTGCGTTTATTTAATCTACGTCCGGGCAACGCCGGGTACATTCAGCTAGTTACAAATAAATGCTAGTAACCGTAGCAAACTATGCCAAACTCACCTAAATTACTTCGGCTACCATAAATCATCACCAACCAACCCTTACCACAACAAACTAAACCCAATCACTTTTAAATTACAAAAAAATGCTAAAAATCATAACAAACTATACCAGAATCACCTAAATTACTTCGGCTACCGTAAATCACCCCCAACTATCCCTTACCACAACAAACCAAACCATATCATCATAAAATTACAAAAAAAGGTGTACAAATCATAACAAACTATGCCAGACTCACCTAAATTACTTCGGCTACTCTAAATCATCACCAACTAACCGTTACCACAACAAACTAAGCCCAATCACTTTAAAATTACAAAAAAATGCTAAAAATCATAACAAACTATACCAGAATCACCTAAATTACTTCGGCTATCGTAAATCACCCCCAACTATCCCTTACCACAAGAAACCAAACCATATCATCTTAAAATTACAAAAAAAGGTGTACAAATCATAACAAACTATGCCAGACTCACCTAAATTACTTCGACTACTCTAAATCATCACCAACTAACCCTTACCACAACAAACTAAACCCAATCACTTTTAAATTACAAATAAATGCTAGTAAACGTAGCAAACTATGCCAAACACACCTAAATTACTTCGGCTATCATAAATAATCACCAACTAACCCTTACCACAACAAACTAAACCCAATCACTTTTAAATTACAAAAAAATGCTAAAAATCATAACAAACTACCAGAATCACCTAAATTATTTCGGCTACCGTAAATCACCCCCAACTATCCCTAACCACAACAAACCAAACCATATCATCTTAAAATTACAAAAAAAGGTGTACAAATCATAACAAACCATGCCAAACTCACCTAAATTACTTCGGCTACTCTAAATCATCACCAACTAACCCTTACACAACAAACTAAACCCAATCACTTTTAAAATACAAAAAAATGCTACTAACCATAGCAAACTATGCCAAACTCACCTAAATTACTTCGGCTTTCAAAAATCACCCCCAACTACACTTTACAGCAACCAACTAAGCCCAATCACTTTAAAATTACAAAAAAATGCTAAAAATCATAACAAACTATACCAGAATCACCTAAATTACTTCGGCTACCGTAAATCACTCCCAACTATCCCTTACCGCAACAAACCAAACCATATCATCTTAAAATTACAAAAAAAGGTGTACAAATCATAACAAACTATGCCAGACTCACCTAAATTACGTCGGCTACTCTAAATCATCACCAACTAACCCTTACCACAACAAACTAATCCCAATCACTTTTAAATTACAAAAAAATGCTAGTAACCATAGCAAACTATGCCAAACTCACCTAAATTACTTCGGCTACCATAAAGCATCACCAACTAACCCTTACCACAACAAACTAAACCCAATTACTTTTAAATTACAAAAAAATGCTAAAAATCATAACAAACTATACCAGAATCACCTAAATTACTTCGGCTACCGTAAATCACCCCCAACTATCACTTACCCCAACAAACCAAACCATATCATCTTAAAATTACAAAAAAAGGTGTACAAATCATAACAAACTATGCCAGACTCACCTAAATTACTTCGGCTACTCTAAATCATCACCAACTAACCCTTACCACAACAAACCAAACCATATCATCTTAAAATTACAAAAAAATGCTAGTAACCATAGCAAACTATGCCAAACTCACCTAAATTACTTCGGCTACCATAAATCATCACCAAATAACCCTTACCACAACAAACTAAACCCAATCACTTTTAAAATACAAAAAAATGCTACTAGCCATTGCAAACTATGCCAAACTCACCTAAATTACTTCGGCTTTCAAAAATCACCCCCAACTACACTTTACAGCAACAAACTAAGCCCAATCACTTTAAAATTACAAAAAAATGCTAAAAATCATAACAAACTATACCAGAATCACCTAAATTACTTCGGCTACAGTAAATCACTCCCAACTATCCCTTACCGCAACAAACCAAACCATATCATCTTAAAATTACAAAAAAAGGTGTACAAATCATAACAAACTATGCCAGACTCACCTAAATTACGTCGGCTACTCTAAATCATAACCAACTAACCCTTACCACAACAAACTAATCCCAATCAATTTTAAATTACAAAAAAATGCTAGTAACCATAGCAAACTATGCCAAACTCACCTAAATTACTTCGGCTACCATAAATCATCACCAACTAACCCTTACCACAACAAACTAAACCCAATCACTTTTAAATTACAAAAAAATGCTAAAAATCATAACAAACTATACCTGAATCACCTAAATTACTTCGGCTACCGTAAATCACCCCCAACTATCCCTTACCACAACAAACCAAACCATATCATCTTAAAATTACAAGAAAAGGTGTACAAATCATAACAAACTATGCCAGACTCACCTAAATTACTTCGGCTACTCTAAATCATCACCAACTAACCCTTACCACAACAAACTAAACCCAATCACTTTTAAATTACAAAAAAATGCTAGTAACCATAGCAAACTATGCCAAACTCACCTAAATTACTTCGGCTACCATAAATCATAATCAACTAACCCTTACCACAACAAACTAAACCCAATCACTTTTAAATTACAAAAAAATGCTAAAAATCATAACAAACTATACTAGAATCACCTAAATTACTTCGGCTACCGTAAATCACCCCCAACTATCCCTTACCATAACAAACCAAACCATATCATCTTAAAATTACAAAAAATGGTATACAAATCATAACAAACTATGCCAGACTCACCTAAATTACTTCGGCTACTCTAAATCATCACCAACTAATCCTTACCACAACAAACTAAAACCAATCACTTTTAAATTACAAAAAAATGCTAGTAACCATAGCAAACTATGCCAAACTCACCTAAATTACTTCGGCTACTATAAATCATTACCAACTAATCCTTACCACAACAAACTAAACCCAATCACTTTTAAATTACAAAAAAATGCTAAAAATCATAACAAACTATACCAGAATCACCTAAATTACTTCGGCTACCGTAAATCACACCCAACTATCCCTTACCACAACAAACCAAACCATATCATCTTAAAATTACAAAAAAAGGTGTACAAATCATACCAAACTATGCCAGAATCACCTAAATTACTTCGGCTACTCTAAATCATCACCAACTAACCCTTACCACAACAAACTAAACCCAATCACTTTTAAATTACAAAAAAATGCTAGTAACCATAGCAAACTATGCCAAACTCACCTAAATTACTTCGGCTACCATAAATTATCACCAAATAACCCTTACCACAACAAACTAAACCCAATCACTTTTAAATTACAAAAAAATGCTAAAAATCATACCAACTATACCAGAATCACCTAAATTACTTCGGCTACCGTAAATCACCCCCAACTATCCTATACCACAACAAACCAAACCATATCATCTTAAAATTACAAAAAAGGTGTACAAATCATAACAAACTATGCCAGACTCACCTAAATTACTTCAGCTACTCTAAATCATCACCAACTAACCCTTACCACAACAAACTAAACCCAATCACTTTTAAATTACAAAAAAATGCAAGTAACCATAGCAAACTATGCCAAACTCACCTAAATTACTTCGGCTACTATAAATCATTACCAACTAACCCTTACCACAACAAACTAAACCCAATCACTTTTAAATTACAAAAAAATGCTAAAAATCATAACAAACTATACCAGAATCACCTAAATTACTTCGGCTACAGTAAATCACACCCAACTATCCCTTACCACAACAAACCAAACCATATCATCTTAAAATTACAAAAAAAGGTGTACAAATCATAACAAATTATGCCAGACTCACCTAAATTACTTCGGCTACACTAAATCATCACCAACTAACCCTTACCACAACAAACTAAACCCAATCACTTTTAAATTACAAAAAAATGCTAAAAATCATAACAAACTATACCATAATCACCTAAATTACTTCGGCTACCGTAAATCACCCCCAACTATCCCTTACCACAACAAACCAAAGCATATCATCTTAAAATTACAAAAAAAGATGTAAAATCATAACAAACTATGCCAGACTCACCTAAATTACTTCGGCTACTCTAAATCATCACCAACTAACCGTTACCACAACAAACTAAACCCAATCACTTTTAAATTACAAAAAAATGCTAGTAACCCTAGCAAACTATGCCAAACTCACCTAAATTACTTCGGCTACCGTAAATCATCACCAACTAACCCTTACCACAACAAACTAAACCCAATCACTTTTAAATTACAAAAAAATGCTAGTAACCATAGCAAACTATGCCAAACTCACCTAAATTACTTCGGCTACCATAAATCATCACCAAATAACCCTTACCACAACAAACTAAACCCAATCACTTTTAAATTACAAAAAAATGCTAAAAATCATAACAAACTATACCAGAATCACCTAAATTACTTCGGCTACCGTAAATCACCCCCAACTATCCTATACCACAACAAACCAAACCATATCATCTTAAAATTACAAAAAAAGTGTACAAATCATAACAAACTATGCCAGACTCACCTAAATTACTTCAGCTACTCTAAATCATCACCAACTAACCCTTACCACAACAAACTAAACCCAATCACTTTTAAATTACAAAAAAATGCTAGTAACCATAGCAAACTATGCCAAACTCACCTAAATTACTTCGGCTACTATAAATCATTACCAACTAACCCTTACCACAACAAACTAAACCCAATCACTTTTAAATTACAAAAAAATGCTAAAAATCATAACAAACTATACCAGAATCACCTAAATTACTTCGGCTACCGTAAATCACCCCCAACTATCCCTTACCACAACAAACCAAACCATATCATCTTAAAATTACAAAAAAAGGTGTACAAATCATAACAAATTATGCCAGACTCACCTAAATTACTTCGGCTACACTAAATCATCACCAACTAACCCTTACCACAACAAACTAAACCCAATCAATTTTAAATTACAAAAAAATGCTAGTAACCATAGCAAACTATGGCAAACTCACCTAAATTAATTCGGCTAACATAAATCATCACCAACTAACCCTTACCACAACAAACTAAACCCAATCACTTTTAAATAACAAAAAAATGCTAAAATCATAACAAACTATACCAGAATCACCTAAATTACTTCGGCTACCGTAAATCACCCCCAACTATCCCTTACCACAACAAACCAAACCATATCATCTTAAAATTACAAAAAAAGGTGTACAAATCATAACAAACTATGCCAGACTCACCTAAATTACTTCGGCTACTCTAAATCATCACCAACTAACCCTTACCACAACAAACTAAACCCAATCATTTTTAAATTACAAAAAAATGCTAGTATCTATAGCAAACTATGCCAAACTAACCTAAATTACTTCGGCTACCATAAATCATCACCAAATAACCCTTACCACAACAAACTAAACCCAATCACTTTCAAAATACAAAAAAATGCTACTAACCATAGCAAACTATGCCAAACTCACCTAAATTACTTCGTCTATCAATAATCACCCCAACTACACTTTACAGCAACAATCATAACAAACTATACCAGAATCACCTAAATTACTTCGGCTACCGTAAATCACCCCCAACTATCCCTTACCACAACAAACCAAAGCATATCATCTTAAAATTACAAAAAAAGATGTAAAATCATAACAAACTATGCCAGACTCACCTAAATTACTTCGGCTACTCTAAATCATCACCAACTAACCGTTACCGCAACAAACTAAACCCAATCACTTTTAAATTACAAAAAAATGCTAGTAACCCTAGCAAACTATGCCAAACTCACCTAAATTACTTCGGCTACCGTAAATCATCACCAACTAACCCTTACCACCACAAACTAAACCCAATCACTTTTAAATTACAAAAAAATGCTAAAAATCCTAACAAACTATACCAGAATCACCTAAATTACTTCGGCTACCGTAAATCACCCCCAACTATCCCTTACCACAACAAACCGAACCATATCATCTTAAAATTACAAAAAAAGGTGTACAAATCATAACAAACTATGCCAGAATCACCTAAATTACTTCGGCTACTCTAAATCATCACCAACTAACCCTTACCACAACAAACTAAACCCAATCACTTTTAAATTACAAAAAAATGCTAGTAACCATAGCAAACTATGCCAAACTCACCTAAATTACTTCGGCTACCATAAATCATCACCAAATAACCCTTACCACAACAAACTAAACCCAATCACTTTTAAATTACAAAAAAATGCTAAAAATCATAACAAACTATACCAGAATCACCTAAATTACTTCGGCTACCGTAAATCACCCCCAACTATCCTATACCACAACAAACCAAACCATATCATCTTAAAATTACAAAAAAAGTGTACAAATCATAACAAACTATGCCAGACTCACCTAAATTACTTCAGCTACTCTAAATCATCACCAACTAACCCTTACCACAACAAACTAAACCCAATCACTTTTAAATTACAAAAAAATGCTAGTAACCATAGCAAACTATGCCAAACTCACCTAAATTACTTCGGCTACTATAAATCATTACCAACTAACCCTTACCACAACAAACTAAACCCAATCACTTTTAAATTACAAAAAAATGCTAAAAATCATAACAAACTATACCAGAATCACCTAAATTACTTCGGCTACCGTAAATCACCCCCAACTATCCCTTACCACAACAAACCAAACCATATCATCTTAAAATTACAAAAAAAGGTGTACAAATCATAACAAATTATGCCAGACTCACCTAAATTACTTCGGCTACACTAAATCATCACCAACTAACCCTTACCACAACAAACTAAACCCAATCAATTTTAAATTACAAAAAAATGCTAGTAACCATAGCAAACTATGCCAAACTCACCTAAATTAATTCGGCTAACATAAATCATCACCAACTAACCCTTACCACAACAAACTAAACCCAATCACTTTTAAATAACAAAAAAATGCTAAAATCATAACAAACTATACCAGAATCACCTAAATTACTTCGGCTACCGTAAATCACCCCCAACTATCCCTTACCACAACAAACCAAACCATATCATCTTAAAATTACAAAAAAAGGTGTACAAATCATAACAAACTATGCCAGACTCACCTAAATTACTTCGGCTACTCTAAATCATCACCAACTAACCCTTACCACAACAAACTAAACCCAATCATTTTTAAATTACAAAAAAATGCTAGTATCTATAGCAAACTATGCCAAACTAACCTAAATTACTTCGGCTACCATAAATCATCACCAAATAACCCTTACCACAACAAACTAAACCCAATCACTTTCAAAATAAAAAAATACTGCTAATAATAGCAAACTATGCCAAACTCACCTAAATTACTTCGTCTATCAATAATCACCCCCAACTACACTTTACAGCAACAAACTAAGCCCAATCACTTTAAAATTACAAAAAAATGCTAAAAATCATAAAAAACTATACCAGAATCACCTAAATTACTTCGGCTACCGTAAATCACCCCCAACTATCCCTTACCACAAGAAACCAAACCATGTCATCTTAAAATTACAAAAAAAGGAGTACAAATCATAACAAACTATGCCAGACACACCTAAATTACTTCGGCTACTCTAAATCATCACCAACTAACCCTTACCACAACAAACTAAACCCAATCACTTTTAAATTACAAAAAAATGCTAGTAACTGTAGCAAACTATGCCAAACTCACCTAAATTACTTCGGCTACCATAAATCATCACCAACTAACCCTTACCACAACAAACTAAACCCAATCACTTTTAAATTACAAAAAAATGCTAAAAATCATAACAAACTATACCAGCATCACCTAAATTACTTCGGCTACCGTAAATCACCCCCAACTATCCCTTACCACAACAAACCAAAGCATATCATCTTAAAATTACAAAAAAAGGTGTACAAATCATAACAAACTATGCCAGACTCACCTAAATTACTTCGGCTTCTCTAAATCATCACCAACTAACCCTTACCACAACAAACTAAACCTAATCACTTTTAAATTACAAAAAAATGCTAGTAGCTATAGCAAACTATGCCAAACTCACCTAAATTACTTCGGCTAACATAAATCATCACCAAATAACCCTTACCACAACAAACTAAACCCAATCACTTTTAAAATACAAAAAAATGCTACTAACCATAGGAAACTATGCCAAACTCACCTAAATTACTTCGGCTATCAAAAATCACCCCCAGCTACACTTTACAGCAACAAACTAAGCCCAATCACTTTAAAATTACAAAAAAATACTAAAAATCATAACAAACTAAACCAGAATCACCTAAATTACTTCGGCTACCGTAAATCACCCCCAACTATCCCTTACCACAACAAACCAAACCATATCATCTTAAAATTACAAAAAAAGGTGTACAAATCATAACAAACTATGCCAGACTCACCTAAATTACTTCGGCTACTCTAAATCATCACCAACTAATCCTTACCACAACAAACTAAACCCAATCACTTTTAAATTACAAAAAAATGCTAGTAACCATAGCAAACTATGCCAAACTCACCTAAATTACTTCGGCTACCATAAATCATAATCAACTAACCCTTACCACAACAAACTAAACCCAATCACTTTTAAATTACAAAAAAATGCTAAAAATCATAACAAACTATACCAGAATCGCCTAAATTACTTCGGCTACCGTAAATCACCCTCAACTATCCCTTACCACAACAAACCAAACCATATCATCTTAAAATTACAAAAAAAGGTATACAAATCATAACAAACTATGCCAGACTCACCTAAATTACTTCGGCTACTCGAAATCATCACCAACTAACCCTTACCACAACAAACTAAACCCAATCACTTTTAAATTACAAATAAATGCTAGTAGCTATAGCAAACTATGCCAAACTCACCTAAATTACTTCGGCTACCATAAATCATAATCAACTAACCCTTACCACAACAAACTAAACCCAATCACTTTTAAATTACAAAAAAATGCTAAAAATCATAACAAACTATACCAGAATCACCTAAATTACTTCGGCTACTCTAAATCATCACCAACTAACCCTTACCAAAACAAACTAAACCCCATCACTTTTAAAATACAAAAAAATGCTACTAACCATAGGAAACTATGCCAAACTCACCTAAATTACTTCGGCTATCAAAAATCACCCCCAGCTACACTTTACAGCAACAAACTAAGCCCAATCACTTTAAAATTACAAAAAAATGCTAAAAATCATAACAAACTATACCAGAATCACCTAAATTACTTCGGCTACCGTAAATCACCCCCAACTATCCCTTACCACTACAAACCAAACCATATCATCTTAAAATTACAAAAAAAGGTGTACAAATCATAACAAACTATGCCAGACTCACCTAAATTACTTCGGCAACTCTAAATCATCACCAACTAACCCTTATCACAACAAACTAAACCCAATCACTTTTTAATTACAAAAAAATGCTAGTAACCATAGCAAACTATGCCAAACTCACCTAAATTACTTCGGCTACCATAAATCATAACCAACTAACCCTTACCACAACAAACTAAACCCAATCACTTTTAAATTACAAAAAAATGCTAAAAATCATAACAAACTATACCAGAATCGCCTAAATTACTTCGGCTACCGTAAATCACCCCCAACTATCCCTTACCACAACAAACCAAACCATATCATCTTAAAATTACAAAAAAAGGTGTACAAATCATAACAAACCATGCCAGACTCACTTAAATTACTTCGGCTACTCTAAATCATCACCAACTAACCCTTATCACAACAAACTAAACCCAATCACTTTTTAATTACAAAAAAATGCTAGTAACCATAGCAAACTATGCCAAACTCACCTAAATTACTTCGGCTACCATAAATCATAACCAACTAACCCTTACCACAACAAACTAAACCCAATCACTTTTAAATTACAAAAAAATGCTACTAACCATAGGAAACTATGCCAAACTCACCTAAATTACTTCGGCTATCAAAAATCACCCCCAGCTACACTTTACAGCAACAAACTAAGCCCAATCACTTTAAAATTACAAAAAAATGCTAAAAATCATAACAAACTATACCAGAATCACCTAAATTACTTCGGCTACCGTAAATCACCCCCAACTATCCCTTACCACTACAAACCAAACCATATCATCTTAAAATTACAAAAAAAGGTGTACAAATCATAACAAACTATGCCAGACTCACCTAAATTACTTCGGCAACTCTAAATCATCACCAACTAACCCTTATCACAACAAACTAAACCCAATCACTTTTTAATTACAAAAAAATGCTAGTAACCATAGCAAACTATGCCAAACTCACCTAAATTACTTCGGCTACCATAAATCATAACCAACTAACCCTTACCACAACAAACTAAACCCAATCACTTTTAAATTACAAAAAAATGCTAAAAATCATAACAAACTATACCAGAATCGCCTAAATTACTTCGGCTACCGTAAATCACCCCCAACTATCCCTTACCACAACAAACCAAACCATATCATCTTAAAATTACAAAAAAAGGTGTACAAATCATAACAAACCATGCCAGACTCACTTAAATTACTTCGGCTACTCTAAATCATCACCAACTAACCCTTACCACAACAAACTAAACCCAATCACTTTTAAATTACAAAAAAATGCTAGTAACCATAGCAAACTATGCCAAACTCACCTAAATTACTTCGGCTACCATAAATCATCACCAAATAACCCTTACCACAACAAACTAAACTCAATCACTTTTAAAATACAAAAAAATGCTACTAACCATAGCAAACTATGCCAAACTCACCTAAATCACTTCGGCTATCAAAAATCACTCCCAACTACACTTTACAGCAACAAACTAAACCCAATCACTTTAAAATTACAAAAAAATGCTAAAAATCATAACAAACTATACCAGAATCACCTAAATTACTTCGGCTACCGTAAATCACCCCCAACTATCCCTTACCACAACAAACCAAACCATATCATCTTAAAATTACAAAAAAAGGTGTACAAATCATAACAAACTATGCCAGACTCACCTAAATTACTTCGGCTACTCTAAATCATCACCAACTAACCCTTACCACAACAAACTAAACCCAATCACTTTTAAATTACAAAAAAATGCTAGTAACCATAGCAAACTATGCCAAACTCATCTAAATTACTTTGGCTACCGTAAATCACCCCCAACTATCCCTTACCACAAGAAACCAAACCATATCATCTTAAAATTACAAAAAAAGGTGTACAAATCATAACAAACTATGCCAGACTCACCTAAATTACTTCGGCTACTCTAAATCATCACCAACTAACCCTTACCACAACAAACTAAACCCAATCACTTTTAAATTACAAAAAAATGCTAGTAACCATGGCAAACTATACCAAACTCACCTAAATTACTTCGGCTACCATAAATCATCACCAAATAACCCTTACCACAACAAACTAAACCCAATCACTTTTAAAATACAAAAAAATGCTACTAACCATAGCAAACTATGCCAAACTCACCTAAATCACTTCGGCTATCAAAAATCACCCCCAACTACACTTTACAGCAACAAACTAAGCCCAATCACTTTAAAATTACAAAAAAATGCTAAAAATCATAACAAACTATACCAGAATCACCTAAATTACTTCGGCTATCGTAAATCACCCCCAACTATCCCTTACCACAAGAAACCAAACCATATCATCTTAAAATTACAAAAAAAGGTGTACAAATCATAACAAACTATGCCAGACTCACCTAAATTACTTCGGCTACTCTAAATCATCACCAACTAACCCTTACCACAACAAACTAAACCCAATCACTTTTAAAATACAAAAAAATGCTACTAACCATAGCAAACTATGCCAAACTCACCTAAATCACTTCGGCTATCAAAAATCACCCCCAACTACACTTTACAGCAACAAACTAAACCCAATCACTTTTAAATTACAAATAAATGCTAGTAACCGTAGCAAACTATGCCAAACTCACCTAAATTACTTCGGCTATCATAAATCATCACCAACTAACCCTTACCACAACAAACTAAACCCAATCACTTTTAAATTACAAAAAAATGCTAAAAATCATAACAAACTACCAGAATCACCTAAATTACTTCGGCTACCGTAAATCACCCCCAACTATCCCTTACCACAACAAACCATACCATATCATCTTAAAATTACAAAAAAAGGTGTACAAATCATTACAAACTATGCCAAACTCACCTAAATTACTTCGGCTACTCTAAATCATCACCAACTAACCCTTACACAACAAACTAAACCCAATCACTTTTAAATTACAAAAAAATGCTAAAAATCATAACAAACTATACCAGAATTACCTAAATTACTTCGGCTACCGTAAATCACCCCCAACTATCCCTTACCACAACAAACCAAACCATATCATCTTAAAATTACAAAAAAAGGTGTACAAATCAAAGCAAACTAGGCCAGACTCACCTAAATTACTTCGGCTACTCTAAATCATCACCAACTAACCCTTACCACAACAAACTAAACCCAATCACTTTTAAATTACAAAAAAATGCTAGTAACCATAGCAAACTATGCCAAACTCACCTAAATACTTCGGCTACCATAAATCATCACCAAATAACCCTTACCACAACAAACTAAACCCAATCACTTTTAAAATACAAAAAAATGCTTCTAACCATAGCAAACTATGCCAAACTCACCTAAATTACTTCGTCTATCAAAAATCACCCCCAACTACACTTTACAGCAACAAACTAAGCCCAATCACTTTAAAATTACAAAAAAATGCTAAAAATCATAACAAACTATACCAGAATCACCTAAATTACTTCGGCTACCGTAAATCACTCCCAACTATCCCTTACCAGAAGAAACCAAACCATATTATCTTAAAATTACAAAAAAGGTGTACAAATCATAACAAACTATGCCAGACTCACCTAAATTACTTCGGCTACTCTAAATCATCACCAACTAACCCTTACCACAACAAACTAAACCCAATCACTTTTAAATTACAAAAAAATGCAAGTAACCATAGCAAACTATGCCAAACTCACCTAAATTACTTCGGCTACCGTAAATCACGCCCAACTATCCCTTACCACAACAAACCAAACCATATCATCTTAAAATTACAAAAAAAGGTGTACAAATCATAACAAACTATGCCAGACTCACCTAAATTACTTCGGCTTCTCTAAATCATCACAACTAACCCTTACCACAACAAACTAAACCCAATCACTTTTAAATTACAAAAAAATGCTAGTAACCATAGCAAACTATGCCAAACTCACCTAAATTACTTCGGCTACTCTAAATCATCTTCAACTAACCGTTACCACAACAAACTAAACCCAATCACTTTTAAATTACAAAAAAATGCTAGTAACCATAGCAAACTATGCCAAACTCACCTAAATTACTTCGGCTACCATAAATCATAACCAACTAACCCTTACCACAACAAAGTAAACCCAATCACTTTTAAATTACAAAAAAATGCTAGTAACCATAGCAAACTATGCCAAACTCACCTAAATACTTCGGCTACCATAAATCATCACCAAATAACCCTTACCACAACAAACTAAACCCAATCACTTTTAAAATACAAAAAAATGCTACTAACCATAGCAAACTAAGCCAAACTCACCTAAATTACTTCGTCTATCAAAAATCACCCCCAACTACACTTTACAGCAACAAACTAAGCCCAATCACTTTAAAATTACAAAAAAATGCTAGTAACCATAGCAAACTATGCCAAACTCACCTAAATTACTTCGGCTACCATAAATCATCACCAACTAACCCTTACCACAACAAACTAAACCCAATCACTTTTAAATTACAAAAAAATGCTACTAACCATAGCAAACTATGCCAAACTCACCTAAATCACTTCGGCTATCAAAAATCACCCCCAACTACACTTTACAGCAACAAACTAAGCACAATCACTTTAAAATTACAAAAAAATGCTAAAAATCATAACAAACTATACCAGAATCACCTAAATTACTTCGGCTACCGTAAATCACCCCCAACTATCCCTTACCAGAAGAAACCAAACCATATTATCTTAAAATTACAAAAAAGGTGTACAAATCATAACAAACTATGCCAGACTCACCTAAATTACTTCGGCTACTCTAAATCATCACCAACTATCCCTTACCACAACAAACTAAACCCAATCACTTTTAAATTACAAAAAAATGCTAGTAACCGTAGCAAACTATGCCAAACTCACCTAAATTACTTCGGCTACCATAAATCATCACCAACTAACCCTTACCACAACAAACTAGACCCAATCACTTTTAAATTACAAAAAAAATGCTAAAAATCATAACAAACTATACCAGAATCACCTAAATTACTTCGGCTACCATAAATCACCCCCAACTATCCCTTACCACAACAAACCAAAGCATATCATCCTAAAATTACAAAAAAAGGTGTACAAATCATAACAAACTATGCCAGACTCACCTAAATTACTGCGGCTACTCTAAATCATCACCAACTAACCCTTACCACAACAAACTAAACCCAATCACTTTTAAATTACAAAAAATGCTAGTAGCTATAGCAAACTATGGCAAACTCACCTAAATTACTTCGGCTAACATAAATCATCACCAAATAACCCTTACCACAACAAACTAAACCCAATCACTTTTAAAACACAAAAAAATGCTACTAACCATAGCAAACTATGCCAAACTCACCTAAATTACTTCGGCTATCAAAAATCACCCCCAACTACACTTTACAGCAACAAACTAAGCCCAATCACTTTAAAATTACAAAAAAATGCTAAAAATCATAACAAACTATACCAGAATCACCTAAATTACTTCGGCTACCGTAAATCACCCCCAACTATCCCTTACCAGAAAAAACCAAACCATATTATCTTAAAATTACAAAAAAGGTGTACAAATCATAACAAACTATGCCAGACTCACCTAAATTACTTCGGCTACTCTAAATCATCACCAACTAACCCTTACCACAACAAACTAAACCCAATCACTTTTAAATTACAAAAAAATGCAAGTAACCATAGCAAACTATGCCAAACTCACCTAAATTACTTCGGCTACCGTAAATCACGCCCAACTATCCCTTACCACAACAAACCAAACCATATCATCTTAAAATTACAAAAAAAGGTGTACAAATCATAACAAACTATGCCAGACTCACCTAAATTACTTCGGCTTCTCTAAATCATCACAACTAACCCTTACCACAACAAACTAAACCCAATCACTTTTAAATTACAAAAAAATGCTAGTAACCATAGCAAACTATGCCAAACTCACCTAAATTACTTCGGCTACTCTAAATCATCTTCAACTAACCGTTACCACAACAAACTAAACCCAATCACTTTTAAATTACAAAAAAATGCTAGTAACCATAGCAAACTATGCCAAACTCACCTAAATTACTTCGGCTACCATAAATCATAACCAACTAACCCTTACCACAACAAAGTAAACCCAATCACTTTTAAATTACAAAAAAATGCTAGTAACCATAGCAAACTATGCCAAACTCACCTAAATACTTCGGCTACCATAAATCATCACCAAATAACCCTTACCACAACAAACTAAACCCAATCACTTTTAAAATACAAAAAAATGCTACTAACCATAGCAAACTAAGCCAAACTCACCTAAATTACTTCGTCTATCAAAAATCACCCCCAACTACACTTTACAGCAACAAACTAAGCCCAATCACTTTAAAATTACAAAAAAATGCTAAAAATCATAACAAACTATACCAGAATCACCTAAATTACTTCGGCTACCGTAAATCACCCCCAACTATCCCTTACCACAACAAACCAAACCATATCATCTTAAAATTACAAAAAAAGGTGTACAAATCATAACAAACTATGCCAGACTCACCTAAATTACTTCGGCTACTCTAAATCATCACCAACTAACCGTTACCACAACAAACTAAACCCAATCACTTTTAAATTACAAAAAAATGCTAGTAACCATAGCAAACTATGCCAAACTCACCTAAATTACTTCGGCTACCATAAATCATCACCAACTAACCCTTACCACAACAAACTAAACCCAATCACTTTTAAATTACAAAAAAATGCTAAAAATCATAACAAACTATACCAGAATCACCTAAATTACTTCGGCTACCGTAAATCGCCCCCAACTATCCCTTACCACAACAAACCAAACCATATCATCTTAAAATTACAAAAAAGGGGTACAAATCATAACAAACTATGCCAGACTCACCTAAATTACTTCGGCTACTCTAAATCATCACCAACTAACCCTTACCACAACAAACTAAACCCAATCACTTTTAAATTACAAAAAATGCTAGTAACCATAGCAAACTATGCCAAACTCACCTAAATACTTCGGCTACCATAAATCATCACCAAATAACCCTTACCACAACAAACTAAACCCAATCACTTTTAAAATACAAAAAAATGCTACTAACCATAGCAAACTATGCCAAACTCACCTAAATTACTTCGTCTATCAAAAATCACCTCCAACTACACTTTACAGCAACAAACTAAGCCCAATCACTTTAAAATTACAAAAAAATGCTAAAAATCATAACAAACTATACCAGGTGTACAAGGTGTACAAATCATAACAAACTATGCCAGACTCACCTAAATTACTTCGGCTACTCTAAATCATCACCAACTAACCCTTACCACAACAAACTAAACCCAATCACTTTTAAATTACAAAAAAATGCTAGTAACCATAGCAAACTATGCCAAACTCACCTAAATTACTTCGGCTACCATAAATCATCACCAAATAATCCTTACCACAACAAACTAAACCCAATCACTTTTAAAATACAAAAAAATGCTACTAACCATAGCAAACTATGCCAAACTCACCGAAATCACTTCGGCTATCAAAAATCACCCCAAACTACACTTTACAGCAACAAACTAAGCCCAATCACTTTAAAATTACAAAAAAATGCTAAAAATCATAACAAACTATACCAGAATCACCTAAATTACTTCGGCTACCGTAAATCACCCCCAACTATCCCTTACCACAACAAACCAAACCATATCATCTTAAAATTACAAAAAAAGGTGTACAAATCATAACAAACTATGCCAGACTCACCTAAATTACTTCGGCTACTGTAAATCATCACCAACTTACCCTTACCACAACAAACTAAACCCAATCACTTTTAAATTACAAAAAAATGCTAGTAACCATAGCAAACTATGCCAAACTCACCTAAATTACTTTGGCTACAATAAATTATCACCAACTAACCCTTACCACAACAAACTAAACCCAATCACTTTTAAATTACAAAAAAATGCTAAAAATCATAAAAAACTACCAGAATCACCTAAATTACTTCGGCTACCGTAAATCATCTCCAACTATCCCTTACCACAACAAACCAAACCATATCATCTTAAAATTACAAAAAAAGGTGTACAAATCATAACAAACTATGCCAAACTCACCTAAATTACTTCGGCTACTCTAAATCATCACCAACTAACCCTTTCCACAACAAACTAAACCTAATCACTTTTAAAATAAAAAAAATGCTACTAACCATAGCAAACTATGCCAAACTCACCTAAATTACTTTGGCTACAATAAATTATCACCAACTAACCCTTACCACAACAAACTAAACCCAATCACTTTTAAATTACAAAAAAATGCTAAAAATCATAAAAAACTACCAGAATCACCTAAATTGCTTCGGCTACTGTAAATCATCACCAACTTACCCTTACCACAACAAACTAAACTCAATCACTTTTAAATTACAAAAAAATGCTAGTAACCATAGCAAACTATGCCAAACTCACCTAAATTACTTCGGCTACCATAAATCATCACCAACTAACCCTTACCACAACAAACTAAACCCAATCACTTTTAAATTACAAAAAAATGCTACTAACCATAGCAAACTATGCCAAACTCACCTAAATTACTTCGGATATCAAAAATCACCCCCAACTACACTTTACAGCAACAAACTAAGCCCAATCACTTTAAAATTACAAAAAAATGCTAAAAATCATAACAAACTATACCAGAATCACCTAAATTACTTCGGCTACCGTAAATCACCCCCAACTATCCCTTACCACAACAAACCAAACCATATCATCTTAAAATAATAAAAAAAGGTGTACAAATCATAACAAACTATGCCAGACTCACCTAAATTACTTCGGCTACTCTAAATCATCACCAACTAACCCTTACCACAACAAACTAAACCCAATCACTTTTAAATTACAAAAAAATGCTAGTAACCATAGCAAACTATGCTAAACTCACCTAAATTACTTCGGCTACCATAAATGATCACCAACTAACCCTTACCACAACAAACTAAACCCAATCACTTTTGAATTACAAAAAAATGCTAAAAATCATAACAAACTATACCAGAATCACCTAAATTACTTCGGCTACCGTAAATCACCCCCAACTATCCTTTACCACAACAAACCAAATCATATCATCTTAAAATTACAAAAAAAGGTGTACAAATCATAACAAACTATGCCAGACTCACCTAAATTACTTCGGCTACTCTAAATCATCACCAACTAACCCTTACCACAACAAACTAAACCCAATCACTTTTAAATTACAAAAAAATGCTAGTAACCATAGCAAACTATGCCAAACTCACCTAAATTACTTCGGCTACCGTAAATCACCCCCAACTATCCCTTACCACAACAAACCAAATCATCTTAAAATTACAAAAAAAGGTGTACAAATCATAACAAACTATGCCAGACTCACCTAAATTACTTCGGCTACTCTAAATCATCACCAACTAATCCTTACCACAACAAACTAAAACCAATCACGTTTAAATTACACAAAAATGCTAGTAACCATAGCAAACTATGCCAAACTCACCTAAATTACTTCGGCTACCATAAATCATCACCAAATAAACCTTACCACAACAAACTAAACCCAATCACTTTTAAATTACAAATAAATGCTAGTAACCATAGCAAACTATGCCAAACTCACCTAAATTACTTCGGCTACCATAAATCATCACCAACTAACCCTTACCACAACAAACTAAACCCAATCACTTTTAAATAACAAAAAAATGCTAAAAATCATAACAAACTATACCAGAATCACCTAAATTACTTGGGCTTCCGTAAATCACCCCCAACTATCCCTTACCACAAGAAACCAAACCATATCATCTTAAAATTACAAAAAAAGGTGTACAAATCATAACAAACTATGCCAGACTCACCTAAATTACTTCGGCTACTCTAAATCATCACCAACTAACCGTTACCACAACAAACTAAACCCAATCACTTTTAAATTACAAAAAAATGCTAGTAACCATAGCAAACTATGCCAAACTCACCTAAATTACTTCGGCTACCATAAATCATAACCAACTAACCCTTACCACAACAAACTAAACCCAATCACTTTAAAATTACAAAAAAATGCAAAAAATTATAACAAATTATACCAGAAACACCTAAATAACTTCGGCTATCGTAAATCACCCCCAACTATCCCTTACCACAACAAACCAAACCATATCATCTTAAAATTACAAAAAAAGGTGTACAAATCATAACAAACTATGCCAGACTAACCTAAATTACTTCGGCTACTCTAAATCATCACCAACTAACCCTTACCACAACAAACTAAACCCAATCACTTTTAAATTACAAAAAAATGCTAGTAACCATAGCAAACTATGCCAAACTCACCTAAATTACTTCGGCTACCATAAATCATCACCAAATAACCCTTACCACAACAAACTAAACCCAATCACTTTTAAAATACAAAAAAATGCTACTCACCATAGCAAACTATGCCAAACTCACCTACATTACTTCGGCTATCAAAAATCACCCCGAACTACACTTTACAGCAACAAACTAAGCCCAATCACTTTAAAATTACAAAAAAATGCTAAAAATCCTAACAAACTATACCAGAATCACCTAAATTACTTCGGCTACCGTAAATCACCCCCAACTATCCCTTACCACAACAAACCAAACCATATCATTTTAAAATTACAAAAAAAAGTGTACAAATCATAACAAACTATGCCAGACTCACCTAAATTACTTCGGCTACTCTAAATCATCACCAACTAACCCTTACCATAACAAACTAAACCCAATCACTTTTAAATTACAAAAAAATGCTAGTAACCATAGCAAACTATGCCAAACTCACCTAAATTACTTTGGCTACAATAAATCATCACCAACTAACCCTTACCACAACAAACTAAACCCAATCACTTTTAAATTACAAAAAAATGCTAAAAATCATAAAAAACTACCAGAAACACCTAAATTACTTCGGCTACCGTAAATCACCTCCAACTATCCCTTACCACAACAAACCAAACCATATCATCTTAAAATTACAAAAAAAGGTGTACAAATCATAACAAACTATGCCAAACTCACCTAAATTACTTCGGCTACTCTAAATCATCACCAACTAACCCTTTCCACAACAAACTAAACCTAATCACTTTTAAAATAAAAAAAATGCTACTAACCATAGCAAACTATGCCAAACTCACCTAAATTACTTCAGCTATCAAAAATTACCCCCAACTACACTTTACAGCAACAAACTAAGCCCAATCACTTTAAAATTACAAAAAAATGCTAAAAATCATAACGAACTATACCAGAATCACCTAAATTACTTCGGCTACCGTAAATCACCCCCAACTATCCCTTACCACAACAAACCAAACCATATCATCTTAAAATTACCAAAAAAGGTGTACAAATCATAACAAACTATGCCAGACTCACCTAAATTACTTCGGCTACTGTAAATCATCACCAACTAACCCTTACCACAACAAACTAAACTCAATCACTTTTAAATTACAGAAAAATGCTAGTAACCATAGCAAACTATGCCAAACTCACCTAAATTACTTCGGCTACCATAAATCATCACCAACTAACCCTTACCACAACAAACTAAACCCAATCACTTTTAAATTACAAAAAAATGCTACTAACCATAGCAAACTATGCCAAACTCACCTAAATTACTTCGGATATCAAAAATCACCCCCAACTACACTTTACAGCAACAAACTAAGCCCAATCACTTTAAAATTACAAAAAAATGCTAAAAATCAGAACAAACTATACCAGAATCACCTAAATTACTTCGGCTACCGTAAATCACCCCAACTATCTCTTACCACAACAAACCAAACCATATCATCTTAAAATAATAAAAAAAGGTGTACAAATCATAACAAACTATGCCAGACTCACCTAAATTACTTCGGCTACTCTAAATCATCACCAACTAACCCTTACCACAACAAACTAAACCCAATCACTTTTAAATTACAAAAAAATGCTAGTAACCATAGCAAACTATGCCAAACTCACCTAAATTACTTCGGCTACCATAAATCATCACCAACTAACCCTTACCACAACAAACTAAACCCAATCACTTTTGAATTACAAAAAAATGCTAAAAATCATAACAAACTATACCAGAATCACCTAAGTTACTTCGGCTACCGTAAATCACCCCCAACTATCCCTTACCACAACAAACCAAATCATATCATCTTAAAATTACAAAAAAAGGTGTACAAATCATAACAAACTATGCCAGACTCACCTAAATTACTTCGGCTACTCTAAATCATCACCAACTAACCCTTACCACAACAAACTAAACCCAATCACTTTTAAATTACAAAAAAATGCTAGTAACCGTAGCAAACTATGCCAAACTCACCTAAATTACTTCGGCTACCATAAATCATCACCAACTAACCCTTACCACAACAAACTAAACCCAATCACTTTTAAATTACAAAAAAATGCTAAAAATCATAACAAACTATACCAGAATCACCTAAATTACTTCGGCTACCGTAAATCACCCCCAACTATCCCTTACCACAACAAACCAAACCATATCATCTTAAAATTACAAAAAAAGGTGTACAAATCATAACAAACTATGCCAGACTCACCTAAATTACTTCGGCTACTCTAAATCATCACCAACTAACCCTTACCACAACAAACTAAACCCAATCACTTTTAAATTACAAAAAAATGCTAGTAGCTATAGCACACTATGCCAAACTCACCTAAATTACTTCGGCTAACATAAATCATCACCAAATAACCCTTACCACAACAAACTAAACCCAATCAATTTTAAAATACAAAAAAATGCTACTAACCATAGCAAACTATGCCAAACTCACTTAAATTACTTCGGCTATCAAAAACCACCCCCAACTACACTTTACAGCAACAAACTAAGCCCAATCACTTTAAAATTACAAAAAAATTCTAAAAATCATAACAAACTATACCAGAATCACCTAAATTACTTCGGCTACCGTAAATCACCCCCAACTATCCCTTACCACAACAAACCAAACCATATCATCTTAAAATTACAAAAAAAGGTGTACAAATCATAACAAACTATGCCAGACTCACCTAAATTACTTCGGCTACTCTAAATCATCACCAACTAACCGTTACCACAACAAATTAAACCCAATCACTTTTAAATTACAAAAAAATGCTAGTAACCATAGCAAACTATGCCAAACTCACCTAAATTACTTCGGCTACCATAAATCATAACCAACTAACCCTTACCACAACAAACTAAACCCAATCACTTTAAAATTACAAAAAAATGCAAAAAATCATAACAAACTATACCAGAAACACCAAAATAACTTCGGCTATCGTAAATCACCCCCAACTATCCCTTACCACAACAAACCAAACCATATCATCTTAAAATTACAAAAAAGGTGTACAAATCATAACAAACTATGCCAGACTAACCTAAATTACTTCGGCTACTCTAAATCATCACCAACCAACCCTTACCACAACAAACTAAACCCAATCACTTTTAAATTACAAAAAAATGCTAGTAACCATAGCAAACTATGCCAAACTCACCTAAATTACTTCGGCTACCATAAATCATCACCAAATAACCCTTACCACAACAAACTAAACCCAATCACTTTTAAAATACAAAAAAATGCTACTCACCATAGCAAACTATGCCAAACTCACCTAAATTACTTCGGCTATCAAAAATCACCCCGAACTACACTTTACAGCAACAAACTAGGCCCAATCACTTTAAAATTACAAAAAAATGCTAAAAATCATAACAAACTATACCAGAATCACCTAAATTACTTCGGCTACCGTAAGTCACCCCCAACTATCCCTTACCACAACAAACCAAACCATATCATCTTAAAATTACAAAAAAAGGTGTACAAATCATAACAAACTATGCCAGACTCACCTAAATTACTTCGGCTACTCTAAATCATCACCAACTAACCCTTACCACAACAAACTAAACCCAATCACTTTTAAATTACAAAAAAATGCTAGTAACCATAGCAAACTATGCCAAACTCACCTAAATTACTTTGGCTACAATAAATCATCACCAACTAACCCTTACCACAACAAACTAAACCCAATCACTTTTAAATTACAAATAAATGCTAGTAACCATAGCAAACTATGCCAAACTCACCTAAATTACTTCGGCTACCATAAATCATCACCAACTAACCCTTACCACAACAAACTAAACCCAATCACTTTTAAATAACAAAAAAATGCTAAAAATCATAACAAACTATACCAGAATCACCTAAATTACTTGGGCTTCCGTAAATCACCCCCAACTATCCCTTACCACAAGAAACCAAACCATATCATCTTAAAATTACAAAAAAAGGTGTACAAATCATAACAAACTATGCCAGACTCACCTAAATTACTTCGGCTACTCTAAATCATCACCAACTAACCGTTACCACAACAAACTAAACCCAATCACTTTTAAATTACAAAAAAATGCTAGTAACCATAGCAAACTATGCCAAACTCACCTAAATTACTTCGGCTACCATAAATCATAACCAACTAACCCTTACCACAACAAACTAAACCCAATCACTTTAAAATTACAAAAAAATGCAAAAAATTATAACAAACTATACCAGAAACACCTAAATAACTTCGGCTATCGTAAATCACCCCCAACTATCCCTTACCACAACAAACCAAACCATATCATCTTAAAATTACAAAAAAAGGTGTACAAATCATAACAAACTATGCCAGACTAACCTAAATTACTTCGGCTACTCTAAATCATCACCAACTAACCCTTACCACAACAAACTAAACCCAATCACTTTTAAATTACAAAAAAATGCTAGTAACCATAGCAAACTATGCTAAACTCACCTAAATTACTTCGGCTACCAAAAATGATCACCAACTAACCCTTACCACAACAAACTAAACCCAATCACTTTTGAATTACAAAAAAATGCTAAAAATCATAACAAACTATACCAGAATCACCTAAATTACTTCGGCTACCGTAAATCACCCCCAACTATCCTTTACCACAACAAACCAAATCATATCATCTTAAAATTACAAAAAAAGGTGTACAAATCATAACAAACTATGCCAGACTCACCTTAATTACTTCGGCTACTCTAAATCATCACCAACTAACCCTTACCACAACAAACTAAACCCAATCACTTTTAAATTACAAAAAAATGCTAGTAACCATAGCAAACTATGCCAAACTCACCTAAATTACTTCGGCTACCGTAAATCACCCCCAACTATCCCTTACCACAACAAACCAAATCATCTTAAAATTACAAAAAAAGGTGTACAAATCATAACAAACTATGCCAGACTCACCTAAATTACTTCGGCTACTCTAAATCATCACCAACTAATCCTTACCACAACAAACTAAAACCAATCACTTTTAAATTACACAAAAATGCTAGTAACCATGGCAAACTATGCCAAACTCACCTAAATTACTTCGGCTACCATAAATCATCACCAAATAAACCTTACCACAACAAACTAAACCCAATCACTTTTAAATTACAAATAAATGCTAGTAACCATAGCAAACTATGCCAAACTCACCTAAATTACTTCGGCTACCATAAATCATCACCAACTAACCCTTACCACAACAAACTAAACCCAATCACTTTTAAATAACAAAAAAATGCTAAAAATCATAACAAACTATACCAGAATCACCTAAATTACTTGGGCTTCCGTAAATCACCCCCAACTATCCCTTACCACAAGAAACCAAACCATATCATCTTAAAATTACAAAAAAAGGTGTACAAATCATAACAAACTATGCCAGACTCACCTAAATTACTTCGGCTACTCTAAATCATCACCAACTAACCGTTACCACAACAAACTAAACCCAATCACTTTTAAATTACAAAAAAATGCTAGTAACCATAGCAAACTATGCCAAACTCACCTAAATTACTTCGGCTACCATAAATCATAACCAACTAACCCTTACCACAATAAACTAAACCCAATCACTTTAAAATTACAAAAAAATGCAAAAAATTATAACAAACTATACCAGAAACACCTAAATAACTTCGGCTATCGTAAATCACCCCCAACTATCCCTTACCACAACAAACCAAACCATATCATCTTAAAATTACAAAAAAAGGTGTACAAATCATAACAAACTATGCCAGACTAACCTAAATTACTTCGGCTACTCTAAATCATCACCAACTAACCCTTACCACAACAAACTAAACCCAATCACTTTTAAATTACAAAAAAATGCTAGTAACCATAGCAAACTATGCCAAACTCACCTAAATTACTTCGGCTACCATAAATCATCACCAAATAACCCTTACCACAACAAACTAAACCCAATCACTTTTAAAATACAAAAAAATGCTACTCACCATAGCAAACTATGCCAAACTCACCTACATTACTTCGGCTATCAAAAATCACCCCGAACTACACTTTACAGCAACAAACTAAGCCCAATCACTTTAAAATTACAAAAAAATGCTAAAAATCCTAACAAACTATACCAGAATCACCTAAATTACTTCGGCTACCGTAAATCACCCCCAACTATCCCTTACCACAACAAACCAAACCATATCATTTTAAAATTACAAAAAAAAGTGTACAAATCATAACAAACTATGCCAGACTCACCTAAATTACTTCGGCTACTCTAAATCATCACCAACTAACCCTTACCATAACAAACTAAACCCAATCACTTTTAAATTACAAAAAAATGCTAGTAACCATAGCAAACTATGCCAAACTCACCTAAATTACTTTGGCTACAATAAATCATCACCAACTAACCCTTACCACAGCAAACTAAACCCAATCACTTTTAAATTACAAAAAAATGCTAAAAATCATAAAAAACTACCAGAATCACCTAAATTACTTCGGCTACCGTAAATCACCTCCAACTATCCCTTACCACAACAAACCAAACCATATCATCTTAAAATTACAAAAAAAGGTGTACAAATCATAACAAACTATGCCAAACTCACCTAAATTACTTCGGCTACTCTAAATCATCACCAACTAACCCTTTCCACAACAAACTAAACCTAATCACTTTTAAAATAAAAAAAATGCTACTAACCATAGCAAACTATGCCAAACTCACCTAAATTACTTCAGCTATCAAAAATTACCCCCAACTACACTTTACAGCAACAAACTAAGCCCAATCACTTTAAAATTACAAAAAAATGCTAAAAATCATAACGAACTATACCAGAATCACCTAAATTACTTCGGCTACCGTAAATCACCCCCAACTATCCCTTACCACAACAAACCAAACCATATCATCTTAAAATTACCAAAAAAGGTGTACAAATCATAACAAACTATGCCAGACTCACCTAAATTACTTCGGCTACTGTAAATCATCACCAACTAACCCTTACCACAACAAACTAAACTCAATCACTTTTAAATTACAGAAAAATGCTAGTAACCATAGCAAACTATGCCAAACTCACCTAAATTACTTCGGCTACCATAAATCATCACCAACTAACCCTTACCACAACAAACTAAACCCAATCACTTTTAAATTACAAAAAAATGCTACTAACCATAGCAAACTATGCCAAACTCACCTAAATTACTTCGGATATCAAAAATCACCCCCAACTACACTTTACAGCAACAAACTAAGCCCAATCACTTTAAAATTACAAAAAAATGCTAAAAATCAGAACAAACTATACCAGAATCACCTAAATTACTTCGGCTACCGTAAATCACCCCAACTATCTCTTACCACAACAAACCAAACCATATCATCTTAAAATAATAAAAAAAGGTGTACAAATCATAACAAACTATGCCAGACTCACCTAAATTACTTCGGCTACTCTAAATCATCACCAACTAACCCTTACCACAACAAACTAAACCCAATCACTTTTAAATTACAAAAAAATGCTAGTAACCATAGCAAACTATGCCAAACTCACCTAAATTACTTCGGCTACCATAAATCATCACCAACTAACCCTTACCACAACAAACTAAACCCAATCATTTTTGAATTACAAAAAAATGCTAAAAATCATAACAAACTATACCAGAATCACCTAAGTTACTTCGGCTACCGTAAATCACCCCCAACTATCCCTTACCACAACAAACCAAATCATATCATCTTAAAATTACAAAAAAAGGTGTACAAATCATAACAAACTATGCCAGACTCACCTAAATTACTTCGGCTACTCTAAATCATCACCAACTAACCCTTACCACAACAAACTAAACCCAATCACTTTTAAATTACAAAAAAATGCTAGTAACCGTAGCAAACTATGCCAAACTCACCTAAATTACTTCGGCTACCATAAATCATCACCAACTAACCCTTACCACAACAAACTAAACCCAATCACTTTTAAATTACAAAAAAATGCTAAAAATCATAACAAACTATACCAGAATCACCTAAATTACTTCGGCTACCGTAAATCACCCCCAACTATCCCTTACCACAACAAACCAAACCATATCATCTTAAAATTACAAAAAAAGGTGTACAAATCATAACAAACTATGCCAGACTCACCTAAATTACTTCGGCTACTCTAAATCATCACCAACTAACCCTTACCACAACAAACTAAACCCAATCACTTTTAAATTACAAAAAAATGCTAGTAGCTATAGCACACTATGCCAAACTCACCTAAATTACTTCGGCTAACATAAATCATCACCAAATAACCCTTACCACAACAAACTAAACCCAATCAATTTTAAAATACAAAAAAATGCTACTAACCATAGCAAACTATGCCAAACTCACTTAAATTACTTCGGCTATCAAAAACCACCCCCAACTACACTTTACAGCAACAAACTAAGCCCAATCACTTTAAAATTACAAAAAAATTCTAAAAATCATAACAAACTATACCAGAATCACCTAAATTACTTCGGCTACCGTAAATCACCCCCAACTATCCCTTACCACAACAAACCAAACCATATCATCTTAAAATTACAAAAAAAGGTGTACAAATCATAACAAACTATGCCAGACTCACCTAAATTACTTCGGCTACTCTAAATCATCACCAACTAACCGTTACCACAACAAACTAAACCCAATCACTTTTAAATTACAAAAAAATGCTAGTAACCATAGCAAACTATGCCAAACTCACCTAAATTACTTCGGCTACCATAAATCATAACCAACTAACCCTTACCACAACAAACTAAACCCAATCACTTTAAAATTACAAAAAAATGCAAAAAATCATAACAAACTATACCAGAAACACCTAAATAACTTCGGCTATCGTAAATCACCCCCAACTATCCCTTACCACAACAAACCAAACCATATCATCTTAAAATTACAAAAAAGGTGTACAAATCATAACAAACTATGCCAGACTAACCTAAATTACTTCGGCTACTCTAAATCATCACCAACCAACCCTTACCACAACAAACTAAACCCAATCACTTTTAAATTACAAAAAAATGCTAGTAACCTTAGCAAACTATGCCAAACTCACCTAAATTACTTCGGCTACCATAAATCATCACCAAATAACCCTTACCACAACAAACTAAACCCAATCACTTTTAAAATACAAAAAAATGCTACTCACCATAGCAAACTATGCCAAACTCACCTAAATTACTTCGGCTATCAAAAATCACCCCGAACTACACTTTACAGCAACAAACTAGGCCCAATCACTTTAAAATTACAAAAAAATGCTAAAAATCATAACAAACTATACCAGAATCACCTAAATTACTTCGGCTACCGTAAGTCACCCCCAACTATCCCTTACCACAACAAACCAAACCATATCATCTTAAAATTACAAAAAAAGGTGTACAAATCATAACAAACTATGCCAGACTCACCTAAATTACTTCGGCTACTCTAAATCATCACCAACTAACCCTTACCACAACAAACTAAACCCAATCACTTTTAAATTACAAAAAAATGCTAGTAACCATAGCAAACTATGCCAAACTCACCTAAATTACTTTGGCTACAATAAATCATCACCAACTAACCCTTACCACAACAAACTAAACCCAATCACTTTTAAATTACAAAAAAGTGCTAAAAATCATAAAAAACTACCAGAATCACCTAAATTACTTCGGCTACCGTAAATCACCTCCAACTATCCCTTACCACAACAAACCAAACCATATCATCTTAAAATTACAAAAAAAGTTGTACAAATCATAACAAACTATGCCAAACTCACCTAAATTACTTCGGCTACTCTAAATCATCACCAACTAACCTCTTCCACAACAAACTAAACCTAATCACTTTTAAAATAAAAAAAATGCTACTAACCATAGCAAACTATGCCAAACTCACCTAAATTACTTCAGCTATCAAAAATTACCCCCAATTACACTTTACAGCAACAAACTAAGCCCAATCACTTTAAAATTACAAAAAAATGCTAAAAATCATAACGAACTATACCAGAATCACCTAAATTACTTCGGCTACCGTAAATCACCCCCAACTATCCCTTACCACAACAAACCAAACCATATCATCTTAAAATTACAAAAAAAGGTGTACAAATCATAACAAACTATGCCAGACTCACCTAAATTACTTCGGCTACTGTAAATCATCACCAACTAACCCTTACCACAACAAACTAAACTCAATAACTTTTAAATTACAAAAAAATGCTAGTAACCATAGCAAACTATGCCAAACTCACCTAAATTACTTCGGCTACCATAAATCATCACCAACTAACCCTTACCACAACAAACTAAACCCAATCACTTTTAAATTACAAAAAAATGCTACTAACCATAGCAAACTATGCCAAACTCACCTAAATTACTTCGGATATCAAAAATCACCCCCAACTACACTTTACAGCAACAAACTAAGCGCAATCACTTTAAAATTACAAAAAAATGCTAAAAATTATAACAAACTATACCAGAATCACCTTAATTACTTCGGCTACCGTAAATCACCCCAACTATCCCTTACCACAACAAACCAAACCATATCATCTTAAAATAATAAAAAAAGGTGTACAAATCATAACAAACTATGCCAGACTCACCTAAATTACTTCGGCTACTCTAAATCATCACCAACTAACCCTTACCACAACAAACTAAACCCAATCACTTTTAAATTACAAAAAAATGCTAGTAACCATAGCAAACTATGCCAAACTCACCTAAATTACTTCGGCTACCATAAATCATCACCAACTAACCCTTACCACAACAAACTAAACCCAATCACTTTTGAATTACAAAAAAATGCTAAAAATCATAACAAACTATACCAGAATCACCTTAATTACTTCGGCTACCGTAAATCACCCCAACTATCCCTTACCACAACAAACCAAACCATATCATCTTAAAATAATAAAAAAAGGTGTACAAATCATAACAAACTATGCCAGACTCACCTAAATTACTTCGGCTACTCTAAATCATCACCAACTAACCCTTACCACAACAAACTAAACCCAATCACTTTTAAATTACAAAAAAATGCTAGTAACCATAGCAAACTATGCCAAACTCACCTAAATTACTTCGGCTACCATAAATCATCACCAACTAACCCTTACCACAACAAACTAAACCCAATCACTTTTGAATTACAAAAAAATGCTAAAAATCATAACAAACTATACCAGAATCAACTAAATTACTTCGGCTACCGTAAATCACCCCCAACTATCCCTTACCACAACAAACCAAATCATATCATCTTAAAATTACAAAAAAAGGTGTACAAATCATAACAAACTATGCCAGACTCACCTAAATTACTTCGGCTACTGTAAATCATCACCAACTAACCCTTACCACAACAAACTAAACTCAATAACTTTTAAATTACAAAAAAATGCTAGTAACCATAGCAAACTATGCCAAACTCACCTAAATTACTTCGGCTACCATAAATCATCACCAACTAACCCTTACCACAACAAACTAAACCCAATCACTTTTAAATTACAAAAAAATGCTACTAACCATAGCAAACTATGCCAAACTCACCTAAATTACTTCGGATATCAAAAATCACCCCCAACTACACTTTACAGCAACAAACTAAGCGCAATCACTTTAAAATTACAAAAAAATGCTAAAAATTATAACAAACTATACCAGAATCACCTTAATTACTTCGGCTACCGTAAATCACCCCAACTATCCCTTACCACAACAAACCAAACCATATCATCTTAAAATAATAAAAAAAGGTGTACAAATCATAACAAACTATGCCAGACTCACCTAAATTACTTCGGCTACTCTAAATCATCACCAACTAACCCTTACCACAACAAACTAAACCCAATCACTTTTAAATTACAAAAAAATGCTAGTAACCATAGCAAACTATGCCAAACTCACCTAAATTACTTCGGCTACCATAAATCATCACCAACTAACCCTTACCACAACAAACTAAACCCAATCACTTTTGAATTACAAAAAAATGCTAAAAATCATAACAAACTATACCAGAATCAACTAAATTACTTCGGCTACCGTAAATCACCCCCAACTATCCCTTACCACAACAAACCAAATCATATCATCTTAAAATTACAAAAAAAGGTGTACAAATCATAACAAACTATGCCAGACTCACCTAAATTACTTCGGCTACTCTAAATCATCACCAACTAACCCTTACCACAACAAACTAAACCCAATCACTTTTAAATTACAAAAAAATGCTAGTAGCTATAGCACACTATGCTAAACTCACCTAAATTACTTCGGCTAACATAAATCATCACCAACTAACCCTTACCACAACAAACTAAACCCAATCACTTTTAAATTACAAAAAAATGCTAAAAATCATAACAAACTATACCAGAATCACCTAAATTACTTCGGCTACCGTAAATCACCCCCAACTATCCCTTACCACAACAAACCAAATCATATCATCTTAAAATTACAAAAAAAGGTGTACAAATCATAACAAACTATGCCAGACTCACCTAAATTACTTCGGCTACTCTAAATCATCACCAACTAACCCTTACCACAACAAACTAAACCCAATCACTTTTAAATTACAAAAAAATGCTAGTAGCTATAGCACACTATGCCAAACTCACCTAAATTACTTCGGCTAACATAAATCATCACCAAATAACCCTTACCACAACAAACTAAACCCAATCAATTTTAAAATACAAAAAAATGCTACTAACCATAGCAAACTATGCCAAACTCACTTAAATTACTTCGGCTATCAAAAACCACCCCCAACTACACTTTACAGCAACAAACTAAGCCCAATCACTTTAAAATTACAAAAAAATTCTAAAAATCATAACAAACTATACCAGAATCACCTAAATTACTTCGGCTACCGTAAATCACCCCCAACTATCCCTTACCACAACAAACCAAACCATATCATCTTAAAATTACAAAAAAAGGTGTACAAATCATAACAAACTATGCCAGACTCACCTAAATTACTTCGGCTACTCTAAATCATCACCAACTAACCGTTACCACAACAAACTAAACCCAATCACTTTTAAATTACAAAAAAATGCTAGTAACCATAGCAAACTATGCCAAACTCACCTAAATTACTTCGGCTACCATAAATCATAACCAACTAACCCTTACCACAACAAACTAAACCCAATCACTTTAAAATTACAAAAAAATGCAAAAAATCATAACAAACTATACCAGAAACACCTAAATAACTTCGGCTATCGTAAATCACCCCCAACTATCCCTTACCACAACAAACCAAACCATATCATCTTAAAATTACAAAAAAGGTGTACAAATCATAACAAACTATGCCAGACTAACCTAAATTACTTCGGCTACTCTAAATCATCACCAACCAACCCTTACCACAACAAACTAAACCCAATCACTTTTAAATTACAAAAAAATGCTAGTAACCATAGCAAACTATGCCAAACTCACCTAAATTACTTCGGCTACCATAAATCATCACCAAATAACCCTTACCACAACAAACTAAACCCAATCACTTTTAAAATACAAAAAAATGCTACTCACCATAGCAAACTATGCCAAACTCACCTAAATTACTTCGGCTATCAAAAATCACCCCGAACTACACTTTACACCAACAAACTAGGCCCAATCACTTTAAAATTACAAAAAAATGCTAAAAATCATAACAAACTATACCAGAATCACCTAAATTACTTCGGCTACCGTAAGTCACCCCCAACTATCCCTTACCACAACAAACCAAACCATATCATCTTAAAATTACAAAAAAAGGTGTACAAATCATAACAAACTATGCCAGACTCACCTAAATTACTTCGGCTACTCTAAATCATCACCAACTAACCCTTACCACAACAAACTAAACCCAATCACTTTTAAATTACAAAAAAATGCTAGTAACCATAGCAAACTATGCCAAACTCACCTAAATTACTTTGGCTACAATAAATCATCACCAACTAACCCTTACCACAACAAACTAAACCCAATCACTTTTAAATTACAAAAAAATGCTAAAAATCATAAAAAACTACCAGAATCACCTAAATTACTTCGGCTACCGTAAATCACCTCCAACTATCCCTTACCACAACAAACCAAACCATATCATCTTAAAATTACAAAAAAAGTTGTACAAATCATAACAAACTATGCCAAACTCACCTAAATTACTTCGGCTACTCTAAATCATCACCAACTAACCTCTTCCACAACAAACTAAACCTAATCACTTTTAAAATAAAAAAAATGCTACTAACCATAGCAAACTATGCCAAACTCACCTAAATTACTTCAGCTATCAAAAATCACCCCCAACTACACTTTACAGCAACAAACTAAGCCCAATCACTTTAAAATTACAAAAAAATGCTAAAAATCATAACGAACTATACCAGAATCACCTAAATTACTTCGGCTACCGTAAATCACCCCCAACTATCCCTTACCACAACAAACCAAACCATATCATCTTAAAATTACAAAAAAAGGTGTACAAATCATAACAAACTATGCCAGACTCACCTAAATTACTTCGGCTACTGTAAATCATCACCAACTAACCCTTACCACAACAAACTAAACTCAATAACTTTTAAATTACAAAAAAATGCTAGTAACCATAGCAAACTATGCCAAACTCACCTAAATTACTTCGGCTACCATAAATCATCACCAACTAACCCTTACCACAACAAACTAAACCCAATCACTTTTAAATTACAAAAAAATGCTACTAACCATAGCAAACTATGCCAAACTCACCTAAATTACTTCGGATATCAAAAATCACCCCCAACTACACTTTACAGCAACAAACTAAGCGCAATCACTTTAAAATTACAAAAAAATGCTAAAAATTATAACAAACTATACCAGAATCACCTTAATTACTTCGGCTACCGTAAATCACCCCAACTATCCCTTACCACAACAAACCAAACCATATCATCTTAAAATAATAAAAAAAGGTGTACAAATCATAACAAACTATGCCAGACTCACCTAAATTACTTCGGCTACTCTAAATCATCACCAACTAACCCTTACCACAACAAACTAAACCCAATCACTTTTAAATTACAAAAAAATGCTAGTAACCATAGCAAACTATGCCAAACTCACCTAAATTACTTCGGCTACCATAAATCATCACCAACTAACCCTTACCACAACAAACTAAACCCAATCACTTTTGAATTACAAAAAAATGCTAAAAATCATAACAAACTATACCAGAATCAACTAAATTACTTCGGCTACCGTAAATCACCCCCAACTATCCCTTACCACAACAAACCAAATCATATCATCTTAAAATTACAAAAAAAGGTGTACAAATCATAACAAACTATGCCAGACTCACCTAAATTACTTCGGCTACTCTAAATCATCACCAACTAACCCTTACCACAACAAACTAAACCCAATCACTTTTAAATTACAAAAAAATGCTAGTAACCGTAGCAAACTATGCCAAACTCACCTAAATTACTTCGGCTACCATAAATCATCACCAACTAACCCTTACCACAACAAACTAAACCCAATCACTTTTAAATTACAAAAAAATGCTAAAAATCATAACAAACTATACCAGAATCACCTAAATTACTTCGGCTACCGTAAATCACCCCCAACTATCCCTTACCACAACAAACCAAACCATATCATCTTAAAATTACAAAAAAAGGTGTACAAATCATAACAAACTATGCCAGACTCACCTAAATTACTTCGGCTACTCTAAATCATCACCAACTAACCCTTACCACAACAAACTAAACCCAATCACTTTTAAATTACAAAAAAATGCTAGTAGCTATAGCAAACTATGCCAAACTCACCTAAATTACTTCGGCTAACATAAATCATCACCAAATAACCCTTACCACAACAAACTAAACCCAATCACTTTTAAAATACAAAAAAATGCTACTAACCATAGCAAACTATGCCAAACTCACTTAAATTACTTCGGCTATCAAAAACCACCCCCAACTACACTTTACAGCAACAAACTAAGCCCAATCACTTTAAAATTACAAAAAAATTCTAAAAATCATAACAAACTATACCAGAATCACCTAAATTACTTCGGCTACCGTAAATCACCCCCAACTATCCCTTACCACAACAAACCAAACCATATCATCTTAAAATTACAAAAAAAGGTGTACAAATCATAACAAACTATGCCAGACTCACCTAAATTACTTCGGCTACTCTAAATCATCACCAACTAACCGTTACCACAACAAACTAAACCCAATCACTTTTAAATTACAAAAAAATGCTAGTAACCATAGCAAACTATGCCAAACTCACCTAAATTACTTCGGCTACCATAAATCATAACCAACTAACCCTTACCACAACAAACTAAACCCAATCACTTTAAAATTACAAAAAAATGCAAAAAATCATAACAAACTATACCAGAAACACCTAAATAACTTCGGCTATCGTAAATCACCCCCAACTATCCCTTACCACAACAAACCAAACCATATCATCTTAAAATTACAAAAAAGGTGTACAAATCATAACAAACTATGCCAGACTAACCTAAATTACTTCGGCTACTCTAAATCATCACCAACCAACCCTTACCACAACAAACTAAACCCAATCACTTTTAAATTACAAAAAAATGCTAGTAACCATAGCAAACTATGCCAAACTCACCTAAATTACTTCGGCTACCATAAATCATCACCAAATAACCCTTACCACAACAAACTAAACCCAATCACTTTTAAAATACAAAAAAATGCTACTCACCATAGCAAACTATGCCAAACTCACCTAAATTACTTCGGCTATCAAAAATCACCCCGAACTACACTTTACACCAACAAACTAGGCCCAATCACTTTAAAATTACAAAAAAATGCTAAAAATCATAACAAACTATACCAGAATCACCTAAATTACTTCGGCTACCGTAAGTCACCCCCAACTATCCCTTACCACAACAAACCAAACCATATCATCTTAAAATTACAAAAAAAGGTGTACAAATCATAACAAACTATGCCAGACTCACCTAAATTACTTCGGCTACTCTAAATCATCACCAACTAACCCTTACCACAACAAACTAAACCCAATCACTTTTAAATTACAAAAAAATGCTAGTAACCATAGCAAACTATGCCAAACTCACCTAAATTACTTTGGCTACAATAAATCATCACCAACTAACCCTTACCACAACAAACTAAACCCAATCACTTTTAAATTACAAAAAAATGCTAAAAATCATAAAAAACTACCAGAATCACCTAAATTACTTCGGCTACCGTAAATCACCTCCAACTATCCCTTACCACAACAAACCAAACCATATCATCTTAAAATTACAAAAAAAGTTGTACAAATCATAACAAACTATGCCAAACTCACCTAAATTACTTCGGCTACTCTAAATCATCACCAACTAACCTCTTCCACAACAAACTAAACCTAATCACTTTTAAAATAAAAAAAATGCTACTAACCATAGCAAACTATGCCAAACTCACCTAAATTACTTCAGCTATCAAAAATCACCCCCAACTACACTTTACAGCAACAAACTAAGCCCAATCACTTTAAAATTACAAAAAAATGCTAAAAATCATAACGAACTATACCAGAATCACCTAAATTACTTCGGCTACCGTAAATCACCCCCAACTATCCCTTACCACAACAAACCAAACCATATCATCTTAAAATTACAAAAAAAGGTGTACAAATCATAACAAACTATGCCAGACTCACCTAAATTACTTCGGCTACTGTAAATCATCACCAACTAACCCTTACCACAACAAACTAAACTCAATAACTTTTAAATTACAAAAAAATGCTAGTAACCATAGCAAACTATGCCAAACTCACCTAAATTACTTCGGCTACCATAAATCATCACCAACTAACCCTTACCACAACAAACTAAACCCAATCACTTTTAAATTACAAAAAAATGCTACTAACCATAGCAAACTATGCCAAACTCACCTAAATTACTTCGGATATCAAAAATCACCCCCAACTACACTTTACAGCAACAAACTAAGCGCAATCACTTTAAAATTACAAAAAAATGCTAAAAATTATAACAAACTATACCAGAATCACCTTAATTACTTCGGCTACCGTAAATCACCCCAACTATCCCTTACCACAACAAACCAAACCATATCATCTTAAAATAATAAAAAAAGGTGTACAAATCATAACAAACTATGCCAGACTCACCTAAATTACTTCGGCTACTCTAAATCATCACCAACTAACCCTTACCACAACAAACTAAACCCAATCACTTTTAAATTACAAAAAAATGCTAGTAACCATAGCAAACTATGCCAAACTCACCTAAATTACTTCGGCTACCATAAATCATCACCAACTAACCCTTACCACAACAAACTAAACCCAATCACTTTTGAATTACAAAAAAATGCTAAAAATCATAACAAACTATACCAGAATCAACTAAATTACTTCGGCTACCGTAAATCACCCCCAACTATCCCTTACCACAACAAACCAAATCATATCATCTTAAAATTACAAAAAAAGGTGTACAAATCATAACAAACTATGCCAGACTCACCTAAATTACTTCGGCTACTCTAAATCATCACCAACTAACCCTTACCACAACAAACTAAACCCAATCACTTTTAAATTACAAAAAAATGCTAGTAACCGTAGCAAACTATGCCAAACTCACCTAAATTACTTCGGCTACCATAAATCATCACCAACTAACCCTTACCACAACAAACTAAACCCAATCACTTTTAAATTACAAAAAAATGCTAAAAATCATAACAAACTATACCAGAATCACCTAAATTACTTCGGCTACCGTAAATCACCCCCAACTATCCCTTACCACAACAAACCAAACCATATCATCTTAAAATTACAAAAAAAGGTGTACAAATCATAACAAACTATGCCAGACTCACCTAAATTACTTCGGCTACTCTAAATCATCACCAACTAACCCTTACCACAACAAACTAAACCCAATCACTTTTAAATTACAAAAAAATGCTAGTAGCTATAGCAAACTATGCCAAACTCACCTAAATTACTTCGGCTAACATAAATCATCACCAAATAACCCTTACCACAACAAACTAAACCCAATCACTTTTAAAATACAAAAAAATGCTACTAACCATAGCAAACTATGCCAAACTCACTTAAATTACTTCGGCTATCAAAAACCACCCCCAACTACACTTTACAGCAACAAACTAAGCCCAATCACTTTAAAATTACAAAAAAATTCTAAAAATCATAACAAACTATACCAGAATCACCTAAATTACTTCGGCTACCGTAAATCACCCCCAACTATCCCTTACCACAACAAACCAAACCATATCATCTTAAAATTACAAAAAAAGATGTACAAATCATAACAAACTATGCCAGACTCACCTAAATTACTTCGGCTACTCTAAATCATCACCAACTAACCGTTACCACAACAAACTAAACCCAATCACTTTTAAATTACAAAAAAATGCTAGTAACCATAGCAAACTATGCCAAATTCACCTAAATTACTTCGGCTACCATAAATCATAACCAACTAACCCTTACCACAACAAACTAAACCCAATCACTTTAAAATTACAAAAAAATGCAAAAAATCATAACAAACTATACCAGAAACACCTAAATAACTTCGGCTATCGTAAATCACCCCCAACTATCCCTTACCACAACAAACCAAACCATATCATCTTAAAATTACAAAAAAGGTGTACAAATCATAACAAACTATGCCAGACTAACCTAAATTACTTCGGCTACTCTAAATCATCACCAACCAACCCTTACCACAACAAACTAAACCCAATCACTTTTAAATTACAAAAAAATGCTAGTAACCATAGCAAACTATGCCAAACTCACCTAAATTACTTCGGCTACCATAAATCATCACCAAATAACCCTTACCACAACAAACTAAACCCAATCACTTTTAAAATACAAAAAAATGCTACTCACCATAGCAAACTATGCCAAACTCACCTAAATTACTTCGGCTATCAAAAATCACCCCGAACTACACTTTACAGCAACAAACTAGGCGCAATCACTTTAAAATTACAAAAAAATGCTAAAAATCATAACAAACTATACCAGAATCACCTAAATTACTTCGGCTACCGTAAATCACCCCCAACCATCCCTTACCACAACAAACCAAACCATATCATCTTAAAATTACAAAAAAAGGTGTACAAATCATAACAAACTATGCCAGACTCACCTAAATTACTTCGGCTACTCTAAATTATCACCAACAAACCCTTACCACAACAAACTAAACCCAATCACTTTTAAATTACAAAAAAATGCTAGTAGCTATAGCAAACTATGCCAAACTCACCTAAATTACTTCGGCTAACATAAATCATCACCAAATAACCCTTACCACAACAAACTAAACCCAATCACTTTAAAATTACAAAAAAATGCAAAAAATCATAACAAACTATACCAGAAACACCTAAATAACTTCGGCTATCGTAAATCACCCCCAACTATCCCTTACCACAACAAACCAAACCATATCATCTTAAAATTACAAAAAAGGTGTACAAATCATAACAAACTATGCCAGACTAACCTAAATTACTTCGGCTACTCTAAATCATCACCAACTAACCCTTACCACAACAAACTAAACCCAATCACTTTTAAATTACAAAAAATGCTAGTAACCATAGCAAACTATGCCAAACTCACCTAAATTACTTCGGCTACCATAAATCATCACCAAATAACCCTTACCACAACAAACTAAACCCAATCACTTTTAAAATACAAAAAAATGCTACTCACCATAGCAAACTATGCCAAACTCACCAAAATTACTTCGGCTATCAAAAATCACCCCGAACTACACTTTACAGCAACAAACTAAGCCCAATCACTTTAAAATTACAAAAAAATGCTAAAAATGATAACAAACTATACCAGAATCACCTAAATTACTTCGGCTACCGTAAATCACCCCCAACTATCCCTTACCACAACAAACCAAACCATATCATCTTAAAATTACAAAAAAAAGTGTACAAATCATAACAAACTATGCCAGACTCACCTAAATTACTTCGGCTACTCTAAATCATCACCAACTAACCCTTACCATAACAAACTAAACCCAATCACTTTTAAATTACAAAAAAAATGCTAGTAACCATAGCAAACTATGCCAAACTCACCTAAATTACTTCGGCTACTCTAAATCATCACCAACTAACCCTTTCCACAACAAACTAAACCCAATCACTTTTAAAATACAAAAGAATGCTACTAACCATAGCAAACTATGCCAAACTCACCTAAATTACTTCGGCTATCAAAAATCACCCCCAACTACACTTTACAGCAACAAACTAAGCCCAATCACTTTAAAATTACAAAAAAATGCTAAAAATCATAACGAACTATACCAGAATCACCTAAATTACTTCGGCTACCGTAAATCACCCCCAACTATCCCTTACCACAACAAACCAAACCATATCATCTTAAAATTACAAAAAAAGGTGTACAAATTATAACAAACTATGCCAGACTCACCTAAATTACTTCGGCTACTCTAAATCATCACCAACTAACCCTTACCATAACAAACTAAACCCAATCACTTTTAAATTACAAAAAAATGCTAGTAACCATAGCAAACTATGCCAAACTCACCTAAATTACTTCGGCTACAATTAATCATCACCAACTAACCCTTACCACAACAAACTAAACCCAATCACTTTTAAGTTACAAAAAAATGCTAAAAATCATAACAAACTACCAGAATCACCTAAATTACTTCGGCTACCGTAAATCACCCCCAACTATCCCTTACCACAACAAACCAAACCATATCATCTTAAAATTACAAAAAAAGGTGTACAAATCATAACAAACTATGCCAAACTCACCTAAATTACTTCGGCTACTCTAAATCATCACCAACTAACCCTTACTACAACAAACTAAACCCAATCACTTTTAAAATACAAAAAAATGCTACTAACCATAGCAAACTATTCCAAACTCACCTAAATTACTTCGGCTATCAAAAATCACCCCCAACAACACTTTACAGCAACAAACTAAGCCCAATCGCTTAAAAATTACAAAAAAATGCTTAAAATCATAACGAACTACACCAGAATCACCTAAATTACTTCGGCTACCGTAAATCACCCCCAACTATCCCTTACCACAACAAACCAAACCATATCATCTTAAAATTACAAAAAAAGGTGTTCAAATCATAACAAACTATGCCAGACTCACCTAAATTACTTCGTCTACTCTAAATCATCACCAACTAACCCTTACCACAACAAACAAAACCATATCATCTTAAAATTACAAAAAAATGCTAGCAACCATAGCAAACTATGCCAAACTCACCTAAATTACTTCGGCTACCATAAATCATCACCAAATAACCCTTACCACAACAAACTAAACTCAATCAATTTTAAAATACAAAAAAATGCTACTAACCATTGCAAACTATGCCAAACTCACCTAAATTACTTCGGCTATCAAAAATCACCCCCAACTACACTTTACAGCAACAAACTAAGCCCAATCACTTTTAAATTACAAAAAAATGCTAGTAACCGTAGCAAACTATGCCAAACTCACCTAAATTACTTCGGCTACCATAAATCATCACCAACTAACCCTTACCACAACAAACTAAACCCAATCACTTTTAAATAACAAAAAAATGCTTAAAATCATAACAAACTATACCAGAATCACCTAAATTGCTTCGGCTACCGTAAATCACCCCCAACTATCCCTTAGCACAAAAAACCAAACCATATCATCTTAAAATTACAAAAAAAGGTGTACAAATCATAACAAACTATGCCAGACTCACCTAAATTACTTTGGCTACTCTAAATCATCACCAACTAACCCTTACCACAACAAACTAAACCCAATCACTTTTAAATTACAAAAAAATGCTAGTAGCTATAGCAAACTATGCCAAACTCACCTAAATTACTTCGGCTAACATAAATCATCACCAAATAACCCTTACCACAACAAACTAAACCCAATCACTTTTAAAATAAAAAAAATGCTACTAACCATAGCAAACTATGCCAAACTCACTTAAATTACTTCGGCTATCAAAAAGCACCCCCAACTACACTTTGCAGCAACAAACTAAGCCCAATCACTTTAAAATTACAAAAAAATTCTAAAAATCATAACAAACTATACCAGAATCACTTAAATTACTTCGGCTACTGTAAATCACCCCCAACTATCCCTTACAACAACAAACCAAACCATATCATCTTAAAATTACAAAAAAAGGTGTACAAATCATAACAAACTATGCCAGACTCACCTAAATTACTTCGGCTACTCTAAATCATCACCAACTAACCGTTACCACAACAAACTAAACCCAATCACTTTTAAATTACAAAAAAATGCTAGTAATTATAGCAAACTATGCCAAACTCACCTAAATTACTTCGGCTACCATAAATCATAACCAACTAACCCTTACCACAACAAACTAAACCCAATCACTTTTAAATTACAAAAAAATGCTAGTAACCATAGCAAACTATGCCAAACTCACCTAAATTACTTCGGCTACCATAAATCATCACCAAATAACCCTTACCACAACAAACTAAACCCAATCACTTTTAAAATACAAAAAAATGCTACTCACCATAGCAAACTATGCCAAACTCACCTAAATTACTCCGGCTATCAAAAATCACCCCGAACTACACTTTACAGCAACAAACTAAGCCCAATCACTTTAAAATTACAAAAAAATGCTAAAAATCATAACAAACTATACCAGAATCACCTAAATTACTTCGGCTACCGTAAATCACCCCCAACTATCCCTTACCACAACAAACCAAACCATATCATCTTAAAATTACAAAAAAAAGTGTACAAATCATAACAAACTATGTCAGACTCACCTAAATTACTTCGGCTACTCTAAATCATCACCAACTAACCCTTACCATAACAAACTAAACCCAATCACTTTTAAATTACAAAAAAATGCTAAAAATCATAACAAACTACCAGAATCACCTAAATTACTTCGGCTACCGTAAATCACCCCCAACTATCCCTTACCACAACAAACCAAACCATATCATCTTAAAATTACAAGAAAAGGTGTACAAATCATAACAAACTATGCCAAACTCACCTAAATTACTTCGGCTTCAATAAATCATCACCAACTAACCCTTACCACAACAAACTAAACCCAATCACTTTTAAATTACAAAAAAATGCTAAAAATCATAACAAACTACCAGAATCACCTAAATTACTTCGGCTACCGTAAATCACCCCCAACTATCCCTTACCACAACAAACCAAACCATATCATCTTAAAATTACAAAAAAAGGTGTACAAATCATAACAAACTATGCCAAACTCACCTAAATTACTTCGGCTACTCTAAATCATCACCAACTAACCCTTTCCACAACAAACTAAACCCAATCACTTTTAAAATAAAAAAAAATGCTACTAACCATAGCAAACTATGCCAAACTCACCTAAATTACTTCGGCTATCAAAAATCACCCCCAACTACACTTTACAGCAACAAACTAAGCCCAATCACTTAAAAATTACAAAAAAATGCTAAAAATCATAACGAACTATACCAGAATCACCTAAATTACTTCGGCTACCGTAAATCACCCCCAACTATTCCTTACCACAACAAACCAAACCATATCATCTTAAAATTACAAAAAAAGGTGTTCAAATCATAACAAACTATGCCAGACTCACCTAAATTACTTCGGCTACTCTAAATCATCACCAACTAACCCTTACCACAACAAACAAAACCATATCATCTTAAAATTACAAAAAAATGCTAGTAATTATAGCAAACTATGCCAAACTCACCTAAATTACTTCGGCTACCATAAATCATCACCAAATAACCCTTACCACAACAAACTAAACCCAATTACTTTTAAAATACAAAAAAAAGCTACTAACCATAGGAAACTATGCCAAACTCACCTAAATTACTTCGGCTTTCAAAAATCACCCCCAACTACACTTTACAGCAACAAACTAAGCCCAATCACTTTAAAATTACAAAAAAATGCTAAAAATCATAACAAACTATACCAGAATCACCTAAATTACTTCGGCTACCGTAAATCACTCCCAACTATCCCTTACCCCAACAAACCAAACCATATCATCTTAAAATTACAAAAAAAGGTGTACAAATCATAACAAATTATGCCAGACTCACCTAAATTACTTCGGCTACTCTAAATCATCACCAACTAACCCTTACCACAACAAACTAATCCCAATCACTTTTAAATTACAAAAAAATTCTAGTAACCATAGCAAACTATGCCAAACTCACCTAAATTACTTCGGCTACCATAAATCATAACCAACTAACCCTTACCACAACAAACTAAACCCAATCACTTTTAAAATACAAAAAAATGCTACTCACCATAGCAAACTATGCCAAACTCACCTAAATTACTCCGGCTATCAAAAATCACCCCGAACTACACTTTACAGCAACAAACTAAGCCCAATCACTTTAAAATTACAAAAAAATGCTAAAAATCATAACAAACTATACCAGAATCACCTAAATTACTTCGGCTACCGTAAATCACTCCCAACTATCCCTTACCACAACAAACCAAACCATATCATCTTAAAATTACAAAAAAAGGTGTACAAATCATAACAAACTATGCCAGACTCACCTAAATTACTTCGGCTACTCTAAATCATCACCAACTAACCCTTACCACAACAAACTAAACCCAATCACTTTTAAATTACAAAAAAATGCTAGTAACCATAGCAAACTATGCCAAACTCACCTAAATTACTTCGGCTACCATAAATCATCACCAAATAACCCTTACCACAACAATCTAAACCCAATCACTTTTAAAATACAAAAAAATGCTACTCACCATAGCAAACTATGCCAAACTCACCTAAATTACTCCGGCTATCAAAAATCACCCCGAACTACACTTTACAGCAACAAACTAAGCCCAATCACTTTAAAATTACAAAAAAATGCTAAAAATCATAACAAACTATACCAGAATCACCTAAATTACTTCGGCTACCGTAAATCACCCCCAACTATCCCTTACCACAACAAACCAAACCATATCATCTTAAAATTACAAAAAAAAGTGTACAAATCATAACAAACTATGTCAGACTCACCTAAATTACTTCGGCTACTCTAAATCATCACCAACTAACCCTTACCATAACAAACTAAACCCAATCACTTTTAAATTACAAAAAAATGCTAAAAATCATAACAAACTACCAGAATCACCTAAATTACTTCGGCTACCGTAAATCACCCCCAACTATCCCTTACCACAACAAACCAAACCATATCATCTTAAAATTACAAGAAAAGGTGTACAAATCATAACAAACTATGCCAAACTCACCTAAATTACTTCGGCTTCAATAAATCATCACCAACTAACCCTTACCACAACAAACTAAACCCAATCACTTTTAAATTACAAAAAAATGCTAAAAATCATAACAAACTACCAGAATCACCTAAATTACTTCGGCTACCGTAAATCACCCCCAACTATCCCTTACCACAACAAACCAAACCATATCATCTTAAAATTACAAAAAAAGGTGTACAAATCATAACAAACTATGCCAAACTCACCTAAATTACTTCGGCTACTCTAAATCATCACCAACTAACCCTTTCCACAACAAACTAAACCCAATCACTTTTAAAATAAAAAAAAATGCTACTAACCATAGCAAACTATGCCAAACTCACCTAAATTACTTCGGCTATCAAAAATCACCCCCAACTACACTTTACAGCAACAAACTAAGCCCAATCACTTAAAAATTACAAAAAAATGCTAAAAATCATAACGAACTATACCAGAATCACCTAAATTACTTCGGCTACCGTAAATCACCCCCAACTATTCCTTACCACAACAAACCAAACCATATCATCTTAAAATTACAAAAAAAGGTGTTCAAATCATAACAAACTATGCCAGACTCACCTAAATTACTTCGGCTACTCTAAATCATCACCAACTAACCCTTACCACAACAAACAAAACCATATCATCTTAAAATTACAAAAAAATGCTAGTAATTATAGCAAACTATGCCAAACTCACCTAAATTACTTCGGCTACCATAAATCATCACCAAATAACCCTTACCACAACAAACTAAACCCAATTACTTTTAAAATACAAAAAAAAGCTACTAACCATAGGAAACTATGCCAAACTCACCTAAATTACTTCGGCTTTCAAAAATCACCCCCAACTACACTTTACAGCAACAAACTAAGCCCAATCACTTTAAAATTACAAAAAAATGCTAAAAATCATAACAAACTATACCAGAATCACCTAAATTACTTCGGCTACCGTAAATCACTCCCAACTATCCCTTACCCCAACAAACCAAACCATATCATCTTAAAATTACAAAAAAAGGTGTACAAATCATAACAAATTATGCCAGACTCACCTAAATTACTTCGGCTACTCTAAATCATCACCAACTAACCCTTACCACAACAAACTAATCCCAATCACTTTTAAATTACAAAAAAATGCTAGTAACCATAGCAAACTATGCCAAACTCACCTAAATTACTTCGGCTACCATAAATCATAACCAACTAACCCTTACCACAACAAACTAAACCCAATCACTTTTAAATTACAAAAAAATGCTAAAAATCATAACAAACTATACCAGAATCACATTAAATTACTTCGGCTACCGTAAATCACCCCCAACTATCCCTAACCACAACAAACCAAACCATATCATCTTAAAATTACAAAAAAAGGTGTACAAATCATAACAAACTATGCCAGACTCACCTAAATTACTTCGGCTACTCTAAATCATCACCAACTAACCCTTACCACAACAAACTAAACCCAATCACTTTTAAATTACAAAAAAATGCTAGTAACCATAGCAAACTATGCCAAACTCACCTAAATACTTCGGCTACCATAAATCATCACCAAATAACCCTTACCACAACAAACTAAACCCAATCACTTTTAAAATACAAAAAAATGCTACTAACCATAGCAAACTATGCCAAACTCACCAAAATTACTTCGGTTATCAAAAATCACCCCCAACTACACTTTACAGCAACAAACTAAGCCCAATCACTTTAAAATTACAAAAATATGCTAAAAATCATAACAAACTATACCAGAATCACATAAATTTCTTCGGCTACCGTAAATCACCCCCAACTATCCCTTACCACAACAAACCAAACCATATCATCTTAAAATTACAAAAAAAGGTGTACAAATCATAACAAACTATGCCAGACTCACCTAAATTACTTCGGCTACTCTAAATCATCAACAACTAACCCTTACCACAACAAACAAAACCATATCATCTTAAAATTACAAAAAAATGCTAGTAACCATAGCAAACTATGCCAAACTCACCTAAATTACTTCGGCTACCATAAATCATCACCAAATAACCCTTACCACAACAAACTAAACCCAATCACTTTTAAAATACAAAAAAAAGCTACTAACCATAGGAAACTATGCCAAACTCACCTAAATTATTTCGGCTTTCAAAAATCACCCCCAACTACACTTTACAGCAACAAACTAAGCCCAATCACTTTAAAATTACAAAAAAATGCTAAAAATCATAACAAACTATACCAGAATCACCTAAATTACTTCGGCTACCGTAAATCACTCCCAACTATCCCTTACCGCAACAAACCAAACCATATCATCTTAAAATTACAAAAAAAGGTGTACAAATCATAACAAACTATGCCAGACTCACCTAAATTACTTCGGCTACTCTAAATCATCACCAACTAACCCTTACCACAACAAACTAATCCCAATCACTTTTAAATTACAAAAAAATGCTAGTAACTATAGCAAACTATGCCAAACTCACCTAAATTACTTCGGCTACCATAAATCATAACCAACTAACCCTTACCACAACAAACTAAACCCAATCACTTTTAAATTACAAAAATATGCTAAAAATCATAACAAACTATACCAGAATCACATACATTTCTTCGGCTACCGTAAATCACCCCCAACTATCCCTTACCACAACAAACCAAACCATATCATCTTAAAATTACAAAAAAAGGTGTACAAATCATAACAAACTATGCCAGACTCACCTAAATTACTTCGGCTACTCTAAATCATCACCAACTAACCCTTACCACAACAAACTAAACCCAATCACTTTTAAATTACAAAAAAATGCTAGTAAATATAGCAAACTATGCCAAACTCACCTAAATTACTTCGGCTACTTTAAATCATCACCAACTAACCCTTACCTCGGAAATGCCTCGAAAGGCGCATAAAGGGTGCAAATATCTACATACTGTCAGACAGTCAAGCAGCCTTAAAGGCCCTGAGAGCCTACCGCTGTGTACAGAGGACTGTCTGGGAATGCAAACAATCCCTGAAGCAACTGGCGATGGGCAACAGAATCACTCTGTTGTGGATCCCAGGGCATGAGGGGATTGAAGGAAATGAAATGGCAGACGCCCTCGCCAAGAAAGGTGCGACAGCTCCATTTATTGGACCAGAACCATTCTGCGGGCTAACCAAAGCCCAGAGAATGTCCGACATCCATAAATGGGAAAAGGAACAGAAATAATCCTACTGGAGAAATACTCCAGGCCAACGCCAGGCGAAAAAGTTCATACACTATTCGTCAAAGAAGACTAAGATGCTTCTCAAACTGGAAAAGAATGATCTGAGGCAAGTAACTGGCCTCCTGACAGGACACGGTCCAGTCAGATACCATCTCCAGAAAATGGGGAAAGCAGAAGTCGCTACATGTCGACTCTGTGGATCGGCGGTAGAAACGGCCGAACACATTCTCTGTGAGTGCAACACCATCGCTCATAATAGGTTACAACATCTGGGTGCGGCTGCACTCACGGCCGCCCAGATACGTAAATCAACTCCCAAGGATCTGGCCCACTTCATCAGGGGGCTAGACTCCCTGGGATTCCAATAGGAAGCAGGGTTATTCACAATAGACCAACAATGGTCGCAGTGACGAAGGGCTTCAGTAGCCAAACGACCCCCCTACAATACAATACAATACAACCCTTACCACAACAAACTAAACCCAATCACTTTTAAATTACAAAAAAATGCTACTAACCATAGCAAACTATGCCAAACTCACCTAAATTACATCGGCTATCAAAAATCACCCCCAAGTACACTTTACAGCAACAAACTAAGCCCAATCACTTTAAAATTACAAAAAAATGCTAAAAATCATAACAAACTGTACCAGAATCACCTAAATTACTTCGGCTACCGTAAATCACCCCCAACTATCCCTTACCACAACAAAAAAAACCATATCATCTTAAAATTACAAAAAAGGTGTGCAAATCATAACAAACTATGCCAGACTCACCTAAATTACTTCGGCTACCATAAATCATCACCAACTAACCGTTACTACAACAAACTAAACCCAATCACTTTTAAACCACAAAAAAATGCTAAAAATCATAACAAACTATACCAGAATCTCCTAAATTACTTCGGCTACCGTAAATCACCCCCAACTATCCCTTACCACAACAAACCAAACCATATCATCTTAAAATTACAAAAAAAGGTGTACAAATCATAACAAACTATGCCAGACTCACCTAAATTACTTCGGCTACTCTAAATCATCACCAACTAACCCTTACCACAACAAACTAAACCCAATCAATTTTAAATTACAAAAAAATGCTAGTAACCATAGCAAACTATGCCAAACTCACCTAAATTACTTCGGCTATCAAAAATCACCCCCAACTACACTTTACAGCAACAAACTAAGCCCAATCACCTTAAAATTACAAAAAAATTCTAAAAATTATAACAAACTATACCAGAATCACCTAAATTACTTCGGATACCGTAAATCACCCCCAACTATACCTTACCACAACAAAAAAACCATATCATCTTAAAATTACAAAAAAAGGTGTGCAAATCATAACAAACTATGCCAGACTCACCTAAATTACTTCGGCTACTCTAAATCATCACCAACTAACCCTTACCACAACAAACTAAACCCAATCACTTTTAAAATACAAAAAAATGCTACTAACCATAGCAAACTATGCCAAACTTACTTAAGTTACTTCGGCTATCAAAAATCACCCCCAACTACACTTTACAGCAACAAACTAAGCCCAATCACTTTAAAATTACAAAAAAATGCTAAAAATCATAACAAACTAAACCAGAATCACCTAAATTACTTCGGCTACCGTAAATCACCCCCAACTATCACACACCTTACCACAACAAACCAAACCATATCATCTTAAAATTACAAAAAAAGGTGTACAAATCATAACAAACTATGCCAGACTCACCTAAATTACTTCGGCTACTCTAAATCATCACCATCTAACCCTTACCACAACAAACTAAACCCAATCACTTTTAAATTACAAAAAAATGCTAGTAGCTATAGCAAACTATGCCAAACTCACCTAAATTACTTCGGCTAACATAAATCATCACCAACTAACCCTTTCCACAACAAACTAAACCCAATCACTTTTAAAATACAAAAGAATGCTACTAACCATAGCAAACTATGCCAAACTCACCTAAATTACTTCGGCTATCAAAAATCACCCCCAACTACACTTTACAGCAACAAACTAAGCCCAATCACTTTAAAATTACAAAAAAATGCTAAAAATCATAACGAACTATACCAGAATCACCTAAATTACTTCGGCTACCGTAAATCACCCCCAACTATCCCTTACCACAACAAACCAAACCATATCATCTTAAAATTACAAAAAAAGGTGTACAAATTATAACAAACTATGCCAGACTCACCTAAATTACTTCGGCTACTCTAAATCATCACCAACTAACCCTTACCATAACAAACTAAACCCAATCACTTTTAAATTACAAAAAAATGCTAGTAACCATAGCAAACTATGCCAAACTCACCTAAATTACTTCGGCTACAATTAATCATCACCAACTAACCCTTACCACAACAAACTAAACCCAATCACTTTTAAATTACAAAAAAATGCTAAAAATCATAACAAACTACCAGAATCACCTAAATTACTTCGGCTACCGTAAATCACCCCCAACTATCCCTTACCACAACAAACCAAACCATATCATCTTAAAATTACAAAAAAAGGTGTACAAATCATAACAAACTATGCCAAACTCACCTAAATTACTTCGGCTACTCTAAATCATCACCAACTAACCCTTACTACAACAAACTAAACCCAATCACTTTTAAAATACAAAAAAATGCTACTAACCATAGCAAACTATGCCAAACTCACCTAAATTACTTCGGCTATCAAAAATCACCCCCAACAACACTTTACAGCAACAAACTAAGCCCAATCACTTAAAAATTACAAAAAAATGCTAAAAATCATAACGAACTACACCAGAATCACCTAAATTACTTCGGCTACCGTAAATCACCCCCAACTATCCCTTACCACAACAAACCAAACCATATCATCTTAAAATTACAAAAAAAGATGTTCAAATCATAACAAACTATGCCAGACTCACCTAAATTACTTCGTCTACTCTAAATCATCACCAACTAACCCTTACCACAACAAACAAAACCATATCATCTTAAAATTACAAAAAAATGCTAGCAACCATAGCAAACTATGCCAAACTCACCTAAATTACTTCGGCTACCATAAATCATCACCAAATAACCCTTACCACAACAAACTAAACTCAATCACTTTTAAAATACAAAAAAATGCTACTAACCATAGCAAACTATGCCAAACTCACCTAAATTACTTCGGCTATCAAAAATCACCCCCAACTACACTTTACAGCAACAAACTAAGCCCAATCACTTTTAAATTACAAAAAAATGCTAGTAACCGTAGCAAACTATGCCAAACTCACCTAAATTACTTCGGCTACCATAAATCATCACCAACTAACCCTTACCACAACAAACTAAACCCAATCACTTTTAAATAACAAAAAAATGCTTAAAATCATAACAAACTATACCAGAATCACCTAAATTGCTTCGGCTACCGTAAATCACCCCCAACTATCCCTTAGCACAAAAAACCAAACCATATCATCTTAAAATTACAAAAAAAGGTGTACAAATCATAACAAACTATGTCAGACTCACCTAAATTACTTTGGCTACTCTAAATCATCACCAACTAACCCTTACCACAACAAACTAAACCCAATCACTTTTAAATTACAAAAAAATGCTAGTAGCTATAGCAAACTATGCCAAACTCACCTAAATTACTTCGGCTAACATAAATCATCACCAAATAACCCTTACCACAACAAACTAAACCCAATCACTTTTAAAATAAAAAAAATGCTACTAACCATAGCAAACTATGCCAAACTCACTTAAATTACTTCGGCTATCAAAAAGCACCCCCAACTACACTTTACAGCAACAAACTAAGCCCAATCACTTTAAAATTACAAAAAAATTCTAAAAATCATAACAAACTATACCAGAATCACTTAAATTACTTCGGCTACTGTAAATCACCCCCAACTATCCCTTACCACAACAAACCAAACCATATCATCTTAAAATTACAAAAAAAGGTGTACAAATCATAACAAACTATGCCAGACTCACCTAAATTACTTCGGCTACTCTAAATCATCACCAACTAACCGTTACCACAACAAACTAAACCCAATCACTTTTAAATTACAAAAAAATGCTAGTAACCATAGCAAACTATGCCAAACTCACCTAAATTACTTCGGCTACCATAAATCATAACCAACTAACCCTTACCACAACAAACTAAACCCAATCACTTTAAAATTACAAAAAAATGCTAAAAATTTTAACAAACTATACCAGAATTACCTAAATTACTTCGGCTATCGTAAATCACCCCCAACTATCCCTTACCACAACAAACCAAACCATATCATCTTAAAATTACAAAAAAAGGTGTACAAATCATAACAAACTATGCCAGACTCACCTAAATTACTTCGGCTACTCTAAATCATCACCAACTAACCCTTACCACAACAAACTAAACCCAATCACTTTTAAATTACAAAAAAATGCTAGTAACCATAGCAAACTATGCCAAACTCACCTAAATTACTTCGGCTACCATAAATCATCACCAAATAACCCTTACCACAACAAACTAAACCCAATCACTTTTAAAATACAAAAAAATGCTACTCACCATAGCAAACTATGCCAAACTCACCTAAATTACTTCGGCTATCAAAAATCACCCCGAACTACACTTTACAGCAACAAACTAAGCCCAATCACTTTAAAATTACAAAAAAATGCTAAAAATCATAACAAACTATACCAGAATCACCTAAATTACTTCGGCTACTCTAAATCATCACCAACTAACCCTTACCATAACAAACTAAACCCAATCACTTTTAAATTACAAAAAAATGAAAGTAACCATAGCAAACTATGCCAAACTCACCTAAATTACTTCGGCTTCAATAAATCATCACCAACTAACCCTTACCACAACAAACTAAACCCAATCACTTTTAAATTACAAAAAAATGCTAAAAATCATAACAAACTACCAGAATCACCTAAATTACTTCGGCTACCGTAAATCACCCCCAACTATCCCTTACCACAACAAACCAAACAATATCATCTTAAAATTACAAAAAAAGGTGTACAAATCATAACAAACTATGCCAAACTCACCTAAATTACTTCGGCTACTCTAAATCATCACCAACTAACCCTTTCCACAACAAACTAAACCCAATCACTTTTAAAATAAAAAAAAATGCTACTAACCATAGCAAACTATGCCAAACTCACCTAAATTACTTCGGCTATCAAAAATCACCCCAAACTACACTTTACAGCAACAAACTAAGCCCAATCACTTAAAAATTACAAAAAAATGCTAAAAATCATAACGAACTATACCAGAATCACCTAAATTACTTCGGCTACCGTAAATCACCCCCAACTATCCCTTACCACAACAAACCAAACCATATCATCTAAAAATTACAAAAAAAGGTGTTCAAATCATAACAAACTATGCCAGACTCACCTAAATTACTTCGGCTACTCTAAATCATCACCAACTAACCCTTACCACAACAAACAAAACCATATCATCTTAAAATTACAAAAAAATGCTAGTAATTATAGCAAACTATGCCAAACTCACCTAAATTACTTCGGCTACCACAAATCATCACCAAATAACCCTTACCACAACAAACTAAACCCAATCACTTTTAAAATACAAAAAAAAGCTACTAACCATAGGAAACTATGCCAAACTCACCTAAATTACTTCGGCTTTCAAAAATCACCCCCAACTACACTTTACAGCAACAAACTAAGCCCAATCACTTTAAAATTACAAAAAAATGCTAAAAATCATAACAAACTATACCAGAATCACCTAAATTACTTCGGCTACCGTAAATCACTCCCAACTATCCCTTACCGCAACAAACCAAACCATATCATCTTAAAATTACAAAAAAAGGTGTACAAATCATAACAAACTATGCCAGACTCACCTAAATTACTTCGGCTACTCTAAATCATCACCAACTAACCCTTACCACAACAAACTAATCCCAATCACTTTTAAATTACAAAAAAATGCTAGTAACCATAGCAAACTATGCCAAACTCACCTAAATTACTTCGGCTACCATAAATCATAACCAACTAACCCTTACCACAACAAACTAAACCCAATCACTTTTAAATTACAAAAAAATGCTAAAAATCATAACAAACTATACCAGAATCACCTAAATTACTTCGGCTACCGTAAATCACCCCCAACTATGCCTTACCACAACAAACCAAACCATATCATCTTAAAATTACAAAAAAAGGTGTACAAATCATAACAAACTATGCCAGACTCACCTAAATTACTTCGGCTACTCTAAATCATCACCAACTAACCCTTACCACAACAAACTAAACCCAATCACTTTTAAATTACAAAAAAATGATAGTAACCATAACAAACTATGCCAAACTCACCTAAATACTTCGGCTACCATAAATCATCACCAAATAACCCTTACCACAACAAACTAAACCCAATCACTTTTAAAATACAAAAAAATGCTACTAACCATAGCAAACTATGCCAAACTCACCAAAATTACTTCGGTTATCAAAAATCACCCCCAACTACACTTTACAGCAACAAACTAAGCCCAATCACTTTAAAATTACAAAAATATGCTAAAAATCATAACAAACTATACCAGAATCACATAAATTTCTTCGGCTACCGTAAATCACCCCCAACTATCCCTTACCACAACAAACCAAACCATATCATCTTAAAATTACAAAAAAAGGTGTACAAATCATAACAAACTATGCCAGACTCACCTAAATTACTTCGGCTACTCTAATCATCACCAACTAACCCTTACCACAACAAACAAAACCATATCATCTTAAAATTACAAAAAAATGCTAGTAACCATAGCAAACTATGCCAAACTCACCTAAATTACTTCGGCTACCATAAATCATCACCAAATAACCCTTACCACAACAAACTAAACCCAATCACTTTTAAAATACAAAAAAAAGCTACTAACCATAGGAAACTATGCCAAACTCACCTAAATTATTTCGGCTTTCAAAAATCACCCCCAACTACACTTTACAACAACAAACTAAGCCCAATCACTTTAAAATTACAAAAAAATGCTAAAAATCATAACAAACTATACCAGAATCACCTAAATTACTTCGGCTACCGTAAATCACTCCCAACTATCCCTTACCGCAACAAACCAAACCATATCATCTTAAAATTACAAAAAAAGGTGTACAAATCATAACAAACTATGCCAGACTCACCTAAATTACTTCGGCTACTCTAAATCATCACCAACTAACCCTTACCACAACAAACTAATCCCAATCACTTTTAAATTACAAAAAAATGCTAGTAACCATAGCAAACTATGCCAAACTCACCTAAATTACTTCGGCTACCATAAATCATCACCAACTATACCCTTACTACAACAAACTAAACCCAATCACTTTTAAATTACAAAAAAATGCTAAAAATCATAACAAACTATACCAGAATCACCTAAATTACTTCGGCTACCGTAAATCACCCCCAACTATCCCTTACCACAACAAACCAAACCATATCATCTTAAAATTACAAAAAAAGGTGTACAAATCATAACAAACTATGCCAGACTCACCTAAATTACTTCGGCTACTCTAAATCATCACCAACTAACCTTACCACAACAAACTAAACCCAATCACTTTTAAATTACAAAAAAATGCTAGTAAATATAGCAAACTATGCCAAACTCACCTAAATTACTTCGGCTACTTTAAATCATCACCAACTAACCCTTACCACAACAAACTAAACCCAATCACTTTTAAATTACAAAAAAATGCTACTAACCATAGCAAACTATGCCAAACTCACCTAAATTACATCGGCTATCAAAAATCACCCCCAAGTACACTTTACAGCAACAAACTAAGCCCAATCACTTTAAAATTACAAAAAAATGCTAAAAATCATAACAAACTGTACCAGAATCACCTAAATTACTTCGGCTACCATAAATCATCACCAACTAACCCTTACCACAACAAAATAAACCCAATCACTTTTAAATTACAAAAAAATGCTAAAAATTATAACAAACTATACCAGAATCACCTAAATTACTTCGGCTACCGTAAATCACCAACAACTATCCCTTACCACCACAATCCAAACCATATCATCTTAAAATTACAAAAAAAAGGTGTACAAATCATAACAAACTATGCCAGACTCACCTAAATTACTTCGGCTACTCTAAATCATCACCAACTAACCCTTACCACAACAAACTAAACCCAATCACTTTTAAATTACAATAAGATGCTAGTAACCATAGCAAACTACGCCAAACTCACCTAAATTACTTCGGCTACCATAAATCATCACCAAATAACCCTTACCACAACAAACTAAACCCAATCACTTTTAAAATACAAAAAAATGCTACTAACCATAGCAAACTATGCCAAACTTACTTAAGTTACTTCGGCTATCAAAAATCACCCCCAACTACACTTTACAGCAACAAACTAAGCCCAATCACTTTAAAATTACAAAAAAATGCTAAAAATCATAACAAACTATACCAGAATCACCTAAATTACTTCGGCTACCGTAAATCACCCCCAACTATCCCTTACCACAACAAACCAAACCATATCATCTTAAAATTTCAAAAAAAGGTGTACAAATCATAACAAACTATGCCAGACTCACCTAAATTACTTCGGCTACTCTAAATCATCACCAACTAACCCTTACCACAACAAACTAAACCCAATCACTTTTAAATTACAAAAAAATGCTAGTAACCATAGCAAACTATGCCAAACTCACCTAAATTACTTCGGCTACCATAAATCATCACCAAATAACCCTTACCACAACAAACTAAACCCAATCACTTTTAAAATACAAAAAAATGCTACTAACCATAGCAAACTATGCCAAACTCACCTAAATTACTTCGGCTATCAAAAATCACCCCCAACTACACTTTACAGCAACAAACTAAGCCCAATCACTTTAAAATTACAAAAAAATGCTAAAAATCATAACAAACTATACCAGAATCACCTAAATTACTTCGGCTACCGTAAATCACCCCCAACTATCCCTTACCACAACAAACCAAACCAAATCATCTTAAAATTACAAAAAAAAGTGTACAAATCATAACAAACTATGCCAAACTCACCTAAATTACTTCGGCTACTCTAAATCATCACCAACTAACCCTTACCACAACAAACTAAACCCAATCACTTTTAAATTACAAAAAAATGCTAGTAACCATAGCAAACTATGCCAAACACACCTAAATTACTTCGGCTACCATAAATCATCACCAACTAACCCTTACCACAACAAACTAAACCCAATCACTTTTAAATTACAAAAAAATGCTAAAAATCGTAACAAACTATACCAGAATCACCTAAATTACTTCGGCTACCGTAAATCACCCCCAACTATCCCTTACCACCACAAACCAAACCATATCATCTTTAAATTACAAAAAAAGGTGTACAAATCATAACAAACTATGCCAGACTTACCTAAATTACTTCGGCTACTCTAAATCATCACCAACTAAACCTTACCACAACAAACTAAACCCAATCACTTTTAAATTACAATAAAATGCTAGTAACCATAGCAAACTACGCCAAACTCACCTAAATTACTTCGGCTACCATAAATCATCACCAAATAACCCTTACCACAACAAATTAAACCCAATCACTTTTAAAATACAAAAAAATGCTACTAACCATAGCAAACTATGCCAAACTCACCTAAATTACTTCGGCTATTAAAAATCACCCCCAACTACACTTTACAGCAACAAACTAAGCCCAATCACTTTAAAATTACAAAAAAATGCTAAAAATCATAACAAACTATACCAGAATCACCTAAATTACTTCGGCTACCGTAAATCACCCCCGACTATCCCTTAACACAACAAACCAAACCATATCATCTTAAAATGACAAAAAAAGGTGTGCAAATCATAACAAACTATGCCAGACTCACCTAAATTACTTCGGCTACTCTAAATCATCACAACTAACCCTTACCACAACAAACTAAACCCAATCACTTTTAAATTACAAAAAAATGCTAGTAACCATAGCAAACTATGCCAAACTCACCTAAATTACTTCGGCTACCATAAATCATCACCAAATAACCCTTACCACAACAAACTAAACCCAATCACTTTTAAATTACAAAAAAATGCTAAAAATCATAACAAACTATACCAGAATCACCTAAATTACTGCGGCTACCGTAAATCGCACCCAACTATTCCTTACCACAACAAACCAAACCATATCATCTTAAAATTACAAAAAAGGTATACAAATCATAACAAACTATGCCAGACTCACCTAAATTACTTCGGCTACTCTAAATCATCACCAACTAACCCTTACCACAACAAACTAAACCCAATCACTTTTAAATTACAATAAAATGCTAGTAACCATAGCAAACTATGCCAAACTCACCTAAATTACTTCGGCTACCATAAATCATCACCAAATAACCCTTACCACAACAAACTAAACCCAATCACTTTTAAAATACAAAAAAATGCTACTAACCATAGCAAACTATGCCAAACTCACCTAAATTACTTCGGCTATCGAAAATCACCCCCAACTACACTTTACAGCAACAAACTAACCCCAATCACTTTAAAATTACAAAAAAATGCTAAAAATCATAACAAACTATACCAGAATCACCTAAATTACTTCGGATACCGTAAATCACCCCCAACTATCCCTTACCACAACAAAAAAAACCATATCATCTTAAAATTACAAAAAAATATGTGCAAATCATAACAAACTATGCCAGACTCACCTAAATTACTTCGGCTACTCTAAATCATCACCAACTAACCCTTACCACAACAAACTAAACCCAATCACTTTTAAATTACAAGAAAATGCTAGTAACCATAGCAAACTATGCCAAACTTACCTAAATTACTTCGGCTACCATAAATCATCACCAACTAACCCTTACTGCAACAAACTAAACCCATTCACTTTTAAATTACAAAAAAATGCTAAAAATCATAACAAACTATACCAGAATCACCTAAACTACTTCGGCTATCGTAAATCACCCCCAACTATCCCTTACTACAACAAAAAAAACCATATCATCTTAAAATTACAAAAAAAGGTGTGCAAATCATAACAAACTATGCCAGACTCTCCTAAATTACTTCGGCTACTCTAAATCATCACCAACTAACCCTTACCACAACAAACTAAACCCAATCACTTTAAATTACAAAAAAATGCTAGTAACCGTAGCAAACTATGCCAAACTCACCTAAATTACTTCGGCTACCATAAATCATCACCAACTAACCCTTACTACAACAAACTAAACCCAATCACTTTTAAACTACAAAAAAATGCTAAAAATCATAACAAACTATACCAGAATCACCTAAATTACTTCGGCTACCGTAAATCACCCTCAACTATCCCTTACCACAACAAAAAAAACCATATCATCTTAAAATTACAAAAAAAGGTGTGCAAATCATAACAAACTATGCCAGACTCTCCTAAATTACTTCGGCTACTCTAAATCATCACCAACTAACCCTTACCACAACAAACTAAACCCAATCACTTTTAAATTACAAAAAAATGCTAGTAACCATAGCAAACTATGCCAAACTCACCTAAATTACTTCGGCTACCATAAATCATCACCAACTAACCCTTACTACAACAAACTAAACCCAATCACTTTTAAACTACAAAAAAATGCTAAAAATCATAACAAACTATACCAGAATCACCTAAATTACTTCGGCTACCGTAAATCACCCCCAACTATCCCTTACCACAACAAACCAAACCATATCAGCTTAAAATTACAAAAAAAGGTGTACAAATCATAACAAACTATGCCAGACTCACCTAAATTACTTCGGCTACTCTAAATCATCACCAACTAACCCTTACCACAACAAACTATACCCAATCAATTTTAAATTACAAAAAAATGCTAGTAACCATAGCAAACTATGCCAAACTCACCTAAATTACTTCGGCTATCAAAAATCACCCCCAACTACACTTTACTACAACAAACTAAACCCAATCACTTTTAAACTACAAAAAAATGCTAAAAATCATAACAAACTATACCAGAATCACCTAAATTACTTCGGCTACCGTAAATCACCCCCAACTATCCCTTACCACAACAAACCAAACCATATCATCTTAAAATTAAAAAAAAAAGGTGTACAAATCATAACAAACTATGCCAGACTCACCTAAATTACTTCGGCTACTCTAAATCATCACCAACTAACCCTTACCACAACAAACTAAACCCAATCAATTTTAAATTACAAAAAAATGCTAGGAACCATAGCAAACTATGCCAAACTCACCTAAATTACTTCGGCTATCAAAAATCACCCCCAACTACACTTTACAGCAAGAAACTAAGCCCAATCACTTTAAAATTACAAAAAAATGTTAAAAATCGTAACAAACTATACCAGAATCACCTAAATTACTTCGGCTACCGTAAATCACCCCCAACTATCCCTTACTACAACAAAAAAAACCATATCATCTTAAAATTACAAAAAAAGGTGTGCAAATCATAACAAACTATGCCAGACTCTCCTAAATTACTTCGGCTACTCTAAATCATCACCAACTAACCCTTACCACAACAAACTAAACCCAATCACTTTAAATTACAAAAAAATGCTAGTAACCGTAGCAAACTATGCCAAACTCACCTAAATTACTTCGGCTACCATAAATCATCACCAACTAACCCTTACTACAACAAACTAAACCCAATCACTTTTAAACTACAAAAAAATGCTAAAAATCATAACAAACTATACCAGAATCACCTAAATTACTTCGGCTACCGTAAATCACCCTCAACTATCCCTTACCACAACAAAAAAAACCATATCATCTTAAAATTACAAAAAAAGGTGTGCAAATCATAACAAACTATGCCAGACTCTCCTAAATTACTTCGGCTACTCTAAATCATCACCAACTAACCCTTACCACAACAAACTAAACCCAATCACTTTTAAATTACAAAAAAATGCTAGTAACCATAGCAAACTATGCCAAACTCACCTAAATTACTTCGGCTACCATAAATCATCACCAACTAACCCTTACTACAACAAACTAAACCCAATCACTTTTAAACTACAAAAAAATGCTAAAAATCATAACAAACTATACCAGAATCACCTAAATTACTTCGGCTACCGTAAATCACCCCCAACTATCCCTTACCACAACAAACCAAACCATATCAGCTTAAAATTACAAAAAAAGGTGTACAAATCATAACAAACTATGCCAGACTCACCTAAATTACTTCGGCTACTCTAAATCATCACCAACTAACCCTTACCACAACAAACTATACCCAATCAATTTTAAATTACAAAAAAATGCTAGTAACCATAGCAAACTATGCCAAACTCACCTAAATTACTTCGGCTATCAAAAATCACCCCCAACTACACTTTACTACAACAAACTAAACCCAATCACTTTTAAACTACAAAAAAATGCTAAAAATCATAACAAACTATACCAGAATCACCTAAATTACTTCGGCTACCGTAAATCACCCCCAACTATCCCTTACCACAACAAACCAAACCATATCATCTTAAAATTAAAAAAAAAAGGTGTACAAATCATAACAAACTATGCCAGACTCACCTAAATTACTTCGGCTACTCTAAATCATCACCAACTAACCCTTACCACAACAAACTAAACCCAATCAATTTTAAATTACAAAAAAATGCTAGGAACCATAGCAAACTATGCCAAACTCACCTAAATTACTTCGGCTATCAAAAATCACCCCCAACTACACTTTACAGCAACAAACTAAGCCCAATCACTTTAAAATTACAAAAAAATGCTAAAAATCATAACAAACTATACCAGAATCACCTAAATTACTTCGGATACCGTAAATCACCCCCAACTAGCCCTTACCACAACAAAAAAAACCATATCATCTTAAAATTACCAAAAAAGATGTGCAAATCATAATAAACTATGCCAGACTCACCTAAATTACTTCGGCTACTCTAAATCATCACCAACTAACACTTACCACAACAAACTAAACCCAATCACTTTTAAATTACAAAAAAATGCTAGTAACCATAGCAAACTATGCCAAACTCACCTAAATTACTTCGGCTACCATAAATCATCACCAAATAACCCTTACCACAACAAACTAAACCCAATCACTTTTAAATTACAAAAAAATGCTAGTAACCATAGCAAACTATGCCAAACTCACCTAAATTACTTCGGCTACCATAAATCATTACCAAATAACCATTACCACAACAAACTAAACCCAATCATTTTTGAAATACAAAAAAATGCTACTAACCATAGCAAACTATGCCAAACTCACCTAAATTACTTCGGCTATCAAAAATCACCCCCAACTACACTTTACAGCAACAAACTAAGCCCAATCACTTTAAAATTACAAAAAAATGCTAAAAATCATAACAAACAATACCAGAATCACTTAAATTACCTCGGCTACCGTAAATCACCCCCAACTATCCCTTACCACAACAAACCAAACCATATCATCCTAAAATTACAAAAAAAGGTGTACAAATCATAACAAACTATGCCAGACTCACCTAAATTACTTCGGCTACTCTAAATCATCACCAACTAACCCTTACCACAACAAACTAAACCCAATCACTTTTAAATTACAAAAAAATGCTAGTAACCATAGCAAACTATGCCAAACTCACCTAAATTACTTCGGCTATCAAAAATCACCCCCAACTACACTTTACTACAACAAACTAAACCCAATCACTTTTAAACTACAAAAAAATGCTAAAAATCATAACAAACTATACCAGAATCACCTAAATTACTTCGGCTACCGTAAATCACTCCCAACTATCCCTTACCACAACAAAAAAAACCATATCATCTTAAAATTACAAAAAAAGGTGTGCAAATCATAACAAAATATGCCAGACTCTCCTAAATTACTTCGGCTACTCTAAATCATCACCAACTAACCCTTACCACAACAAACTAAACCCAATCACTTTTAAATTACAAAAAAATGCTAGTAACCATAGCAAACTATGCCAAACTCACCTAAATTACTTCGGCTACCATAAATCATCACCAACTAACCCTTACTACAACAAACTAAACCCAATCACTTTTAAACTACAAAAAAATGCTAAAAATCATAACAAACTATACCAGAATCACCTAAATTACTTCGGCTACCGTAAATCACCCCCAACTATCCCTTACCACAACAAACCAAACCATATCATCTTAAAATTACAAAAAAAGGTGTACAAATCATAACAAACTATGCCAGACTCACCTAAATTACTTCGGCTACTCTAAATCATCACCAACTAACCCTTACCACAACAAACTATACCCAATCAATTTTAATTTACAAAAAAATGCTAGTAACCATAGCAAACTATGCCAAACTCACCTAAATTACTTCGGCTATCAAAAATCACCCCCAACTACACTTTACTACAACAAACTAAACCCAATCACTTTTAAACTACAAAAAAATGCTAAAAATCATAACAAACTATACCAGAATCACCTAAATTACTTCGGCTACCGTAAATCACCCCCAACTATCCCTTACCACAACAAACCAAACCATATCATCTTACAATTACAAAAAAAGGTGTACAAATCATAACAAACTATGCCAGACTCACCTAAATTACTTCGGCTACTCTAAATCATCACCAACTAACCCTTACCACAACAAACTAAACCTAATCAATTTTAAATTACAAAAAAATGCTAGGAACCATAGCAAACTATGCCAAACTCACCTAAATTACTTCGGCTATCAAAAATCACCCCCAACTACACTTTACAGCAACAAACTAAGCCCAATCACTTTAAAATTACAAAAAAATGCTAAAAATCATAACAAACTATACCAGAATCACCTAAATTACTTCGGATACCGTAAATCACCCCCAACTAGCCCTTACCACAACAAAAAAAACCATATCATCTTAAAATTACCAAAAAAGATGTGCAAATCATAATAAACTATGCCAGACTCACCTAAATTACTTCGGCTACTCTAAATCATCACCAACTAACCCTTACCACAACAAACTAAACCCAATCACTTTTAAATTACAAAAAAATGCTAGTAACCATAGCAAACTATGCCAAACTCACCTAAATTACTTCGGCTACCATAAATCATCACCAAATAACCCTTACCACAACAAACTAAACCCAATCACTTTTAAATTACAAAAAAATGCTAGTAACCATAGCAAACTATGCCAAACTCACCTAAATTACTTCGGCTACCATAAATCATTACCAAATAACCATTACCACAACAAACTAAACCCAATCACTTTTGAAATACAAAAAAATGCTACTAACCATAGCAAACTATGCCAAACTCACCTAAATTACTTCGGCTATCAAAAATCACCCCCAACTACACTTTACAGCAACAAACTAAGCCCAATCACTTTAAAATTACAAAAAAATGCTAAAAATCATAACAAACAATACCAGAATCACTTAAATTACTTCGGCTACCGTAAATCACCCCCAACTATCCCTTACCACAACAAACCAAACCATATCATCTTAAAATTACAAAAAAAGGTGTACAAATCATAACAAACTATGCCAGACTCATCTAAATTACTTCGGCTACTCTAAATCATCACCAACTAACCCTTACCACAACAAACTAAACCCAATCACTTTTAAATTACAAAAAAATGCTAGTAACCATAGCAAACTATGCCAAACTCACCTAAATTACTTCGGCTACCATAAATCATCACCAACTAACCTTTACCACAACAAACTAAACCCAATCACTTTTAAATTACAAAAAAATGCTAAAAACCATAACAAACTACCAGAATCACCTAAATTACTTCGGCTACCGTAAATCACCCCCAACTATCCCTTACCACAACAAACAAAACCATATCATCTTAAAATTACAAAAAAAGGTGTACAAATCATAACAAACTATGCCAGACTCACCTAAATTACTTCGGCTACCCTAAATCATCACCAACTAACCCTTACCACAACAAACTAAACCCAATCACTTTTAAATTACAAAAAAATGCTAGTAACCATAGCAAACTATGCCAAACTCACCTAAATTACTTCGGCTACCATAAATCATCACCAACTAACCCTTACCACAACAAACTAAACCCAATCACTTTTAAATTACAAAAAAATGCTACTAACCATAGCAAACTATGCCAAACTCACCTAAATTACTTCGGCTATCAAAAATCACCCCCAACTACACTTTACAGCAACAAACTAAGCCCAATCACTTTAAAATTACAAAAAAATGCTAAAAATCATAACAAACTATACCAGAATCACCTAAATTACTTCGGCTACCGTAAATCACCCCCAACTATCCCTTACCACAACAAACCAAACCATATCATCTTAAAATTACAAAAAAAGGTGTACAAATCATAACAAACTTTGCCAGACTCACCTAAATTACTTCGGCTACTCTAAATCATCACCAACTAACCCTTACCACAACAAACTAAACCCAATCACATTTAAATTACAAAAAAATGCTAGTAACCATAGCAAACTATGCCAAACTCACCTAAATTACTTCGGCTACCATAAATCATCACCAACTAACCCTTACCACAACAAACTAAACCCAATCACTTTTAAATTACAAAAAAATGTTAAAAATCATAACAAACTACACCAGAATCACCTAAATTACTTCGGCTACCGTAAATCACCCCCAACTATCCCTTACCACAACAAACCAAACCATATCATCTTAAAATTACAAAAAAAGGTGTTCAAATCATAACAAACTATGCCAGACTCACCTAAATTACTTCGGCTACTCTAAATCATCACCAACTAACCCTTACCACAACAAACAAAACCATATCATCTTAAAATTACAAAAAAATGCTAGTAACCATAGCAAACTATGCCAAACTAACCTAAATTACTTCGGCTACCATAAATCATCACCAAATAACCCTTACCACAACAAACTAAACCCAATCACTTTTAAAATACAAAAAAATGCTACTAACCATGGCAAACTATGCCAAACTCACCTAAATTACTTCGGCTATCAAAAATCACCCCCAACTAAACTTTACAGCAACAAACTAAGCCCAATCACTTTAAAATTACAAAAAAATGCTAAAAATCATAACAAACTATACTTGAATCACCTAAATTACTTCAGCTACCGTAAATCACCCCCAACTATCCCTTACCACAACAAACCAAACCATATCATCTTAAAATACAAAAAAAAGTGTACAAATCTTAACAAACTATGCCAGACTCACCTAAATTACTTCGGCTACTCTAAATCATCACCAACTAACCCTTACCACAACAAAAGAAACCCAATCACTTTTAAATTACAAAAAAATGCTACTAACCATAGCAAACTATGCCAAACTCACCTAAATTACTTCGGCTATCAAAAATCACCCCCAACAACACTTTACAGCAACAAACTAAGCCCAATCACTTAAAAATTACAAAAAAATGCTAAAAATCATAACGAACTATACCAGAATCACCTAAATTACTTCGGCTACCGTAAATCACCCCCAACTATCCCTTACCACAACAAACCAAACCATATCATCTTAAAATTACAAAAAAAGGTGTTCAAATCATAACAAACTATGCCAGACTCACCTAAATTACTTCGGCTACTCTAAATCATCACCAACTAACCCTTACCACAACAAACAAAACCATATCATCTTAAAATTACAAAAAAATGCTAGTAACCAAAGCAAACTATGCCAAACTCACCTAAATTACTTCGGCTACCATAAATCATCACCAAATAACCCTTACCACAACAAACTAAACCCAATCACTTTTAAAATACAAAAAAATGCTACTAACCATAGCAAACTATGCCAAACTCACCTAAATTACTTCGGCTATCAAAAATCACCCCCAACTACACTTTACAGCAACAAACTAAGCCCAATCACTTTTAAATTACAAAAAAATGCTAAAAATCATAACAAACTATACCAGAATCACCTAAATTACTTCGGCTACCGTAAATCACCCCAACTATCCCTTACCACAACAAACCAAACCATATCATCTTAAAATTACAAAAAAAGGTGTACAAATCATAACAAACTATGCCAGACTCACCTAAATTACTTCGGCTACTCTAAATCATCACCAATTAACCCTTACCACAACAAACTAAACCCAATCACTTTTAAATTACAAAAAAATGCTAGTAGCCATAGCAAACTATGCCAAACTCACCTAAATTACTTCGGCTATCATAAATCATCACCAACTAACCCTTACCACAACAAACTAAACCCAATCACTTTTAAATTACAAAAAATGCTAAAAATCATAACAAACTACCAGAATCACCTAAATTACTTCGGCTACCGTAAATCACCCCCAACTATCCCTTACCACAACAAACCAAACCATATCATCTTAAAATTACAAAAAAAGGTGTACAAATCATAACAAACTATGCCAAACTTACCTAAATTACTTCGGCTACTCTAAATCATCACCAACTAACCCTTACACAACAAACTAAACCCAATCACTTTTAAAATACAAAAAAATGCTACTAACCATAGCAAACTATGCCAAACTCACCTAAATTACTTCGGCTATCAAAAATCACCCCCAACTACACTTTACAGCAACAAACTAAGCCCAATCACTTTAAAATTACAAAAAAATGCTAAAAATCATAACAAACTATACCAGAATCACCTAAATTACTTCGGCTACCGTAAATCACCCCCAACTATCCCTTACCACAACAAACCAAACCATATCATCTAAAAATTACAAAAAAAGGTGTACAAATCATAACAAACTATGCCAGACTCACCTAAATTACTTCGGCTACTCTAAATCATCACCAACTAACCCTTACCACAACAAACCAAACCATATCATCTTAAAATTACAAAAAAATGGTAGTAACCATAGCAAACTATGCCAAACTCACCTAAATTACTTCGGCTACCATAAATCATCACCAAATAACCCTTACCACAACAAACTAAACCCAATCACTTTTAAAATACAAAAAAATGCTACTAACCATAGCAAACTATGCCAAACTCACCTAAATTACTTCGGCTATCAAAAATCACCCCCAACTACACTTTACAGCAACAAACTAAGCCCAATCACTTTTAAATTACAAAAAAATGCTAAAAATCATAACAAACTATACCAGAATCACCTAAATTACTTCGGCTACCGTAAATCACCCCAACTATCCCTTACCACAACAAACCAAACCATATCATCTTAAAATTACAAAAAAAGGTGTACAAATCATAACAAACTATGCCAGACTCACCTAAATTACTTCGGCTACTCTAAATCATCACCAACTAACCCTTACCACAACAAACTAATCCCAATCACTTTTAAATTACAAAAAAATTCTAGTAACCATAGCAAACTATGCCAAACTCACCTAAATTACTTCGGCTATCAAAAATCACCCCCAACTACACTTTACAGCAACAAACTAAGCCCAATCACTTTAAAATTACAAAAAAATGCTAAAAATCGTAACAAACTATACCAGAATCACCTAAATTACTTCGGCTACCGTAAATCACCCCCAACTATCCCTTACCACAACAAACCAAACCATATTATCTAAAAATTACAAAAAAAGGTGTACAAATCATAACAAACTATGCCAGACTCACCTAAATTACTTCGGCTACTCTAAATCATCACCAACTAACCCTTACCACAACAAACCAAACCATATCATCTTAAAATTACAAAAAAATGCTAGTAACCATAGCAAACTATGCCAAACTCACCTAAATTACTTCGGCTACCATAAATCATCACCAAATAACCCTTACCACAACAAACTAAACCCAATCACTTTTAAAATACAAAAAAATGCTACTAACCATAGGAAACTATGCCAAACTCACCTAAATTACTTCGGCTTTCAAAAATCACCCCCAACTACACTTTACAGCAACAAACTAAGCCCAATCACTTTAAAATTACAAAAAAATGCTAAAAATCACAACAAACTATACCAGAATCACCTAAATTACTTCGGCTACCGTAAATCACTCCCAACTATCCCTTACCGCAACAAACCAAACCATATCATCTTAAAATTACAAAAAAAGGTGTACAAATCATAACAAACTATGCCAGACTCACCCAAATTACTTCGGCTACTCTAAATCATCACCAACTAACCCTTACCACAACAAACTAATCCCAATCACTTTTAAATTACAAAAAAATGCTAGTAACCATAGCAAACTATGCCAAACTCACCTAAATTACTTCGGCTACCATAAATAATCACCAACTAACCCTTACCACAACAAACTAAACCCAATCACTTTTAAATTACAAAAAAATGCTAAAAATCATAACAAACTATACCAGAATCACCTAAATTACTTCGGCTACCGTAAATCACCCCCAACTATCCATTACCACAACAAACCAAACCATATCATCTTAAAATTACAAAAAAAGGTGTACAAATCACAACAAACTATGCCAGACTCACCTAAATTACTTCGGCTACTCTAAATCATCACCAACTAACCCTTACCACAACAAACTAAACCCAATCACTTTTAAATTACAAAAAAATGCTAGTAACCATAGCAAACTATGCCAAACTCACCTAAATACTTCGGCTACCATAAATCATCACCAAATAACCCTTACCACAACAAACTAAACCCAATCACTTTTAAAATACAAAAAAATGCTACTAACCATAGCAAACTATGCCAAACTCACCAAAATTACTTCGGTTATCAAAAATCACGCCCAACTACACTTTACAGCAACAAACTAAGCCCAATCACTTTAAAATTACAAAAATATGCTAAAAATCATAACAAACTATACCAGAATCACATAAATTTCTTCGGCTACCGTAAATCACCCCCAACTATCCCTTACCACAACAAACCAAACCATATCATCTTAAAATTACAAAAAAAGGTGTACAAATCATAACAAACTATGCCAGACTCACCTAAATTACTTCGGCTACTCTAAATCATCACCAACTAACCCTTACCACAACAAACTAAACCCAATCACTTTTAAATTACAAAAAAATTTTAGTAACCATAGCAAACTATGCCAAACTCACCTAAATTACTTCGGCTATCATAAATTATCACCAACTAACCCTTACCACAACAAACTAAACCCAATCACTTTTAAATTACAAAAAAATGCTAAAAATCATAACAAACTACCAGAATCACCTAAATTACTTCGGCTACCGTAAATCACCCCCAACTATCCCTTACCACTACAAACCAAACCATATCATCTTAAAATTAGAAAAAAAGGTGTACAAATCATAACAAACTATGCCAAACTTACCTACATTACTTCGGCTACTCTAAATCATCACCAACTAACCCTTACACAACAAACTAAACCCAATCACTTTTAAAATACAAAAAAATCCTACTAACCATAGCAAACTATGCCAAACTCACCAAAATTACTTCGGTTATCAAAAATCACCCCCAACTACACTTTACAGCAACAAACTAAGCCCAATCACTTTAAAATTACAAAAATATGCTAAAAATCATAACAAACTATACCAGAATCACATAAATTTCTTCGGCTACCGTAAATCACCCCCAACTATCTCTTACCACAACAAACCAAACCATATCATCTTAAAATTACAAAAAAAGGTGTACAAATCATAGCAAACTATGCCAGACTCACCTAAATTACTTCGGCTACTCTAAATCATCACCAACTAACCCTTACCACAACAAACTAAACCCAATCACTTTTATATTACAAAAAAATGTTAGTAACCATAGCAAACTATGCCAAACTCACCTAAATTACTTCAGCTATCATAAATCATCACCAACTAACCCTTACCACAACAAACTAAACCCAATCACTTTTAAATTACAAAAAAATGCTAATAATCATAACAAACTATACCAGAATCACCTAAATTACTTCGGCTACCGTAAATCACCCCCAACTATCCCTTACCACAACAAACCAAACCATATCATCTTAAAATTACAAAAAAAGGTGTACAAATCATAACAAACTATGCCAGACTCACCTAAATTACTTCGGCTACTCTAAATCATCACCAACTAACCCTTACCACAACAAACTAAACCCAATCACTTTTAAATTACAAAAAAATGCTAGTAACCATAGCAAACTATGCCAAACTCACCTTAATTACTTCGGCTACCATAAATCATCACCAAATAACCCTTACCATAACAAACTAAACCCAATCACTTTTAAAATACAAAAAAATGCTACTAACCATAGCAAACTATGCCAAACTCACCTAAATTACTTCGGCTATCAAAAATCACCCCCAACTACACTTTACAGCAACAAACTAAGCCCAATCACTTTAAAATTACAAAAAAATGCTAAAAATCATAACAAACTGTACCAGAATCACCTAAATTACTTCGGCTACCGTAAATCACCCCCAACTATCCCTTACCACAACAAAAAAAACCATATCAACTTAAAATTACAAAAAAGGTGTGCAAATCATAACAAACTATGCCAGACTCACCTAAATTACTTCGGCTACTCTAAATCATCACCAACCAACCTTTACCACAACAAACTAAACCCAATCACTTTTAAATTACAAAAAAATGCTAGTAACCATAGCAAATTATGCCAAACTCACCTAAATTACTTCGGCTACCATAAATCATCACCAACTAACCCTTACTACAACAAACTAAACCCAATCACTTTTAAACTACAAAAAAATGCTAAAAATCATAACAAACTATACCAGAATTTCCTAAATTACTTCGGCTACCGTAAATCAACCCCAACTATCCCTTATCACAACAAACCAAACCATATCATCTTAAAATTACAAAAAAAGGTGTACAAATCATAACAAACTATGCCAGACTCACCTAAATTACTTCGGCTACTCTAAATCATCACCAACTAACCCTTACCACAACAAACTAAACCCAATCAATTTTAAATTACAAAAAAATGCTAGTAACCATAGCAAACTATGCCAAACTCACCTAAATTACTTCGGCTATCAAAAATCACCCCCAACTACACTTTACAGCAACAAACTAAGCCCAATCACATTAAAATTACAAAAAAATGCTAAAAATTATAACAAACTATACCAGAATCACCTAAATTACTTCGGATACCGTAAATCACCCCCAACTATCCCTTACCACAACAAAAAAACCATATCATCTTAAAATTACAAAAAAAGGTGTGCAAATCATAACAAACTATGCCAGACTCACCTAAATTACTTCGGCTACTCTAAATCATCACCAACTAACACATACCACAACAAACTAAACCCAATCACTTTTAAATTACAAAAAAATGCTAGTAACCATAGCAAACTATGCCAAACTCACCTAAATTACTTCGGCTACCATAAATCATCACCAACTAACCCTTACTACAACAAACTAAGCCCAATCACTTTAAAATTACAAAAAAATGCTAAAAATCATAACAAACTATACCAGAATCACCTAAATTACTTCGGCTACCGTAAATCACCCCCAACTATCCCTTACCACAACAAACTAAACCCAATCACTTTTAAATTACAAAAAAATGCTAGTAACCATAGCAAACTATGCCAAACACACCTAAATTACTTCGGCTACCATAAATCATCACCAACTAACCCTTACCACAACAAACTAAACCCAATCACTTATAAATTACAAAAAAATGCTAAAAATCATAACAAACTATACCAGAATCACCTAAATTACTTCGGCTACCGTAAATCACCCCCAACTATCCCTTACCACCACAAACCAAACCATATCATCTTAAAATTACAATAAAATGCTAGTAACCATAGCAAACTACGCCAAACTCACCTAAATTACTTCGGCTACCATAAATCATCACCAAATAACCCTTACCACAACAAACTAAACCCAATCACTTTTAAAATACCAAAATGCTACTAACCATAGCAAACTATGCCAAACTTACTTAAATTACTTCGGCTATCAAAAAACACCCCCAACTACACTTTACAGCAACAAACTAAGCCCAATCACTTTAAAATTACAAAAAAATGCTAAAAATCATAACAAACTATACCAGAATCACCTAAATTACTTCGGCTACCCTAAATCACCCCCAACTATCCCTTACCACAACAAACCAAACCATATCATCTTAAAATTACAAAAAAAGGTGTACAAATTATAACAAACTATGCCAGACTCACCTAAATTACTTCGGCTACTCTAAATCATCACCAACTAACCCTTACCACAACAGACTAAACCCAATCACTTTTAAATTACAAAAAAATGCTAGTAACCATAGCAAACTATGCCAAACTCACCTAAATTACTTCGGCTACCATAAATCATCACCAACTAACCCTTACTACAACAAACTAAACCCAATCAATTTTAAATTACAAAAAAATGCTAAAAATCATAACAAACTATACCAGAATCACCTAAATTACTTCGGCTACCGTAAATCACCCCCAACTATCCCTTACCACAACAAACCAAACCATATCATCTTAAAATTACAATAAAATGCTAGTAACCATAGCAAACTACGCCAAACTCACCTAAATTAATTTGGCTACCATAAATCATCACCAAATAACCCTTACCACAACAAACTAAACCCAATCACTTTTAAAATACAAAAAATTGCTACTAACCATAGCAAACTATGCCAAACTTACTTAAATTACTTCGGCTATCAAAAAACACCCCCAACTACACTTTACAGCAACAAACTAAGCCCAATCACTTTAAAATTACAAAAAAATGCTAAAAATCATAACAAACTATACCAGAATCACCTAAATTACTTCGGCTACCGTAAATCACCCCCAACTATCCCTTACCACAACAAACCAAACCATATCATCTTAAAATTACAAAAAAAGGTGTACAAATCATAACAAACTATGCCAGACTCACCTAAATTACTTCGGCTACTCTAAATCATCACCAACTAACCCTTACCACAACAAACTAAACCCAATCACTTTTAAATTACAAAAAAATGCTAGTAACCATAGCAAACTATGCCAAACTCACCTAAATTACTTCGGCTACCATAAATCATCACCAAATAACCCTTACCACAACAAACTAAACCCAATCACTTTTAAAATACAAAAAAATGCTACTAACCATGGCAAACTATGCCAAACTCACCTAAATTACTTCGGCTAACAAAAATCACCCCCAACTACACTTTACAGCAACAAACTAAGCCCAATCACTTTAAAATTACAAAAAAATGCTAAAAATCATAACAAACTATACCAGAATCACCTAAATTACTTCGGCTACCGTAAATCACCCCCAACTATCCCTTACCACAACAAACCAAACCATATCATCTTAAAATTACAAAAAAAAGTGTGCAAATCATAACAAACTTTGCCAGACTCACCTAAATTACTTCGGCTACTCTAAATCATCACCAACTAACCCTTACCACAACAAACTAAACCCAATCACTTTTAAAATACAAAAAAATGCTAGTAACCATAGCAAACTACGCCAAACTCACCTAAATTACTTCGGCTACCATAAATCATCACCAAATAACCCTTACCACAACAAACTAAACCCAATCACTTTTAAAATACAAAAAAATACTACTAACCATAGCAAACTATGCCAAACTTACTTAAATTACTTCGGCTATCAAAAATCACCCCCAACTACACTTTACAGCAACAAACTAAGCCCAATCACTTTAAAATTACAAAAAAATGCTAAAAATCATAACAAACTATACCAGAATCACCTAAATTACTTCGGCTACCGTAAATCACCCCCAAATATCCCTTACCACAACAAACCAAACCATATCATCTTAAAATTACAAAAAAAGGTGTACAAATCATAACAAACTATGCCAGACTCACCTAAATTACTTCGGCTACTCTAAATCATCACCAACTAACCCTTACCACAACAAATTAAACCCAATCACTTTTAAATTACAAAAAAATGCTAGTAACCATAGAAAACTATGCCAAACTCACCTAAATTACTTCGGCTACCATAAATCATCACCAACTAACCCTTACTACAACAAACTAAACCCAATCACTTTTAAATTACAAAAAAATGCTAAAAATCATAACAAACTATACCAGAATCACCTAAACTACTTCGGCTACCGTAAATCACCCCCAACTCTCCCTTACCACAACAAACCAAACCATATCATCTTAAAATTACAAAAAAAGGTGTACAAATCATAACAAACTATGCCAGACTCACCTAAATTACTTCGGCTACTCTAAATCATCACCAACTAACCCTTACCACAACAAACTAAACCCAATCACTTTTAAATTACAAAAAAATGCTAGTAACCATAGCAAACTATGCCAAACTCACCTAAATTACTTCGGCTACCATAAATCATCACCAAATAACCCTTACCACAACAAACTAAACCCAATCAATTTTAAATTACAAAAAAATGCTAAAAATCATAACAAATTATACCAGAATCACCTAAATTACTTCGGCTACCGTAAATCACCCCCAACTATCCCTTACCACAACAAACCAAACCATATCATCTTAAAATTACAAAAAAAGGTGTACAAATCATAACAAACTATGCCAGACTCACCTAAATTACTTCGGCTACTCTAAATCATCACCAACTAACCCTTACCACAACAAACTAAACCCAATCACTTTTAAATTACAAAAAAATGCTAGTAACCATAGCAAACTATGCCAAACTCACCTAAATTACTTCGGCTACCATAAATCATCACCAAATAACCCTTACCATAACAAACTAAACCCAATCACTTTTAAAATACAAAAAAATGCTACTAACCATAGCAAACTATGCCAAATTCACCTAAATTACTTCGGATATCAAAAATCACCCCCAACTACACTTTACAGCAACAAACTAAGCCCAATCACTTTAAAATTACAAAAAAATGCTAAGAATCATAACAAACTATACCAGAATCACCTAAATTACTTCGGCTACCGTAAATCACCCCCAACTATCCCTTACCACAACAAAAAAAAACCATATCATCTTAAAATTACAAAAAAAGGTGTGCAAATCATAACAAACTATGCCAGACTCACCTAAATTACTTCGGCTACTCTAAATCATCACCAACTAACCCTTACCACAACAAACTAAACCCAATCACTTTTAAATTACAAAAAAATGCTAGTAACCCTAGCAAACTATGCCAAACTCACCTAAATTACTTCGGCTACCATAAATCATCACCAACTAACCCTTACTACAACAAAATAAACCCAATCACTTTTAAACTACAAAAAATGCTAAAAATCATAACAAACTATACCAGAATCACCTAAATTACTTCGGCTACCGTAAATCACCCCCAACTATCCCTTACCACAACAAACCAAACCATATCATCTTAAAATTACAAAAAAAGGTGTAAAAATCATAACAAACTATGCCAGACTCACCTAAATTACTTCGGCTACTCTAAATCATCACCAACTAACCCTTACCACAACAAACTAAACCCAATCAATTTTAAATTACAAAAAAATGCTAGTAACCATAGCAAACTATGCCAAACTCACCTAAATTACTTCGGCTATCAAAAATCACCCCCAACTACACTTTACAGCAACAAACTAAGCCCAATCACTTTAAAATTACAAAAAAATGCTAAAAATCATAACAAACTATACCAGAATCACCTAAATTACTTCGGATACCGTAAATCACCCCCAACTATCCCTTACCACAACAAAAAAAACCATATCATCTTAAAATTAGAAAAAAAGATGTGCAAATCATAACAAACTATGCCAGACTCACCTAAATTACTTCGGCTACTCTAAATCATCACCAACTAACCCTTACCACAACAAACTAAACCCATTCACTTTTAAATTACAAAAAAATGCTAAAAATCATAACAAACTATACCAGAATCACCTAAATTACTTCGGCTACCATAAATCATCACCAACTAACCCTTACTACAACAAACTAAACCCATTCACTTTTAAATTACAAAAAAATGCTAAAAATCATAACAAACTATACCAGAATCACCTAAACTACTTCGGCTACCGTAAATCACCCCCAACTATCCCTTACCACAACAAACCAAACCATATCATCTTAAAATTACAAAACAAGGTGTACAAATCATAACAAACTATGCCAGACTCACCTAAATTACTTCGGCTACTCTAAATCACCAACTAACCCTTACCACAACAAACTAAACCCAATCACTTTTAAAATACAAAAAAATGCTACTAACCATAGCAAACTATGCCAAACTCACCTAAATTACTTCGGATATCAAAAATCACCCCCAACTACACTTTACAGCAACAAACTAAACCCAATCACTTTTAAATTACAAAAAAATGCTAGTAACCATAGCAAACTATGCCAAACTCACCTAAATTACTTCGGCTACCATAAATCATCACCAAATAACCCTTACCACAACAAACTAAACCCAATCACTTTTAAATTACAAAAAAATGCTAGTAACCATAGCAAACTATGCCAAACTGACCTAAATTACTTCGGCTACCATAAATCATTACCAAATAACCATTACCACAACAAACTAAACCCAATCACTTTTGAAATACAAAAAAATGCTACTAACCATAGCAAACTATGCCAAGCTCACCTAAATTACTTCGGCTATCAAAAATCACCCCAAACTACACTTTACAGCAACAAACTAAGCCCATTCACTTTTAAATTACAAAAAAATGCTAAAAATCATAACAAACTATACCAGAATCACCTAAATTACTTCGGCTACCGTAAATCACCCCCAACTATCCCTTACCACAACAAACCAAACCATATCATCTTAAAATTACAAAACAAGGTGTACAAATCATAACAAACTATGCCAGACTCACCTAAATTACTTCGGCTACTCTAAATCACCAACTAACCCTTACCACAACAAACTAAACCCAATCACTTTTAAATTACAAAAATATGCTACTAACCATAGCAAACTATGCCAAACTCACCTAAATTACTTCGGCTACCATAAATCATCGCCAAATAACCCTTACCACAACAAACTAAACCCAATCACTTTTAAATTACAAAAAAATGCTAGTAACCATAGCAAACTATGCCAAACTCACCTAAATTACTTCGGCTACCATAAATCATTACCAAATAACCATTACCACAACAAACTAAACCCAATCACTTTTGAAATACAAAAAAATGCTACTAACCATAGCAAACTATGCCAAGCTCACCTAAATTACTTCGGCTATCAAAAATCACCCCAAACTACACTTTACAGCAACAAACTAAGCCCATTCACTTTTAAATTACAAAAAAATGCTAAAAATCATAACAAACTATACCAGAATCACCTAAATTTCTTCGGCTACCGTAAATCACCCCCAACTATCCCTTACCACAACAAACCAAACCATATCATCTTAAAATTACAAAAAAAGGTGTACAAATCATAACAAACTATGCCAGACTCACCTAAATTACTTCGGCTACTCTAAATCATCACCAACTAACCCTTACCACAACAAACTAAACCCAATCACTTTTAAATTACAAAAAAATGCTAGTAACCATAGCAAACTATGCCAAACTCACCTAAATTACTTCGGCTACCATAAATCATCGCCAAATAACCCTTACCACAACAAACTAAACCCAATCACTTTTAAAATACAAAAAAATGCTACTAACCATAGCAAACTATGCCAAACTTACCTAAATTACTTCGGCTATCAAAAATCACCCCCAACTACACTTTACAGCAACAAACTAAGCCCAATCACTTTAAAATTACAAAAAAATGCAAAAAATCATAACAAACTATACCAGAATCACCTAAATTACTTCGGCTACCGTAAATCACCCCTAACTATCCCTTACCACAACAAACCAAACCATATCATCTTAAAATTACAAAAAAAGGTGTACAAATCATAACAAACTATGCCAGACTCACCTAAATTACTTCGGCTACTCTAAATCATCACCAACTAACCCTTACCACAACAAACTAAACCCAATCACTTTTAAATTACAAAAAAATGCTAGTAACCATAGCAAATTATGCCAAACTCACCTAAATTACTTCGGCTACCATAAATCATCACCAACTAACCCTTACTACAACAAACAAAACCCAATCACTTTTAAATTACAAAAAAATGCTAAAAATCATAACAAACTATACCAGAATCACCTAAACTACTTCGGCTACCGTAAATCTCCCCCAACTACACTTTACAGCAACAAACTAAGCCCAATCACTTTAAAATTACAAAAAAATGCTAAAAATCATAACAAACTATACCAGAATCACCTAAATTACTTCGGCTACCGTAAATCACCCCCAACTATCCCCTACCACAACAAAAAAAAACCATATCATCTTAAAATTACAAAAAAAGGTGTGCAAATCATAACAAACTATGCCAGACTCTCCTAATTTACTTCGGCTACTCTAAATCATCACCAACTAACCCTTACCACAACAAACTAAACCAAATCACTTTTAAATTACAAAAAAATGCTAGTAACCATAGCAAACTATGCCAAACTCACCTAAATTACTTCGCTACCATAAATCATCACCAACTAACCCTTACCACAACAAACTAAACCCAATCACTTTTAAATTACAAAAAAATGCTAGTAACCATAGCAAACTATGCCAAACTCACCTAAATTACTTCGGCTACCATAAATCATCACCAAATAACCCTTACCACAACAAACTAAACCCAATCACTTTTAAAATACAAAAAAATGCTACTAACCATAGCAAACTATGCCAAACTCACCTAAATTACTTCGGCTATTAAAAATCACCCCCAACTACACTTTACAGCAACAAACTAAGCCCAATCACTTTAAAATTACAAAAAAATGCTAAAAATCATAACAAACTATACCAGAACTAGCTGAATGTACCCGGCGTTGCCCGGACGTAGATTAAATAAACGCAGTGTTGACAAAAGTGGTGTATTTGTGATGTAGACTAATCGACATTATAATACAATTAAACAGGAATGCTCTACTTTTCCAATCACAAAATAAACAAATTTGCTGAAATTAACCTGCATTGCCAGGACCGGGTACTTCAATATGATTTGGAAAATGACGATAATTTCGTTTCTGGGTGCAAGCTCCTTTTTTTTCACTCTTTTTCACTCTTCAAGAGAAGGAGAGTTGACAGAGAAGCTGAACTATTCCAAATTATTCCCATTTAGTTCTCTAACAACGTTAAAAAATGTCATCGAAGAATGTTGAAATATATAAATACATAATTTCACACCATAAAAACGATGTATTTGGTGTAGTTTCGGATGATAAGGTTTTTTTTGGGGATTGTTTTGAATGGTTATTGATGGTTGGCGGGGTTTAGCTTTGGCGGATTAAACGAAACTTTTGGTAATTTTAATGCGATAGGGTTTAGTTTGGCTTGGTAAGAAGTGGTTGGGGTGATATAGCGGAAGTCGAAGTAATTTATGCGAGTTTAGCGTAGTTTGCTTGTAATTCGTAATTTTTTTACATTTTAGGTTGATGTGGGGTAGTTTGGAATGGCAAGTGTATGATTTTTGAGAGTAGTTTGGAATGGTACATTATGTTTAGGGGTGTTTAACGTATTCAGGTAAAATATACAGAAAATTTGGTAATTTTAAAATGAACAATTATAGTGCGAACCTCTTGAGCTCTATTTTCGGTAATAAAATGCAATAGGAAAGATAGTAAAAAAGACTATTTCCATCACTTTTCAGAGGAATTATACGTGGTGGTATTTGTACCCCGCTTACTATTCCTCCATCTTAGTTATAAATAATGCAGAACAATAATGAACACAATGTACATAAAATAAATAGTGTAAATCGTGTATATGCACACATTACTTATGATGTCAGTGAAATCCGGTAAAACTGCTAATTTCGGATTTTGGCCGGAGCAGGTTTGGTGAAGATCAAATACACTACTATCATTAAATGAACGTAAAAATTAGCGTACGGTATATAAGTGGAGTCCGGTACGACGATGGTAATTTTTCGAAAATCGATTGGGGAGATATTTACTTAACGTCAAGAACAAACCGGGAATATTATATTAAAAAAATTTATTTAATAGCGATAGAACTTCGAATACTGATGCGTCGCCTCGACCTTGGCGACGTTGAGTACCAGCGTTCCAGACGCTGAAGCAGCAATTTTAACAATTATATTAGGTGCACGTGCCTAGTGCGTATTAAAAGAATTTGGATTACGAAATAATACTCGCGCAGGTGTACTCGACTGGCCCGTCATAATTTGCACAAAATGAATTAACATACTAAAGTAAATAAATATTTTGACGGGAATGTGGTGGGTGTAAAATCTTATTCGGCCTCTCCGACAAACTAACACTTGTTTACATTTACATGCATGCCTTCATGGACCTGTGACAAATTACAAACAAATATCTAAATTTCAAGTGTTCCATTTGATTTCGTTTCTGGATGCAACCAGTTTTTTTCACTCTTGTCAGTCTGAACTTATTACATAGTGATATTTTCACATCCAGGTGCCCTAAATTTATTTTGCCATTGATTTCAAAAATTTTTCTGGAAGGAAAGTAGTCAGCAGTGGGGCTCGTCAGGGGTGGCAGGGTTGGCAGTGCCACTCCAAGTATAAATTTACTATCGAACACAAAATTAGTTCTGTAATTCAGTTGCAGAATTATGAATTTTTCAGATATTTTCACAAAAATTTAGCGCTTACACCGCCACTGGTATGAATGTCAGTGATATCTGGTACATACAACGGTGAAAATTTCGGGGCAAATTTGGTGAAAAACAAATACACCACTATCATTAACTAAACGTAAAATTAGCGTACAAATATAAGTGGAGTCCGGTCCGATGCTGATAATTTTTCGAAAATTGATTGGGGGCAGATTTGGTTAACGCGAGGATCAAATGTTACATTAAAATACTTTATTTGATAGCGGTAGACCTTCGAACACTGATGCGTCGCCTCATCGAATTTGGCGACTCTGCGAACAGTTTTCGACGCTGGAGCAGCAATTTTCACAATTGTAGTTATGTTAAAATTAAACACCGCGATCGAGTACTGCTCCACACGCTGAACCAGCAATTCTCGAATTCTAAGAAACGATAAGAAAGGCTTATCCAACGCTTGGTATGTGCGAATTTCTGCATAGACACTCAATCAAATTAAATCGAGCATCGCCTTTTCACGTTTCTGACCTTGCCCTTGACGTGGCAGGCTCCAGCTGCTTCAATAATGTAAAAATCTTATTCGGCCTCTCCAATAAACTCACATTTGTTTACATTAACACGCATTCCCTCATGGACTTGTGACGAATTACAAACAAATATTTCAACTTCAAGTGTTCCATTTAATTTCGTTTCTGGGTGCAAGCTCCTTTCTTTTCACTCTAGTCAGTCTAAACTTATTACACAGAGTTATATTTTCAAATCTAGGCGCCCTAAAGTATTTTGTCGTTGTTTTCAAAAGTTTCAAGAGAAGGAGAGTTGATATAGAAGCTAAATTATTCCAAATTATTTCCATTTAGTTCTCTGACAACGTTAAAGACAATGTTGAAATATATAGATACAAAATTTTACACCATAAAAACGAAGTATTTAGGAATTATGTATAAAAAAAGTAGAAGTTATTCTTCGCTCTTGAGCTCTATTTCCGGTATTAAAAATGCAATAGGAAAGATAGTAAGAAAGACTATTTCCATCACTTTTCACGGGAATTATACGTGGTGGTATTTGTTCTTCGCTTACTATTAGATTTTCAAACTGCTCCATCTTAGTTATAAATAATGCAGAACCATAATGAACGCAATGTACGTAAAATAAATAGTGTAAATCGTGTATAAGCACACAATACTTAAGCGTATGATGTCAGTGAAAATTTCGGATTTTGGCCGGAGCAGGTTTGGTGAAGAACAAATACACCATTATGATTAACTGACGCTGGAAATTTTTCGAAAATCGATTGGGGAGAGTTTTGGTTAACGGCAAGAAAAAATCGGGAATATTATATTAAAATAATTTATTTAATAGCGATAGAACTTTGAATACCGATGCGTCGCCTCGACCTTGGCGACGTTGAGTACCAGCGATCCAGACGCTGAAGCAGCAATTTTCACAATTATATGAGGTGCACGTGCCTAGAGCGTATAAAAACAATTTGGATAACAAAAGAGATTAATTTGTATATACCAAATAATACTCGCACAGGTGTACTCGTATGGCCCGTCATAATTTTCACAAAATCAATTTAAGAAATTAACATTCTAAAGTAAATAAATATTTTGACGAAAATGTTAAAAATCTTATTCGGCCTCTCCGACAAACTAACACTTGTTTACATTAACATACATGCATTCCTTCATGGAACTGTGACGAATTACAAACAAATATCGAAATTTCAAGTGTTCCATGTCAGTCTGAACTTATTACACAGTGATATTTTCACATTCAGGCGCCCTAAATTATTTTGACGCTGATTTATAAAGTTTCCCTGGAAGGAGAGTAGTCAGCAGGTGCCTCGTCAGGGGTGGCAGGGTTGGCAGTGCCACTCCAAGTATAAATTTACTATCGAACACAAAGATAGTTCTGATTCAATTGCAGAATTTCAAATTTTTCAGATATTTTTACGAAACTCTAGCGCTTACACCGCCTGTATACCTTAAAAACCATAGAGCTGTTTATACAAATGCACGCATGTTGAAAAGGTAGAGCTTGCCCCGTCAGCGTGTTGCAATTCAGAAATACGTTTATGTTTGCATATCAACTGGAACAAATATTTATTGGAAGGTGGAAGAGAATCAAAATAGGTATCAGCATATTTAATATTCAGAATAACGACTATTAGTCGGAACAATATATTTTATGTGCAGATATTTATTAATATTTTATGATTTAATACGATAAGGCATTTATAAATGGCATTTATAAATAACACAACCAAATAGAAGAATTTGATTGAAAACGATTATTAATTTATGGTAGCCGAAGTAATTTAAGTGAGTTTGGCATAGCTTGCTATGTTTTGTAGCATTTTTGTAATTTTAAAGTAATTAGGCTAATTTTGGGGCGGTAAGGGGTAGTTGGGGGTGATTTATGGTAGCCGAAGTAATTTAGGTGAGTTTGGAATAGTTTGCTATGGTTTGTAGCATTTTTTGTAATTTTAAAGTGATTGGGCTTAGTTTGGGGTGGTAAGGGGTAGTTGGGGGTGATTTATGGTAGCCGAAGTAATTCAGGTGAGTTTGAGATAGTTTGCTATGGCTTGTAGCATTTTTCGTAATTTTAAAGTGATTGCGCTTATTTTGGGGTGGTAAGGGGTAGTTGGGGGTGATTTATGGTAGCCGAAGTAATTTAGGTGAGTTAGGCATAGTTTGCTATGGTTTGTAGCATTTTTTGTAATTTTAAAGTGATTGGGCTTATTTTGGGGTGGTAAGGGGTAGTTGGGGGTGATTTATGGTAGCCGAAGTATTTTAGGTGAGTTAGGCATTGTTTGCTATGATTTGTTGAATATTTTGTAATTTTAAAGTGATTGGGCTTATTTTGGGGTTGTAAGGGGTAGTTCGGGGTGATTTATGGTAGCCGAAGTAATTTAGGGGAGTTTGGCATAGTTTGCTACGGTTTGTAGAATTTTTTTGTAATTTTAAAGTGATTGAGCCTATTTTGGGGTGGTAAGGGGTAGTTGGGGGTGATTTATAGAAGCCAAAGTAATTTAAGTGAGTTTGGCATAGTTTGCTATGGTTTGTAGCATTTTTTATAATTTTAAAGTGATTGGGCTTATTTTGGGGTAGTAAGGGGTAGTTGGGGGTGATTTATGTTAGCCGAAGTAATTTAGGTGAGTTAGGCATAGTTTGCTATAGTTTCTAGCATTTTTTGTAATTTTAAAGTGATTGGGATGAGTTAGGGGTGGTAAGGGGTAGTTGGGGGTGATTTATGATAGCCGAAGTAATTTAAGTGAGTTTGGCATAGTTTGCTATGGTTTGTAGCATTTTTTATAATTTTAAAGTGATTGGGCTTATTTTGGGGAGGTAAGGGGTAGTTGGGGGTGATTAATGGAAGCCGAAGTAATTTAGGTGAGTTAGGCATAGTTTGCTATGATTTGTTGAATATTTTGTAATTTTAAAGTGATTGGGCTTATTTTGGGGTTGTAAGGGGTAGTTCGGGGTGATTTATGATAGCCGAAGTAATTTAAGTGAGTTTGGCATAGTTTGGTATGGTTTGTAGAATTTTTTGTAATTTTAAAGTGATTGGGCTTATTTTGGGGTTGTAAGGGGTAGCTGGGGGTGATTTATGGTAGCCGAAGTAATTTAGGTGAGTTAGGCATAGTTTGCTATGGTTTGTAGCATTTTTTGTAATTTTAAAGTGATTGGGCTTATTTTGGGGTGGTAAGGGGTAGTTGGGGGTGATTTATGGTAGTCGAAGTAATTTAGGTGAGTTAGGCATAGTTTGCTATGATTTGTTGAATATTTTGTAATTTTAAAGTGATTGGGCTTATTTTGGGGTTGTAAGGGGTAGTTCGGGGTGATTTATGATAGCCGAAGTAATTTAAGTGAGTTTGGCATAGTTTGGTATGGTTTGTAGAATTTTTTGTAATTTTAAAGTGATTGGGCTTATTTTGGGGTTGTAAGGGGTAGCTGGGGGTGATTTATGGTAGCCGAAGTAATTTAGGGGAGTTTGGCACAGTTTGCTACGGTTTGTAGAATTTTTTTGTAATTTTAAGGTGATTGAGCTTATTTTGGGGAGGTAAGGGGTAGTTGGGGGTGATTAATGGAAGCCGAAGTAATTTAGATGAGTTTGGCATAGTTTGATATTGCTTGTAACATTTTTTGTAATTTTAAAGTGATTGGGCTGAGTTTGGGGTGGTAAGGGGTAGTTAGGGTAGGTAAAAATCGGGAATATTATATTAAAATAATTTATTTAATAGCGATAGAACTTTGAATACCGATGCGTCGCCTCGACCTTGGCGACGTTGAGTACCAGCGATCCAGACGCTGAAGCAGCAATTTTCACAATTATATGAGGTGCACGTGCCTAGTGCGTATAAAAACAATTTGGATAACAAAAGAGATTAATTTGTATGTACCAAATAATACTCGCACAGGTGTACTCGTATGGCCCGTCATAATTTTCACAAAATCAATTTAAGAAATTAACATTCTAAAGTAAATAAATATTTTGACGGGAATGTTAAAAATCTTATTCGGCCTCTCCGACAAACTAACACTTGTTTACATTAACATACATGCATTCCTTCATGGAACTGTGACGAATTACAAACAAATATCGAAATTTCAAGTGTTCCATGTCAGTCTGAACTTATTACACAGTGATATTTTCACATTCAGGCGCCCTAAATTATTTTGACGCTGATTTATAAAGTTTCCCTGGAAGGAGAGTAGTCAGCAGGTGCCTCGTCAGGGGTGGCAGGGTTGGCAGTGCCACTCCAAGTATAAATTTACTATCGAACACAAAGATAGTTCTGATTCAATTGCAGAATTTCGAATTTTTCAGATATTTTTACGAAACTCTAGCGCTTACACCGCCTGTATACCTTAAAAACCATAGAGCTGTTTATACAAATGCACGCATGTTGAAAAGGTAGGGCTTGCCCCGTCAGCGTGTTGCAATTCAGAAATACGTTTATGTTTGCATATCAACTGGAACAAATATTTATTGGAAGGTGGAAGAGAATCAAAATAGGTATCAACATATTTAATATTCAGAATAACGACTATTAGTCGGAACAATATATTTTATGTGCAGATATTTATTAATATTTTATGATTTAATACGATAAGGCATTTATAAATGGCATTTATAAATAACACAACCAAATAGAAGAATTTGATTGAAAACGATTATTAATTTATGGTAGCCGAAGTAATTTAAGTGAGTTTGACATAGCTTGCTATGTTTTGTAGCATTTTTGTAATTTTAAAGTGATTAGGCTAATTTTGGGGCGGTAAGGGGTAGTTGGGGGTGATTTATGGTAGCCGAAGTAATTTAGGTGAGTTTGGAATAGTTTGCTATGGTTTGTAGCATTTTTTGTAATTTTAAAGTGATTGGGCTTAGTTTGGGGTGGTAAGGGGTAGTTGGGGGTGATTTATGGTAGCCGAAGTAATTCAGGTGAGTTTGAGATAGTTTGCTATGGCTTGTAGCATTTTTCGTAATTTTAAAGTGATTGCGCTTATTTTGGGGTGGTAAGGGGTAGTTGGGGGTGATTTATGGTAGCCGAAGTAATTTAGGTGAGTTAGGCATAGTTTGCTATGGTTTGTAGCATTTTTTGTAATTTTAAAGTGATTGGGCTTATTTTGGGGTGGTAAGGGGTAGTTGGGGGTGATTTATGGTAGCCGAAGTAATTTAGGTGAGTTAGGCATAGTTTGCTATGATTTGTTGAATATTTTGTAATTTTAAAGTGATTGGGCTTATTTTGGGGTTGTAAGGGGTAGTTCGGGGTGATTTATGGTAGCCGAAGTAATTTAGGGGAGTTTGGCATAGTTTGCTACGGTTTGTAGAATTTTTTTGTAATTTTAAAGTGATTGAGCCTATTTTGGTGTGGTAAGGGGTAGTTGGGGGTGATTTATAGAAGCCAAAGTAATTTAAGTGAGTTTGGCATAGTTTGCTATGGTTTGTAGCATTTTTTATAATTTTAAAGTGATTGGGCTTATTTTGGGGTAGTAAGGGGTAGTTGGGGGTGATTTATGTTAGCCGAAGTAATTTAGGTGAGTTAGGCATAGTTTGCTATAGTTTCTAGTATTTTTTGTAATTTTAAAGTGATTGGGCTTATTTTGGGGTAGTAAGGGGTAGTTGGGGGTGATTTATGTTAGCCGAAGTAATTTAGGTGAGTTAGGCATAGTTTGCTATAGTTTCTAGCATTTTTTGTAATTTTAAAGTGATTGGGATGAGTTAGGGGTGGTAAGGGGTAGTTGGGGGTGATTTATGATAGCCGAAGTAATTTAAGTGAGTTTGGCATAGTTTGCTATGGTTTGTAGCATTTTTTATAATTTTAAAGTGATTGGGCTTATTTTGGGGAGGTAAGGGGTAGTTGGGGGTGATTAATGGAAGCCGAAGTAATTTAGGTGAGTTAGGCATAGTTTGCTATGATTTGTTGAATATTTTGTAATTTTAAAGTGATTGGGCTTATTTTGGGGTTGTAAGGGGTAGTTCGGGGTGATTTATGATAGCCGAAGTAATTTAAGTGAGTTTGGCATAGTTTGGTATGGTTTGTAGAATTTTTTGTAATTTTAAAGTGATTGGGCTTATTTTGGGGTTGTAAGGGGTAGCTGGGGGTGATTTATGGTAGCCGAAGTAATTTAGGTGAGTTAGGCATAGTTTGCTATGGTTTGTAGCATTTTTTGTAATTTTAAAGTGATTGGGCTTATTTTGGGGTGGTAAGGGGTAGTTGGGGGTGATTTATGGTAGTCGAAGTAATTTAGGTGAGTTTGGCATAGTTTGATATTGCTTGTAACATTTTTTGTAATTTTAAAGTGATTGGGCTGAGTTTGGGGTGGTAAGGGGTAGTTGGGGGTGATTTATGGTAGCCGAAGTAATTCAGGTGAGTTTGAGATAGTTTGCTATGGCTTGTAGCATTTTTCGTAATTTTAAAGTGATTGCGCTTATTTTGGGGTGGTAAGGGGTAGTTGGGGGTGATTTATGGTAGCCGAAGTAATTTAGGTGAGTTAGGCATAGTTTGCTATGGTTTGTAGCATTTTTTGTAATTTTAAAGTGATTGGGCTTATTTTGGGGTGGTAAGGGGTAGTTGGGGGTGATTTATGGTAGCCGAAGTAATTTAGGTGCCTCTCCGACAAACTAACACTTGTTTACATTAACATACATGCATTCCTTCATGGAACTGTGACGAATTACAAACAAATATCGAAATTTCAAGTGTTCCATGTCAGTCTGAACTTATTACACAGTGATATTTTCACATTCAGGCGCCCTAAATTATTTTGACGCTGATTTATAAAGTTTCCCTGGAAGGAGAGTAGTCAGCAGGTGCCTCGTCAGGGGTGGCAGGGTTGGCAGTGCCACTCCAAGTATAAATTTACTATCGAACACAAAGATAGTTCTGATTCAATTGCAGAATTTCGAATTTTTCAGATATTTTTACGAAACTCTAGCGCTTACACCGCCTGTATACCTTAAAAACCATAGAGCTGTTTATACAAATGCACGCATGTTGAAAAGGTAGGGCTTGCCCCGTCAGCGTGTTGCAATTCAGAAATACGTTTATGTTTGCATATCAACTGGAACAAATATTTATTGGAAGGTGGAAGAGAATCAAAATAGGTATCAACATATTTAATATTCAGAATAACGACTATTAGTCGGAACAATATATTTTATGTGCAGATATTTATTAATATTTTATGATTTAATACGATAAGGCATTTATAAATGGCATTTATAAATAACACAACCAAATAGAAGAATTTGATTGAAAACGATTATTAATTTATGGTAGCCGAAGTAATTTAAGTGAGTTTGACATAGCTTGCTATGTTTTGTAGCATTTTTGTAATTTTAAAGTGATTAGGCTAATTTTGGGGCGGTAAGGGGTAGTTGGGGGTGATTTATGGTAGCCGAAGTAATTTAGGTGAGTTTGGAATAGTTTGCTATGGTTTGTAGCATTTTTTGTAATTTTAAAGTGATTGGGCTTAGTTTGGGGTGGTAAGGGGTAGTTGGGGGTGATTTATGGTAGCCGAAGTAATTCAGGTGAGTTTGAGATAGTTTGCTATGGCTTGTAGCATTTTTCGTAATTTTAAAGTGATTGCGCTTATTTTGGGGTGGTAAGGGGTAGTTGGGGGTGATTTATGGTAGCCGAAGTAATTTAGGTGAGTTAGGCATAGTTTGCTATGGTTTGTAGCATTTTTTGTAATTTTAAAGTGATTGGGCTTATTTTGGGGTGGTAAGGGGTAGTTGGGGGTGATTTATGGTAGCCGAAGTAATTTAGGTGAGTTAGGCATAGTTTGCTATGATTTGTTGAATATTTTGTAATTTTAAAGTGATTGGGCTTATTTTGGGGTTGTAAGGGGTAGTTCGGGGTGATTTATGGTAGCCGAAGTAATTTAGGGGAGTTTGGCATAGTTTGCTACGGTTTGTAGAATTTTTTTGTAATTTTAAAGTGATTGAGCCTATTTTGGTGTGGTAAGGGGTAGTTGGGGGTGATTTATAGAAGCCAAAGTAATTTAAGTGAGTTTGGCATAGTTTGCTATGGTTTGTAGCATTTTTTATAATTTTAAAGTGATTGGGCTTATTTTGGGGTAGTAAGGGGTAGTTGGGGGTGATTTATGTTAGCCGAAGTAATTTAGGTGAGTTAGGCATAGTTTGCTATAGTTTCTAGTATTTTTTGTAATTTTAAAGTGATTGGGCTTATTTTGGGGTAGTAAGGGGTAGTTGGGGGTGATTTATGTTAGCCGAAGTAATTTAGGTGAGTTAGGCATAGTTTGCTATAGTTTCTAGCATTTTTTGTAATTTTAAAGTGATTGGGATGAGTTAGGGGTGGTAAGGGGTAGTTGGGGGTGATTTATGATAGCCGAAGTAATTTAAGTGAGTTTGGCATAGTTTGCTATGGTTTGTAGCATTTTTTATAATTTTAAAGTGATTGGGCTTATTTTGGGGAGGTAAGGGGTAGTTGGGGGTGATTAATGGAAGCCGAAGTAATTTAGGTGAGTTAGGCATAGTTTGCTATGATTTGTTGAATATTTTGTAATTTTAAAGTGATTGGGCTTATTTTGGGGTTGTAAGGGGTAGTTCGGGGTGATTTATGATAGCCGAAGTAATTTAAGTGAGTTTGGCATAGTTTGGTATGGTTTGTAGAATTTTTTGTAATTTTAAAGTGATTGGGCTTATTTTGGGGTTGTAAGGGGTAGCTGGGGGTGATTTATGGTAGCCGAAGTAATTTAGGTGAGTTAGGCATAGTTTGCTATGGTTTGTAGCATTTTTTGTAATTTTAAAGTGATTGGGCTTATTTTGGGGTGGTAAGGGGTAGTTGGGGGTGATTTATGGTAGTCGAAGTAATTTAGGTGAGTTTGGCATAGTTTGATATTGCTTGTAACATTTTTTGTAATTTTAAAGTGATTGGGCTGAGTTTGGGGTGGTAAGGGGTAGTTGGGGGTGATTTATGGTAGCCGAAGTAATTCAGGTGAGTTTGAGATAGTTTGCTATGGCTTGTAGCATTTTTCGTAATTTTAAAGTGATTGCGCTTATTTTGGGGTGGTAAGGGGTAGTTGGGGGTGATTTATGGTAGCCGAAGTAATTTAGGTGAGTTAGGCATAGTTTGCTATGGTTTGTAGCATTTTTTGTAATTTTAAAGTGATTGGGCTTATTTTGGGGTGGTAAGGGGTAGTTGGGGGTGATTTATGGTAGCCGAAGTAATTTAGGTGCCTCTCCGACAAACTAACACTTGTTTACATTAACATACATGCATTCCTTCATGGAACTGTGACGAATTACAAACAAATATCGAAATTTCAAGTGTTCCATGTCAGTCTGAACTTATTACACAGTGATATTTTCACATTCAGGCGCCCTAAATTATTTTGACGCTGATTTATAAAGTTTCCCTGGAAGGAGAGTAGTTAGCAGGTGCCTCGTCAGGGGTGGCAGGGTTGGCAGTGCCACTCCAAGTATAAATTTACTATCGAACACAAAGATAGTTCTGATTCAATTGCAGAATTTCGAATTTTTCAGATATTTTTACGAAACTCTAGCGCTTACACCGCCTGTATACCTTAAAAACCATAGAGCTGTTTATACAAATGCACGCATGTTGAAAAGGTAGGGCTTGCCCCGTCAGCGTGTTGCAATTCAGAAATACGTTTATGTTTGCATATCAACTGGAACAAATATTTATTGGAAGGTGGAAGAGAATCAAAATAGGTATCAGCATATTTAATATTCAGAATAACGACTATTAGTCGGAACAATATATTTTATGTGCAGATATTTATTAATATTTTATGATTTAATACGATAAGGCATTTATAAATGGCATTTATAAATAACACAACCAAATAGAAGAATTTGATTGAAAACGATTATTAATTTATGGTAGCCGAAGTAATTTAAGTGAGTTTGACATAGCTTGCTATGTTTTGTAGCATTTTTGTAATTTTAAAGTGATTAGGCTAATTTTGGGGCGGTAAGGGTTAGTTGGGGGTGATTTATGGTAGCCGAAGTAATTTAGGTGAGTTTGGAATAGTTTGCTATGGTTTGTAGCATTTTTTGTAATTTTAAAGTGATTGGGCTTAGTTTGGGGTGGTAAGGGGTAGTTGGGGGTGATTTATGGTAGCCGAAGTAATTCAGGTGAGTTTGAGATAGTTTGCTATGGCTTGTAGCATTTTTCGTAATTTTAAAGTGATTGCGCTTATTTTGGGGTGGTAAGGGGTAGTTGGGGGTGATTTATGGTAGCCGAAGTAATTTAGGTGAGTTAGGCATAGTTTGCTATGGTTTGTAGCATTTTTTGTAATTTTAAAGTGATTGGGCTTATTTTGGGGTTGTAAGGGGTAGTTCGGGGTGATTTATGGTAGCCGAAGTAATTTAGGGGAGTTTGGCATAGTTTGCTACGGTTTGTAGAATTTTTTTGTAATTTTAAAGTGATTGAGCCTATTTTGGTGTGGTAAGGGGTAGTTGGGGGTGATTTATAGAAGCCAAAGTAATTTAAGTGAGTTTGGCATAGTTTGCTATGGTTTGTAGCATTTTTTATAATTTTAAAGTGATTGGGCTTATTTTGGGGTAGTAAGGGGTAGTTGGGGGTGATTTATGTTAGCCGAAGTAATTTAGGTGAGTTAGGCATAGTTTGCTATAGTTTCTAGCATTTTTTGTAATTTTAAAGTGATTGGGATGAGTTAGGGGTGGTAAGGGGTAGTTGGGGGTGATTTATGATAGCCAAAGTAATTTAAGTGAGTTTGGCATAGTTTGCTATGGTTTGTAGCATTTTTTATAATTTTAAAGTGATTGGGCTTATTTTGGGGAGGTAAGGGGTAGTTGGGGGTGATTAATGGAAGCCGAAGTAATTTAGGTGAGTTAGGCATAGTTTGCTATGATTTGTTGAATATTTTGTAATTTTAAAGTGATTGGGCTTATTTTGGGGTTGTAAGGGGTAGTTCGGGGTGATTTATGATAGCCGAAGTAATTTAAGTGAGTTTGGTATGGTTTGTAGAATTTTTTGTAATTTTAAAGTGATTGGGCTTATTTTGGGGTTGTAAGGGGTAGCTGGGGGTGATTTATGGTAGCCGAAGTAATTTAGGTGAGTTAGGGATAGTTTGCTATGATTTGTGTCATTTTGTTTTATTTTAAAGTGATTGGAGTTACTTGGGGTTGCTAAAGGGTGGTAAGGGATGATTTAAGATAACGGATCTAATTTATGTCAGTTTGGCTTAGTTCGGGAATTTTTTGGGGTTGATTTGGTAAAGTTTGCAGTGGTAAGAGATATTTGAGGATGTTTAATGTTGACGGATTAAATTTGGAGTGATTTGGTAATTTTTAATTGAGTCACGGATCGACATTATAATTGAAATCAAAATTATAATTGAAATATCGGCGGCCTCGCTAGGTACGGCAAAAGTATGATCACGAAAGCAGAAACTCGACGTTGAAATTGTTTAGGTTAAATAAGTGCTTTTAATGTAAACCGGTCGCCCGTCGTCGAAGTTGTTTTGGCTAGATACGTGCTTCTAACATAAACACGGTCTCCGCGATCGGATCATTTTTTGTTTATTTTAGCCGGTTTTTATTGAATTACAAAGGAACCGGGCCGAATTTCGCAAAATCCCTTCTTAGTGTTCAGTTTCGGCACATGATACACCCGTGTCTAAAATTTCAAGTCGCCAGCCCTCACGGTTTGGGCTGTGGGTTGTCGGTGAATCAGTGAATGTGTAGATGTGTAGATGAGTGTGTCAGTGAGGACACTTCGCTTTATATATATAGATCACCTAAATTATACCAGAATCACCTAAATTACTTCGGCTACCGTAAATCACCCCCAACTATCCCTTACCACAACAAACCATACCATATCATCTTAAAATTACAAAAAAAGATGTACAAGTCATAACAAACTATGCCAGACTCACCTAAATTACTTCGGCTACTCTAAATCATCACCAACTAACCCTTACCACAACAAACTAAACCCAATCACTTTTAAATTACAATAAAATGCTAGTAACCATAGCAAACTATGCCAAACTCACCTAAATTACTTCGGCTACCATAAATCATCACCAACTAACCCTTACCACAACAAACTAAACCCAATCACTTTTAAATTACAAAAAAATGCTAAAAATTATAACAAACTATACCAGAATCACCTAAATTACTTCGGCTACCGTAAATCACCCCCAACTATCTCTTACCACAACAAACCAAACCATATCATCTTAAAATTACAAAAAAAGGTGTACAAATCATAACAAACTATGCCAGACTCACCTAAATTACTTCGGCTACTCTAAATCATCACCAACTAACCCTTACCACAACAAACTAAACCCAATCACTTTTAAATTACAAAAAAATGCTAGTAAGCATAGCAAACTATGCCAAACTCACCTAAATTACTTCGTCTACCATAAATCATTACCAAATAATCCTTACCACAACAAACTAAACCCAATCACTTTTAAAATACAAAAAAATGCTACTAACCATAGCAAACTATGCCAAGCTCACCTAAATTACTTTGGCTATCAAAAAGCACCCCCAACTACACTTTACAGCAACAAACTAAGCCCAATCACTTTAAAATTACAAAAAAATGCTAAAAATCATAACAAACTATACCAGAATCACCTAAATTACTTCGGCTACCGTAAATCAACCCAACTATCCCTTACCACAACAAACCAAACCATATCATCTTAAAATTTACAAAAAAAGGTGTACAAAGCATAACAAACTATGCCAGACTCACCTAAATTACTTCGGCTACTCTAAATCATCACCAACTATCCCTTACCACAACAAACTAAACCCAATCACTTTTAAATTACGAAAAAATGCTAGTAACCATAGCAAACTATGCCAAACTCACCTAAATTACTTCGGCTACCATAAATCATCACCAACTAACCCTTCACTCAACAAATTAAACCCAATCACTTTTAAATTACAAAAAAATGCTAAAAATCATAACAAACTATACCAGAATCACCTAAGTTACTTCGGATACCGTAAATCACCCCCAACTATCCCTAACCACAACAAACCAAACCATATCATCTTAAAATTACAAAAAAAGGTGTACAAATCATAACAAACTATGCCAGACTCACCTAAATTACTTCGGCTACTCTAAATCATCACCAACTAACCCTTACCACAACAAACTAAACCCAATTACTTTTAAATTACAAAAAAATGGTAGTAACCACAGCAAACTATGCCAAACTCACCTAAATTACTTCGGCTACCATAAATTATCACCAACTAACCCTTACCACAACAAACTAAACCCAATCACTTTTAAATTACAAAAAAATGTTAAAAATCATAACAAACTATACCAGAATCACCTAAATTACTTCGGCTACCGTAAATCACCCCCAACTATCCCTTACCACAACAAACCAAACTATATCATCTTAAAATTACAATAAAAGGTGTACAAATCATAACAAACTATGCCAGACTCACCTAAATTACTTCGGCTACTCTAAATCATCACCAACTAACCCTTACCACAACAAAATTAACCCAATTACTTTTAAATTACAAAAAAATGCTAGTAACCATAGCAAACTATGCCAAACTCACCTAAATTACTTCGGCTACCATAAATCATCACCAACTAACCCTTACCACAACAAACTAAACCCAATCACTTTTAAATTACAAAAAAATGCTACTAACCATAGCAAACTATGCCAAACTCACCTAAATTACTTCGGCTATCAAAAATCACCCCCAACTACACTTTACAGCAACAAACTAAGCCCAATCACTTTAAAATTACAAAAAAATGCTAAAAATTATATCAAACTATACCAGAATCACCTAAGTTACTTCGGCTACCGTAAATCACCCCCAACTATCCCTTACCACAACAAACCAAACCATATCATCTTAAAATTACAAAAAAAGGTGTACAAATCATAACAAACTATGCCAGACTCACCTAAATTATTTCGGCTACTCTAAATCATCACCAACTAACCCTTACCACAACAAAAGAAACCCAATCACTTTTAAATTACAAAAAAATGCTAGTAACCATAGCAAACTATGCCAAACTCAGCTAAATTACTTCGACTACCATAAATCATCACCAACTAACCCTTACCACAACAAACTAAACCCAATCACTTTTAAATTACAAAAAAATGCTACTAACCATAGCAAACTATGCCAAACTCACCTAAATTACTTCGGCTATCAAAAATCACCCCCAACTACACTTTACAGCAACAAACTAAGCCCAATCACTTTAAAATTACAAAAAAATGCTAAAAATCATAACAAACTATACCAGAATCACCTAAATTATTTCGGCTACCGTAAATCACCCCCAACTATCCCTTACCACAACAAACCAAACCATATCATCTTAAAATTACAAAAAAAGGTGTACAAATCATTACAAACTATGCCAGACTCACTTAAATTACTTCGGCTACTCTAAATCATCACCAACTAACCCTTACCACAACAAACTAAACCCAATCACTTTTAAATTACAAAAAAATGCTAGTAACCATAGCAAACTATGCCAAACTCACCTAAATTACTTCGGCTACCATAAATCATTACCAACTAACCCTTACCACAACAAACTAAACCCAATCACTTTTAAATTACAAAAAAATGCTAAAAATCATAACAAACTATACCAGAATCACCTAAATTACTTCGGCTACCGTAAATCACCCCCAACTATCCCTTACCACAACAAACCAAACCATATCATCTTAAAATTACAAAAAAAAGTGTACAAATCATAACAAACTATGCCAGACTCACCTAAATTACTTCGGCTACTCTAAATCATCACCAACTAACCCTTACCACAACAAAATAAACCCAATCGCTTTTAAATTACAAAAAAATGCTTGTAACCATAGCAAACTATGCCAAACTCACCTAAATTACTTCGGCTACCATAAATCATTACCAAATAACCCTTACCACAACAAACTAAACCCAATCACTTTTAAAATGCAAAAAAATGCTACTAACCATAGCAAACTGTGCCAAACTCACCTAAATTACTTCGGCTATCAAAAATCACCCCCAACTACACTTTACAGCAACAAAATAAGCCCAATCACATTAAAATTACAAAAAAATGCTAAAAATCATAACAAACTATACCAGAATCACCTAAGTTACTTTGGATACCGTAAATCACCCCCAACTATCCCTTACCACAACAAACCAAACCATATCATCTTAAAATTACAAAAAAGGTGTTCAAATCATAACAAACTATGCCAGACTCACCTAAATTATTTCGGCTACTCTAAATCATCACCAACTAACCCTTACCACAACAAACTAAACCCAATCACTTTTAAATTACAAAAAAATGCTTGTAACCATAGCAAACTATGCCAAACTCACCTAAATTACTTCGGCTACAATAAATCATCACCAACTAACCCTTACCACAACAAACTAAACCCAATCACTTTTAAATTACAAAAAAATGCTAAAAATCATAACAAACTACACCAGAATCACCTAAATTACTTCGGCTACCGTAAATCACCCCCAACTATCCCTTACCACAACTAACCAAACCATATCATCTTAAAATTACCAAAAATGGTGTACAAATCATAACAAACTATACCAGAATCACCTAAATTACTTCGGCTACCATAAATCATCACCAACTAACCCCTACCACAACAAACTAAACCCAATCACTTTTAAATTACAAAAAAATGCTAAAAATCATAACAAACTATACCAGAATCACCTAAATTACTTCGGCTACCGTAAATCACCCCCAACTATCCCTTACCACAACAAACCAAACCATATCATCTTAAAATTACAAAAAAAGTGTACAAATCATAACAAACTATGCCAGACTCACATAAATTACTTCGGCTACTCTAAATCATCACCAACTAACCCTTACCACAACAAACTAAACCCAATCACTTTTAAATTACAAAAAAATGCTAGTAACCATAGCAAACTATGCCAAACTCACCTAAATTACTTCGGCTACCATAAATCATCACCAACTCACCCTTACCATAACAAACTAAACCCAATCACTTTTAAATTACAAAAAAATGTTAAAAATCATAACAAACTATACCAGAATCACCTAAATTACTTCGGCTACCGTAAATCACCCCCAACTATCCCTTACCAAAACAAACCAAACTATATCATCTTAAAATTACAATAAAAGGTGTACAAATCATAACAAACTATGCCAGACTCACCTAAATTACTTCGGCTACTCTAAATCATCACCAACTAACCCTTACCACAACAAAATAAACCCAATTACTTTTAAATTACAAAAAAATGCTAGTAACCATAGCAAACTATGCCAAACTCACCTACATTACTTCGGCTACCATAAATCATCACCAACTAACCCTTACCACAACAAACTAAACCCAATCACTTTTAAATTACAAAAAAATGCTACTAACCATAGCAAACTATGCCAAACTCACCTAAATTACTTCGGCTACCGTAAATCACCCCCAACTATCCCTTACCACAACAAACCAAACCATATCATCTTAAAATTACAAAAAAAGGTGTACAAATCATAACAAACTATGCCAGACACACCTAAATTACTTCGGCTACTCTAAATCATCACCAACTAACCCTTACCACAACAAAATAAACCCAATCACTTTTAAATTACAAAAAAATGCTAGTAACCATAGCAAACTATGCCAAACTCACCTAAATTACTTCGGCTACCATAAATCATTACCAAATAACCCTTACCACAACAAACTAAACCCAATCACTTTTAAAATACAAAAAAATGCTACTCACCATAGCAAACTGTGCCAAACTCACCTAAATTACTTTGGCTATCAAAAATCACCCCCAACTACACTTTACAGCAACAAAATAAGCCCAATCACTTTAAAATTACAAAAAAATTCTAAAAATCATAACAGACTATACCAGAAACACCTAAATTACTTCAGCTACCGTAAATCACCCCCAACTATCCCTTACCACAACAAACCAAACCATATCATCTTAAAATTACAAAAAAAAGTGTTCAAATCATAACAAACTATGCCAGACTCACCTAAATTACTTCGGCTACTCTAAATCATCACCAACTAACCCTTACCACAACAAACTAAACCCAATCACATTTAAATTACAAAAAAATGCTTGTAACCATAGCAAACTATGCCAAACTCACCTAAATTACTTCGGCTACCATAAATCATCACCAACTAACCCTTACCACAACAAACTAAACCCAATCACTTTTAAATTACAAAAAAATGCTAAAAATCATAACAAACTATACCAGAATCACCCAAATTACTTCGGCTACCGTAAATCACCCCCAACTATCCCTTACCACAACAAACCAAACCATATCATCTTAAAATTACCAAAAATGGTGTACAAATCATAACAAACTATGCCAGACTCACCTAAATTACTTCGGCTATTCTAAATCATCACCAACTAACCCTTACCAAAACAAACTAAGCCCAATCATTTTAAAATTACAAAAAAATTTTAATAATCATAACAAACTATATCAGAATCACCTAAATTACTTCGGCTACCGTAAATCACCCCCAACTATCCCTTACCACAACAAACCAAACCATATCATCTTAAAATTACAAAAAAAGGTGTACAAATCATAACAAACTATGCCAGACTCACCTAAATTACTTCGGCTACTCTAAATCATCACCAACTAACCCTTACCACAACAAACTAAACCCAATCACTTTTAAATTACAAAAAGATAAGAGTAACCATAGCAAACCATGCCAAACTCACCTAAATTACTTCGGCTACCATAAATCATCACCAAATAACCCTTACCACAACAAACTAAACCCAATCACTTTTAAAATACAAAAAAATGCTACTAACCATAGCAAACTATGCCAAACTCACCTAAATTACTTCGGCTATCAAAAATCACGCCCAGCTACACTTTACAGCAACAAACTATGCCCAATCACTTTAAAATTACAAAAAAATGCTAAAAATCATAACAAACTATACCAGAATCACCTAAATTACTTCGGCTACCGTAAATCACCCTTAACTATCCCTTACCACAACAAACCAAACCATATCATCTTAAAATTACAAAAAAAGGTGTACAAATCATAACAAACTATGCCAGACTCACCTAAATTACTTCGGCTACTCTAAATCATCACCAACTAACCCTTACCACAACAAACTAAACCCAATCACTTTTAAATTACAAAAAAATGCTAGTAACCATAGCAAACTATGCCAAACTCACCTAAATTACTTCGGCTATCAAAAATCACCCCCAACTACACTTTACAGCAACAAACTAAGCCCAATCACTTTAAAATTACAAAAAAATGCTAAGAATCATAACAAACTATACCAGAATCACCTAAATTACTTCGGCTACCGTAAATCACCCTTAACTATCCCTTACCACAACAAACCAAACCATATCATCTTAAAATTACAAAAAAAGGTGTACAAATCATAACAAACTATGCCAGACTCACCTAAATTACTTCGGCTACTCTAAATCATCACCAAATAACCCTTACCACAACAAACTAAACCCAATCACTTTTAAAATACAAAAAAATGCTACTAACCATAGCAAACTATGCCAAACTCACCTAAATTACTTCGGCTATCAAAAATCACCCCCAACTACACTTTACAGCAACAAACTAAGCCCAATCACTTTAAAATTACAAAAAAATGCTAAGAATCATAACAAACTATACCAGAATCACCTAAATTACTTCGACTACCGTAAATCACCCTTAACTCTCCCTTACCACAACAAACCAAACCATATCATCTTAAAATTACAAAAAAAGGTGTACAAATCATAACTAACTATGCCAGACTCACCTAAATTACTTCGGCTACTCTAAATCATCACCAACTAACCCTTACCACAACAAACTAAACCCAATCACTTTTAAATTACAACAAAATGCTAGTAACCATAGCAAACTATGCCAAACTCACCTAAATTACTTCGGCTACCATAAATTATCACCAACTAACCCTTACCACAACAAACTAAACCCAATCACTTTAAAATTACAAAAAAATGCTGAAAATCATAACAAACTATACCAGAATCACCTAAATTACTTCGGCTACCGTAAATCACCCCCAACTATCCCTTACCACAACAAACCAAACCATATCATCTTAAAATTACAAAAAAAGGTGTACAAATCATAACAAACTATGTCAGACTCATCTAAATTACTTCGGCTGCTCTAAATCATCACCAACTAACCCTTACCACAACAAACTAAACCCAATCACTTTTAAATTACAAAAAAATGCTAGTAACCATAGCAAACTATGCCAAACTCACCTAAATTACTTCGGCTAACATAAATCATCACCAAATAACCCTTACCACAACAAACTAAACCCAATCACTTTTAAAATACAAAAAAATGCTACTAACCATAGCAAACTATGCCAAACTCACCTAAATTACTTCGGCTATCAAAAATCACCCCCAACTACACTTTACAGCAACAAACTAAGCCCAATCACTTTAAAATTACAAAAAAATGCTAAGAATCATAACAAACTATACCAGAATCACCTAAATTACTTCGACTACCGTAAATCACCCTTAACTCTCCCTTACCACAACAAACCAAACCATATCATCTTAAATTTACAAAAAAAGGTGTACAAATCATAACTAACTATGCCAGACTCACCTAAATTACTTCGGCTACTCTAAATCATCACCAACTAACCCTTACCACAACAAACTAAACCCAATCACTTTTAAATTACAAAAAAATGCTAGTAACCATAGCAAACTATGCCAAACTCACCCAAATTACTTCGGCTACCATAAATTATCACCAACTAACCCTTACCACAACAAACTAAACCCAATCACTTTTAAATTACAAAAAAATGCTAAAAATCATAACAAACTATACCAGAATCACCTAAATTACTTCGGCTACCGTAAATCACCCCCAACTTACCCTTACCACAACAAACCAAACCATATCATCTTAAAATTACAAAAAAAGGTGTACAAATCATAACAAACTATGCCAGACTCACCGAAATTACTTCGGCTACTCTAAATCATCACCAACTAACCCTTACCACAACAAACTAAACCCAATCACTTTTAAATTACAAAAAAATGCTAGTAGCCATAGCAAACTATGCCAAACTCACCTAAATTACTTCGGCTACCATAAATCATCACCAAATATCCCTTACCACAACAAACTAAACCCAATCACTTTTAAAATACAAAAAAATGCTACTAACCATAGCAAACTAAGCCAAACTCACCTAAATTACTTCGGCTATCAAAAATCACCCCCAACTACACTTTACAGCAACAAACTAAGCCCAATCACTTTAAAATTACAAAAAAATGCTAAAAATCATAGCAAACTATACCAGAATCACCTAAATTACTTCGGCTACCGTAAATCACTCCCAACTATCCCTTACCACAACAAACCACACCATATCATCTTAAAATTACAAAAAAATGTGTACAAATCATACCAAACTATGCCAGACTCACCTAAATTACTTCGGCTACTCTAAATCATCACCAACTAACCCTTACCACAACAAACTAAACCCAATCACTTTTAAATTCCAAAAAAATGCTAGTAACCATAGCAAACTATGCCAAACTCACCTAAATTACTTCGGCTACCATAAATCATCACCAACTAACCCTAACCACAACAAACTAAACTCAATCACTTTTAAATTACAAAAAAATGCTAAAAATCATAACAAACTATACCAGAATCACCTAAATTACTTCGGCTACCGTAAATCACCCCCAACTATCCCTTACCACAACAAACCAAACCATATCATCTTAAAATTACAAAAAAAGGTGTACAAATCATAACAAATTATGCCAGACTCACCTAAAATACTTCGGCTACTCTAAATCATCACCAACTAACCCTTACCACAACAAACTAAACCCAATCACTTTTAAATTACAAAAAAATGCTAGTAACTATAGCAAACTATGCCAAACTCACCTAAATTACTTCGGCTACCATAAATCATCACCAACTAACCCTTACCACAACAAACTAAACCCAATCACTTTTAAATTACAAAAAAATGCTACTAACCATAGCAAACTGTGCCAAACTCATCTAAATTACTTCGGCTATCAAAAATCACCCCCAACTACACTTTACAGCAACAAACTAAACCCAATCACTTTAAAATTACAAGAAAATGCTAAAAATCATAACAAACTATACCAGAATCACCTAAATTACTTCGGCTACTGTAAATCATCACCAACTAACCCTTACCACAACAAACTAAACCCAATCAATTTTAAATTACAAAAAAATGCTAAAAATCATAACAAACTATACCAGAATCACCTAAATTACTTCGGCTACCGTAAATCACCCCCAACTATCCCTTACCACAACAAACCAAACCATATCATCTTAAAATTACAAAAAAAGGTGTACAAATCATAACAAACTATGCCAGACTCACCTAAATTACTTCGGCTACTCTAAATCATCACCAACTAACCCTTACCACAACAAAATAAACCCAATCACTTTTAAATTACAAAAAAATGCTAGTAACCATAGCAAATTATGCCAAACACACCTAAATTACTTCGGCTACCATAAATCATCACCAAATAACCCTTACCACAACAAACTAAACCCAATCACTTTTAAATTACAAAAAAATTCTAGTAACTATAGCAAACTATGCCAAACTCATCTAAATTACTTCGGCTACCATAAATCATCACCAACTAACCCTTACCACAACAAACTAAACCCAATCACTTTTAAATTACAAAAAAATGCTAAAAATCATAACAAACTATACCAGAATCACCAAAATTACTTCGGCTACCGTAAATCAACCCCAACTATCCCTTACCACAACAAACCAAACCATATCATCTTAAAATTACAAAAAAAGGTGTACAAATCATAACAAACTATGCCAGACTCACCTAAATTACTTCGGCTACTCTAAATCATCACCAACTAACCCTTACCACAACAAACTAAACCCAATCACTTTTAAATTACAAAAAAATGCTAGTAACCATAGCAAACTATGCCAAACTCACCTAAATTACTTCGGCTACTCTAAATTATCACCAACTAACCCTTACCACAACAAACTAAACCCAATCACTTTTAAATTACAAAAAAATGCTACTAACCATAGCAAGCTATGCCAAACTCATCTAAATTACTTCGGCTACCATAAATCATCACCAACTAACCCTTACCACAGCAAACTAAACCCGATCACTTTTAAATTACAAAAAAATGCTAAAAATCATAACAAACTACACCAGAATCACCTAAATTACTTCGGCTACCGTAAATCAACCCCAACTATCCCTTACCACAACAAACCAAACCATATCATCTTAAAATTACAAAAAAATGTGTACAAATCATAACAAACTATGCCAGACTCACCTAAATTACTTCGGCTACTCTAAATCATCACCAACTAACCCTTACCACAACAAACTAAACCCAATCACTTTTAAATTACAAAAAAATGCCTGTAACCATAGCAAGCTATGCCAAACTCACCTAAATTACTTCGGCTACCATAAATCATCACCAACTAACCCTTACCACAACAAACTAAAGCCAATCACTTTTAAAATACAAAAAAATGCTACTAACCATAGCAAACTATGCCAAACTCACCTAAATTACTTCGGCTATCAAAAATCACCCCCAACTACTCTTTACAGCAACAAACTAAGCCCAATCACTTTAAAATTACAAAAAAATGTTAAAAATCATAACAAACTATTCCAGAATCACCTAAATTACTTCGGCTACTGTAAATCATCACCAACTAACCCTTACCACAACAAACTAAACCCAATCAATTTTAAATTACAAAAAAATGCTAAAAATCATAACAAACTATACCAGAATCACCTAAATTACTTCGGCTACCGTAAATCACCCCCAACTATCCCTTACCACAACAAACCAAACCATATCATCTTAAAATTACAAAAAAAGGTGTACAAATCATAACAAACTATGCCAGACTCACCTAAATTACTTCGGCTACTCTAAATCATCACCAACTAACCCTTACCACAACAAAATAAACCCAATCACTTTTAAATTACAAAAAAATGCTAGTAACCATAGCAAATTATGCCAAACACACCTAAATTACTTCGGCTACCATAAATCATCACCAAATAACCCTTACCACAACAAACTAAACCCAAGCACTTTTAAAATACAAAAAAATGCTACTAACCATAGCAAACTATGCCAAACTCACCTAAATTACTTCGGCTATCAAAAATCACCCCCAACTACACTTTACAGCAACAAACTAAGCCCAATCACTTTAAAATTACAAAAAAATGCTAAAAATCATAACAAACTATACCAGAATCACCTAAATTACTTCGGCTACTCTAAATCATCACCAACTAACAATTACCACAACAAACTAAAGCCAATCACTTTTAAATTACAAAAAAATGCTAGTAACCATGGCAAACTATGCCAAACTCACCTAAATTACTTCGGCTACCATAAATCATCACCAACATACCTTTACCACAACAAACTAAACCCAATCACTTTTAAATTACAAAAAAATGCTAGTAACCATAGCAAACTATGCCAAACTCACCTAAATTACTTCGGCTACCATAAATCATCACCAACTAACCCTTACCACAACAAACTAAACCCAATCACTTTTAAATTACAAAAAAATGCTAAAAATTATAACAAACTATACCAGAATCACCTAAATTACTTCGGCTACAGTAAATCACCCCCAACTATCCCTTACCACAACAATCCAAACCAAATCATTTTAAAATTACAAAAAAAGGTGTACAAATCATAACAAACTATGCCAGACTCACCTAAATTACTTCGGCTACTCTAAATCATCACCAACTTACCCTTACCACAACAAACTAAACCCAATCACTTTTAAATTACAAAAAAATGCTAGTAACCATAGCAAACTATGCCAAACTCACGTAAATTACTTCGGCTACCATAAATCATCACCAACTAACCCTTACCACAACAAACTAAACCCAATCACTTTTAAATTTCAAAAAAATGCTAAAAATCATAACAAACTATACCAGAATCACCTAAATTACTTCGGCTACAGTAAATCACCCCCAACTATCCCTTACCACAACAAACCAAACCATATCATCCTAAAATTACAAAAAAAGGTGTACAAATCATAACAAACTATGCCAGACTCACCTAAATTACTTCGGCTACTCTAAATCATCACCAACTAACCCTTACCACAACAAACGAAACCCAATCACTTTTAAGTTACAAAAAAATGCTAGTAACCATAGCAAACTATGCCAAACTCACCTAAATTGCTTCGGCTACCATAAATCATCACCAAATAACCCTTACCACAACAAACTAAACCCAATCACTTTTAAATTTCAAAAAAATGCTAAAAATCATAACAAACTATACCAGAATCACCTTAATTACTTCGTCTACCGTAAATCACCCCCAACTATCCCTTACCACAACAAACCAAACCATATCATCTTAAAATTACAAAAAAAGGTGTACAAATCATAACAAAATATGCCAGACTAACCTAAATTACTTCGGCTACTCTAAATCATCACCAACTAACCCTTACCACAACAAACTAAACACAATCACTTTTAAATTACAAAAAAATGCTAGTAACCATAGCAAAATATGCCAAACTCACCTAAATTACTTCGGCTACCATAAATCATCACCAACTAACCCTTACCACAACAAACTAAACCCAATCACTTTTAAATTTCAAAAAAATGCTAAAAATCATAACAAACTATACCAGAATCACCTAAATTACTTCGGCTACAGTAAATCACCCCCAACTATCCCTTACCACAACAAACCAAACCATATCATCCTAAAATTACAAAAAAAGGTGTACAAATCATAACAAACTATGCCAGACTCACCTAAATTACTTCGGCTACTCTAAATCATCACCAACTAACCCTTACCACAACAAACGAAACCCAATCACTTTTAAATTACAAAAAAATGCTAGTAACCATAGCAAACTATGCCAAACTCACCTAAATTGCTTCGGCTACCATAAATCATCACCAAATAACCCTTACCACAACAAACTAAACCCAATCACTTTTAAATTTCAAAAAAATGCTAAAAATCATAACAAACTATACCAGAGTCACCAAAATTACTTCGGCTACCGTAAATCAACCCCAACTATCCCTTACCACAACAAACCAAACCATATCATCTTAAAATTACAAAAAAAGGTGTACAAATCATAACAAACTATGCTAGACTCACCTAAATTACTTCGGCTACTCTAAATCATCACCAACTAACCCTTACCACAACAAACTAAACCCAATCACTTTTAAATTACAAAAAAATGCCTGTAACCATAGCAAGCTATGCCAAACTCACCTAAATTACTTCGGCTACCATAAATCATCACCAACTAACCCTTACCACAACAAACTAAAGCCAATCACTTTTAAAATACAAAAAAATGCTACTAACCATAGCAAACTATGCCAAACTCACCTAAATTACTTCGGCTATCAAAAATCACCCCCAACTACTCTTTACAGCAACAAACTAAGCCCAATCACTTTAAAATTACAAAAAAATGTTAAAAATCATAACAAACTATTCCAGAATCACCTAAATTACTTCGGCTACTGTAAATCATCACCAACTAACCCTTACCACAACAAACTAAACCCAATCAATTTTAAATTACAAAAAAATGCTAAAAATCATAACAAACTATACCAGAATCACCTAAATTACTTCGGCTACCGTAAATCACCCCCAACTATCCCTTACCACAACAAACCAAACCATATCATCTTAAAATTACAAAAAAAGGTGTACAAATCATAACAAACTATGCCAGACTCACCTAAATTACTTCGGCTACTCTAAATCATCACCAACTAACCCTTACCACAACAAAATAAACCCAATCACTTTTAAATTACAAAAAAATGCTAGTAACCATAGCAAATTATGCCAAACACACCTAAATTACTTCGGCTACCATAAATCATCACCAAATAACCCTTACCACAACAAACTAAACCCAAGCACTTTTAAAATACAAAAAAATGCTACTAACCATAGCAAACTATGCCAAACTCACCTAAATTACTTCGGCTATCAAAAATCACCCCCAACTACACTTTACAGCAACAAACTAAGCCCAATCACTTTAAAATTACAAAAAAATGCTAAAAATCATAACAAACTATACCAGAATCACCTAAATTACTTCGGCTACTCTAAATCATCACCAACTAACAATTACCACAACAAACTAAAGCCAATCACTTTTAAATTACAAAAAAATGCTAGTAACCATGGCAAACTATGCCAAACTCACCTAAATTACTTCGGCTACCATAAATCATCACCAACATACCTTTACCACAACAAACTAAACCCAATCACTTTTAAATTACAAAAAAATGCTAGTAACCATAGCAAACTATGCCAAACTCACCTAAATTACTTCGGCTACCATAAATCATCACCAACTAACCCTTACCACAACAAACTAAACCCAATCACTTTTAAATTACAAAAAAATGCTAAAAATTATAACAAACTATACCAGAATCACCTAAATTACTTCGGCTACAGTAAATCACCCCCAACTATCCCTTACCACAACAATCCAAACCAAATCATTTTAAAATTACAAAAAAAGGTGTACAAATCATAACAAACTATGCCAGACTCACCTAAATTACTTCGGCTACTCTAAATCATCACCAACTTACCCTTACCACAACAAACTAAACCCAATCACTTTTAAATTACAAAAAAATGCTAGTAACCATAGCAAACTATGCCAAACTCACGTAAATTACTTCGGCTACCATAAATCATCACCAACTAACCCTTACCACAACAAACTAAACCCAATCACTTTTAAATTTCAAAAAAATGCTAAAAATCATAACAAACTATACCAGAATCACCTAAATTACTTCGGCTACAGTAAATCACCCCCAACTATCCCTTACCACAACAAACCAAACCATATCATCCTAAAATTACAAAAAAAGGTGTACAAATCATAACAAACTATGCCAGACTCACCTAAATTACTTCGGCTACTCTAAATCATCACCAACTAACCCTTACCACAACAAACGAAACCCAATCACTTTTAAGTTACAAAAAAATGCTAGTAACCATAGCAAACTATGCCAAACTCACCTAAATTGCTTCGGCTACCATAAATCATCACCAAATAACCCTTACCACAACAAACTAAACCCAATCACTTTTAAATTTCAAAAAAATGCTAAAAATCATAACAAACTATACCAGAATCACCTTAATTACTTCGTCTACCGTAAATCACCCCCAACTATCCCTTACCACAACAAACCAAACCATATCATCTTAAAATTACAAAAAAAGGTGTACAAATCATAACAAAATATGCCAGACTAACCTAAATTACTTCGGCTACTCTAAATCATCACCAACTAACCCTTACCACAACAAACTAAACACAATCACTTTTAAATTACAAAAAAATGCTAGTAACCATAGCAAAATATGCCAAACTCACCTAAATTACTTCGGCTACCATAAATCATCACCAACTAACCCTTACCACAACAAACTAAACCCAATCACTTTTAAATTTCAAAAAAATGCTAAAAATCATAACAAACTATACCAGAATCACCTAAATTACTTCGGCTACAGTAAATCACCCCCAACTATCCCTTACCACAACAAACCAAACCATATCATCCTAAAATTACAAAAAAAGGTGTACAAATCATAACAAACTATGCCAGACTCACCTAAATTACTTCGGCTACTCTAAATCATCACCAACTAACCCTTACCACAACAAACGAAACCCAATCACTTTTAAATTACAAAAAAATGCTAGTAACCATAGCAAACTATGCCAAACTCACCTAAATTGCTTCGGCTACCATAAATCATCACCAAATAACCCTTACCACAACAAACTAAACCCAATCACTTTTAAATTTCAAAAAAATGCTAAAAATCATAACAAACTATACCAGAATCACCAAAATTACTTCGGCTACCGTAAATCAACCCCAACTATCCCTTACCACAACAAACCAAACCATATCATCTTAAAATTACAAAAAAAGGTGTACAAATCATAACAAACTATGCCAGACTCACCTAAATTACTTCGGCTACTCTAAATCATCACCAACTAACCCTTACCACAACAAACTAAACCCAATCACTTTTAAATTACAAAAAAATGCTAGTAACCATAGCAAACTATGCCAAACTCACCTAAATTACTTCGGCTACTCTAAATTATCACCAACTAACCCTTACCACAACAAACTAAACCCAATCACTTTTAAATTACAAAAAAATGCTACTAACCATAGCAAGCTATGCCAAACTCATCTAAATTACTTCGGCTACCATAAATCATCACCAACTAACCTTTACCACAGCAAACTAAACCCGATCACTTTTAAATTACAAAAAAATGCTAAAAATCATAACAAACTACACCAGAATCACCTAAATTACTTCGGCTACCGTAAATCAACCCCAACTATCCCTTACCACAACAAACCAAACCATATCATCTTAAAATTACAAAAAAATGTGTACAAATCATAACAAACTATGCCAGACTCACCTAAATTACTTCGGCTACTCTAAATCATCACCAACTAACCCTTACCACAACAAACTAAACCCAATCACTTTTAAATTACAAAAAAATGCTAGTAACCATAGCAAGCTATGCCAAACTCACCTAAATTACTTCGGCTACCATAAATCATCACCAACTAACCCTTACCACAACAAACTAAAGCCAATCACTTTTAAAATACAAAAAAATGCTACTAACCATAGCAAACTATGCCAAACTCACCTAAATTACTTCGGCTATCAAAAATCACCCCCAACTACTCTTTACAGCAACAAACTAAGCCCAATCACTTTAAAATTACAAAAAAATGTTAAAAATCATAACAAACTATTCCAGAATCACCTAAATTACTTCGGCTACTGTAAATCATCACCAACTAACCCTTACCACAACAAACTAAACCCAATCAATTTTAAATTACAAAAAATTGCTAAAAATCATAACAAACTATACCAGAATCACCTAAATTACTTCGGCTACCGTAAATCACCCCCAACTATCCCTTACCACAACAAACCAAACCATATCATCTTAAAATTACAAAAAAAGGTGTACAAATCATAACAAACTATGCCAGACTCACCTAAATTACTTCGGCTACTCTAAATCATCACCAACTAACCCTTACCACAACAAAATAAACCCAATCACTTTTAAATTACAAAAAAATGCTAGTAACCATAGCAAATTATGCCAAACACACCTAAATTACTTCGGCTACCATAAATCATCACCAAATAACCCTTACCACAACAAACTAAACCCAAGCACTTTTAAAATACAAAAAAATGCTACTAACCATAGCAAACTATGCCAAACTCACCTAAATTACTTCGGCTATCAAAAATCACCCCCAACTACACTTTACAGCAACAAACTAAGCCCAATCACTTTAAAATTACAAAAAAATGCTAAAAATCATAACAAACTATACCAGAATCACCTAAATTACTTCGGCTACTCTAAATCATCACCAACTAACAATTACCACAACAAACTAAAGCCAATCACTTTTAAATTACAAAAAAATGCTAGTAACCATGGCAAACTATGCCAAACTCACCTAAATTACTTCGGCTACCATAAATCATCACCAACATACCTTTACCACAACAAACTAAACCCAATCACTTTTAAATTACAAAAAAATGCTAGTAACCATAGCAAACTATGCCAAACTCACCTAAATTACTTCGGCTACCATAAATCATCACCAACTAACCCTTACCACAACAAACTAAACCCAATCACTTTTAAATTACAAAAAAATGCTAAAAATTATAACAAACTATACCAGAATCACCTAAATTACTTCGGCTACAGTAAATCACCCCCAACTATCCCTTACCACAACAATCCAAACCAAATCATTTTAAAATTACAAAAAAAGGTGTACAAATCATAACAAACTATGCCAGACTCACCTAAATTACTTCGGCTACTCTAAATCATCACCAACTTACCCTTACCACAACAAACTAAACCCAATCACTTTTAAATTACAAAAAAATGCTAGTAACCATAGCAAACTATGCCAAACTCACTTAAATTACTTCGGCTACCATAAATCATCACCAACTAACCCTTACCACAACAAACTAAACCCAATCACTTTTAAATTTCAAAAAAATGCTAAAAATCATAACAAACTATACCAGAATCACCTAAATTACTTCGGCTACAGTAAATCACCCCCAACTATCCCTTACCACAACAAACCAAACCATATCATCCTAAAATTACAAAAAAAGGTGTACAAATCATAACAAACTATGCCAGACTCACCTAAATTACTTCGGCTACTCTAAATCATCACCAACTAACCCTTACCACAACAAACGAAACCCAATCACTTTTAAGTTACAAAAAAATGCTAGTAACCATAGCAAACTATGCCAAACTCACCTAAATTGCTTCGGCTACCATAAATCATCACCAAATAACCCTTACCACAACAAACTAAACCCAATCACTTTTAAATTTCAAAAAAATGCTAAAAATCATAACAAACTATACCAGAATCACCTTAATTACTTCGTCTAACGTAAATCACCCCCAACTATCCCTTACCACAACAAACCAAACCATATCATCTTAAAATTACAAAAAAAGGTGTACAAATCATAACAAAATATGCCAGACTAACCTAAATTACTTCGGCTACTCTAAATCATCACCAACTAACCCTTACCACAACAAACTAAACACAATCACTTTTAAATTACAAAAAAATGCTAGTAACCATAGCAAAATATGCCAAACTCACCTAAATTACTTCGGCTACCATAAATCATCACCAACTAACCCTTACCACAACAAACTCAACCCAATCACTTTTAAATTTCAAAAAAATGCTAAAAATCATAACAAACAATACCAGAATCACCTAAATTACTTCGGCTACAGTAAATCACCCCCAACTATCCCTTACCACAACAAACCAAACCATATCATCCTAAAATTACAAAAAAAGGTGTACAAATCATAACAAACTATGCCAGACTCACCTAAATTACTTCGGCTACTCCAAATCATCACCAACTAACCCTTACCACAACAAACGAAACCCAATCACTTTTAAATTACAAAAAATGCTAGTAACCATAGCAAACTATGCCAAACTCACCTAAATTGCTTCGGCTACCATAAATCATCACCAAATAACCCTTACCACAACAAACTAAACCCAATCACTTTTAAATTTCAAAAAAATGCTAAAAATCATAACAAACTATACCAGAATCACCTTAATTACTTCGTCTACCGTAAATCACCCCCAACTATCCCTTACCACAACAAACCAATCCATATCATCTTAAAATTACAAAAAAAGGTGTACAAATCATAACAAACTATGCCAGACTAACCTAAATTACTTCGGCTACTCTAAATCATCACCAACTAACCCTTACCACAACAAACTAAACACAATCACTTTTAAATTACAAAAAAATGCTAGTAACCATAGCAAACTATGCCAAACTCACCTAAATTACTTCGGCTACCATAAATCATCACCAAATAACCCTTACCACAACAAACTAAACCCAATCACTTTTAAATTACAAAAAAATGCTACTAACCATAGCAAACTATGCCAAACTCACCTAAATTACTTCGTCTATCAAAAATCACTTCCAACTACACTTTACAGCAACAAACAAAGCCCAATCACTTTAAAATTACAAAAAAATGCTAAAAATCATAACAAACTATACCAGAATCACCTAAATTACTTCGGCTACCGTAAATCACCCCCAACTATCCCTTACCACAATAAACCAAACCATATCATCTTAAAATTACAAAAAAAGGTGTACAAATCATAACAAACTATGCCAGACTCACCTAAATTACTTCGGCAACTCTAAATCATCACCAACTAACCCTTACCACAACAAACTAAACCCAATCACTTTTAAATTACAAAAAAATGCTAAAAATCATAACAAACTATACCAGAATCACCAAAAGTACTTCGGCTACAGTAAATCACCCCCAACTATCCCTTACCACAACAAACCAAACCATATCATCCTAAAATTACAAAAAAAGGTGTACAAATCATAACAAACTATGCCAGACTCACCTAAATTACTTCGGCTACTCTAAATCATCACCAACTAACCCTTACCACAACAAACTAAACCGAATCATTTTTAAATTACAAAAAAATGCTAGTAACCATAGCAAACTATGCCAAACTCACCTAAATTGCTTCGGCTACCATAAATCATCACCAAATAACCCTTACCACAACAAACTAAACCCAATCACTTTTAAATTTCAAAAAAATGCTAAAAATCATAACAAACTATACCAGAATCACCTTAATTACTTCGTCTAACGTAAATCACCCCCAACTATCCCTTACCACAACAAACCAAACCATATCATCTTAAAATTACAAAAAAAGGTGTACAAATCATAACAAAATATGCCAGACTAACCTAAATTACTTCGGCTACTCTAAATCATCACCAACTAACCCTTACCACAACAAACTAAACACAATCACTTTTAAATTACAAAAAAATGCTAGTAACCATAGCAAAATATGCCAAACTCACCTAAATTACTTCGGCTACCATAAATCATCACCAACTAACCCTTACCACAACAAACTCAACCCAATCACTTTTAAATTTCAAAAAAATGCTAAAAATCATAACAAACAATACCAGAATCACCTAAATTACTTCGGCTACAGTAAATCACCCCCAACTATCCCTTACCACAACAAACCAAACCATATCATCCTAAAATTACAAAAAAAGGTGTACAAATCATAACAAACTATGCCAGACTCACCTAAATTACTTCGGCTACTCCAAATCATCACCAACTAACCCTTACCACAACAAACGAAACCCAATCACTTTTAAATTACAAAAAATGCTAGTAACCATAGCAAACTATGCCAAACTCACCTAAATTGCTTCGGCTACCATAAATCATCACCAAATAACCCTTACCACAACAAACTAAACCCAATCACTTTTAAATTTCAAAAAAATGCTAAAAATCATAACAAACTATACCAGAATCACCTTAATTACTTCGTCTACCGTAAATCACCCCCAACTATCCCTTACCACAACAAACCAATCCATATCATCTTAAAATTACAAAAAAAGGTGTACAAATCATAACAAACTATGCCAGACTAACCTAAATTACTTCGGCTACTCTAAATCATCACCAACTAACCCTTACCACAACAAACTAAACACAATCACTTTTAAATTACAAAAAAATGCTAGTAACCATAGCAAACTATGCCAAACTCACCTAAATTACTTCGGCTACCATAAATCATCACCAAATAACCCTTACCACAACAAACTAAACCCAATCACTTTTAAATTACAAAAAAATGCTACTAACCATAGCAAACTATGCCAAACTCACCTAAATTACTTCGTCTATCAAAAATCACTTCCAACTACACTTTACAGCAACAAACAAAGCCCAATCACTTTAAAATTACAAAAAAATGCTAAAAATCATAACAAACTATACCAGAATCACCTAAATTACTTCGGCTACCGTAAATCACCCCCAACTATCCCTTACCACAATAAACCAAACCATATCATCTTAAAATTACAAAAAAAGGTGTACAAATCATAACAAACTATGCCAGACTCACCTAAATTACTTCGGCAACTCTAAATCATCACCAACTAACCCTTACCACAACAAACTAAACCCAATCACTTTTAAATTACAAAAAAATGCTAAAAATCATAACAAACTATACCAGAATCACCAAAAGTACTTCGGCTACAGTAAATCACCCCCAACTATCCCTTACCACAACAAACCAAACCATATCATCCTAAAATTACAAAAAAAGGTGTACAAATCATAACAAACTATGCCAGACTCACCTAAATTACTTCGGCTACTCTAAATCATCACCAACTAACCCTTACCACAACAAACTAAACCGAATCATTTTTAAATTACAAAAAAATGCTAGTAACCATAGCAAACTATGCCAAACTCACCTAAATTACTTCGGCTACCATAAATCATCACCAAATAACCCTTACCACAACAAACTAAACCCAATCACTTTTAAATTTCAAAAAAATGCTAAAAATCATAACAAACTATACCAGAATCACCTTAATTACTTCGGCTACCGTAAATCACCCCCAACTATCCCTTACCACAACAAACCAAACCATATCATCTTAAAATTACAAAAAAAGGTGTACAAATCATAACAAACTATGCCAGACTCACCTAAATTACTTCGGCTACTCTAAATCATCACCAACTAACCCTTACCACAACAAACTAAACCCAATCACTTTTGAATTACAAAAAAACGCTAGTAACCATAGCAAACTATGCCAAACTCACCTAAATTAGTTCGGCTACCATAAATCATCACCAAATAACCCTTACCACAACAAACTAAACCCAATCACTTTTAAATTACAAAAAAATGCTACTAACCATAGCAAACTATGCCAAACTCACCTAAATTACTTTGGCTACCATAAATCATCACCAAATAACCCTTACCACAACAAACTAAACCCAATCACTTTTAAATTTCAAAAAAATGCTAAAAATCATAACAAACTATACCAGAATCACCTAAATTACTTCGGCTGCCGAAAATCACCCCCAACTATCCCTTACCACAACAAACCAAACCATATCATCTTAAAATTACAAAAAAAGGTGTACAAATCATAACAAACTATGCCAGACTCACCTAAATTACTTCGGCTACTCTAAATCATCACCAACTAACCCTTACCACAACAAACTAAACCCAATCACTTTTGAATTACAAAAAAACGCTAGTAACCATAGCAAACTATGCCAAACTCACCTAAATTAGTTCGGCTACCATAAATCATCACCAAATAACCCTTACCACAACAAACTAAACCCGATCACTTTTAAATTACAAAAAAATGCTACTAACCATAGCAAACTATGCCAAACTCACCTAAATTACTTTGGCTACCATAAATCATCACCAAATAACCCTTACCACAACAAACTAAACCCAATCACTTTTAAATTTCAAAAAAATGCTAAAAATCATAACAAACTATACCAGAATCACCTAAATTACTTCGGCTGCCGTAAATCACCCCCAACTATCCCTTACCACAACAAACCAAACCATATCATCTTAAAATTACAAAAAAAGGTGTACAAATCATAACAAACTATGCCAGACTCACCTAAATTACTTCGGCTACTCTAAATCATCACCAACTAACCCTTACCACAACAAACTAAACCCAATCACTTTTAAAATACAAAAAAATGCTACTAACCATAGCAAACTATGCCAAACTCACCTAAATTACTTCGGCTATCAAAAATCACCCCCAACTACACTTTACAGCAACAAACTAAGCCCAATCACTTTAAAATTACAAAAAAATGTTAAAAATCATAACAAACTATTCCAGAATCACCTAAATTACTTCGGCTAATGTAAATCATCACCAACTAACCCTTACCACAACAAACTAAACCCAATCACTTTTAAATTACAAAAAAATGCTAAAAATCATAACAAACTATACCAGAATCACCTAAATTACTTCGGCTACCGTAAATCACCCCCAACTATCCCTTACCACAACAAACCAAACCATATCATCTTAAAATTACAAAAAAAGGTGTACAAATCATAACAAACTATGCCAGACTCACCTAAATTACTTCGGCTACTCTAAATCATCACCAACTAACCCTTACCACAACAAAATAAACCCAATCACTTTTAAATTACAAAAAAATGCTAGTAACCATAGCAAATTATGCCAAACACACCTAAATTACTTCGGCTACCATAAATCATCACCAAATAACCCTTACCACAACAAACTAAACCCAAGCACTTTTAAAATACAAAAAAATGCTACTAACCATAGCAAACTATGCCAAACTCACCTAAATTACTTCGGCTATCAAAAATCACCCCCAACTACACTTTACAGCAACAAACTAAGCCCAATCACTTTAAAATTACAAAAAAATGCTAAAAATCATAACAAACTATACCAGAATCACCTAAATTACTTCGGCTACTCTAAATCATCACCAACTAACAATTACCACAACAAACTAAAGCCAATCACTTTTAAATTACAAAAAAATGCTAGTAACCATGGCAAACTATGCCAAACTCACCTAAATTACTTCGGCTACCATAAATCATCACCAACTAACCTTTACCACAACAAACTAAACCCAATCACTTTTAAATTACAAAAAAATGCTAGTAACCATAGCAAACTATGCCAAACTCACCTAAATTACTTCGGCTACCATAAATCATCACCAACTAACCCTTACCACAACAAACTAAACCCAATCACTTTTAAATTACAAAAAAATGCTAAAAATTATAACAAACTATACCAGAATCACCTAAATTACTTCGGCTACAGTAAATCACCCCCAACTATCCCTTACCACAACAATCCAAACCAAATCATTTTAAAATTACAAAAAAAGGTGTACAAATCATAACAAACTATGCCAGACTCACCTAAATTACTTCGGCTACTCTAAATCATCACCAACTAACCCTTACCACAACAAACTAAACCCAATCACTTTTAAATTACAAAAAAATGCTAGTAACCATAGCAAACTATGCCAAACTCACCTAAATTACTTCGGCTACCATAAATCATCACCAACTAACCCTTACCACAACAAACTAAACCCAATCACTTTTAAATTACAAAAAAATGCTAAAAATCATAACAAACTATACCAGAATCACCTAAATTACTTCGGCTACAGTAAATCACCCCCAACTATCCCTTACCACAACAAACCAAACCATATCATCCTAAAATTACAAAAAAAGGTGTACAAATCATAACAAACTATGCCAGACTCACCTAAATTACTTCGGCTACTCTAAATCATCACCAACTAACCCTTACCACAACAAACGAAACCCAATCACTTTTAAATTACAAAAAAATGCTAGTAACCATAGCAAACTATGCCAAACTCACCTAAATTGCTTCGGCTACCATAAATCATCACCAAATAACCCTTACCACAACAAACTAAACCCAATCACTTTTAAATTTCAAAAAAATGCTAAAAATCATAACAAACTATTCCAGAATCACCTTAATTACTTCGTCTACCGTAAATCACCCCCAACTATCCCTTACCACAACAATCCAAACCATATCATCTTAAAATTACAAAAAAAGGTGTACAAATCATAACAAACTATGCCAGACTAACCTAAATTACTTCGGCTACTCTAAATCATCACCAACTAACCCTTACCACAACAAACTAAACACAATCACTTTTAAATTACAAAAAAATGCTAGTAACCATAGCAAACTATGCCAAACTCACCTAAATTACTTCGGCTACCATAAATCATCACCAAATAACCCTTACCACAACAAACTAAACCCAATCACTTTTAAATTACAAAAAAATGCTACTAACCATAGCAAACTATGCCAAACTCACCTAAATTACTTCGGCTATCAAAAATCACCCCCAACTACACTTTACAGCAACAAACAAAGCCCAATCACTTTAAAATTACAAAAAAATGCTAAAAATCATAACAAACTATACCAGAATCACCTAAATTACTTCGGCTACCGTAAATCACCCCCAACTATCCCTTACCACAATAAACCAAACCATATCATCTTAAAATTACAAAAAAAGGTGTACAAATCATAACAAACTATGCCAGACTCACCTAAATTACTTCGGCTACTCTAAATCATCACCAACTAACCCTTACCACAACAAACTAAACCGAATCATTTTTAAATTACAAAAAAATGCTAGTAACCATAGCAAACTATGCCAAACTCACCTAAATTACTTCGGCTACAATAAATCATCACCAAATAACCCTTACCACAACAAACTAAACCCAATCACTTTTAAATTTCAAAAAAATGCTAAAAATCATAACAAACTATACCAGAATCACCTTAATTACTTCGGCTACCGTAAATCACCCCCAACTATCCCTTACCACAACAAACCAAACCATATCATCTTAAAATTACAAAAAAAGGTGTACAAATCATAACAAACTATGCCAGACTAACCTAAATTACTTCGGCTACGCTAAATCATCACCAACTAACCCTTACCACAACAAACTAAACACAATCACTTTTAAATTACAAAAAAATGCTAGTAACCATAGCAAACTATGCCAAACTCACCTAAATTACTTCGGCTACCATAAATCATCACCAAATAACCCTTACCACAACAAACTAAACCCAATCACTTTTAAATTACAAAAAAATGCTAGTAACCATAGCAAACTATGCCAAACTCACCTAAATTACTTCGGCTACAATAAATCATCTCCAACTAACCCTTACCACAACAAACTAAACCCAATCACTTTTAAATTACAAAAAATGCTAAAAATCATAACAAACTATACCAGAATCACCTAAATTACTTCGGCTGCCGTAAATCACCCCCAACTATCCCTTACCACAACAAACCAAACCATATCATCTTAAAATTACAAAAAAAGGTGTACAAATCATAACAAACTATGCCAGACTCACCTAAATTACTTCGGCTACTCTAAATCATCACCAACTAACCCTTACCACAACAAACTAAACCCAATCACTTTTGAATTACAAAAAAACGCTAGTAACCATAGCAAACTATGCCAAACTCACCTAAATTAGTTCGGCTACCATAAATCATCACCAAATAACCCTTACCACAACAAACTAAACCCAATCACTTTTAAATTACAAAAAAATGCTACTAACCATAGCAAACTATGCCAAACTCACCTAAATTACTTTGGCTACCATAAATCATCACCAAATAACCCTTACCACAACAAACTAAACCCAATCACTTTTAAATTTCAAAAAAATGCTAAAAATCATAACAAACTATACCAGAATCACCTAAATTACTTCGGCTACCGTAAATCACCCCCAACTATCCCTTACCACAACAAACCAAACCATATCATCTTAAAATTACAAAAAAGGTGTACAAATCATAACAAACTATGCCAGACTCACCTAAATTACTTCGGCTACTCTAAATCATCACCAACTAACCCTTACCACAACAAACTAAACCCAATCACTTTTAAATTACAAAAAAATGCTAGTAACCATAGCAAACTATGCCAAACTCACCTGAATTACTTCGGCTACCATAAATCATCACCAAATAACCCTTACCACAACAAACTAAACCCAATCACTTTTAAATTACAAAAAAATGCTACTAACCATAGCAAACTATGCCAAACTCACCTAAATTACTTTGGCTACCATAAATCATCACCAAATAACCCTTACCACAACAAACTAAACCCAATCACTTTTAAATTTCAAAAAAATGCTAAAAATCATAACAAACTATACCAGAATCACCTAAATTACTTCGGCTACCGTAAATCACCCCCAACTATCCCTTACCACAACAAACCAAACCATATCATCTTAAAATTACAAAAAAAGGTGTACAAATCATAACAAACTATGCCAGACTCACCTAAATTACTTCGGCTACTCTAAATCATCACCAACTAACCCTTACCTCAACAAACTAAACCCAATCACTTTTAAATTACAAAAAAATGCTAAAAATCATAACAAACTATACCAGAATTACCTAAATTACTTCGGCTACCGTAAATCACCCCCAACTATCCCTTACCACAACAAACCAAACCATATCATCTTAAAATTACAAAAAAAGATGTATAAATCATAACAAACTATGCCAGACTCACCTAAATTACTTCGGCTACTCTAAATCATCACCAACTAACCCTTACCACAACAAACTAAACCCAATCACTTTTAAATTACAAAAAAATGCTAGTAACCATAGCAAACTATGCCAAACTCACCTAAATTACTTCGGCTACCATAAATCATCACCAAATAACCCTTACCACAACAAACTATACCCAATCACTTTTAAATTTCAAAAAAATGCTAAAAATCATAACAAACTATACCAGAATCACCTAAATTACTTCGGCTACCGTAAATCACTTTCAACTATCCCTTACCACAACAAACCAAACCATATCATCTTAAAATTACAAAAAAAGGTGTACAAATCATAACAAAACTATGCCAGACTCACCTAAATTACTTCGGCTACTCTAAATCATCACCAACTAAACCTTAATACAACAAACTAAACCCAATCACTTTTAAAATACAAAAAAATGCTAGTAACCATAGCAAACTATGTCAAACTCACCTGAATTACTTCGGCTACCATAAATCATCACCAACTAACCCTTACCTCAACAAACTAAACCCAATCACTTTTAAATTACAAAAAAATGCTAAAAATCATAACAAACTATACCAGACTCACCTTAATTACTTCGGCTACTCTAAATCATCACCAACTAACCCTTACCACAACAAACTAAACCCAATCACTTTTAAATTACAAAAAAATGCTAGTAACCATAGCAAACTATGCCAAACTCACCTAAATTATTTCGGCTACCATAAATCATCACCAAAAAAACCCTTACCACAACAAACTAAATCCAATCACTTTTAAATTACAAAAAAATGCTAAAAATCATAACAAATTATACCAGAATCACCTAAATTACTTCGGCTACCGTAAATCACCCCCAACTATTCCTTACCACAACAAACCAAACCATATCATTTTAAAATTACAAAAAAAGTTGTACAAATCATAACAAATTATGCCAGACTCACCTAAATTACGTCGGCAACTCTAAATCATCACCAACTAACCCTTACCACAACAAATTATACCCAATCACTTTTAATTTTCAAAAAAATGCTAGTAACCATAGCAAACTATGCCAAACTCACCTAAATTACTTCGGCTACCATAAATCATCACCAAATAACCCTTACCACAACAAACTAAACCCAATCACTTTTAAAATACAAAAAAATGCTAGTAACCATAGCAAACTATGTCAAACTCACCTGAATTACTTCGGCTACCATAAATCATCACCAACTAACCCTTACCTCAACAAACTAAACCCAATCACTTTTAAATTACAAAAAAATGCTAAAAATCATAACAAACTATACCAGAATCACCTAAATTACTTCGGCTACTCTAAATCATCACCAACTAACAATTACCACAACAAACTAAAGCCAATCACTTTTAAATTACAAAAAAATGCTAGTAACCATGGCAAACTATGCCAAACTCACCTAAATTACTTCGGCTACCATAAATCATCACCAACATACCTTTACCACAACAAACTAAACCCAATCACTTTTAAATTACAAAAAAATGCTAGTAACCATAGCAAACTATGCCAAACTCACCTAAATTACTTCGGCTACCATAAATCATCACCAACTAACCCTTACCACAACAAACTAAACCCAATCACTTTTAAATTACAAAAAAATGCTAAAAATTATAACAAACTATACCAGAATCACCTAAATTACTTCGGCTACAGTAAATCACCCCCAACTATCCCTTACCACAACAATCCAAACCAAATCATTTTAAAATTACAAAAAAAGGTGTACAAATCATAACAAACTATGCCAGACTCACCTAAATTACTTCGGCTACTCTAAATCATCACCAACTTACCCTTACCACAACAAACTAAACCCAATCACTTTTAAATTACAAAAAAATGCTAGTAACCATAGCAAACTATGCCAAACTCACGTAAATTACTTCGGCTACCATAAATCATCACCAACTAACCCTTACCACAACAAACTAAACCCAATCACTTTTAAATTTCAAAAAAATGCTAAAAATCATAACAAACTATACCAGAATCACCTAAATTACTTCGGCTACAGTAAATCACCCCCAACTATCCCTTACCACAACAAACCAAACCATATCATCCTAAAATTACAAAAAAAGGTGTACAAATCATAACAAACTATGCCAGACTCACCTAAATTACTTCGGCTACTCTAAATCATCACCAACTAACCCTTACCACAACAAACGAAACCCAATCACTTTTAAGTTACAAAAAAATGCTAGTAACCATAGCAAACTATGCCAAACTCACCTAAATTGCTTCGGCTACCATAAATCATCACCAAATAACCCTTACCACAACAAACTAAACCCAATCACTTTTAAATTTCAAAAAAATGCTAAAAATCATAACAAACTATACCAGAATCACCTTAATTACTTCGTCTACCGTAAATCACCCCCAACTATCCCTTACCACAACAAACCAAACCATATCATCTTAAAATTACAAAAAAAGGTGTACAAATCATAACAAAATATGCCAGACTAACCTAAATTACTTCGGCTACTCTAAATCATCACCAACTAACCCTTACCACAACAAACTAAACACAATCACTTTTAAATTACAAAAAAATGCTAGTAACCATAGCAAAATATGCCAAACTCACCTAAATTACTTCGGCTACCATAAATCATCACCAACTAACCCTTACCACAACAAACTAAACCCAATCACTTTTAAATTTCAAAAAAATGCTAAAAATCATAACAAACTATACCAGAATCACCTAAATTACTTCGGCTACAGTAAATCACCCCCAACTATCCCTTACCACAACAAACCAAACCATATCATCCTAAAATTACAAAAAAAGGTGTACAAATCATAACAAACTATGCCAGACTCACCTAAATTACTTCGGCTACTCTAAATCATCACCAACTAACCCTTACCACAACAAACGAAACCCAATCACTTTTAAATTACAAAAAAATGCTAGTAACCATAGCAAACTATGCCAAACTCACCTAAATTGCTTCGGCTACCATAAATCATCACCAAATAACCCTTACCACAACAAACTAAACCCAATCACTTTTAAATTTCAAAAAAATGCTAAAAATCATAACAAACTATACCAGAATCACCAAAATTACTTCGGCTACCGTAAATCAACCCCAACTATCCCTTACCACAACAAACCAAACCATATCATCTTAAAATTACAAAAAAAGGTGTACAAATCATAACAAACTATGCCAGACTCACCTAAATTACTTCGGCTACTCTAAATCATCACCAACTAACCCTTACCACAACAAACTAAACCCAATCACTTTTAAATTACAAAAAAATGCTAGTAACCATAGCAAACTATGCCAAACTCACCTAAATTACTTCGGCTACTCTAAATTATCACCAACTAACCCTTACCACAACAAACTAAACCCAATCACTTTTAAATTACAAAAAAATGCTACTAACCATAGCAAGCTATGCCAAACTCATCTAAATTACTTCGGCTACCATAAATCATCACCAACTAACCTTTACCACAGCAAACTAAACCCGATCACTTTTAAATTACAAAAAAATGCTAAAAATCATAACAAACTACACCAGAATCACCTAAATTACTTCGGCTACCGTAAATCAACCCCAACTATCCCTTACCACAACAAACCAAACCATATCATCTTAAAATTACAAAAAAATGTGTACAAATCATAACAAACTATGCCAGACTCACCTAAATTACTTCGGCTACTCTAAATCATCACCAACTAACCCTTACCACAACAAACTAAACCCAATCACTTTTAAATTACAAAAAAATGCTAGTAACCATAGCAAGCTATGCCAAACTCACCTAAATTACTTCGGCTACCATAAATCATCACCAACTAACCCTTACCACAACAAACTAAAGCCAATCACTTTTAAAATACAAAAAAATGCTACTAACCATAGCAAACTATGCCAAACTCACCTAAATTACTTCGGCTATCAAAAATCACCCCCAACTACTCTTTACAGCAACAAACTAAGCCCAATCACTTTAAAATTACAAAAAAATGTTAAAAATCATAACAAACTATTCCAGAATCACCTAAATTACTTCGGCTACTGTAAATCATCACCAACTAACCCTTACCACAACAAACTAAACCCAATCAATTTTAAATTACAAAAAATTGCTAAAAATCATAACAAACTATACCAGAATCACCTAAATTACTTCGGCTACCGTAAATCACCCCCAACTATCCCTTACCACAACAAACCAAACCATATCATCTTAAAATTACAAAAAAAGGTGTACAAATCATAACAAACTATGCCAGACTCACCTAAATTACTTCGGCTACTCTAAATCATCACCAACTAACCCTTACCACAACAAAATAAACCCAATCACTTTTAAATTACAAAAAAATGCTAGTAACCATAGCAAATTATGCCAAACACACCTAAATTACTTCGGCTACCATAAATCATCACCAAATAACCCTTACCACAACAAACTAAACCCAAGCACTTTTAAAATACAAAAAAATGCTACTAACCATAGCAAACTATGCCAAACTCACCTAAATTACTTCGGCTATCAAAAATCACCCCCAACTACACTTTACAGCAACAAACTAAGCCCAATCACTTTAAAATTACAAAAAAATGCTAAAAATCATAACAAACTATACCAGAATCACCTAAATTACTTCGGCTACTCTAAATCATCACCAACTAACAATTACCACAACAAACTAAAGCCAATCACTTTTAAATTACAAAAAAATGCTAGTAACCATGGCAAACTATGCCAAACTCACCTAAATTACTTCGGCTACCATAAATCATCACCAACATACCTTTACCACAACAAACTAAACCCAATCACTTTTAAATTACAAAAAAATGCTAGTAACCATAGCAAACTATGCCAAACTCACCTAAATTACTTCGGCTACCATAAATCATCACCAACTAACCCTTACCACAACAAACTAAACCCAATCACTTTTAAATTACAAAAAAATGCTAAAAATTATAACAAACTATACCAGAATCACCTAAATTACTTCGGCTACAGTAAATCACCCCCAACTATCCCTTACCACAACAATCCAAACCAAATCATTTTAAAATTACAAAAAAAGGTGTACAAATCATAACAAACTATGCCAGACTCACCTAAATTACTTCGGCTACTCTAAATCATCACCAACTTACCCTTACCACAACAAACTAAACCCAATCACTTTTAAATTACAAAAAAATGCTAGTAACCATAGCAAACTATGCCAAACTCACTTAAATTACTTCGGCTACCATAAATCATCACCAACTAACCCTTACCACAACAAACTAAACCCAATCACTTTTAAATTTCAAAAAAATGCTAAAAATCATAACAAACTATACCAGAATCACCTAAATTACTTCGGCTACAGTAAATCACCCCCAACTATCCCTTACCACAACAAACCAAACCATATCATCCTAAAATTACAAAAAAAGGTGTACAAATCATAACAAACTATGCCAGACTCACCTAAATTACTTCGGCTACTCTAAATCATCACCAACTAACCCTTACCACAACAAACGAAACCCAATCACTTTTAAGTTACAAAAAAATGCTAGTAACCATAGCAAACTATGCCAAACTCACCTAAATTGCTTCGGCTACCATAAATCATCACCAAATAACCCTTACCACAACAAACTAAACCCAATCACTTTTAAATTTCAAAAAAATGCTAAAAATCATAACAAACTATACCAGAATCACCTTAATTACTTCGTCTAACGTAAATCACCCCCAACTATCCCTTACCACAACAAACCAAACCATATCATCTTAAAATTACAAAAAAAGGTGTACAAATCATAACAAAATATGCCAGACTAACCTAAATTACTTCGGCTACTCTAAATCATCACCAACTAACCCTTACCACAACAAACTAAACACAATCACTTTTAAATTACAAAAAAATGCTAGTAACCATAGCAAAATATGCCAAACTCACCTAAATTACTTCGGCTACCATAAATCATCACCAACTAACCCTTACCACAACAAACTCAACCCAATCACTTTTAAATTTCAAAAAAATGCTAAAAATCATAACAAACAATACCAGAATCACCTAAATTACTTCGGCTACAGTAAATCACCCCCAACTATCCCTTACCACAACAAACCAAACCATATCATCCTAAAATTACAAAAAAAGGTGTACAAATCATAACAAACTATGCCAGACTCACCTAAATTACTTCGGCTACTCCAAATCATCACCAACTAACCCTTACCACAACAAACGAAACCCAATCACTTTTAAATTACAAAAAATGCTAGTAACCATAGCAAACTATGCCAAACTCACCTAAATTGCTTCGGCTACCATAAATCATCACCAAATAACCCTTACCACAACAAACTAAACCCAATCACTTTTAAATTTCAAAAAAATGCTAAAAATCATAACAAACTATACCAGAATCACCTTAATTACTTCGTCTACCGTAAATCACCCCCAACTATCCCTTACCACAACAAACCAATCCATATCATCTTAAAATTACAAAAAAAGGTGTACAAATCATAACAAACTATGCCAGACTAACCTAAATTACTTCGGCTACTCTAAATCATCACCAACTAACCCTTACCACAACAAACTAAACACAATCACTTTTAAATTACAAAAAAATGCTAGTAACCATAGCAAACTATGCCAAACTCACCTAAATTACTTCGGCTACCATAAATCATCACCAAATAACCCTTACCACAACAAACTAAACCCAATCACTTTTAAATTACAAAAAAATGCTACTAACCATAGCAAACTATGCCAAACTCACCTAAATTACTTCGTCTATCAAAAATCACTTCCAACTACACTTTACAGCAACAAACAAAGCCCAATCACTTTAAAATTACAAAAAAATGCTAAAAATCATAACAAACTATACCAGAATCACCTAAATTACTTCGGCTACCGTAAATCACCCCCAACTATCCCTTACCACAATAAACCAAACCATATCATCTTAAAATTACAAAAAAAGGTGTACAAATCATAACAAACTATGCCAGACTCACCTAAATTACTTCGGCAACTCTAAATCATCACCAACTAACCCTTACCACAACAAACTAAACCCAATCACTTTTAAATTACAAAAAAATGCTAAAAATCATAACAAACTATACCAGAATCACCAAAAGTACTTCGGCTACAGTAAATCACCCCCAACTATCCCTTACCACAACAAACCAAACCATATCATCCTAAAATTACAAAAAAAGGTGTACAAATCATAACAAACTATGCCAGACTCACCTAAATTACTTCGGCTACTCTAAATCATCACCAACTAACCCTTACCACAACAAACTAAACCGAATCATTTTTAAATTACAAAAAAATGCTAGTAACCATAGCAAACTATGCCAAACTCACCTAAATTACTTCGGCTACCATAAATCATCACCAAATAACCCTTACCACAACAAACTAAACCCAATCACTTTTAAATTTCAAAAAAATGCTAAAAATCATAACAAACTATACCAGAATCACCTTAATTACTTCGGCTACCGTAAATCACCCCCAACTATCCCTTACCACAACAAACCAAACCATATCATCTTAAAATTACAAAAAAAGGTGTACAAATCATAACAAACTATGCCAGACTCACCTAAATTACTTCGGCTACTCTAAATCATCACCAACTAACCCTTACCACAACAAACTAAACCCAATCACTTTTGAATTACAAAAAAACGCTAGTAACCATAGCAAACTATGCCAAACTCACCTAAATTAGTTCGGCTACCATAAATCATCACCAAATAACCCTTACCACAACAAACTAAACCCAATCACTTTTAAATTACAAAAAAATGCTACTAACCATAGCAAACTATGCCAAACTCACCTAAATTACTTTGGCTACCATAAATCATCACCAAATAACCCTTACCACAACAAACTAAACCCAATCACTTTTAAATTTCAAAAAAATGCTAAAAATCATAACAAACTATACCAGAATCACCTAAATTACTTCGGCTGCCGAAAATCACCCCCAACTATCCCTTACCACAACAAACCAAACCATATCATCTTAAAATTACAAAAAAAGGTGTACAAATCATAACAAACTATGCCAGACTCACCTAAATTACTTCGGCTACTCTAAATCATCACCAACTAACCCTTACCACAACAAACTAAACCCAATCACTTTTGAATTACAAAAAAACGCTAGTAACCATAGCAAACTATGCCAAACTCACCTAAATTAGTTCGGCTACCATAAATCATCACCAAATAACCCTTACCACAACAAACTAAACCCGATCACTTTTAAATTACAAAAAAATGCTACTAACCATAGCAAACTATGCCAAACTCACCTAAATTACTTTGGCTACCATAAATCATCACCAAATAACCCTTACCACAACAAACTAAACCCAATCACTTTTAAATTTCAAAAAAATGCTAAAAATCATAACAAACTATACCAGAATCACCTAAATTACTTCGGCTGCCGTAAATCACCCCCAACTATCCCTTACCACAACAAACCAAACCATATCATCTTAAAATTACAAAAAAAGGTGTACAAATCATAACAAACTATGCCAGACTCACCTAAATTACTTCGGCTACTCTAAATCATCACCAACTAACCCTTACCACAACAAACTAAACCCAATCACTTTTAAAATACAAAAAAATGCTACTAACCATAGCAAACTATGCCAAACTCACCTAAATTACTTCGGCTATCAAAAATCACCCCCAACTACACTTTACAGCAACAAACTAAGTTTAATCACTAAAAAATTACAAAAAAATGCTAAAAATCATAACAAACTATACCAGAATCACCTAAATTACTTCGGTTACGGTAAATCACACCCAACTATCCCTTACCACAACAATCCAAACCAAATCATCTTAAAATTACAAAAAAAGGTGTACAAATCATAACAAACTATGCCAGACTCACCTAAATTATTTCGGCTACTCTAAATCATCACCAACTAACCCTTATCACAACAAACTAAACCCAATCACTTTTAAATTACAAAAAAATGCTAAAAATCATAACAAACTATACCAGGCTCACCTTAATTACTTCGGCTACTCTAAATCATCACCAACTAACCCTTACCACAACAAACTAAACCCAATCACTTTTAAATTACAAAAATATGCTAGTAACCATAGCAAACTATGCCAAACTCACCTAAATTACTTCGGCTACCATAAATCATCACCAACTAACCCTTACCACAACAAACTATACCCAATCACTTTTAAATTACAAAAAAATGCTAAAAATCATAACAAACTATACCAGAATCACCTAAATTACTTCGGCTACAGTAAATCACCTCCAATTATCCCTTACCACAACAAACCAAACCATATCTTCCTAAAATTACAAAAAAAGTTGTACAAATCATAACAAACTATGCCAGACTCACCTAAATTACTTCGGCTACTCTAAATCATCACCAACTAATCTTTACCACAACAAACTAAACCCAATCACTTTTAAATTACAAAAAAATGCTAGTAACCATAGCAAACTATGCCAAACTCACCTAAATTACTTCGGCTACCATAAATCATCACCAAATAACCCTTACCACAACAAACTAAACCCAATCACCTTTAAATTTCAAAAAAATGCTAAAAATCATAACAAACTATACCAGAATCACCTTAATTACTTCGGCTACCGTAAATCACCCCCAACTATTTCTTACCACAACAAACCAAACCATATCATCTTAAAATTACAAAAAAAGGTGTACAAATCATAACAAACTATGCCAGACTAACCTAAATTACTTCGGCTACTCTAAATCATCACCAACTAACCCTTACCACAACAAACTAAACACAATCACTTTTAAATTACAAGAAAATGCTACTAACCATAGCAAACTATGCCAAACTCACCTAAATTACTTCGGCTATCAAAAATCACCCCCAACTACACTTTACAGCAACAAACAAAGCCCAATCACTTTAAAATTACAAAAAAATGCTAAAAATCATAACAAACTATACCAGAATCACCTAAATTACTTCGGCTACCGTAAATCACCCCCAACTATCCCTTACCATAATAAACCAAACCATATCATCTTAAAATTACAAAAAAAGGTGTACAAATCATAACAAACTATGCCAGACTAACGTAAATTACTTCGGCTACTCTAAATCATCACCAACTAACCCTTACCACAACAAACTAAACACAATCACTTTTAAATTACAAAAAATGCTAGTAACCATAGCAAACTATGCCAAACTCACCTAAATTACTTCGGCTACCATAAACCAAATAACCCTTACCACAACAAACAAAACCCAATCACTTTTAAATTACAAAAAAATGCTACTAACCCTAGCAAACTATGCCAAACTCACCTAAATTACTTCGGCTATCAAAAATCACCCCCAACTACACTTTACAGCAACAAACAAAGCCCAATTACTTTAAAATTACAAAAAAATGCTAAAAATCATAACAAACTATACCAGAATCACCTAAATTACTTTGGCTACCGTAAATCACCCCCAACTATCCCTTACCATAATAAACCAAACCATATCATCTTAAAATTACAAAAAAAGGTGTACAAATCATAACAAACTATGCCAGACTCACCTAAATTACTTCGGCTACTCTAAATCATCACCAACTAACCCTTACCACAACAAACTAAACCCAATCAATTTTAAATTACAAAAAAATGCTAGTAACCATGGCAAACTATGCCAAACTCACCTAAATTACTTCGGCTACCATAAATCATCACCAAATAACCCTTACCACAACAAACTAAACCCAATCACTTTTAAAATACAAAAAAATGCTACTAACCATAGCAAGCTATGCCAAACTCACCTAAATTACTTCGGCTATCAAAAATCACCCCCAACTACACTTTACAGCAACAAACTAAGCCCAATCACTTTAAAATTACAAAAAAATGCTAAAAATCATAACAAACTATACCAGAATCACCTAAATTACTTCGGTTACCGTAAATCACAACCAACTATCCCTTACCACAACAATCCAAACCAAATCATCTTAAAATTACAAAAAAAGGTGTACAAATCATAACAAACTATGCCAGACTCACCTAAATTACTTCGGCTACTCTAAATCATCACCAACTAACCCTTACCACAACAAACTAAACCCAATCACTTTTAAATTACAAAAATATGCTAGTAACAATAGCAAACTATGCCAAACTCACCTAAATTACTTCGGCTACCATAAATCATCACCAACTAACCCTTACCACAACAAACTAAACCGAATCACTTTTAAATTACAAAAAAATGCTAAAAATCATAACAAATTATACCAGAATCACCTAAATTACTTCGGCTACAGTAAATCACCTCCAATTAACCCTTACCACAACAAACCAAACCATATCTTCCTAAAATTACAAAAAAGGTGTACAAATCATAACAAACTATGCCAGACTCACCTAAATTACTTCGGCTACTCTAAATCATCACCAACTAACCCTTACCACAACAAACTAAACCCAATCACTTTTAAATTACAAAAAAATGCTAGTAACCATAGCAAACTATGCCAAACTCACCTAAATTACTTCGGCTACCATAAATCATCACCAAATAACCCTTACCACAACAAACTAAACCCAATCACCTTTAAATTTAAAAAAAATGCTAAAAATCATAACAAACTATACCAGAATCACCTTAATTACTTCGGCTACCGTAAATCACCCCCAACTATTTCCTACCACAACAAACCAAACCATATCATCTTAAAATTACAAAAAAAGGTGTACAAATCATAACAAACTATGCCAGACTAACCTAAATTACTTCGGCTACTCTAAATCATCACCAACTAACCCTTACCACAACAAACTAAACACAATCACTTTTAAATTACAAAAAAATGCTAGTAACCATAGCAAACTATGCCAAACTCACCTAAATTACTTCGGCTACCATAAATCATCACCAAATAACCCTTACCACAACAAACTAAACCCAATCACTTTTAAATTACAAAAAAATGCTAAAAATCATAACAAACTATACCAGAATCACCTAAATTACTTCGGCTATTGTAAATCACCCCCAACTATCCCTTACCACAACAAACCAAACCATATCATTTTAAAATTACAAAAAGAGGTGTACAAATCATAACAAACTATGCCAGACTCACCTAAATTACTTCGGCTACTCTAAATCATCACCAACTAACCCTCACCACAACAAACTAAACCCAATCACTTTTAAATTACAAAAAAATGCTAGTAACCATAGCAAACTATGCCAAACCCACCTAAATTACTTCGGCTACCATAAATCATCACCAACTAACCCTTACCACAACAAACTAAACCCAATCACTTTTAAATTAAAAAAAAAGCTACTAACCATAGCAAACTATGCCAGACTCACCTACATTACTTCGGCTATCAAAAATCACCCCCAAATACACTTTACAGCGACAAACTAAGCCCAATCACTTTGAAATTACAAAAAAATGCTAAAAATCATTACAAACTATACCAGAATCACCTAAATTACTTCGGCTACCGTAAATCACCCCCAACTATCCCTTACCACAACAAACCAAACCATATCATCTTAAAATTACAAAAAAAGGTGTACAAATCATAACAAACTATGCCAGACTCACCTAAATTACTTCGGCTACTCTAAATCATCACCAACTAACCCTCACCACAACAAACTAAACCCAATCACTTTTAAATTACAAAAAAAATGCTAGTAACCATAGCAAACTATGCCAAACTCACCTAAATTACTTCGGCTACCATAAATCATCACCAACTAACCCTTACCACAACAAACTAAACCCAATCACTTTTAAATTACAAAAAAATGCTAAAAATCATAACAAACTATACCAGAATCACCTAAATTACTTCGGCTACCGTAAATCACCCCCAACTATCCCTTACCACAACAAACCAAACTATATCATCTTAAAATTACAAAAAAAGGTGTACAAATCATAACAAATTATGCCAGACTCACCGAAATTACTTCGGCTACTCTAAATCATCACCAACTAACCCTTACCACAACAAACTAAACCCAATCACTTTTAAATTACAAAAAAATGCTAGTAACCATAGCAAACTATGCCAAACTTACCTAAATTACTTCGGCTACCATAAATCATCACCAACTAACCCTTACCACAACAAACTAAACCCAATCACTTTTAAATTACAAATAAAAGAATCACCTAAATTACTTCGGCTACCGTAAATCACCCCCAACTATCCCTTACCACAACAAACCAAACCATATCATCTTAAAATTACAAAAAGAGGTGTACAAATCATAACAAACTATGCCAGACTCACCTAAATTACTTCGGCTACTCTAAATCATCACCAACTAACCCTCACCACAACAAACTAAACCCAATCACTTTTAAATTACAAAAAATGCTAGTAACCATAGCAAACTATGCCAAACTCACCTAAATTACTTCGGCTACCATAAATTATCACCAACTAACCCTTACCACAACAAACTAAACCCAATCACTTTTAAATTACAAAAAAATGCTACTAACCATAGCAAACTATGCCAAACTCACCTAAATTACTTCGGCTATCAAAAATCACCCCCAACTACACTTTACAGCAACAAACTAAGCCCAATCACTTTAAAATTACAAAAAAATGCTAAAAATCATAACAAACTATACCAGAATCACCTAAATTACTTCGGCTACCGTAAATTACCCCCAACTATCCCTTACCACAACAAACCAAACCATATCATCTTAAAATTACAAAAAAAGGTGTACAAATCATAACAAACTATGCCAGACTCAACTAAATTACTTCGGCTACTCTAAATCATCACCAACTAACCCTTACCACAACAAACTAAACCCAATCACTTTTAAATTACAAAAAAATGCTAGTAACCATAGCAAACTATGCCAAACTCACCTAAATTACTTCGGCTACCATAAATCATCACCAACTAACCCTTACCACAACAAACTAAACCCAATCACTTTTAAATTACAAAAAAATGCTAAAAATCTTAACAAACTATACCAGAATCACCTAAATTACTTCGGCTACCGTAAATCACCCCCAACTATCCCTTACCACAACAAACCAAACCATATCACCTTAAAATTACAACAAAAAAGATGTACAAATCATAACAAACTATGCCAGACTCACCTAAATTACTTCGGCTACTCTAAATCATCACCAACTAACCCTTACCACAACAAACTTAACCCAATCACTTTTAAATTACAAAAAATGCTAGTAACCATAGCAAACTGTGCCAAACTCACCTAAATTACTTCGGCTACCATAAATCATCACCAACTAACCCTTACCAAAACAAACTAAACCCAATCACTTTTAAATTACAAAAAAATGCTAAAAATCATAACAAACTATACCAGAATCACCTAAATTACTTCGGCTACCGTAAATCACCCCCAACTTACCCTTACCACAACAAACCAAACCATATCATCTTAAAATTACAAAAAAAGGTGTACAAATCATAACAAACTATGCCAGACTCACCGAAATTACTTCGGCTACTCTAAATCATCACCAACTAACCCTTACCACAACAAACTAAACCCAATCACTTTTAAATTACAAAAAAATGCTAGTAACCATGGCAAACTATGCCAAACTCACCTAAATTACTTCGGCTATCAAAAATCACCCCCAACTACACTTTACAGCAACAAACTAAGCCCAATCACTTTAAAATTACAAAAAAATGCTAAAAATCATAACAAACTATACCAGAATCACCTAAATTACTTCGGCTACCGTAAATCACCCTTAACTATCCCTTACCACAACAAACCAAACCATATCATCTTAAAATTACAAAAAAAGGTGTACAAATCATAACTAACTATGCCAGACTCACCTAAATTACTTCAGCTACTTTAAATCATCATCAACTAACCCTTACCACAACAAACTAAACCCAGTCACTTTTAAATTACAAAAAAATGCTAGTAACCATAGCAAACTATGCCAAACTCACCTAAATTACTTCGGCTACCATAAATTATCACCAACTAACCCTTACCACAACAAACTAAACCCAATCACTTTAAAATTACAAAAAAATGCTAAAAATCATAACAAACTATACCAGAATCACCTAAATTACTTCGGCTACCGTAAATCACCCCCAACTACACTTTACAGCAACAAACTAAGCCCAATCACTTTAAAATTACAAAAAAATGCTAAAAATCATAACAAACTATACCAGAATCACCTAAATTACTTCGGCTACCGTAAATCACCCCCAACTATCCCTTACCACAACAAACCAAACCATATCATCTTAAAATTACAAAAAAAGGTGTACAAATCATAACAAACTATGCCAGACTCACCTAAATTACTTCGGCTACTCTAAACCATCACCAACTAACCCGTACCACAACAACCTAAATTCAATCACTTTTAAATTACAAAAAAATGCTAGTAACCATAGCAAACTATGCCAAACTCACCTAAATTACTTCGGCTACCATAAATCATCACCAGCTAACCTTTACCACAACAAACTAAACCCAATCACTTTTAAATTACAAAAAAATGCTAAAAATCTTAACAAACTATACCAGAATCACCTAAATTACTTCGGCTACCGTAAATCACCCCCAACTATCCCTTACCACAACAAACCAAACCATATCATCTTAAAATTACAAAAAAAGCTGTACAAATTATAACAAACTATGCCAGACTCACCTAAATTACTTCGGCTACTCTAAATCATCACCAACTAACCCTTACCACAACAAACTAAACCCAATCACTTTTAAATTACAAAAAAATGCTAGTAACCATAGCAAACTATGCCAAACTCACCTAAATTACTTCGGCTACCATAAATCATCACCAACTAACCCTTACCACAACAAACTAAACCCAATCACTTTTAAATTACAAAAAAAATGCTACTAACCATAGCAAACTGTGCCAAACTCATCTAAATTACTTCGGCTATCAAAAATCACCCCCAACTACACTTTACAGCAACAAACTAAACCCAATCACTTTAAAATTACAAAAAAATGCTAAAAATCATAACAAACTATACCAGAATCACCTAAATTACTTCGGCTACCGTAAATCACCCCCAACTATCCCTTACCACAACAAACCAAACCATATCATCTTAAAATTACCAAAAAAGGTGTACAAATCATAACAATCTATGCCAGACTCACCTAAATTACTTCGGCTACTCTAAATCATCACCAACTAACCCTTACCACAACAAACTAAACCCAATCACTTTTAAATTACAAAAAAATGCTAGTAACCATAGCAAACTATGCCAAACTCACCTAAATTACTTTGGCTACCATAAATCATCACCAAATAACCCTTACCACAACAAACTAAACCCAATCACTTTTAAATTACAGAAAAATTCTAGTAACTATAGCAAACTATGCCAAACTCATCTAAATTACTTCGGCTACCATAAATCATCACCAACTAACCCTTACCACAACAAACTAAACCCAATCACTTTTAAATTACAAAAAAATGCTAAAAATCATAAAAAACTATACCAGAATCACCAAAATTACTTCGGCTACCGTTAATCAACCCCAACTATCCCTTACCACAACAAACCAAACCATATCATCTTAAAATTACAAAAAAAGGTGTACAAATCATAACAAACTATGCCAGACTCACCTAAATTACTTCGGCTACCCTAAATTATCACCAACTAACCCTTACCACAACAAACTAAACCCAATCACTTTTAAATTACAAAAAAATGCTAGTAACCATAGCAAACTATGCCAAACTCACCTAAATTACTTCGGCTACCATAAATCATCACCAACTAACCCTTACCACAACAAACTAAACCCAATCACTTTTAAATTACAAAAAAATGCTAAAAATCATAACAAACTATACCAGAATCACCTAAATTACTTCGGCTACAGTAAATCACCCCCAACTATCCCTTACCACAACAAACCAAACCATATCATCCTAAAATTACAAAAAAAGGTGTACAAATCATAACAAACTATGCCAGACTCACCTAAATTACTTCGGCTACTCTAAATCATCACCAACTAACCCTTACCACAACAAACGAAACCCAATCACTTTTAAATTACAAAAAAATGCTAGTAACCATAGCAAACTATGCCAAACTCACCTAAATTGCTTCGGCTACCATAAATCATCACCAAATAACCCTTACCACAACAAACTAAACCCAATCACTTTTAAATTTCAAAAAAATGCTAAAAATCATAACAAACTATACCAGAATCACCTAAATTACTTCGGCTACCGTAAATCACCCCCAACTATCCCTTACCACAACAAACCAAACCATATCATCTTAAAATTACAAAAAGAGGTGTACAAATCATAACAAACTATGCCAGACTCACCTAAATTACTTCGGCTACTCTAAATCATCACCAACTAACCCTCACCACAACAAACTAAACCCAATCACTTTTAAATTACAAAAAATGCTAGTAACCATAGCAAACTATGCCAAACTCACCTAAATTACTTCGGCTACCATAAATTATCACCAACTAACCCTTACCACAACAAACTAAACCCAATCACTTTTAAATTACAAAAAAATGCTACTAACCATAGCAAACTATGCCAAACTCACCTAAATTACTTCGGCTATCAAAAATCACCCCCAACTACACTTTACAGCAACAAACTAAGCCCAATCACTTTAAAATTACAAAAAAATGCTAAAAATCATAACAAACTATACCAGAATCACCTAAATTACTTCGGCTACCGTAAATTACCCCCAACTATCCCTTACCACAACAAACCAAACCATATCATCTTAAAATTACAAAAAAAGGTGTACAAATCATAACAAACTATGCCAGACTCAACTAAATTACTTCGGCTACTCTAAATCATCACCAACTAACCCTTACCACAACAAACTAAACCCAATCACTTTTAAATTACAAAAAAATGCTAGTAACCATAGCAAACTATGCCAAACTCACCTAAATTACTTCGGCTACCATAAATCATCACCAACTAACCCTTACCACAACAAACTAAACCCAATCACTTTTAAATTACAAAAAAATGCTAAAAATCTTAACAAACTATACCAGAATCACCTAAATTACTTCGGCTACCGTAAATCACCCCCAACTATCCCTTACCACAACAAACCAAACCATATCACCTTAAAATTACAACAAAAAAGATGTACAAATCATAACAAACTATGCCAGACTCACCTAAATTACTTCGGCTACTCTAAATCATCACCAACTAACCCTTACCACAACAAACTTAACCCAATCACTTTTAAATTACAAAAAATGCTAGTAACCATAGCAAACTGTGCCAAACTCACCTAAATTACTTCGGCTACCATAAATCATCACCAACTAACCCTTACCAAAACAAACTAAACCCAATCACTTTTAAATTACAAAAAAATGCTAAAAATCATAACAAACTATACCAGAATCACCTAAATTACTTCGGCTACCGTAAATCACCCCCAACTTACCCTTACCACAACAAACCAAACCATATCATCTTAAAATTACAAAAAAAGGTGTACAAATCATAACAAACTATGCCAGACTCACCGAAATTACTTCGGCTACTCTAAATCATCACCAACTAACCCTTACCACAACAAACTAAACCCAATCACTTTTAAATTACAAAAAAATGCTAGTAACCATGGCAAACTATGCCAAACTCACCTAAATTACTTCGGCTATCAAAAATCACCCCCAACTACACTTTACAGCAACAAACTAAGCCCAATCACTTTAAAATTACAAAAAAATGCTAAAAATCATAACAAACTATACCAGAATCACCTAAATTACTTCGGCTACCGTAAATCACCCTTAACTATCCCTTACCACAACAAACCAAACCATATCATCTTAAAATTACAAAAAAAGGTGTACAAATCATAACTAACTATGCCAGACTCACCTAAATTACTTCAGCTACTTTAAATCATCATCAACTAACCCTTACCACAACAAACTAAACCCAGTCACTTTTAAATTACAAAAAAATGCTAGTAACCATAGCAAACTATGCCAAACTCACCTAAATTACTTCGGCTACCATAAATTATCACCAACTAACCCTTACCACAACAAACTAAACCCAATCACTTTAAAATTACAAAAAAATGCTAAAAATCATAACAAACTATACCAGAATCACCTAAATTACTTCGGCTACCGTAAATCACCCCCAACTACACTTTACAGCAACAAACTAAGCCCAATCACTTTAAAATTACAAAAAAATGCTAAAAATCATAACAAACTATACCAGAATCACCTAAATTACTTCGGCTACCGTAAATCACCCCCAACTATCCCTTACCACAACAAACCAAACCATATCATCTTAAAATTACAAAAAAAGGTGTACAAATCATAACAAACTATGCCAGACTCACCTAAATTACTTCGGCTACTCTAAACCATCACCAACTAACCCGTACCACAACAACCTAAATTCAATCACTTTTAAATTACAAAAAAATGCTAGTAACCATAGCAAACTATGCCAAACTCACCTAAATTACTTCGGCTACCATAAATCATCACCAGCTAACCTTTACCACAACAAACTAAACCCAATCACTTTTAAATTACAAAAAAATGCTAAAAATCTTAACAAACTATACCAGAATCACCTAAATTACTTCGGCTACCGTAAATCACCCCCAACTATCCCTTACCACAACAAACCAAACCATATCATCTTAAAATTACAAAAAAAGCTGTACAAATTATAACAAACTATGCCAGACTCACCTAAATTACTTCGGCTACTCTAAATCATCACCAACTAACCCTTACCACAACAAACTAAACCCAATCACTTTTAAATTACAAAAAAATGCTAGTAACCATAGCAAACTATGCCAAACTCACCTAAATTACTTCGGCTACCATAAATCATCACCAACTAACCCTTACCACAACAAACTAAACCCAATCACTTTTAAATTACAAAAAAAATGCTACTAACCATAGCAAACTGTGCCAAACTCATCTAAATTACTTCGGCTATCAAAAATCACCCCCAACTACACTTTACAGCAACAAACTAAACCCAATCACTTTAAAATTACAAAAAAATGCTAAAAATCATAACAAACTATACCAGAATCACCTAAATTACTTCGGCTACCGTAAATCACCCCCAACTATCCCTTACCACAACAAACCAAACCATATCATCTTAAAATTACCAAAAAAGGTGTACAAATCATAACAATCTATGCCAGACTCACCTAAATTACTTCGGCTACTCTAAATCATCACCAACTAACCCTTACCACAACAAACTAAACCCAATCACTTTTAAATTACAAAAAAATGCTAGTAACCATAGCAAACTATGCCAAACTCACCTAAATTACTTTGGCTACCATAAATCATCACCAAATAACCCTTACCACAACAAACTAAACCCAATCACTTTTAAATTACAGAAAAATTCTAGTAACTATAGCAAACTATGCCAAACTCATCTAAATTACTTCGGCTACCATAAATCATCACCAACTAACCCTTACCACAACAAACTAAACCCAATCACTTTTAAATTACAAAAAAATGCTAAAAATCATAAAAAACTATACCAGAATCACCAAAATTACTTCGGCTACCGTTAATCAACCCCAACTATCCCTTACCACAACAAACCAAACCATATCATCTTAAAATTACAAAAAAAGGTGTACAAATCATAACAAACTATGCCAGACTCACCTAAATTACTTCGGCTACCCTAAATTATCACCAACTAACCCTTACCACAACAAACTAAACCCAATCACTTTTAAATTACAAAAAAATGCTAGTAACCATAGCAAACTATGCCAAACTCACCTAAATTACTTCGGCTACCATAAATCATCACCAACTAACCCTTACCACAACAAACTAAACCCAATCACTTTTAAATTACAAAAAAATGCTAAAAATCATAACAAACTATACCAGAATCACCTAAATTACTTCGGCTACAGTAAATCACCCCCAACTATCCCTTACCACAACAAACCAAACCATATCATCCTAAAATTACAAAAAAAGGTGTACAAATCATAACAAACTATGCCAGACTCACCTAAATTACTTCGGCTACTCTAAATCATCACCAACTAACCCTTACCACAACAAACGAAACCCAATCACTTTTAAATTACAAAAAAATGCTAGTAACCATAGCAAACTATGCCAAACTCACCTAAATTGCTTCGGCTACCATAAATCATCACCAAATAACCCTTACCACAACAAACTAAACCCAATCACTTTTAAATTTCAAAAAAATGCTAAAAATCATAACAAACTATACCAGAATCACCTAAATTACTTCGGCTACCGTAAATCACCCCCAACTATCCCTTACCACAACAAACCAAACCATATCATCTTAAAATTACAAAAAAAGGTGTACAAATCATAACAAACTATGCTAGACTTACCTAAATTACTTCGGCTACTCTAAATCATCACCAACTAACCCTTACCACAACAAACTAAACCCAATCACTTTTAAATTACAAAAAAATGCTAGTAACCATAGCAAACTATGCCAAACACACCTAAATTACTTCGGCTACCATAAATCATCACCAAATAACCCTTACCACAACAAACTAAACCCAATCACTTTTAAAATACAAAAAAATGCTACTAACCATCGCAAACTATGCCAAACTCACCTAAATTACTTCGGCTATCAAAAATCACCCCCAACTACACTTTACAGCAACAAACTAAGCCCAATCACTTTAAAATTACAAAAAAATGCTAAGAATCATAACAAACTATACCAGAATCACCTAAATTACTTCGACTACCGTAAATCACCCTTAACTCTCCCTTACCACAACAAACCAAACCATATCATCTTAAAATTACAAAAAAAGGTGTACAAATCATAACTAACTATGCCAGACTCACCTAAATTACTTCGGCTACTCTAAATCATCACCAACTAACCCTTACCACAACAAACTAAACCCAATCACTTTTAAATTACAAAAAAATGCTAGTAACCATAGCAAACTATGCCAAACTCACTCAAATTACTTCGGCTACCATAAATTATCACCAACTAACCCTTACCACAACAAACTAAACCCAATCACTTTTAAATTACAAAAAAATGCTAAAAATCATAACAAACTATACCAGAATCACCTAAATTACTTCGGCTACCGTAAATCACCCCCAACTTACCCTTACCACAACAAACCAAACCATATCATCTTAAAATTACAAAAAAAGGTGTACAAATCATAACAAACTATGCCAGACTCACCTAAAATACTTCGGCTACTCTAAATCATCACCAACTAACCCTTACCACAACAAACTAAACCCAATCACTTTTAAATTACAAAAAAATGCTAGTAACTATAGCAAACTATGCCAAACTCACCTAAATTAGTTCGGCTACCATAAATCATCACCAAATAACCCTTACCACAACAAACTAAACCCAATCACTTTTAAATTACAAAAAAATGCTAGTAACCATAGCAAACTATGCCAAACTCACCTAAATTACTTCGGCTACCATAAATCATCACCAAATAACCCTTACCACAACAAACTAAACCCAATCACTTTTAAATTACAAAAAAATGCTAGTAACCATAGCAAACTTTGCCAAACTCACCTAAATTACTTCGGCTACAATAAATCATCTCCAACTAACCCTTACCACAACAAACTAAACCCAATCACTTTTAAATTAAAAAAAATGGTAAAAATCATAACAAACTATACCAGAATCACCTAAATTACTTCGGCTACCGTAAATCACCCCCAACTATCCCTTACCACAACAAACCAAACCATATCATCTTAAAATTACAAAAAAAGGTGTACAAATCATAACAAACTATGCTAGACTTACCTAAATTACTTCGGCTACTCTAAATCATCACCAACTAACCCTTACCACAACAAACTAAACCCAATCACTTTTAAATTACAAAAAAATGCTAGTAACCATAGCAAACTATGCCAAACACACCTAAATTACTTCGGCTACCATAAATCATCACCAAATAACCCTTACCACAACAAACTAAACCCAATCACTTTTAAAATACAAAAAAATGCTACTAACCATAGCAAACTATGCCAAACTCACCTAAATTACTTCGGCTATCAAAAATCACCCCCAACTACACTTTACAGCAACAAACTAAGCCCAATCACTTTAAAATTACAAAAAAATGCTAAGAATCATAACAAACTATACCAGAATCACCTAAATTACTTCGACTACCGTAAATCACCCTTAACTCTCCCTTACCACAACAAACCAAACCATATCATCTTAAAATTACAAAAAAAGGTGTACAAATCATAACTAACTATGCCAGACTCACCTAAATTACTTCGGCTACTCTAAATCATCACCAACTAACCCTTACCACAACAAACTAAACCCAATCACTTTTAAATTACAAAAAAATGCTAGTAACCATAGCAAACTATGCCAAACTCACTCAAATTACTTCGGCTACCATAAATTATCACCAACTAACCCTTACCACAACAAACTAAACCCAATCACTTTTAAATTACAAAAAAATGCTAAAAATCATAACAAACTATACCAGAATCACCTAAATTACTTCGGCTACCGTAAATCACCCCCAACTTACCCTTACCACAACAAACCAAACCATATCATCTTAAAATTACAAAAAAAGGTGTACAAATCATAACAAACTATGCCAGACTCACCTAAAATACTTCGGCTACTCTAAATCATCACCAACTAACCCTTACCACAACAAACTAAACCCAATCACTTTTAAATTACAAAAAAATGCTAGTAACTATAGCAAACTATGCCAAACTCACCTAAATTAGTTCGGCTACCATAAATCATCACCAAATAACCCTTACCACAACAAACTAAACCCAATCACTTTTAAATTACAAAAAAATGCTAGTAACCATAGCAAACTATGCCAAACTCACCTAAATTACTTCGGCTACCATAAATCATCACCAAATAACCCTTACCACAACAAACTAAACCCAATCACTTTTAAATTACAAAAAAATGCTAGTAACCATAGCAAACTTTGCCAAACTCACCTAAATTACTTCGGCTACAATAAATCATCTCCAATAACCCTTACCACAACAAACTAAACGCAATCACTTTTAAATTAAAAAAAATGCTAAAAATCATAACAAACTATACCAGAATCACCTAAATTACTTCGGCTACCGTAAATCACCCCCAACTTACCCTTACCACAACAAACCAAACCATATCATCTTAAAATTACAAAAAAAGGTGTACAAATCATAACAAACTATGCCAGACTCACCTAAATTACTTCGGCTACTCTAAATCATCACCAACTAACCCTTACCACAACAAACTAAACCCAATCACTTTTGAATTACAAAAAAACGCTAGTAACCATAGCAAACTATGCCAAACTCACCTAAATTAGTTCGGCTACCATAAATCATCACCAAATAACCCTTACCACAACAAACTAAACCCAATCACTTTTAAATTACAAAAAAATGCTACTAACCATAGCAAACAATGCCAAACTCACCTAAATTACTTTGGCTACCATAAATCATCACCAAATAACCCTTACCACAACAAACTAAACCCAATCACTTTTAAATTTTAAAAAAATGCTAAAAATCATAACAAACTATACCAGAATCACCTAAATTACTTCGGCTACCGTAAATCACCCCCAACTATCCCTTACCACAACAAACCAAACCATATCATCTTAAAATTACAAAAAAAGGTGTACAAATCATAACAAAACTATGCCAGACTCACCTAAATTACTTCGGCTACTCTAAATCATCACCAACTAAACCTTAATACAACAAACTAAACCCAATCACTTTTAAAATACAAAAAAATGCTAGTAACCATGGCAAACTATGCCAAACTCACCTAAATTACTTCGGATACCATAAATCGTCACCAACTAACCCTTACCACAACAAACTAAACCCAATCACTTTCAAATTACAAAAAAATGCTAAAAATCATAACAAACTATACCAGAATCACTTAAATTATTTCGGCTACCGTAAATCACCCCCAACTTTCCCTTACCTCAACAAATCAAACCATATCATTTTAAAATTACAAAAAAAGGTGTACAAATCATAACAAACTATGCCAGACTCACCTAAATTATTTCGGCTACTCTAAATCATCACCAACTAACCCTTACCACAACAAACTAAACCCAATCACTTTTAAATTACAAAAAAATGCTAAAAATCATAACAAACTATACCAGACTCACCTTAATTACTTCGGCTACTCTAAATCATCACCAACTAACCCTTACCACAACAAACTAAACCCAATCACTTTTAAATTACAAAAAAATGCTAGTAACCATAGCAAACTATGCCAAACTCACCTAAATTATTTCGGCTACCATAAATCATCACCAAAAAAACCCTTACCACAACAAACTAAACCCAATCACTTTTAAATTACAAAAAAATGCTAAAAATCATAACAAACTATACCAGAATCACCTAAATTACTTCGGCTACCGTAAATCACCCCCAACTATTCCTTACCACAACAAACCAAACCATATCATTTTAAAATTACAAAAAAAGTTGTACAAATCATAACAAATTATGCCAGACTCACCTAAATTACGTCGGCAACTCTAAATCATCACCAACTAACCCTTACCACAACAAATTAAACCCAATCACTTTTAAATTTCAAAAAAATGCTAGTAACCATAGCAAACTATGCCAGACTCACCTAAATTATTTCGGCTACTCTAAATCATCACCAACTAACCCTTACCACAACAAACTAAACCCAATCACATTTAAATTACAAAAAAATGCCACTAACCATAGCAAAATATGCCAAACTCACCTAAATTACTTCGGCTATCAAAAATCACCCCCAACTACACTTTACAGCAACAAACAAAGCCCAATCACTTTAAAATTACAAAAAAATTCTAAAAATCATAACAAACTATACCAGAATCACCTAAATTACTTCGGCTACCGTAAATCACCCCCAACTATCCCTTACCATAATAAACCAAACTATATCATCTTAAAATTACAAAAAAAGGTGTACAAATCATAACAAACTATGCCAGACTCACCGAAATTACTTCGGCTACTCTAAATCATCACCAACTAACCCTTACCACAACAAACTAAACCCAATCACTTTTAAATTACAAAAAAATGCTAGTGACCATAGCAAACTATGCCAAACTCACCTAAATTACTTCGGCTACCATAAATCATCACCAAATATCCCTTACCACAACAAACTAAACCCAATCACTTTTAAAATACAAAAAAATGCTACTAACCATAGCAAACTATGCCAAACTCACCTAAATTACTTCGGCTATCAAAAATCACCCCCAGCTACACTTTACAGCAACAAACTAAGCCCAATCACTTTAAAATTACAAAAAAATGCTAAAAATCATAGCAAACTATACCAGAATCACCTAAATTACTTCGGCTACCGTAAATCACTCCCAACTATCCCTTACCACAACAAACCACACCATATCATCTTAAAATTACAAAAAAAGGTGTACAAATCATACCAAACTATGCCAGACTCACCTAAATTACTTCGGCTACTCTAAATCATCACCAACTAACCCTTACCACAACAAACTAAACCCAATCACTTTTAAATTCCAAAAAAATGCTAGTAACCATAGCAAACTATGCCAAACTCACCTAAATTACTTCGGCTACCATAAATCATCACCAACTAACCCTAACCACAACAAACTAAACTCAATCACTTTTAAATTACAAAAAAATGCTAAAAATCATAACAAACTATACCAGAATCACCTAAATTACTTCGGCTACCGTAAATCACCCCCAACTATCCCTTACCACAACAAACCAAACCATATCATATTAAAATTACAAAAAAAGGTGTACAAATCATAACAAATTATGCCAGACTCACCTAAAATACTTCGGCTACTCTAAATCATCACCAACTAACCCTTACCACAACAAACTAAACCCAATCACTTTTAAATTACAAAAAAATGCTAGTAACCATGGCAAACTATGCCAAACTCACCTAAATTACTTCGGCTATCAAAAATCACCCCCAACTACACTTTACAGCAACAAACTAAGCCCAATCACTTTAAAATTACAAAAAAATGCTAAAAATCATAACAAACTATACCAGAATCACCTAAATTACTTCGGCTACCGTAAATCACCCTTAACTATCCCTTACCACAACAAACCAAACCATATCATCTTAAAATTACAAAAAAAGGTGTACAAATCATAACTAACTATGCCAGACTCACCTAAATTACTTCAGCTACTCTAAATCATCATCAACTAACCCTTACCACAACAAACTAAACCCAATCACTTTTAAATTACAAAAAAATGCTAGTAACCATAGCAAACTATGCCAAACTCACCTAAATTACTTCGGCTACCATAAATTATCACCAACTAACCCTTACCACAACAAACTAAACCCAATCACTTTAAAATTACAAAAAAATGCTAAAAATCATAACAAACTATACCATAATCACCTAAATTACTTCGGCTACCGTAAATCACCCCCAACTACACTTTACAGCAACAAACTAAGCCCAATCACTTTAAAATTACAAAAAAATGCTAAAAATCATAACAAACTATACCAGAATCACCTAAATTACTTCGGCTACCGTAAATCACCCCCAACTATCCCTTACCACAACAAACCAAACCATATCATCTTAAAATTACAAAAAAAGGTGTACAAATCATAACAAACTATGCCAGACTCACCTAAATTACTTCGGCTTCTCTAAACCATCACCAACTAACCCGTACCACAACAACCTAAACCCAATCACTTTTAAATTACAAAAAAATGCTAGTAACCATAGCAAACTATGCCAAACTCACCTAAATTACTTCGGCTACCATAAATCATCACCAGCTAACCTTTACCACAACAAACTAAACCCAATCACTTTTAAATTACAAAAAAATGCTAAAAATCTTAACAAACTATACCAGAATCACCTAAATTACTTCGGCTACCGTAAATCACCCCCAACTATCCCTTACCACAACAAACCAAACCATATCATCTTAAAATTACAAAAAAAGCTCTACAAATTATAACAAACTATGCCAGACTCACCTAAATTACTTCGGCTACTCTAAATCATCACCAACTAACCCTTACCACAACAAACTAAACCCAATCACTTTTAAATTACAAAAAAATGCTAGTAACCATAGCAAACTATGCCAAACTCACCTAAATTACTTCGGCTACCATAAATCATCACCAACTAACCCTTACCACAACAAACTAAACCCAATCACTTTTAAATTACAAAAAAAATTCTACTAACCATAGCAAACTGTGCCAAACTAATCTAAATTACTTCGGCTATCAAAAATCACCCCCAACTACACTTTACAGCAACAAACTATACCCAATCACTTTAAAATTACAAAAAAATGCTAAAAATCATAACAAACTATACCAGAATCACCTAAATTACTTCGGCTACCGTAAATCACCCCCAACTATCCCTTACCACAACAAACCAAACCATATCATCTTAAAATTACAAAAAAAGGTGTACAAATCATAACAATCTATGCCAGACTCACCTAAATTACTTCGGCTACTCTAAATCATCACCAACTAACCCTTACCACAACAAACTAAACCCAATCACTTTTAAATTACAAAAAAATGCTAGTAACCATAGCAAACTATGCCAAACTCACCTAAATTACTTTAGCTACCATAAATCATCACCAAATAACCCTTACCACAACAAACTAAACCCAATCACTTTTAAAATACAAAAAAATGCTACTAACAATAGGAAACTATGCCAAACTCACCTAAATTACTTCGGCTATCAAAAATCACCCCCAACTACACTATACAGCAACAAACTAAGCCCAATCACTTTAAAATTACAAAAAAATGCTAAAAATCATAACAAACTATACCAGAATCACCTAAATTACTTCGGCTACCGTAAATCACCCCCAACTATCCCTTACCACAACAAACCAAACCATATCATCTTAAAATTACAAAAAAAAGTGTACAAATCATAACAAACTATGCCAGACTCACCTAAATTACTTCGGCTACTCTAAATTATACCAACTAACCCTTACCACAACAAACTAAACCCAATCACTTTTAAATTACAAAAAAATGCTAGTAACCATAGCAAACTATGCCAAACTCACCTAAATTACTTCGGCTAACATAAATCATCACCAACTAACCCTTACCACAACAAACTAAACCCAATCACTTTTAAATTACAGAAAAATTCTAGTAACTATAGCAAATTATGCCAAACTCATCTAAATTACTTCGGCTACCATAAATCATCACCAACTAACCCTTACCACAACAAACTAAACCCAATCATTTTTAAATTACAAAAAAATGCTAAAAATCATCAAAAACTATACCAGAATCACCAAAATTACTTCGGCTACCGTAAATCAACCCCAACTATCCCTTACCACAACAAACCAAACCATATCATCTTAAAATTACAAAAAAAGGTGTACAAATCATAACAAACTATGCCAGACTCACCTAAATTACTTCGGCTACTCTAAATCATCACCAACTAACCCTTACCACAACAAACTAAACCCAATCACTTTTAAATTACAAAAAAATGCTAGTAACCATAGCAAACTATGCCAAACTCACCTAAATTACTTCGGCTACCATAAATCATCACCAACTAACCCTTACCACAACAAACTAAACCCAATCACTTTTAAATTACAAAAAAATGCTAAAAATCATAACAAACTATACCAGAATCACCTAAATTACTTCGGCTACAGTAAATCACCCCCAACTATCCCTTACCACAACAAACCAAACCATATCATCCTAAAATTACAAAAAAAGGTGTACAAATCATAACAAACTATGCCAGACTCACCTAAATTACTTCGGCTACTCTAAATCATCACCAACTAACCCTTACCACAACAAACGAAACCCAATCACTTTTAAATTACAAAAAAATGCTAGTAACCATAGCAAACTATGCCAAACTCACCTAAATTGCTTCGGCTACCATAAATCATCACCAAATAACCCTTACCACAACAAACTAAACCCAATCACTTTTAAATTTCAAAAAAATGCTAAAAATCATAACAAACTATACCAGAATCACCTTAATTACTTCGGCTACCGTAAATCACCCCCAACTATCCCTTACCACAACAAACCAAACCATATCATCTTAAAATTACAAAAAAAGGTGTACAAATCATAACAAACTATGCCAGACTAACCTAAATTACTTCGGCTACGCTAAATCATCACCAACTAACCCTTACCACAACAAACTAAACACAATCACTTTTAAATTACAAAAAAATGCTAGTAACCATAGCAAACTATGCCAAACTCACCTAAATTACTTCGGCTACCATAAATCATCACCAAATAACCCTTACCACAACAAACTAAACCCAATCACTTTTAAATTACAAAAAAATGCTAGTAACCATAGCAAACTATGCCAAACCCACCTAAATTACTTCGGCTACCATAAATCATCACCAAATAACCCTTACCACAACAAACTAAACCCAATCACTTTTAAATTACAAAAAAATGCTAGTAACCATAGCAAACTATGCCAAACTCACCTAAATTACTTCGGCTACAATAAATCATCTCCAACTAACCCTTACCACAACAAACTAAACCCAATCACTTTTAAATTAAAAAAAATGCTAAAAATCATAACAAACTATACCAGAATCACTTAAATTACTTCGGCTGCCGTAAATCACCCCCAACTATCCCTTACCACAACAAACCAAACCATATCATCTTAAAATTACAAAAAAAGGTGTACAAATCATAACAAACTATGCCAGACTCACCTAAATTACTTCGGCTACTCTAAATCATCACCAACTAACCCTTACCACAACAAACTAAACCCAATCACTTTTGAATTACAAAAAAACGCTAGTAACCATAGCAAACTATGCCAAACTCACCTAAATTAGTTCGGCTACCATAAATCATCACCAAATAACCCTTACCACAACAAACTAAACCCAATCACTTTTAAATTACAAAAAAATGCTACTAACCATAGCAAACTATGCCAAACTCACCTAAATTACTTTGGCTACCATAAATCATCACCAAATAACCCTTACCACAACAAACTAAACCCAATCACTTTTAAATTTTAAAAAAATGCTAAAAATCATAACAAACTATACCAGAATCACCTAAATTACTTCGGCTACCGTAAATCACCCCCAACTATCCCTTACCACAACAAACCAAACCATATCATCTTAAAATTACAAAAAAGGTGTACAAATCATAACAAAACTATGCCAGACTCACCTAAATTACTTCGGCTACTCTAAATCATCACCAACTAAACCTTAATACAACAAACTAAACCCAATCACTTTTAAAATACAAAAAAATGCTAGTAACCATGGCAAACTATGCCAAACTCACCTAAATTACTTCGGATACCATAAATCGTCACCAACTAACCCTAACCACAACAAACTAAACCCAATCACTTTCAAATTACAAAAAAATGCTAAAAATCATAACAAACTATACCAGAATCACCTAAATTATTTCGGCTACCGTAAATCACCCCCAACTTTCCCTTACCTCAACAAATCAAACCATATCATTTTAAAATTACAAAAAAAGGTGTACAAATCATAACAAACTATGCCAGACTCACCTAAATTATTTCGGCTACTCTAAATCATCACCAACTAACCCTTACCACAACAAACTAAACCCAATCACTTTTAAATTACAAAAAAATGCTAAAAATCATAACAAACTATACCAGACTCACCTTAATTACTTCGGCTACTCTAAATCATCACCAACTAACCCTTACCACAACAAACTAAACCCAATCACTTTTAAATTACAAAAAAATGCTAGTAACCATAACAAACTATGCCAAACTCACCTAAATTATTTCGGCTACCATAAATCATCACCAAAAAAACCCTTACCACAACAAACTAAACCCAATCACTTTTAAATTACAAAAAAATGCTAAAAATCATAACAAACTATACCAGAATCACCTAAATTACTTCGGCTACCGTAAATCACCCCCAACTATTCCTTACCACAACAAACCAAACCATATCATTTTAAAATTACAAAAAAAGTTGTACAAATCATAACAAATTATGCCAGACTCACCTAAATTACGTCGGCAACTCTAAATCATCACCAACTAACCCTTACCACAACAAATTAAACCCAATCACTTTTAAATTTCAAAAAAATGCTAGTAACCATAGCAAACTATGCCAGACTCACCTAAATTATTTCGGCTACTCTAAATCATCACCAACTAACCCTTACCACAACAAACTAAACCCAATCACATTTAAATTACAAAAAAATGCCACTAACCATAGCAAAATATGCCAAACTCACCTAAATTACTTCGGCTATCAAAAATCACCCCCAACTACACTTTACAGCAACAAACAAAGCCCAATCACTTTAAAATTACAAAAAAATGCTAAAAATCATAACAAACTATACCAGAATCACCTAAATGACTTCGGCTACCGTAAATCACCCCCAACTATCCCTTACCATAATAAACCAAACTATATCATCTTAAAATTACAAAAAAAGGTGTACAAATCATAACAAACTATGCCAGACTAACCTAAATTACTTCGGCTACTCTAAATCATCACCAACTAACCATTACCACAACAAACTAAACACAATCACTTTTAAATTACAAAAAAATGCTAGTAACCATAGCAAACTATGCCAAACTCACCTAAGTTACTTCGGCTACCATAAATCATCACCAAATAACCCTTACCACAACAAACTAAACCCAATCACTTTTAAATTACAAAAAAATGCTACTAACCCTAGCAAACTATGCCAAACTCACCTAAATTACTCCGGCTATCAAAAATCACCCCCAACTACACTTTACAGCAACAAACAAAGCCCAATCACTTTAAAATTACAAAAAAATGCTAAAAATCATAACAAACTATACCAGAATCACCTAAATTACTTCGGCTACCGTAAATCACCCCCAACTATCCCTTACCATAATAAACCAAACCATATCATCTTAAAATTACAAAAAAAGGTGTACAAATCATAACAAACTATGCCAGACTCACCTAAATTACTTCGGCTACTCTAAATCATCACCAACTAACCCTTACCACAACAAACTAAACCCAATCACTTTTAAATTACAAAAAAATGCTAGTAACCATGGCAAACTATGCCAAACTCACCTAAATTACTTCGGCTACCATAAATCATCACCAACTAACCCTTACCACAACAAACTAAACCCAATAACTTTTAAATTACAAAAAAATGCTAAAAATCATAACAAACTATACCAGAATCACCTAAATTACTTCGGCTACCGTAAATCACCCCCAACTATCCCTTACCACAACAAACCAAACCATATCATCTTAAAATTACAAAAAAAGGTGTACAAATCATAACAAATTATGCCAGACTCACCTAAATTACGTCGGCAACTCTAAATCATCACCAACTAACCCTTACCACAACAAATTAAACCCAATCACTTTTAAATTACAAAAATATGCTAGTAACAATAGCAAACTATGCGAAACTCACCTAAATTACTTCGGCTAGCATAAATCATCACCAACTAACCCTTACCGCAACAAACTAAACCCAATCACTTTTAAATTACAAAAAAATGCTAAAAATCATAACAAACTATACCAGAATCACCTAAATTACTTCGGCTACCGTAAATCACCCCCAACTATCCCTTACCACAACAAACCAAACCATATCATCTTAAAATTACAAAAAAAGGTGTACAAATCATAACAAATTATGCAGACTCACCTAAATTACTTCGGCTACTCTAAATCATCACCAACTAACCCTTACCACAACAAACTAAACCCAATCACTTTTAAATTACAAAAAAATGCTAGTAACCATAGCAAACTATGCCAAACTCACCTAAATTATTTCGGCTACCATAAATCATCACCAAAAAAACCCTTACCACAACAAACTAAACCCAATCACTTTTAAATTACAAAAAAAATGCTAAAAATCATAACAAACTATACCAGAATCACCTAAATTACTTCGGCTACCGTAAATCACCCCCAACTATTCCTTACCACAACAAACCAAACCATATCATTTTAAAATTACAAAAAAAGTTGTACAAATCATAACAAATTATACCAGACTCACCTAAATTACGTCGGCAACTCTAAATCATCACCAACTAACCCTTACCACAACAAATTAAACCCAATCACTTTTAAATTTCAAATAAATGCTAGTAACCATAGCAAACTATGCCAAACTCACCTAAATTACTTCGGCTACCATAAATCATCACCAAATAACCCTTACCACAACAAACTAAACCCAATCACTTTTAAAATACAAAAAAATGCTACTAACCATAGCAAGCTATGCCAAACTCACCTAAATTACTTCGGCTATTAAAAATCACCCCCAACTACACTTTACAGCAACAAACTAAGCCCAATCACTTTAAAATTACAAAAAAAATGCTAAAAATCATAACAAACTATACCAGAATCACCTAAATTACTTCGGTTACCGTAAATCACAACCAACTATCCCTTACCACAACAATCCAAACCAAATCATCTTAAAATTACAAAAAAAGGTGTACAAATCATAACAAACTATGATAGACTCACCTAAATTACTTCGGCTACTCTAAATCATCACCAACTAACCCTTACCACAACAAACTAAACCCAATCACTTTTAAATTACAAAAATATGCTAGTAACAATAGCAAACTATGCCAAACTCACCTAAATTACTTCGGCTACCATAAATCATCACCAACTAACCCTTACCACAACAAACTAAACCCAATCACTTTTAAATTACAAAAAAATGCTAAAAATCATAACAAACTATACCAGAATCACCTAAATTACTTCGGCTACAGTAAATCACCTCCAATTAACCCTTACCACAACAAACCAAACCATATCTTCCTAAAATTACAAAAAAAGGTGTACAAATCATAACAAACTATGCCAGACTCACCTAAATTACTTCGGCTACTCTAAATCATCACCAACTAACCCTTACCACAACAAACTAAACCCAATCACTTTTAAATTACAAAAAAATGCTAGTAACCATAGCAAACTATGCCAAACTCACCTAAATTACTTCGGCTACCATAAATCATCACCAAATAACCCTTACCACAACAAACTAAACCCAATCACCTTTAAATTTCAAAAAAATGCTAAAAATCATAACAAACTATACCAGAATCACCTTAATTACTTCGGCTACCGTAAATCACCCCCAACTATTTCTTACCACAACAAACTAAACACAATCACTTTTAAATTACAAAAAAATGCTAGTAACCATAGCAAACTATGCCAAACTCACCTAAATTACTTCGGCTACCATAAATCATCACCAAATAACCCTTACCACAACAAACTAAACCCAATCACCTTTAAATTACAAAAAAATGCTAAAAATCATAACAAACTATACCAGAATCACCTAAATTACTTCGGCTATTGTAAATCACCCCCAACTATCCCTTACCACAACAAACCAAACCATATCATTTTAAAATTACAAAAAGAGGTGTACAAATCATAACAAACTATGCCAGACTCACCTAAATTACTTCGGCTACTCTAAATCATCACCAACTAACCCTCACCACAACAAACTAAACCCAATCACTTTTAAATTACAAAAAAATGCTAGTAACCATAGCAAACTATGCCAAACTCACCTAAATTACTTCGGCTACCATAAATCATCACCAACTAACCCTTACCACAACAAACTAAACCCAATCACTTTTAAATTAAAAAAAAAGCTACTAACCATAGCAAACTATGCCAGACTCACCTAAATTACTTCGGCTATCAAAAATCACCCCCAAATACACTTTACAGCAACAAACTAAGCCCAATCACTTTGAAATTACAAAAAAATGCTAAAACTCATTACAAGCTATACCAGAATCACCTAAATTACTTCGGCTACCGTAAATCACCCCCAACTATCCCTTACCACAACAAACCAAACCATATCATCTTAAAATTACAAAAAAAGGTGTACAAATCATAACAAACTATGCCAGACTCACCTAAATTACTTCGGCTACTCTAAATCATCACCAACTAACCCTCACCACAACAAACTAAACCCAATCACTTTTAAATTACAAAAAAATGCTAGTAACCATAGCAAACTATGCCAAACTCACCTAAATTACTTCGGCTACCATAAATCATCACCAACTAACCCTTACCACAACAAACTAAACCCAATCACTTTTAAATTACAAAAAAATGCTAAAAATCATAACAAACTATACCAGAATCACCTAAATTACTTCGGCTACCGTAAATCACCCCCAACTATCCCTTACCACAACAAACCAAACCATATCATCTTAAAATTACAAAAAAGGTGTACAAATCATAACAAATTATGCCAGACTCACCGAAATTACTTCGGCTACTCTAAATCATCACCAACTAACCCTTACCACAACAAACTAAACCCAATCACTTTTAAATTACAAAAAAATGCTAGTAACCATAGCAAACTATGCCAAACTTACCTAAATTACTTCGGCTACCATAAATCATCTCCAACTAACCCTTACCACAACAAACTAAACCCAATCACTTTTAAATTACAAAAAAATGCTAAAAATCATAACAAACTATACCAGAATCACCTAAATTACTTCGGCTACCGTAAATCACCCCCAACTATCCCTTACCACAACAAACCAAACCATATCATCTTAAAATTACAAAAAGAGGTGTACAAATCATAACAAACTATGCCAGACTCACCTAAATTACTTCGGCTACACTAAATCATCACCAACTAACCCTTACCACAACAAACTAAACCCAATCACTTTTAAATTACAAAAAAATGCTAGTAACCATAGCAAACTATGCTGCCAAACTCACCTAAATTACTTCGGCTACCATAAATCATCACCAACTAACCCTTACTACAACAAACTAAACCCAATCACTTTTAAATTACAAAAAAATGCTAAAAATCATAACAAACTATACCAGAATCACCTAAATTACTTCGGCTACCGTAAATCACCCCTAACTATTCCTTGCCACAACAAACCAAACCATATCATCTTAAAATTACAAAAAAAGATGTACAAATCATAACAAACTATGCCAGACTCACCTAAATTACTTCGGCTACTCTAAATCATCACCAACTAACCCTTACCACAACAAACTAAACCCAATCATTTTTAAATTACAAAAAAATGCTAGTAACCATAGCAAACTATGCCAAACTCACCTAAATTACTTCGGCTACCATAAATCATCACCAACTAACCCTTAAGACAACAAACTAAACCCAATCACTTTTAAATTACAAAAAAATGCTACTAACCATAGCAAACTATGCCAAACTCACCTAAATTACTTCGGCTATCAAAAATCACCCCCAGCTACACTTTACAGCAACAAACTTAGCCCAATCACTTTAAAATTACAAAAAAATGCTAAAAATCATAACAAACTATACCAGAATCACCTAAATTACTTCGGCTACCGTAAATCACCCCCAACTATCCCTTACCAAAACAAACTAAACCATATCATCTTAAAATCTATATATATAAAGCGAAGTGTCCTCACTGACACACTCATGTACACATTTACTGATTGATAATCACAAATACAGCCCAAACCGTGAGGGCTGGCGACTTGAAATTTTAGACACGGGTGTATCATGTGCCGAAACGAAGTAATATAAGGAGATTTTGCAAAATTCGGTCCGGTTCCTTTGTATTTAAATAAAAACCGAATAAAAACCGGTTAAAATTAACAAAAAATGATCGGCTCGCGGAGACCGTGTTTTGTTAGAAGCACGTGTCTAACCAAAACAACTTCGACGTCGGGCGACCGGTTTACACTTTCACTTTCTGCTTTCCTGATCATACTTTTGCCGTACCTAGCGAGGCGCAGATATTTAATTATAATTTTGATTTCAATTATAATGTCGATCCGTGACTCATTTAAAAGTTACCAAGCCACTCCAAATTTAATCCGTCTACATTAAACATCCTCAAATATCTCTTACCATTGCAAACTTTACCAAATCAACCCCAAAAAATTCCCGAACTACGCCAAACTGACATAAATTAGATCCGTTATCTTAAATCACATCTTACCACCCCTTAGCAACCCCAAGTAACTCCAATCTATATATATAAAGCGAAGTGTCCTCACTGACACACTCATTCATTCACTCATTCATCTACACATCTACACACTGATTCATAATCAACCCACAGCCCAAACCGTGAGGGCTGGAGACTTGAAATTTTAGACACGGGTGTATCATGTGCCGAAACTGAACACTAAGAAGGGATTTTGCGAAATTCGGCCCGGTTCCTTTGTAATTCAATAAAAACCGGCTAAAATAAACAAAAAATGATCGGATCGCGGAGACCGTGTTTATGTTAGAAGCACGTATCTAGCCAAAACAACTTCGACGACGGGCGACCGGTTTACATTAAAAGCACTTATTTAACCTAAACAATTTCAACGTCGAGTTTCTGCTTTCGTGATCATACTTTTGCCGTACCTAGCGAGGCCGCAGATATTTCAATTATAATTTTGATTTCAATTATAATGTCGATCCGTGACTCAATTAAAAATTACCAAATCACTCCAAATTTAATCCGTCAACATTAAACATCCTCAAATATCTCTTACCACTGCAAACTTTACCAAATCAACCCCAAAAAATTCCCGAACTATGCCAAACTGACATAAACTAGATCCGTTATTTTAAATCATCCCTTACCACCCCTTAGCAACCCCAAGCAACTCCAATCACTTTAAAATAAAACAAAATGACACAAATCATGGCAGATTAAGTCCAACTCACACATATTATTTCGTCTACCAAAAATCACCCCCAACTACCCCTTACCACCCCAAAATAAGCCCAATCACTTTAAAATTACAAAAAATGTTACAAACCTTACCAAACTATGCCAAACTCATCTAAATTACTTTGGCTTCCATAAATCACCCCCAACTACCCCTTACCACCCCAAAATAAGCCCAATCACTTTAAAATTATCAAAAATGCTACAAACCATAGCAAACTATGCCTAACTCACCTAAATTACTTCGGCTAACATAAATCACCCCCAACAACCCCTTACTACCCCAAAATAAGCCCAATCACTTTAAAATTACAAAAAATGCTACAAACCATAGCAAACTATGCCAAACTCACTTAAATTACTTCGGCTATCATAAATCACCCCCAACTACCCCTTACCACCCCTAACTCATCCCAATCACTTTAAAATTACAAAAAATGCTACAAACCATAGCAAACTATGCCTAACTCACTTAAATTACTTCGGCTAACATAAATCACCCCCAACAACCCCTTACTACCCCAAAATAAGCCCAATCACTTTAAAATTACAAAAAATGCTACAAACCATAGCAAACTATGCCAAACTCACTTAAATTACTTCGGCTATCATAAATCACCCCCAACTACCCCTTACCGCCCCTAACTCATCCCAATCACTTTAAAATTACAAAAAATGCTACAAACCATAGCAAACTATGCCTAACTCACTTAAATTACTTCGGCTAACATAAATCACCCCCAACTACCCCTTACCACCCCTAACTCATCCCAATCACTTTAAAATTACAAAAAATGCTACAAACCATAGCAAACTATGCCTAACTCACCTAAATTACTTCGGCTAACATAAATCACCCCCAACAACCCCTTACTACCCCAAAATAAGCCCAATCACTTTAAAATTACAAAAAATGCTACAAACCATAGCAAACTATGCCTAACTCACTTAAATTACTTCGGCTAACATAAATCACCCCCAACTACCCCTTACCACCCCTAACTCATCCCAATCACTTTAAAATTACAAAAAATGCTACAAACCATAGCAAACTATGCCTAACTCACCTAAATTACTTCGGCTAACATAAATCACCCCCAACAACCCCTTACTACCCCAAAATAAGCCCAATCACTTTAAAATTACAAAAAATGCTACAAACCATAGCAAACTATGCCTAACTCACTTAAATTACTTCGGCTAACATAAATCACCCCCAACTACCCCTTACCACCCCTAACTCATCCCAATCACTTTAAAATTACAAAAAATGCTACAAACCATAGCAAACTATGCCTAACTCACCTAAATTACTTCGGCTAACATAAATCACCCCCAACAACCCCTTACTACCCCAAAATAAGCCCAATCACTTTAAAATTACAAAAAATGCTACAAACCATAGCAAACTATGCCTAACTCACCTAAATTACTTCGGCTAACATAAATCACCCCCAACAACCCCTTACTACCCCAAAATAAGCCCAATCACTTTAAAATTACAAAAAAATGCTACAAACCATAGCAAACTATGCCTAACTCACCTAAATTACTTCGGCTACCATAAATCAGCCCCAACTACCCCTTACCACCCCAAAATAAGCCCAATCACTTTAAAATTACAAAAAATGCTACAAACCATAGAAAACTATGCCAAACTCACTTAAATTACTTCGGCTATCATAAATCACCCCCAACTACCCCTTACCACCCCAAACTCAGCCCAATCACTTTAAAATTACAAAAAATGTTACAAGCCTTATCAAACTATGCCAAACTCATCTAAATTACTTTGGCTTCCATAAATCACCCCCAACTACCCCTTACCACCCCAAAATAGGCTCAATCACTTTAAAATTACAAAAAAATTCTACAAACCGTAGCAAACTATGCCAAACTCCCCTAAATTACTTCGGCTACCATAAATCACCCCGAACTACCCCTTACAACCCCAAAATAAGCCCAATCACTTTAAAATTACAAAATATTCAACAAATCATAGCAAACTATGCCTAACTCACCTAAATTACTTCGGCTACCATAAATCACCCCCAACTACCCCTTACAACCCCAAAATTAGCCCAATCACTTTAAAATTACGAAAAATGCTACAAACCATGGCAAACTATCTCAAACTCACCTGAATTACTTCGGTTACCATAAATCGACTAATAGTCGTTATTCTGAATATTAAATATGCTGATACCTATTCTGATTCTCTTCCACCTTCCAATAAATATTTGTTCCAGTTGAGATGCAAACATAAACGTATTTCTGAATTGCAACACGCTGACGGGGCAAGCCCTACCTTTTCAACATGCGTGCATTTGTATAAACAGCTCTATGGTTTTTAACTTTAAAGAGGTATAAAGGCGGTGTAAGCGCTAGAGTTTCGTAAAAATATCTGAAAAATTCGAAATTCTGCAATTGAATCAGAACTATCTTTGTGTTCGATAGTAAATTTATACTTGGAGTGGCACTGCCAACCCTGCCACCCCTGACGAGGCACCTGCTGACTACTCTCCTTCCAGGGAAACTTTATAAATCAACGTCAAAATAATTTAGGGCGCCTGAATGTGAAAATATCACTGTGTAATAAGTTCAGACTGACATGGAACACTTGAAATTTCGATATTTGTTTTTAATTCGTCACAGGTCCATGAAGGAATGCATGTTAATGTAAACAAGTGTTAGTTTGTTGGAGAGACCGAATAAGATTTTTAACATTCCCGTCAAAATATTTATTTACTTTAGAATGTTAATTTCTTAAATTCATTTCGTGAAAATTATGACGTGCCATACGAGTACACCTGTGCGAGTATTATTTGGTACATACAAATTAATCTCTTTTGTTATCCAAATTGTTTACATACGCACGAGACACGTGCACCTCATATTATTGTGAAAATTGCTGCTTCAGCGTCTGAAACGCTGGTACTCAACGTCGCCAAGGTCGAGGCGACGCATCGGTATTCGAAGTTCTATCGCTATTAAATAAATTATTTTATTCCCGATATTCCCGATTTGTTCTTGCCGTTAACCAAAACTCTCCCCAATCGATTTTCGAAAAATTTCCAGCGTCGGACCGGACGTCACTTATTATCGTACGCTAATTTTTACGTTCAGTTAATCATAGTGGTGTATTTGTTCTTCACCAAACCTGCTCCGGCCAAAATCCGAAATTTTAAGTATTGTGTGCTTATACACGATTTACACTATTTATTTTACGTACATTGCGTTCATTATGGTTCTGCATTATTTATAACTAAGATGGAGCAGTTTGAAAATCTAATAGTAAGCGGAGAACAAATACCACCACGTATAATTCCCGTGAAAAGTGATGGAAATAGTCTTTCTTACTATCTTTCCTATTGCATTTTTAATACCGGAAATAGAGCTCAAGAGCGAAGAATAACTTCGACTTTTTTTATACATAATTCCTAAATACTTCGTTTTTATGGTGTAAAATTTTGTATCTATATATTTCAACATTGTCTTTAACGTTGTCAGAGAACTAAATGGGTATAATTTGGAATAATTTAGCTTCTATGTCAACTCTCCTTCTCTTGAAACTTTGGAAAACAACGACAAAATTCTTTAGGGCGCCTGGATTTGAAAATATAACTCTGTATAATAAGTTTAGACTGACTAGAGTGAAAAGAAAGGAGCTTGCACCCAGAAACGAAATTAAATGGAACAGTTGAAGTTGCAATATTTGTTTGTAATTCGTCAGAAGTCCATGAGGGAATGCGTGTTAATGTAAACAAATGTGAGTTTATTGGAGAGGCCGAATAAGATTTTTACATTATTGAAGCAGCTGGAGCCTGCCACGACAAGGGCAAGGTCACAAACGTGAAAAGGCGATGCTCGATTTAGTTTGATTGAGTATCTATGCAGAAATTCGCCCATACCAAGCGTTGGATAAGCCTTTCTTATCGTTTCTTAGAATTCGAGAATTGCTGGTTCAGCGTGTGGAGCAGTACTCGATCGCGGTGTTTAATTTTAACACAACTACAATTGTGAAAATTGCTGCTCCAGCGTCGGAAACTGTTCGCAAAGTCGCCAAATTCGATGAGGCGACGCATCAGTGTTCGAAGGTCTACCGCTATCAAATAAAGTATTTTAATTTAACATTTGATCCTCGCGTTAACCAAATCTGCCCCCAATCAATTTTCGAAAAATTACCAGCGTCGAACCGGATTCCACTTATATTTGTACGCTAATTTTTACTTTCAGTTAATGGTAGTGGTGTATTTGTTTTTCACCAAATTTGCCCCGGCTGAAATCCGAAATTTTCACCGTTGTATGTACCAGAGATCACTGACATTCATATCCTTAATAATTATGTGCTTATACACGTTTTACACTATTTATTTTACGTTCACTGTGTTTATTATTGCTTTACATCATTTATAACTAAGATGGAGAAGTTTGAAAATCTAGCGATGTACAAATACCACACCGTATTATGAAAGGTTATGGAAATTGTCTTTTTTTATATCTATGGTATTGGTATTGATATTTTAATACTGGAACGGAAGCTCAATAGGTTGGCACTTTAATTGTTCAACAAGTGTGTGTTAATGTAAACAGGTGTGAGTCCGTCGGAGAGACCGAATAAGATTTTCACATCCACCATATTCCCGTCAAAATATTTATTTATTTTAGAATGTTAATTTTGCCGTTAACAAAATTTGTTCCCAATCACCTTCGTCGTACCGGACGACCGTTCAGTTAATGATAATGGTGTATTTATTTTTCACCAAATCTGCCTCGGCTGAAATCCAAAATTTACAGCGTTGGACCAGACATTACTGACATTGATACGCGTTTTACACTGTTTATTTTACGTAAATACATTGTGTTCATTATTGCTTTACATCATTTATAACTAAGATGGACAAGTTTGAAAATCTAGCGATGCACAAATACCATAAAATACCACATTTTACCACATACCAAAATTTTAATACTAGAAAGGGAGCTCAAAAGGTTCGCACTTTAATTGTCCAACCAGTTAGGGCCAGGTTGTAATAATTTTTGTGCAGTTCAGAAGGAGATAAGTGTTTGTTTATTCCGGAGATAAGTCAAAATCATCTACATACTGTTCTATTTGTGAGTTGACTGCAGCAAGAGGAATTGTTCCATTGTGTTTTCAATTTTATCATAACATGATCAGCTAATTTGTAAACTTCGATTTCCCCTAAAATTATATCAAGTTAATTTCGATTTCCTGGAATCGCTTATAGAACAACTGCCTAAAGAGACTATTCAAAATTTTTCATCTCAGATATCAACCAAGGTATCCTCTTTGTCCAAATCATATTGAAGTACCCGGTCCTGGCAACGCAGGTTAATTTCAGCATATTTGTTTATTTTGTGATTGGAAAAGTAGAGCATTCCTGTTTAATTGTATTATAATGTCGATTAGTCAACATCACCACTTTAGTCAACACTGAGTTTATTTAATCTACGTCCGGGCAACGCCGGGTACATTCAGCTATCTATATATATAAAGCGAATATTTAATAAAATTTATATCGAACATTCGCATAAGAGGCTGTGTGCGGAAAGAGTTTCCATAAAAGAGAGTAGGATATATTGGCTTGAACTCTTCAGAGACGTGCATTCGACCATATGCGCATGATCAACTTTGATGACAGTGGGCGTCCTCAAACCAATACACACAGCTGACTTTTAAAAGTTAGGTTATATTTTTGTTAAGACGTGATATTACTCGAAATAATTATTGCTTTTTAAGTCCGTGTTTCAAGTTTCTGCACGATACATAACAGATAATGTGCTAATTAATTAAATCCCCAACTTAACATAGATCAAAGTTACAGTGTTCCTGTTTTATTTCCAGGTTAAACAAGGGTTTCTGCTAATTAGGAAAATATATCAAAGTGGTTGAACATCCGTCATTTGGAAATTCTTGACAATTACGACAGCATATTGTGGCAATCTATGTATTTGGCAAAAAACACATTTCGTTAACTGTGGCCACAACCACAAAATGCAATCCTAGCTGATCCATCGTTGAACATCTATGCCAGAAATCGCGTAACAAATATGACAAACGTTTGTATCAACTGTAATGTCATAATGACCACCTTATAGTTGTCACTCACATTGTTTCTAGGTAAATGCAAACTAAATGGTTGTAGAATATTGGGTGGTATAAAAACAAGTTCATATCCATCTTTATTATTTATTTGTTATCAATAACTTATTTATTACTTATAATAACTTACTTAACTTAACAATAACTTACTTAACTTAACAATAACTTACTTAACTTAACAATATATATTTATGATAGTACCGCGGCCGCGGCGCCGCCAATTTTGACGGTCCCGGCTGCCACCACGGCCCCGGCCCCGGTTGCCGCCACGGCCCCGGTTGCCGCCACGGCCCCGGCCCCGGTTGCCGCCACGGCCCCGGCCCCGATTGCCGCCACGGCCCCGGCCCCGGTTGCCGCCACGGCCCCGGCCCCGGTTGCCGCCACGTCCCCGGCTGCCGCCACGGCCCACGCCGCCCCGGCCCACGCCGCCACGTCCCCAGCCCCGGCTACCGCCACGTCCCCAGCCCCGGCTACCGCCACGGCCTCGATCGGCGGCCGGCTGGACCACGTCATCTGTCCCCGGAGTCCAGGGGACTGTGTTCCCAGGGTCTCCCTCCTCCATGGGAGACTCTGGGGGTAGTGACTGTGGTGGCGGTGGACTTGGTTCAGACATCTCAAATAAAAAAAAAATTAGTTTGTTATAAGATAATTTCTACATACTTTCGTTTTTATGATTTGAAATTTTGTATTTTGAATGGGACATATTTCAAGGTTGAGTTTCACATTGTCAGAAAGCCAAAATTGGATAGGATTTGCAACAATTAGCTCTTACAAAACTCTCCGTCCCGGCAAACTTTAGAAATCATAACAACAAAATTATTTAGGGGGCGGCTGGATTTAAAAATATAATAATATCATGTGTAATAAGTTTAAACTCACTTACGGTGGAAAAACACATCCGCAGCATCCGAGGTGGAGAAACGAAATGAAGCTGAACACTTGAAGTTACGATATTTGTTTTTATTTCGTCACAGGTTCATGAAGGAATACGTGTTACTGTAAACAAGTGTGAGTCCGTCCCAGAGGCCAAATCAATTTTTTTCATTATTGAAACAGCTGGAGCTTGCGAGAGCAAGGGCAAAGTTACAAAGGCAAAAAGGCGATGTTCCAATAGTTTTGATTCAAAATCTTATGCAAAAACTCGCACATACTAAGCATAGGATATCGCTATTTCTTATTGCTTTTCGGGTATACGAAAATTGCTGGTTCAGCATAGCTATGTTAATTAATACTAAATTTTGTCGCTTTAAATAAAAATAATGATTCGTCAAATTGAAAATATGTTTCATAGTCGATGTATACAATTGGAGGTCTCGATTTGTCGAATATATTCGTTTCCGTCTGGGCCGATCGTCGACAATCCACTTGAAATCCCAAGTGGTCGTCGCCCTTTTGTTGAAATGATGAAATATGATAAATATTATTTTTCACGAGGCGAGACGGATTGAATCTGGCCAAAACAACGTAACTAACATTCGGTTGCAATATATAATATTATCTTCCTCATTGGACTTCTTGGATGTCATGTCATCATGCATCAATTGACGTTTACGTTTACGTTGGTACATACAAATGAATCTGTTTTGCTACCCAGATTGTTACATTTACCAATAGAAGTTACGTACACGTAATAAAATTGTGAAAATTGCTGCTTCAGTGGCTGGAACAGTACTACTGTCGCACGGTCAATCTTTCCAAGATTGACAGCGCTTCAGTATTCGAAGTTGTATCGGTATCAAATAAAACATTTTAATTTAACATTTCTCACGTTAACCAAATCTGCGCGAAACCGATTGTAGAAACATTTTCAGCGTTGGACCCCCGACTCCACTAACATTCTTACACTTATTTTTACGTTCAGTTAATGATAGTGGTGTATTTGTTTTTTTGAATTCATACGCATAAGTATTTTGTGCTTATACACGTGTACACTATTTATTTTACGTACATTGTGTTCATTGTTGTTCTATATTATTTATAACTAACATGGAGCAGTTTGAAAATCTAATAGTAAGCGGATTACAAATACCACACAGTATAATTCCCGTGAAAAATGATGGACTTTAATTGTTCATTTTTAATTACCAAAATTTCTGTAAATTTTACCTGTCTACGTTAAACACTCCCAAACATAACGTATAAAACCACCCCAAATCAACCCAAAATTAAAAAAAAATGTACGAACTCCAAGCAAACTATGCCAAACTCACATAAATTACTTCAGCTTCCCTTGAATCACCCCAATCACCTCTTACCAACCCAAAATGATCCCAATCATATTAAAATTTTACCCGTTAAAAATTACGCAAGTTTAACCCGCAAAAGCTAAACACCGCCAACCATCAATAACGATTCCAAATAATCCCTAAAGAAACTCTTAACATCCAAACCTATCCTAAATAAACATAATATTACAAACAAATGCCACGAACCCTAACAAATCACGCCAAATTCACATAAATAATTTCGGCTTTTTTTTTTACATAATTCCTAAATACTTCCGTATTATGGTGTGAAATTTTGTATCTATATATTTCAATGTTGTCTTTAACGTTGTCAGAGAACTAAATGGGAAGAATTTGGAATAATTTTGCTTCTCTCCTTCTCGGGAAACTTTTGAAATCAACGACAAAATTATTTAGGGCGCCTGGATTTGAAAATATCATTCTGTGTAATAAGTTCAGATTGACTAGAGTGAAAAAAAGCAGCTTGCACCCAGAAACGAATTTAAATGGAACACTTGAAGTTGCGATCTTTGTTTGTAATTCGTCACAGGTCGACGAAAAAAATGCGTGTTAATGTAAACAAGTGTGAGTTCGTCGGAGAGGCCAAATAAGATTTTTACTTTATTGAAGCAGCTGGAGCCTGCCAGGTCAAGGGCAAAGTAACAAAAGTAAAAAGGCGATGATCCATTTGTTTTGATATTGTGAAAATTGCTGCTTCAGCGTCTGAAACGATTTTTAATTATAAAGGGTACAGCGTGTGGAGCATTATTGGATCGCGGTTCTTAAAAATAAAACAACTACTATGTGAATTAATGACGTAATGATATTAGAAGCAAACAACAATATGTATTATCCCTAAATATTGGAGCTTAAAATAAAAATAATGATTCGTAAAATATAATATAAAATATATTTAATGGTCGATGTGTACAGTAATTAGAGGTCTCGGTTATAAGTACTTCCGCCTGGGCCGATCGTCAACATCGACAATCCACTTGAAATCCCAAGTGGTTGCGTATTCGTCGCCTTTTGCTGAATTAGCCGTTTTCTGGAAATCGTGGCAGATACTTAATGCCGTATAATATGTATGATTAAATATTATAATTATATTCTTCATGGGACGAGACGGGCCGAAACTTACTAAGACAATCTAACAAACATTTATTGCAACTACCATTGCAACATACATAATCTTACATCAATCGACGTTATCCGAAATTTATGTATGACGGGTATGTTACATAAAAATAAATCTGTTTTGCTACCCGAATTGTTCCGTTTTAATACGTAATTAATACGAAATAGAAGGCACGTGCAACTAATAAAATTGCTGCTTCAGCGCCTGGAACAGTAAGTACTCCATCCCATGGTCAACGTCGCCAAGATCGACAGCGCGTCAGTATTCGAAGTTGTATCGGTATCGAATAAAGCATTTTAATTTAACGTTGTTCGCGTTAACCAAATCTGCCCGAAACCGATTTTCGAAACATTTTCACTGTCGGACCAGACTCTTTTTTACTTAGCTTTCGCTTATTTTTAAGTTCCGTTGGTGAGAGTGATAGTGTTAGTGATTTGTTCTTCATCAAATTTGCCCAGGCTGAAATCAGAAAATTTGTAACGTTGGACCGGACTTCACTCGCACTTCACACGCTTAAGTATTCTGTTCATATAAACATTTTACACCATTTATTTTTTGAATTTTTAGTTTTTCAGTTTTTTTACATTGCGTTCATTATTGCTCTAATCTATTGTTTATAAGTAAGATGGAGCAGTTTGAAATTCTAATAGTAAACGGAGTACAAATACCACACCGTGTATTTCCCGTGAAAGGTGATGGAAATTGTCTATTTTATTCTCTTTCCTATTGCATCTTTAACACCGTAAATAGAGCTCAAGAGGTTCGCACTTTAATTGTTCAACACGTTGCGGCCAATTGGGCAAGGTTTCAATTATTATCGTGCAACCGAGAAGGGAATAATTATGCTGACCAGTTTGTTTATTCTGAAGATATGTCAAAATTATCTACATATGGTTCTGTTTGTGAGTTGACTGCAGCAGGAGAAATGTTTCCATTTTGTTTTCAAGTATATCATAACGGTAGTTTTTATGCGCAATTTGGTGAACATAATCAGTCAATTCGTAAACTTAGATTTTCCGGAAATTTATCTAACGGTCATTTCGATGTCCTTGAATCAGTTCCCGTGCCACGACTTATAGAACATTCCCAAATTGCGTCTTCGTCTGAAGAGTCTATTCAAGATAATTCTTCTCAGACATCAAATAAAAGGAAACGCCGTGCGCGTGTTTCAAACAGAACTAGAAACACCCAACTAAAAATTGCTGCAGTGAAATATACATCAAAAAATAAAGAGCAAAAGAAGGCTGCTTCAGTAAAATACGCAAAAAAAAATCCAGAAGTTCATAGAGCTGCTGTAGCGAAATATGCCCAAAAACATCCGGAAGTTAATAGAGCTGCCGTTGCGAAATATGCGCAAGAACATCCGGAAGTTAAAAGAGCTGCTGTTGCGAAATATGCGCAAAAACATCCGGAAGTTAATAGAGCTGCTGTTGCGAAATATGCGCAAGAACATCCGGAAGTTAAAAGAGCTGCTGTTGCGAAATATGCGCAAAAACATCCGGAAGTTAATAGAGCTGCTGTTGCGAAATATGCGCAAGAACATCCGGAAGTTAATAGAGCTGCTGTTGCGAAATATGCGCAAGAACATCTGGAAGTTAATAGAGCTGCTGTTGCAAAATATGCGCAAGACCATCCGGAAGTGAATAAAGCTGCTGTTGCGAAATATGCGCAACAACATCCTGAAGTTAATAGAGCTGCTGTGGCGAAATATGCGCAAGAACATCCGGAAGTTAACAGAGCTGCTGTAGCGAAACATGCGCAAGAACATCCCGAAGGTCATAGAGCTGCCGTTCGTAGATATACACAACAGCACCCAGAGGTTAACAGAAACGCTGTTGCGCGTTATGATCCACGCAACGAAAAAAGAATTCAACGAAGGACACTTTCTTGGACGCAAAAGGCTGATTCTGCATTCCAATATGACCCATGTATTGCATACGAAGCAGAAAAAACTATACAATTGGGTGAAATGAGCATAATATGCCAATGGTGCAAAGCCCTCAAATGGAAGGGGGAGACACCTGGCATGTGTTGCAACAATGGAAAGGTGCAATTAACACCATTCGAACAACAACCTGAACCTATAAGGAGCCTTTTGTCCTTTTTACATCCGAAATCAAAACATTTTCTAAATTCTATTAGGAAATATAACGGTTGTTTTCAAATGACATCCTTTGCGGCTAAAGAGGTTTCTGAAGGTAGCTTTAGGCCCACATTTAAAGTTCAAGGTCAGGTGTACCATTTAGCTGGGAGTTTGTTGCCACCTAATACTAACGAAGAACCTAAGTTCCTTCAGATATATTTTGTGGGAGAAGACGAGAAAGAAACAACTCTTAGGTGTCGGAATTTTACTGATGTAAATAATGCTTTGGTGGCGCAACTACAAAAGATGCTTCACGAGAATAACACATACGTTAGAGATTTTAAAGCTGCCATAGAAAATATTCCACAAAATACAGAAGATTTCCGTGTAGTCATACATGCCGAAAGAAAACCCATAAACGCTCATCGAGGTCGTTACAATAATCCTATCGCCAATGAAATTGCTATAGTAATGGAAGGTCAGATATTTGAAAAAAGAGACATTGTGTTGCACAGTCGCGATGACAAGTTACAACGAATAAGTGAGTTGAACAGAGCATACGACGCGTTGCAATATCCCTTAATGTTTTGTAGAGGTGAGGATGGTTATTCCATAGCAGTACCTCAAACTGACCCTGTTTCAAAGATGCCTTTAAATAAAACCGTTTCGGCAGCAAATTTCTATGCTTTTCGCATTATGATTAGACAGAACGAAATTAATCATCTTCTCTGTTACCGAAGCTTACTAAGTCAATTTTTAGTTGACATGTATGCAAAAATCGAAACAGAAAGATTAAATTTTATCAAGAATAATCAAACAAAATTAAGGGCGGAAAATTACGTTCATTTACAAGATGCAATTAAAAAGGCTGATGCCAATGCTGCTGAGTTAGGTCGATTAGTAATTCTGCCTTCAACTTTCACTGGAGGACCCAGGTATATGCATGAACGTACCCAAGACGCGTTGACATACGTACGCCACTACGGCCGTCCAGATTTATTTATTACTTTTACGTGTAACCCAAAGTGGAAAGATATTACAGATGTATTATTGTTCGAACAACAGCCGCATGATCGACATGATGTCATTAGCCGCGTCTTTCGTCTGAAAGTGAGAACAATGATGAACCTATTAACCAAGGCTCAAATATTTGGACGCGTTCGCTGTTACATGTATTCCGTAGAATGGCAGAAACGAGGACTTCCACATGTACATATTTTGCTATGGTTGGAAAACCGAATTTGTGCTGATAAAATAGATGACGTGATTTGTGCAGAAATTCCGTCTCCCGAAGACGATCCGATTCTTCACGAAATAATTAAATCCAATATGATTCATGGACCGTGCGGTAACATAAATAGAGATTCTCCGTGTATGATTGATGGAATCTGTTCAAAGAAGTATCCTCGACAATTAATAAGAGATACACAGACAGGTGAGGATGGTTATCCTAAGTACCGACGAAGATCACCGCAAGATGGTGGGTTCACTGTTGAAATTAAAGGCAAACAACTCGACAACCGGTGGGTTGTACCGTTTAATCCGGTCCTGTCTCGCACTTTTAATGCACATATTAACGTAGAGTACTGCAATTCTGTCAAATCTATCAAATATATCTGCAAATCTATATATATAAAGCGAAGTGTCCTCACTGACACACTCATTCATTCACTCATTCATCTACACATCTACACACTGATTCATAATCAACCCACAGCCCAAACCGTGAGGGCTGGAGACTTGAAATTTTAGACACGGGTGTATCATGTGCCGAAACTGAACACTAAGAAGGGATTTTGCGAAATTCGGCCCGGTTCCTTTGTAATTCAATAAAAACCGGCTAAAATAAACAAAAAATGATCGGATCGCGGAGACCGTGTTTATGTTAGAAGCACGTATCTAGCCAAAACAACTTCGACGACGGGCGACCGGTTTACATTAAAAGCACTTATTTAACCTAAACAATTTCAACGTCGAGTTTCTGCTTTCGTGATCATACTTTTGCCGTACCTAGCGAGGCCGCAGATATTTCAATTATAATTTTGATTTCAATTATAATGTCGATCCGTGACTCAATTAAAAATTACCAAATCACTCCAAATTTAATCCGTCAACATTAAACATCCTCAAATATCTCTTACCACTGCAAACTTTACCAAATCAACCCCAAAAAATTCCCGAACTATGCCAAACTGACATAAACTAGATCCGTTATTTTAAATCATCCCTTACCACCCCTTAGCAACCCCAAGTAACTCCAATCACTTTAAAATAAAACAAAATGACACAAATCATGGCAGATTATGTCCAACTCACACATATTATTTCGTCTACCAAAAATCACCCCCAACTACCCCTTACCACCCCAAAATAAGCCCAATCACTTTAAAATTACAAAAAAATTCTACAAACCGTAGCAAACTATGCCAAACTCATCTAAATTACTTTGACTTCCATAAATCACCCCAAACTACCCCTTACCACCCCAAAATAAGCCCAATCACTTTAAAATTACAAAAAAATTCTACAAACCGTAGCAAACTATGCCAAACTCATCTAAATTACTTTGACTTCCATAAATCACCCCAAACTACCCCTTACCACCCCAAAATAAGCCCAATCACTTTAAAATTATCAAAAATGCTACAAACCATAGCAAACTATGCCTAACTCACCTAAATTACTTCGGCTAACATAAATCACCCCCAACAACCCCTTACTACCCCAAAATAAGCCCAATCACTTTAAAATTACAAAAAATGCTACAAACCATAGCAAACTATGCCAAACTCACTTAAATTACTTCGGCTATCATAAATCACCCCCAACTACCCCTTACCACCCCTAACTCATCCCAATCACTTTAAAATTACAAAAAATGCTACAAACCATAGCAAACTATGCCTAACTCACCCAAATTACTTCGGCTAACATAAATCACCCCCAACAACCCCTTACTACCCCAAAATAAGCCCAATCACTTTAAAATTACAAAAAATGCTACAAACCATAGCAAACTATGCCAAACTCACTTAAATTACTTCGGCTATCATAAATCACCCCCAACTACCCCTTACCGCCCCTAACTCATCCCAATCACTTTAAAATTACAAAAAATGCTACAAACCATAGCAAACTATGCCTAACTCACTTAAATTACTTCAGCTAACATAAATCACCCCCAACTACCCCTTACCACCCCTAACTCATCCCAATCACTTTAAAATTACAAAAAATGCTACAAACCATAGCAAACTATGCCTAACTCACTTAAATTACTTCGGCTAACATAAATCACCCCCAACAACCCCTTACTACCCCAAAATAAGCCCAATCACTTTAAAATTACAAAAAAATGCTACAAACCATAGCAAACTATGCCTAACTCACCTAAATTACTACGGCTACCATAAATCAGCCCCAACTACCCCTTACCACCCCAAACTAAGCCCAATCATTTTAAAATTACAAAAAATGCTACAAACCATAGCAAACTATGCCAAACTCACTTAAATTACTTCGGCTAACATAAATCACCCCCAACAACCCCTTACTACCCCAAAATAAGCCCAATCACTTTAAAATTACAAAAAAATGCTACAAACTATAGCAAACGATGCCTAACTCACCTAAATTACTTCGGCTAACATAAATCACCCCCAACAACCCCTTACTACCCCAAAATAAGCCCAATCACTTTAAAATTACAAAAAATGCTACAAACCATAGCAAACTATGCCAAACTCACTTAAATTACTTCGGCTATCATAAATCACCCCCAACTACCCCTTACCACCCCAAACTCAGCCCAATCACTTTAAAATTACAAAAAATGTTACAAGCCTTATCAAACTATGCCAAACTCATCTAAATTACTTTGGCTTCCATAAATCACCCCCAACTACCCCTTACCACCCCAAAATAGGCTCAATCACTTTAAAATTACAAAAAAATTCTACAAACCGTAGCAAACTATGCCAAACTCCCCTAAATTACTTCGGCTACCATAAATCACCCCGAACTACCCCTTACAACCCCAAAATAAGCCCAATCACTTTAAAATTACAAAATATTCAACAAATCATAGCAAACTATGCCTAACTCACCTAAATTACTTCGGCTACCATAAATCACCCCCAACTACCCCTTACCACCCCAAAATAAGCCCAATCACTTTAAAATTACAAAAAATGCTACAAACCATAGCAAACTATGCCTAACTTACCTAATTTCCTTCGGCTACCATAAATCACCCCCAACTACCCCTTACCACCCCAAAATAAGCCCAATCACTTTAAAATTACAAAAAATGCTACAAACCATAGCAAACTATGCCGAACCCACTTAAATTACTGCGGCTACCATAAATCACCCCCAACTACCCCTTACCAACCACAAACTAAACCCAATCACTTTAAAATTACAAAAAATGCTACAAACCATAGCAAACTATGCCAAACTCACTTAAATTACTTCGGCTATCATAAATCACCCCCAACTACCCCTTACCACCCCAAACTCAGCCCAATCACTTTAAAATTACAAAAAATGTTACAAGCCATATCAAACTATGCCAAACTCATCTAAATTACTTTGGCTTCCATAAATCACCCCCAACTACCCCTTACCACCCCAAAATAGGCTCAATCACTTTAAAATTACAAAAAAATTCTACAAACCGTAGCAAACTATCTCAAACTCACCTGAATTACTTCGGCTACCATAAATCACCCCCAACTACCCCTTACCAACCACAAACTAAACCCAATCACTTTAAAATTACAAAAAATGCTACAAACCATAGCAAACTATGCCTAACTCACCTAAATTACTTCGGCTACCATAAATCACCCCCAAAATAAGCCCAATCACTTTAAAATTACAAAAAATGCTACAAACCATAGCAAACTATGCCTAACTCACCTAAATTACTTCGGCTACCATAAATCACCCCCAACTACCCCTTACCATCCCAAAATAAGCCCAATCACTTTAAAATTACGAAAAATGCTACAAGCCATAGCAAACTATCTCAAACTCACCTGAATTACTTCGGCTACCATAAATCACCCCCAACTACCCCTTACCACCCCAAACTAAGCCCAATCACTTTAAAATAACAAAAAATGCTACAAACCATAGCAAACTATTCCAAACTCACCTAAATTACTTCGGCTACTATAAATCACCCCCAACTACCCCTTACCGCCCCAAAATTAGCCTAATCACTTTAAAATTACAAAAATGCTACAAAACATAGCAAGCTATGCCAAACTCACTTAAATTACTTCGGCTACCATAAATTAATAATCGTTTTCAATCAAAATCTTCTATTTGGTTGTGTTATTTATAAATGCCTTATCGTATTAAATCATAAAATATTAATAAATATCTGCACATAAAATATATTGTTCCGACTAATAGTCGTTATTCTGAATATTAAATAGGCTGATACCTATTTCGATTCTCTTCCACCTTCCAATAAATATTTGTTCCAGTTGAGATGCAAACATAAACGTATTTCTGAATTGCAACACGCTGACGGGGCAAGCCCTACCTTTTCAACATGCGTGCATTTGTATAAACAGCTCTATGGTTTTTAACTTTAAAGAGGTATAAAGGCGGTGTAAGCGCTAGAGTTTCGTAAAAATATCTGAAAAATTCGAAATTCTGCAATTGAATCAGAACTATCTTTGTGTTCGATAGTAAATTTATACTTGGAGTGGCACTGCCAACCCTGCCACCCCTGACGAGGCACCTGCTGACTACTCTCCTTCCAGGGAAACTTTATAAATCAACGTCAAAATAATTTAGGGCGCCTGAATGTGAAAATATCACTGTGTAATAAGTTCAGACTGACATGGAACACTTGAAATTTCGATATTTGTTTGTAATTCGTCACAGGTCCATGAAGGAATGCATGTTAATGTAAACAAGTGTTAGTTTGTCGGAGAGACCGAATAAGATTTTTAACATTCCTGTCAAAATATTTATTTACTTTAGAATGTTAATTTCTTAAATTGATTTTGTGAAAATTATGACGGGCCATACGAGTACACCTGTGCGAGTATTATTTGGTACATACAAATTAATCTCTTTTGTTATCCAAATTGTTTTTATACGCACTAGGCACGTGCACCTCATATAATTGTGAAAATTGCTGCTTCAGCGTCTGGAACGCTGGTACTCAACGTCGCCAAGGTCGAGGCGACGCATCGGTATTCAAAGTTCTATCGCTATTAAATAAATTATTTTAATATAATATTCCCGATTTGTTCTTGCCGTTAACCAAAACTCTCCCCAATCGATTTTCGAAAAATTTCCAGCGTCGGACCGGACTTCACTTATTTTCGTACGCTAATTTTTACCGTTCAGTTAATGATAGTGGTGTATTTGTTCTTCACCAAACCTGCTCCGGCCGAAATCCGAAATTTTCACTGACATCATACGCTTAAGTATTGTATGCTTAGACACGATTTATTTACACTATTTATTTTACGTACATTGCGTTCATTATTGTTCTGCATTATTTATAAGATGGAGCAGTTTGAAAATCTAATAGTAAGCGGAGAACAAATACCACCACGTATAATTCCCGTGCAAAGTGATGGAAATAGTCTTTCTTACTATCTTTCCTATTGCATTTTTAATACCGGAAATAGAGCTCAAGAGCGAAGAATAACTTCGACTTTTTTTATACATAATTCCTAAATACTTCGTTTTTATGGTGTAAAATTTTGTATTTATATATTTCAACATTGTCTTTAACGTTGTCAGAGAACTAAATGGGAATAATTTGGAATAATTTAGCTTCTATGTCAACTCTCCTTCTCTTGGAACTTTTGAAAACAACGACAAAATTCTTTAGGGCGCCTGGATTTGAAAATATAACTCTGTGTAATAAGTTTAGACTGACTAGAGTGAAAATAAAGGAGCTTGCACCCAGAAACGAAATTAGATGGAACACTTGAAGTTGAAATATTTGTTTGTAATTCGTCACAAGTCCATGAGGGAATGCGTGTTAATGTAAACAAATGTGAGTTTATTGGAGAGGCCGAATAAGATTTTTACATTATTGAAGCAGCTGGAGCCTGCCACGTCAAGGGCAAGGTCAGAAACGTGAAAAGGCGATGCTCGATTTAGTTTGATTGAGTGTCTATGCAGAAATTCGCACATACCAAGCGTTGGATAAGCCTTTCTTATCGTTTCTTAGAATTCGAGAATTGCTGGTTCAGCGTGTGGAGCAGTACTCGATCGCGGTGTTTAATTTTAACACAACTACAATTGTGAAAATTGCTGCTCCAGCGTCGGAAACTGTTCGCAAAGTCGCCAAATTCGCTGAGGCGACGCAACAGTGTTCGAAGGTCTACCGCTATCAAATAAAGTATTTTAATTTAACATTTGATCCTCGCGTTAACCAAATCTGCCCCCAATCAATTTTCGAAAAATTATCAGCATCGGACCGGACTCCACTTATATTTGTACGCTAATTTTTACGTTTAGTTAATGATAGTGGTGTATTTGTTTTTCACCAAATTTGCCCCGAAATTTTCACCGTTGTATGTACCAGATATCACTGACATTCATACCAGTGGCGGTGTAAGCGCTAAATTTTCGTGAAAATATCTGAAAAATTCATAATTCTGCAACTGAATTACAGAACTAATTTTGTGTTCGATAGTAAATTTATACTTGGAGTGGCACTGCCAACCCTGCCACCCCTGACGAGCCCCACTGCTGACTACTTTCCTTCCAGAAAAATTTTTGAAATCAGCGGCAAAATAAATTTAGGGCACCTGGATGTGAAAATATCACTATGTAATAATTTCAGACTGACAAGAGTGAAAAAAACCGCTTGCATCCAGAAACGAAATCAAATGGAACACTTGAAATTTAGATATTTGTTTGTAATTCGTCACAGGTCCATGAAGGCATGCATGTTAATGTAAACAAGTGTTAGTTTGTCGGAGAGGCCGAATAAGATTTTTACACCCACCACATTCCCGTCAAAATATTTATATACTTTAGTATGTTAATTCATTTTGTGCAAATTATGACGGGCCAGTCGAGTACACCTGCGCGAGTATTATTTGGTAATCCAAATTTTTTTAATACGCACTAGGCACGTGCACCTAATATAATTGTTAAAATTGCTGCTTCAGCGTCTGGTACGCTGGTACTCAACGTCGCCAAGGTCGAGGCGACGCATCAGTATTCGAAGTTCTATCGCTATTAAATATTTTTTTTTAATATAATATTCCCGATTTGTTCTTGACGTTAAGTAAATATCTCCCCAATCGATTTTCGAAAAATTACCATCGTCGTACCGGACTCCACTTATATACCGTACGCTAATTTTTACGTTCATTTAATGATAGTGGTGTATTTGATCTTCACCAAACCTGCTCCGGCCAAAATCCGAAATTTGCAGTTTTACCGGATTTCACTGACATCATAAGTAATGTGTGCTTATACACGATTTACACTATTTATTTTATGTACATTGTGTTCATTATTGTTCTGCATTATTTATAACTAAGATGGAGGAATAGTAAGCGGGGTACAAATACCACCACGTATAATTCCTCTGAAAAGTGATGGAAATAGTCTTTTTTACTATCTTTCCTATTGCATTTTATTACCGAAAATAGAGCTCAAGAGGTTCGCACTATAATTGTTCATTTTAAAATTACCAAATTTTCTGTATATGTTACCTGAATACGTTAAACACCCCTAAACATAATGTACCATTCCAAACTACTCTCAAAAATCATACACTTGCCATTCCAAACTACCCCACATCAACGTAAAATGTAAAAAAATTACGAATTCCAAGCAAACTACGCTAAACTCGCATAAATTACTTCGACTTCCGCTATATCACCCCAACCACTTCTTACCAAGCCAAACTAAACCCAATCCCATTAAAATTACCAAAAGTTTCGTTTAATCCGCCAAAGCTAAACCCCGCCAACCATCAATAACCATTCAAAACAATCCCCAAAAAAACCCTTATCATCCAAAACTACACCAAATACATCGTTTTTATGGTGTGAAATTATGTATTTATTTCAACATTCTTCGACGACATTCTTTAACGTTGTTAGAGAACTAAATGGGAATAATTTGGAATAATTCAGCTTCTCTGTCAACTCTCCTTCTCTTGAAGAGTGAAAAAGAGTGAAAAAAAAGGAGCTTGCACCCAGAAACGAAATTATCGTCATTTTCCAAATCATATTGAAGTACCCGGTCCTGGCAATGCAGGTTAATTTCAGCTAATTTGTTTATTTTGTGATTGGAAAAGTAGAGCATTTTTGTTTAATTGTATTATAATGTCGATTAGTCTACATCACAAATACACCACTTTTGTCAACACTGCGTTTATTTAATCTACGTCCGGGCAACGCCGGGTACATTCAGCTAGTACGTTAATAAAGGCAGCGATCAGGCGGCCTTTGCACTACAAAATGAACTAGATGAGGTGGCAATCTATAAAACGGGAAGATATATAAGCACTTCGGAAGCTGTTTGGCGCATTCTATGTTTTCCCATTCACGAAAGGTTTCCTCCTGTTGTTCATCTTTCCGTCCATTTGGAAAATGGACAGAGAATCTATTTTAATGAAGACAATCTTTTGGATAGGGTCAATAACCCTCCAAAAACCACATTAATGGCCTTTTTTGATTTATGCAGAAACGACGATTTTGCCAAAACCCTTTTTTACCACGAAGTGCCTTCATATTATACGTGGAACAAGAATAAATTTCAACGTAGAAAGCTAGGAAAAAATATTGATGAATATCCGGGTGTAAAAAAAGATAACGTCCTTGGAAGGGTTTATACAGTACATCCCAATAATGCCGAGTGTTACTACCTTCGCCTACTATTGCATGAGGTTCGTGGACCTACTTCTTTCTTAAGTCTTAGGACGGTTAATGGCGTAGTACATTCTACTTTTCAATCCGCATGTAAAGCCCTGGGATTGTTGGAAGATGACAAACATTGGGAAAACACACTAGAAGATGCTACTATCTCAGAATCACCGATGAAACTGAGAGAATTGTTTGCAATAATGTTAGTGTTTTGTCATGTATCCGACCCATTGCAGCTTTGGGAGAAATACAAAGACAGTTTGTCCGAGGATATTCTCAGAAGGGTGGCCAGAGAGCTGGCAGTTGAAGAATTACATGCCAAAACGGAGGTGTACAACAAGGCATTGATTCTTCTAGAAGATGTTATTCTAACAATCGGTGATCAACCCTTAACTCATTTTGGATTGCCGCAACCGAAACGCTATACCAACGAGATTACGGAAAATTTGGTTTATATTAGAGAAAAGAACTACGATATTGAAGTTTTATTACAAACGGTCGAAGAAAACGAACCTTTACTTACAAGTGAACAGAAAGAGGTTTACTTAGAAATTTTAGAAAACTTAGACTACGGCAAAGTTTTCTTTTTAGATGCACCTGGGGGTACAGGAAAAACATTCCTTATAAATTTGTTATTATCGAAAATACGCAGTTCCAATAAAATTGCTATCGCGGTGGCCTCTTCGGGAATTGCAGCAACTTTGTTACAGGGTGGTAGAACTGCCCATTCTGTTTTTAAATTGCCCCTAAATTTAAACTCCACAGATAATCCGTTATGCAACATATCAAAACAAAGCGACGTCGCTCGATTGCTTTATGACTGCAGCCTAATTGTGTGGGACGAATGTACCATGGCGCACAAAAAAGCAGTTGAGGCTCTTGACCGTACATTAAGAGACATTAGAAATAATGTTTCGATTATGGGAAAAGTTACCGTTGTATTAGCAGGAGATTTCAGACAAACGCTGCCTGTTGTACCGAGAGGAACTCGGGCTGATGAAGTTAATGCTTGCTTGAAATCGTCCTATTTGTGGCCCAAAATACAAAAAATTTCATTATCTAAAAACATGCGAGTATACCTAAGAGGTGATACGGGAGCTGGTGAATTTGCGCAACTTTTATTAAATTTAGGTGAGGGTCGTACGCCAGAAATAGATGGCAAAATTCAAATTTCGTCAAGCCTAGCAACGGTGGTTCAAAGTGTTGCCCATTTAATAGATAAGATTTATCCGGATATTCGAAATTTGAAAGATAAATCTATGTCCTGGTTGCGAGAACGAGCCATTTTATCACCGAAAAATGATAGTGCTAATGAATTAAATAATATTATCCTTGATGGCTTTGAGAGTGAAGAGTTGACATACAAATCTGTCGACTCGGTATTGAATAATGATGAAGCCGTCAATTATCCGGTGGAATTTTTGAATTCTTTAAATCCTCCTGGAATGCCTGTCCATAAGCTCAAATTGAAGATTGGCACTCCTATAATGTTGCTGCGTAACTTGAAACCGCCCAAACTTTGCAATGGTACAAGGCTTCAGATCACGAAACTGTACCAAAACGTAATTGAAGCAAGTATATTTACTGGTTGTGCGCAGGGCGAGTCTGTATTCATCCCCCGAATCCCGCTCATTCCATCGGATTACCCCTTTGAATTTAAAAGATTGCAGTTCCCTGTGAAGGTTTGTTTTGCAATGACGATAAATAAATCTCAGGGACAGTCTTTAAAAGAAGCAGGGATCGATCTGAGGGGGGATTGTTTTTCGCATGGGCAGTTGTATGTGGCATGCTCAAGAGTGAGTAATCCATCTTCTTTGGTTATATTGGCACCGGATAATAAAGCTGCCAATATTGTTTACAAAGAAGCGATCTCAAAATGAGAACAGAATAATATATACAGAATAAAAGTGGCGTTTCATTTTTAGATTAAACCTCACTTTCGATGTCCCTATAATCGCTTCTGAGGGTTTAGAGCTTTGAATATTTCTTTAGGCTGGTTGAGTTGGATTTTACATATTATTCTCAAAACAATTTTTTTTTGGGATAGGACACCGTCTATTCCCGTTCGATTTTTACTGTGCGCAGGCATACGCCTGATACTGATGCATATAAAAATTTTGTGGGGTTCATGTTATGGTATGTTATGGTTTATAAGGTTTATTTGGATCATTTACATTCATATTTGCAATGCAACAACTAGAATGTAAAAAAACACATGATAACGAAAAACCAAATCTGTGAAGATTTAATATGTGCTGTGAACTTGGCCTCACTTATTTTTATTTTAGTCTGACATAACATTTGATGCAATTGAAGAGTTCATTGATGTGAACAGAAATGTAAAATACTGCTCTGCTCTGGCCGGAATCCAAAAAAAAATATTCAAGTGATGTCTAATGTAAAAATCCTAGAATTTACAAACTTTCAAATATTAAATAGTGAAAGAAACAATTGCTGTTTCTTCAGTATTTTCTAATTAATCGACACTCTCCCTTACTGATACACAATTTTTCTTTATCAATCCACAAGTTTCTTTATCAATCCATAATTTTTACTTATGACTTATCGTTATCCTTTTTCCTTCCTTTTATCCCTATCCCGGCAAGAGAGCTCTACACCTTCCCGTTGGTTCTTGCTGAACAATTGCAAATTTTTTATCTTGCGATTGACTAAGTAGAGCATTCCTGTTTAATTGTATTATAATGTCGATTAGTTAACATCACCAATACACCACTTTTGTCAAGACTGCGTATATTTAATCTACGTCCGGGCAACGCCGGGTACATTCAGCTAGTCACTTTAAAATAAAACAAAATGACACAAACCACAGCAGACTATTTCGAACTCACACACATTTTTTCGGCTACCAAAATTCACCCCCAACTACCCCTTACCACCCCAAATTAAGCCCAATCACTTTAAAATTAGAAAAAATGTTACAAATCATAGCAAACTATGCCAAACTCACCCAAATTACTTCGTCTACCATAAATCACCCCCAACTACCCCTTACCACCTCAAACTAATAACAATCACTTTAAAATTACAAAAAATGCTATAAACCATAACAAACTATGCCAAAATCACCTAAATTACTACGGTTACCATAAATCACCCCCCAACTACCCCTTACCACCCCAAACTCAGAACAGTCACTTTAAAATTACAAAAAATGTTACAAATCATAGCAAACTATGCCAAACTCACCCAAATTACTTCGGCTACCATAAATCACCCCCAACTACCCCTTACCACCCCAAACTAAGAACAATCACTTTAAAATTACAAAAAATGCTATAAACCATAACAAACTATGCCAAACTCACGCAAATTACTTCGGCTACCATAAATCACCCCCAACTACCCCTTACCACCCCAAACTAAGCCAAATCACTTTAAAATTACAAAAAATGATACAAACCATAGCAAACTATGTCAAACTCACTTATTTTACTTCGGCTACCATAAATCACCCCCAACTACCCCTTACCACCCCAAACTAAGCCCAATCACTTTAAAATTACAAAAAATGCTACAAACCATAGCAAACTATGTCAAACTCACTTAAATTACTTTGGCTACCATAAATCACCCCCAACTACCCCTTACCACCCCAACTAAGCCCAATCACTTTAAAATTACAAGAAATGCTACAAACCATAGCAAACTATGTCAAACTCACTTAAATTACTTCGGCTACCATAAATCACCTCCAACTACCCCTTACCACCCCAAACTAAGCCCAATCACTTTAAAATTACAAAGAATGATACAAACCATAGCAAACTATGCCAAACTCACGCAAATTACATCGGCTACCATAAATCACCCCCAACTACCCCTTACCACCCCAAACTAAGCCAAATCACTTTAAAATTACAAAAAATGATACAAACCATAGCAAACTATGCCAAACTCACCCAAATTATTTCGGCCACCATAAATCACCCCCAACTACCCCTTACCAGCCCAAACTAAGCCAAATCACTTTAAAATTACAAAAATGCTACAAACCATAGCAAACTATGCCAAACTCACCTAAATTACTTCGGCTACCTTAAATCACCCTTAACTACCCCTTACCACCCCAAACTAAGCCCAATCACTTTAAAATTACAAAAAATGCTACAAACCATAGCAAACTATGCCAAACTCACCTAAATTAATCACCCCCAACTACCCCTTACCACCCCAAACTAAACCAAATCACATTGATCAGTTATCGACCACTGAGAGAGAAAGATTTCAATTTTAAAGTTGCAATATTGACCCTATTGCGCAACTGTGCATTAAAATAAAAATACTAATATCGCTATTATGCTAAATCATAAAAAAACATTGTCCAAAAAATAAAAATAAAAATCTGGGGATTCCGCCGTTTCGGAGGAGTTCCATAACAAATACCGTGACACAAGATTTTTATATAAATTTTTTTATTTAAATGTATAGATTTTTCACATAATGCATTTTAATAATATTAGGGCTAGGGCCTTGGTGGCCGCCACGGCCCCTTCCGCCGCTACGGCCTCGGTGGCCGCCACGGCCTCTTCCGCCGCTGTAGCCTCGGTGGCCGCCACGAACCCGGCCGCCGCTACGGCCTCGGTGGCCGCGACGGTCACTGTCGCCGCCACGGCCACGGCCACTGTCGCCGCCACGGCCGCTGTTGGAATGGCCTTCGGCGGCCGGCTGGACCGCTTCATTCCGTGGCCCCGGGTCTTCCGCCTCCATGGGAGACTCCGGGGCTGCCGCAGGTGGCAAAGTCGTGGCTTGGGGCCGCTGGTTTGTTTCAGCCATCTCAAATCTAAAACAAGAAAAATAAATTTGTTATAAGATAATTCTTAAATACTTTCGGTTTTGTGATTTGATATTTTGTATTTTGAAGGGTACATATTTCAACTCGCGTTTTACGTCGTCAGAGAGCCAAAATGGATAGAATTTGGAATAATTTAGCTTCTCTGTCAACACTCCGTCCCGGCAAACTTTACAAATAATAACAATAAAATTATTTGGAGAGCGGCTGGATTTAAAAATACAACAATATCATGTGTAATGAATTTAAACTTACTTACCGTGGATAAAAATGTCACCTCCCTGAGTGCAGAAACGAAATGAAACAGAACACTTGAAGTTGCGATATATATATTTTTTTATTTCGTTACAGGTTCATGAAGGAATACATGCCTTAGGCACCACGCGCACTGAATCGACTCGGATCGGTCGGATCGGCACGGCACGATCGGCATGTTTTGGTATACATGAAATTAAATGAGGGCCCGCACACTGGATCGGATCGGTCGGTTCAGACCTTTCGGATCGTTTCGGCATCGGCAGAGAATGATCGAAGAGGCAAAACCTGCCGAAAGGTCCGACGTCTTTCCGCATTTCGGTCCACATCTGCAATTGTAAAGTAATCTGCAAATGTAAATATGCATCCAAAAAATAGCCGTGCCGCCTTCACCACCATAAGGTGATCAACATAAATACTCTGTTTTACGAAAAAACCACCACGATACAATTAAACGGTTATTAATTATCCGATTTTAATCATTCAACAACCACATAAGACATCTGTAGGAGCATATTTTTTATCTATTATATAAAGCGAAGTGTCCTCACTGACACACTCATTCATCTACACACTGATTCATAATCAACCCACAGCCCAAACCGTGAGGGCTGGAGACTTGAAATTTTAGACACGGGTGTATCATGTGCCGAAACTGAACACTAAGAAGGGATTTTGCGAAATTCGGCCCGGTTCCTTTGTAATTCAATAAAAACCGGCTAAAATAAACAAAAAATGATCCGATCGCGGAGACCGTGTTTATGTTAGAAGCACGTATCTAGCCAAAACAACTTCGACGACGGGCGACCGGTTTACATTAAAAGCACTTATTTAACCTAAACAATTTCAACGTCGAGTTTCTGCTTTCGTGATCATACTTTTGCCGTACCTAGCGAGGCCGCCGATATTTCAATTATAATTTTGATTTCAATTATAATGTCGATCCGTGACTCAATTAAAAATTACCAAAGCACTCCAAATTTAATCCGTCAACATTAAACATCCTCAAATATCTCTTACCACTGCAAACTTTACCAAATCAACCCCAAAAAATTCCCGAACTATGCCAAACTGGTACATAAACTAGATCCGTTATTTTAAATCATCCCTTACCACCCCTTAGCAACCCCAAGTAACTCCAATCACTTTAAAATAAAACAAAATGACACAAATCATGGCAGATTATGTCGAACTCACACATATTATTTCGTCTACCAAAAATCACCCCCAACTACCCCTTACCACCCCAAAATAAGCCCAATCACTTTAAAATAACAAAAAAATTCTACAAACCGTAGCAAACTATGCCAAACTCATCTAAATTACTTTGACTTCCATAAATCACCCCAAACTACCCCTTACCACCCCAAAATAAGCCCAATCACTTTAAAATTATAAAAAATGCTACAAACCATAGCAAACTGTGCCTAACTCACCTAAATTACTTCGGCTAACATAAATCACCCCCAACAACCCCTTACTACCCCAAAATAAGCCCAATCACTTTAAAATTACAAAAAATGCTACAAACCATAGCAAACTATGCCAAACTCACCTAAATTACTTCGGCTAACATAAATCACCCCCAACAACCCCTTCCTACCCCAAAATCAGCCCAATCACTTTAAAATTACAAAAAATGCTACAAACCATAGCAAACTATGCCAAACTCACTTAAATTACTTCGGCTATCATAAATCACCCCCAACTACCCCTTACCACCCCTAACTTATCCCAATCACTTTAAAATTACAAAAAATGCTACAAACCATAGCAAACTATGCCAAACTCACTTAAAATACTTCGGCTATCATAAATCACCCCCAACCACCCCTTACCACCCCAAACTCAGCCCAATCACTTTAAAATTACAAAAAATGTTACAAGCCATATCAAACTATGCCAAACTCATCTAAATTACTTTGGCTTCCATAAATCACCCCCAACTACCCCTTACCACCCCAAAATAGACTCAATCACTTTAAAATTACAAAAAAATTCTACAAACCGTAGCAAACTATGCCAAACTCCCCTAAATTACTTCGGCTACCATAAATCACCCCGAACTACCCCTTACAACCCCAAAATAAACCCAATCACTTTAAAATTACAAAATATTCAACAAATCATACGCAACTCTGCCTAACTCACCTAAATTACTTCGGCTAACATAAATCACCCCCTACAACCCCTTACTACCCCAAAATAAGCCCAATCACTTTAAAATTACAAAAAATGCTACAAACCATAGCAAACTATGCCAAACTCACTTAATTTACTTCGGCTATCATAAATCACCCCCAACTACCCCTTACCACCCCTAACTCATCCCAATCACTTTAAAATTACAAAAAATGCTACAAACCATAGCAAACTATGCCTAACTCACCTAAATTACTTCGGCTAACATAAATCACCCCCAACAACCCCTTACTACCCCAAAATAAGCCCAATCACTTTAAAATTACAAAAAAATGCTACAAACCATAGCAAACTATGCCTAACTCACCTAAATTACTTCGGCTACCATAAATCACCCCCAACTACCCCTTACCACCCCAAAATAAGCCCAATCACTTTAAAATTACAAAAAATGCTACAAACCATAGCAAACTATGCCAAACTCACTTAAATTACTTCGGCTATCATAAATCACCCCCAACTACCCCTTACCACCCCTAACTCATCCCAATCACTTTAAAATTACAAAAAATGCTACAAACCATAACAAACTATGCCTAACTCACCTAAATTACTTCGGCTAACATAAATCACCCCCAACTACCCCTTACCAACCACAAACTAAACCCAATTACTTTAAAATTACAAAAAATGCTACAAACCATAGCAAACTATGCCAAACTCACTTAAAATACTTCGGCTATCATAAATCACCCCCAACTACCCATTACCACCCCTAACTCATCCCAATCACTTTAAAATTACAAAAAATGCTACAAACCATAGCAAACTATGCCTAACTCACCTAAATTACTTCGGCTAACATAAATCACCCCCAACAACCCCTTACTACCCCAAAATAAGCCCAATCACTTTAAAATTACAAAAAAATGCTACAAACCATAGCAAACTATGCCTAACTCACCTAAATTACTTCGGCTACCATAAATCACCCCCAACTACCCCTTACCACCCCAAAATAAGCCCAATCACTTTAAAATTACAAAAAATGCTACAAACCATAGCAAACTATGCCAAACTCACTTAAATTACTTCGGCTATCATAAATCACCCCCAACTACCCCTTACCACCCCTAACTCATCCCAATCACTTTAAAATTACAAAAAATGCTACAAACCATAACAAACTATGCCTAACTCACCTAAATTACTTCGGCTAACATAAATCACCCCCAACTACCCCTTACCAACCACAAACTAAACCCAATTACTTTAAAATTACAAAAAATGCTACAAACCATAGCAAACTATGCCAAACTCACTTAATTTACTTCGGCTATCATAAATCACCCCCAACTACCCCTTACCACCCCTAACTCATCCCAATCACTTTAAAATTACAAAAAATGCTACAAACCATAGCAAACTATGCCTAACTCACCTAAATTACTTCGGCTAACATAAATCACCCCCAACAACCCCTTACTACCCCAAAATAAGCCCAATCACTTTAAAATTACAAAAAAATGCTACAAACCATAGCAAACTATGCCTAACTCACCTAAATTACTTCGGCTACCATAAATCACCCCCAACTACCCCTTACCACCCCAAAATAAGCCCAATCACTTTAAAATTACAAAAAATGCTACAAACCATAGCAAACTATGCCAAACTCACTTAAATTACTTCGGCTATCATAAATCACCCCCAACTACCCCTTACCACCCCTAACTCATCCCAATCACTTTAAAATTACAAAAAATGCTACAAACCATAACAAACTATGCCTAACTCACCTAAATTACTTCGGCTAACATAAATCACCCCCAACTACCCCTTACCAACCACAAACTAAACCCAATTACTTTAAAATTACAAAAAATGCTACAAACCATAGCAAACTATGCCAAACTCACTTAAAATACTTCGGCTATCATAAATCACCCCCAACCACCCTTTACCACCCCAAACTCAGCCCAATCACTTTAAAATTACAAAAAATGTTACAAGCCATATCAAACTATGCCAAACTCATCTAAATTACTTTGGCTTCCATAAATCACCCCCAACTACCCCTTACCACCCCAAAATAGACTCAATCACTTTAAAATTACAAAAAAATTCTACAAACCGTAGCAAACTATGCCAAACTCCCCTAAATTACTTCGGCTACCATAAATCACCCCGAACTACCCCTTACAACCCCAAAATAAACCCAATCACTTTAAAATTACAAAATATTCAACAAATCATACGCAACTCTGCCTAACTCACCTAAATTACTTCGGCTAACATAAATCACCCCCTACAACCCCTTACTACCCCAAAATAAGCCCAATCACTTTAAAATTACAAAAAATGCTACAAACCATAGCAAACTATGCCAAACTCACTTAATTTACTTCGGCTATCATAAATCACCCCCAACTACCCCTTACCACCCCTAACTCATCCCAATCACTTTAAAATTACAAAAAATGCTACAAACCATAGCAAACTATGCCTAACTCACCTAAATTACTTCGGCTAACATAAATCACCCCCAACAACTCCTTACTACCCCAAAATAAGCCCAATCACTTTAAAATTACAAAAAAATGCTACAAACCATAGCAAACTATGCCAAACTCACTTAAATTACTTCGGCTATCATAAATCACCCCCAACTACCCCTTACTACCCCAAAATAAGCCCAATCACTTTAAAATTACAAAAAAATGCTACAAACCATAGCAAACTATGCCAAACTCACTTAAATTACTTTGGCTTCTATAAATTACCCCCAACTACCCTTACCACCCCAAAATAGGCTCAATCACTTTAAAATTACAAAAAAATTCTACAAACCGTAGCAAACTATGCCAAACTCCCCTAAATTACTTCGGCTACCATAAATCACCCCGAACTACCCCTTAAAACCCTAAAATTAGCCCAATCACTTTAAAATTACGAAAAATGCTACAAACCATAGCAAACTATCTCAAACTCACCTGAATTACTTCGGCTACCATAAATCACCCTCAACTACCCCTTACCACCCCAAACTAAGCCCAATTGCTTTAAAATTACAAAAAATGCTACAAACCATAGCAAACTATTCCAAACTCACCTAAATTACTTCGGCTACCATAAATCACCCTTAACTACCCCTTACCAACCACAAACTAAACCCAATCACTTTAAAATTACAAAAAATTCTACAAACCATAACAAACTATGCCAAACTCACTTAAATTACTTCGGCTATCATAAATCACCCCCAACTACCCCTTACCACCCCTAACTCATCCCAATCACTTTAAAATTACAAAAAATGCTACAAACCATAGCAAACTATGCCTAACTCACCTAAATTACTTCGGCTACCATAAATCACCCCCAACTACCCCTTACCGCCCCAAAATTAGCCTAATCAATTTAAAATTACAAAAATGCTACAAAACATAGCAAGCTATGCCAAACTCACTTAAATTACTTCGGCTACCATAAATTAATAATCGTTTTCAATCAAAATCTTCTATTTGGTTGTGTTATTTATAAATGCCATATCGTATTAAATCATAAAATATTAATAAATATCTGCACATAAAATATATTGTTCCGACTAATAGTCGTTATTCTGAATATTAAATATGCTGATACCTATTTTGATTCTCTTCCACCTTCCAATAAATATTTGTTCCAGTTGAGATGCAAACATAAACGTATTTCTGAATTGCAACACGCTGACGGGGCAAGCCCTACCTTTTCAACATGCGTGCATTTGTATAAACAGCTCTACGGTTTTTAACTTTAAAGAGGTATAAAGGCGGTGTAAGCGCTAGAGTTTCGTAAAAATATCTGAAAAATTCGAAATTCTGCAATTGAATCAGAACTATCTTTGTGTTCGATAGTAAATTTATACTTGGAGTGGCACTGCCAATCCTGCCACCCCTGACGAGGCACCTGCTGACTACTCTCCTTCCAGGGAAACTTTATAAATCAACGTCAAAATAATTTAGGGCGCCTGAATGTGAAAATATCACTGTGTAATAAGTTCAGACTGACATGGAACACTTGAAATTTCGATATTTGTTTGTAATTCGTCACAGGTCCATGAAGGAATGCATGTTAATGTGAACAAGTGTTAGTTTGTAGGAGAGACCGAATAAAATTTTTAACATTCCTGTCAAAATATTTATTTACTTTAGAATGTTAATTTTTTAAATTCATTTCGTGAAAATTATGACGGGCCATACGAGTACACCTGTGCGAGTATTATTTGGTACATACAAATTAATCTCTTTTGTTATCCAAATTGTTTACATACGCACTAGGCACGTGCACCTCATATAATTGTGAAAATTGCTGCTTCAGCGTCTGAAACGCTGGTACTCAACGTCGCCAAGGTCGAGGCGACGCATCGGTATTCGAAGTTCTATGGCTATTAAATAAATTATTTTATTCCCGATATTCCCGATTTGTTCTTGCCGTTAACCAAAACTCTCCCCAATCGATTTTCGAAAAATTTCCAGCGTCGGACCGGACGTCACTTATTATCGTACGCTAATTTTTACGTTCAGTTAATCATAGTGGTGTATTTGTTCTTCACCAAACCTGCTCCGGCCAAAATCCGAAATTTTCACTGACATCATACGCTTAAGTATTGTGTGCTTATACACGCTGAATGTACCCGGCGTTGCCCGGACGTAGATTAAATAAACGCAGTGTTGACAAAAGTGGTGTATTTGTGATGTAGACTAATCGACAATATAATACAATTAAACAGGAATGCTCTACTTTTCCAATCACAAAATAAACAAATTTGCTGAAATTAACCTGCATTGCCAGGACCGGGTACTTCAATATGATTTGGAAAATGACGATAATTTCGTTTCTGGGTGCAAGCTCCTTTTTTTTCACTCTTTTTCACTCTTCAAGAGAAGGAGAGTTGACAGAGAAGCTGAACTATTCCAAATTATTCCCATTTAGTTCTCTAACAACGTTAAAGAATGTCGTCGAAGAATGTTGAAATATATAAATAAATAATTTCACACCATAAAAACGATGTATTTGGTGTAGTTTCGGATGATAAGGTTTTTTTTGGGGATTGTTTTGAATGGTTATTGATGGTTGGCGGGGTTTAGCTTTGGCGGATTAAACGAAACTTTTGGTAATTTTAATGCGATTGGGTTTAGTTTGGCTTGGTAAGAAGTGGTTGGGGTGATATAGCGGAAGTCGAAGTAATTTATGCGAGTTTAGCGTAGTTTGCTTGTAATTCGTAATTTTTTTACATTTTAGGTTGATGTGGGGTAGTTTGGAATGGCAAGTGTATGATTTTTGAGAGTAGTTTGGAATGGTACATTATGTTTAGGGGTTTTTAACGTATTCAGGTAAAATATACAGAAAATTTGGTAATTTTAAAATAAACAATTATAGTGCGAACCTCTTGAGCTCTATTTTCGGTAATAAAATGCAATAGGAAAGATAGTAAAAAAGACTATTTCCATCACTTTTCAGAGGAATTATACGTGGTGGTATTTGTACCCCGCTTACTATTCCTCCATCTTAGTTATAAATAATGCAGAACAATAATGAACACAATGTACATAAAATAAATAGTGTAAATCGTGTATAAGCACACATTACTTATGATGTCAGTGAAATCCGGTAAAACTGCAAATTTCAATTAAATGAACGTAAAAATTAGCGTACGGTATATAAGTGGAGTCCGGTACGACGATGGTAATTTTTCGAAAATCGATTGGGGAGATATTTACTTAACGTCAAGAACAAATCGGGAATATTATATTAAAAAAATTTATTTAATAGCGATAGAACTTCGAATACTGATGCGTCGCCTCGACCTTGGCGACGTTGAGTACCAGCGTTCCAGACGCTGAAGCAGCAATTTTAACAATTATATTAGGTGCACGTGCCTAGTGCATATTAAAAAATTTTGGAGTACCAAATAATACTCGCGCAGGTGTACTCGACTGGCCCGTCATAATTTGCACAAAATGAATTAACATACTAAAGTATATAAATATTTTGACGGGAATGTGGTGGGTGTAAAAATCTTATTCGGCCTCTCCGACAAACTAACACTTGTTTACATTAACATGCATGCCTTCATGGACCTGTGACGAATTACAAACAAATATCTAAATTTCAAGTGTTCCATTTGATTTCGTTTCTGGATGCAAGCGGTTTTTTTTACTCTTGTCAGTCTGAACTTATTACATAGTGATATTTTCACATCCAGGTGCCCTAAATTTATTTTGCCGCTGATTTCAAAAATTTTTCTGGAAGGAAAGTAGTCAGCAGTGGGGCTCGTCAGGGGTGGCAGGGTTGGCAGTGCCACTCCAAGTATAAATTTACTATCGAACACAAAATTAGTTCTGTAATTCAGTTGCAGAATTATGAATTTTTCAGATATTTTCACGAAAATTTAGCGCTTACACCGCCACTGGTATGAATGTCAGTGATATCTGGTACATACAACGGTGAAAATTTCGGGGCAAATTTGGTGAAAAACAAATACACCACTATCATTAACTAAACGTAAAAATTAGCGTACAAATATAAGTGGAGTCCGGTCCGATGCTGATAATTTTTCGAAAATTGATTGGGGGCAGATTTGGTTAACGCGAGGATCAAATGTTAAATTAAAATACTTTATTTGATAGCGGTAGACCTTCGAACACTGTTGCGTCGCCTCAGCGCATTTGGCGACTTTGCGAACAGTTTCCGACGCTGGAGCAGCAATTTTCACAATTGTAGTTGTGTTAAAATTAAACACCGCGATCGAGTACTGCTCCACACGCTGAACCAGCAATTCTCGAATTCTAAGAAACGATAAGAAAGGCTTATCCAACGCTTGGTATGTGCGAATTTCTGCATAGACACTCAATCAAACTAAATCGAGCATCGCCTTTTCACGTTTCTGACCTTGCCCTTGACGTGGCAGGCTCCAGCTGCTTCAATAATGTAAAAATCTTATTCGGCCTCTCCAATAAACTCACATTTGTTTACATTAACACGCATTCCCTCATGGACTTGTGACGAATTACAAACAAATATTTCAACTTCAAGTGTTCCATCTAATTTCGTTTCTGGGTGCAAGCTCCTTTATTTTCACTCTAGTCAGTCTAAACTTATTACACAGAGTTATATTTTCAAATCCAGGCGCCCTAAAGAATTTTGTCGTTCTTTTCAAAAGTTCCAAGAGAAGGCGAGTTGACATAGAAGCTAAATTATTCCAAATTATTCCCATTTAGTTCTCTGACAACGTTAAAGACAATGTTGAAATATATAAATACAAAATTTTACACCATAAAAACGAAGTATTTAGGAATTATGTATAAAAAAAGTCGAAGTTATTCTTCGCTCTTGAGCTCTATTTCCGGTATTAAAAATGCAATAGGAAAGATAGTAAGAAAGACTATTTCCATCACTTTGCACGGGAATTATACGTGGTGGTATTTGTTCTCTGCTTACTATTAGATTTTCAAACTGCTCCATGTTATAAATAATGCAGAACAATAATGAACGCAATGTACGTAAAATAAATAGTGTAAATAAATCGTGTCTAAGCATACAATATTTAAGCGTATGATGTCAGTGAAAATTTCGGATTTCGGCCGGAGCAGGTTTGGTGAAGAACAAATACACCACTATCATTAACTGAACGGTAAAAATTAGCGTACGAAAATAAGTGAAGTCCGGTTCGACGCTGGAAATTTTTCGAAAATCGATTGGGGAGAGTTTTGGTTAACGGCAAGAACAAATCGGGAATATTATATTAAAATAATTTATTTAATAGCGATAGAACTTTGAATACCGATGCGTCGCCTCGACCTTGGCGACGTTGAGTACCAGCGTTCCAGACGCTGAAGCAGCAATTTTCACAATTATATGAGGTGCAGGTGCCTAGTGCGTATAAAAACAATTTGGATAACAAAAGAGATTAATTTGTATGTACCAAATAATACTCGCACAGGTGTACTCGTATGGCCCGTCATAATTTTCACAAAATCAATTTAAGAAATTAACATTCTAAAGTAAATAAATATTTTGACAGGAATGTTAAAAATCTTATTCGGTCTCTCCGACAAACTAACACTTGTTTACATTAACATGCATTCCTTCATGGACCTGTGACGAATTACAAACAAATATCGAAATTTCAAGTGTTCCATGTCAGTCTGAACTAATTACACAGTGATATTTTCACATTCAGGCGCCCTAAATTATTTTGACGTTGATTTATAAAGTTTCCCTGGAAGGAGAGTAGTCAGCAGGTGCCTCGTCAGGGGTGGCAGGGTTGGCAGTGCCACTCCAAGTATAAATTTACTATCGAACACAAAGATAGTTCTGATTCAATTGCAGAATTTCGAAATTTTCAGATATTTTTACGAAACTCTAGCGCTTACACCGCCTTTATACCTCTTTAAAGTTAAAAACCATAGAGCTGTTTATACAAATGCACGCATGTTGAAAAGGCAGGGCTTGCCCCGTCAGCGTGTTGCAATGCAGAAATACGTTTATGTTTGCATCTCAACTGGAACAAATATTTATTGGAAGGTGGAAGAGAATCGAAATAGGTATCAGCCTATTTAATATTCAGAATAACGACTATTAGTCGGAACAATATATTTTATGTGCAGATATTTATTAATATTTTATGATTTAATACGATAAGGCATTTATAAATAACACAACCAAATAGAAGATTTTGATTGAAAACGATTATTAATTTATGGTAGCCGAAGTAATTTAAGTGAGTTTGGCATAGCTTGCTATGTTTTGTAGCATTTTTGTAATTTTAAAGTGATTAGGCTAATTTTGGGGCGGTAAGGGGTAGTTGGGGGTGATTTATGGTAGCCGAAGTAATTTAGGTGAATTTGGAATAGTTTTCTATGGTTTGTAGCATTTTTTGTAATTTTAAAGTGATTGGGCTTAGTTTGGGGTGGTAAGGGGTAGTTGGGGGTGATTTATGGTAGCCAAAGTAATTCAGGTGAGTTTGAGATAGTTTGCTATGGCTTGTAGCATTTTTCGTAATTTTAAAGTGATTGGGCTTATTTTGGGGTGGTAAGGGGTAGTTGGGGGTGATTTATGGTAGCCGAAGTAATTTAAGTGAGTTTGGCATAGTTTGCTATGGTTTGTAGCATTTTTTGTAATTTTAAAGTGATTGGGTTTAGTTTGTGGTTGGTAAGGGGTAGTTGGGGGTGATTTATGGTAGCCGCAGTAATTTAAGTGGGTTCGGCATAGTTTGCTATGGTTTGTAGCATTTTTTGTAATTTTAAAGTGATTGGGCTTATTTTGGGGTGGTAAGGGGTAGTTGGGGGTGATTTATGGTAGCCGAAGGAAATTAGGTAAGTTAGGCATAGTTTGCTATGGTTTGTAGCATTTTTTTGTAATTTTAAAGTGATTGGGCTTATTTTGGTATTGTAAGGGGTAGTTGGGGGTGATTTATGTTAGCCGAAGTAATTTAGGTGAGTTAGGCATAGTTTGCTATGGTTTGTAGCATTTTTTGTAATTTTAAAGTGATTGGGCTTATTTTGGGGTAGTAAGGGGTTGTTGGGGGTGATTTATGTTAGCCGAAGTAATTTAGGTGAGTTAGGCATAGTTTGCTATGGTTTGTAGCATTTTTTATAATTTTAAAGTGATTGGGCTTATTTTGGGATAGTAAGGGGTAGTTGGGGGTGATTTATGTTAGCCGAAGTAATTTAGGTGAGTTAGGCATAGTTTGCTATGGTTTGTAGCATTTTTTGTAATTTTAAAGTGATTGGGATGAGTTAGGGGTGGTAAGGGGTAGTTGGGGGTGATTTATGATAGCCGAAGTAATTTAAGTGAGTTTGGCATAGTTTGGTAAGGTTTGTAACATTTTTTGTAATTTTAAAGTGATTGGGCTTATTTTGGGGTGGTAAGGGGTAGTTGGGGGTGATTTTTGGTAGACGAAATAATATGTGTGAGTTGGACATAATCTGCCATGATTTGTGTCATTTTGTTTTATTTTAAAGTGATTGGAGTTACTTGGGGTTGCTAAGGGGTGGTAAGGGATGATTTAAAATAACGGATCTAGTTTATGTCAGTTTGGCATAGTTCGGGAATTTTTTGGGGTTGATTTGGTAAAGTTTGCAGTGGTAAGAGATATTTGAGGATGTTTAATGTTGACGGATTAAATTTGGAGTGATTTGGTAATTTTTAATTGAGTCACGGATCGACATTATAATTGAAATCAAAATTATAATTGAAATATCTGCGGCCTCGCTAGGTACGGCAAAAGTATGATCACGAAAGCAGAAACTTTAGGTTAAATAAGTGCTTTTAATGTAAACCGGTCGCCCGTCGTCGAAGTTGTTTTGGCTAGATACGTGCTTCTAACATAAACACGGTCTCCGCGATCCGATCATTTTTTGTTTATTTTAGCCGGTTTTTATTGAATTACAAAGGAACCGGGCCGAATTTCGCAAAATCCCTTCTTAGTGTTCAGTTTCGGCACATGATACACCCGGGTCTAAAATTTCAAGTCTCCAGCCCTCACGGTTTGGGCTGTGGGTTGATTATGAATCAGTGTGTAGATGAATGAGTGTGTCAGTGAGGACACTTCGCTTTATATATATAGATTTACACTATTTATTTTACGTACATTGCCTTCATTATGGTTTTGCATTATTTATAACTAAGATGGAGCAGTTTGAAAATCAAATAGTAAGCGGAGAACAAATACCACCATGTATAATTCCCGTGAAAAGTGATGGAAATAGTCTTTCTTACTATCTTTCCTATTGCATTTTTAATACCGGAAATAGAGCTCAAGGGCGAAGAATAACTTCGACTTTTTTTATACATAATTCCTAAATACTTCGTTTTTATGGTGTAAAATTTTGTATCTATATATTTCAACATTGTCTTTAACGTTGTCAGAGAACTAAATGGGAATAATTTAGCTTCTATGTCAACTCTCCTTCTCTTGAAACTTTGGAAAACAACGACAAAATTCTTTAGGGCGCCTGGATTTGAAAATATAACTCTGTATAATAAGTTTAGAATGACTAGAGTGAAAAGAAAAGAGCTTGCACCCAGAAACGAAATTAAATGGAACACTTGAAGTTGCAATATTTGTTTGTAATTCGTCAGAAGTCCATGAGGGAATGCGTGTTAATGTAAACAAATGAGAGTTTATTGGAGACGCCGAATAAGATTTTTACATTATTGAAGCAGCTGGAGCCTGCCACGTCAAGGGCAAGGTCACAAACGTGAAAAGGCGATGCTCGATTTAGTTTCATTGAGTATCTACGCAGAAATTCGCACATACCAAGCGTTGGATAAGCCTTTCTTATCGTTTCTTAGAATTCGAGAATTGCTGGTTCAGCGTGTGGAGCAGTACTCGATCGCGGTGTTTAATTTTAACAAAACTACAATTGTGAAAATTGCTGCTCCAGCGTCTGAAACTGTTCGCAAAGTCGCCAAATTCGATGAGGCGACGCATCAGTGTTCGAAGGTCTACCGCTATCAAATAAAGTAATTTAATTTAACATTTGATCCCCGCGTTAACCAAATCTGCCCCCAATCAATTTTCGAAAAATTACCAGCGTCGAACCGGATTCCACTTATATTTGTACGCTAATTTTTTCTTTCAGTTAATGGTAGTGGTGTATTTGTTTTTCACCAAATTTGCCCCGGCTGAAATCCGAAATTTTCACCGTTGTATGTATGTACCAGAGATCACTGACATTCATACCCTTAATAATTATGTGCTTATACACGTTTTACACTATTGATTTTACGTTCACTGTGTTTATTATTGCTTTACATCATTCATAACTAAGATGGAAAAGTTTGAAAATCTAGCGATGTACAAATACCACACCGTATTATGAAAGGTGATGGAAATTGTCTTTTTTTATATCTATGGTATTGGTATTGATATTTTAATACTGGAACGGAAGCTCAATAGGTTGGCACTTTAATTGTTCAACAAGTGTGTGTTAATGTAAACAGGTGTGAGTCCGTCGGAGAGACCGAATAAGATTTTTACATCCACCATATTCCCGTCAAAATATTCATTTATTTTAGAATGTTAATTTTGCCGTTAACAAAATTTGTTCCCAATCACCTTCGTCGTACCGGACGACCGTTCAGTTAATGATAATGGTGTATTTATTTGTCACCAAATCTGCCTCGGCTGAAATCCAAAGTTTACAGCGTTGGACCAGACATTACTGACATTGATACGCGTTTTACACTGTTTATTTTACGTAAATACATTGTGTTCATTATTGCTTTACATCATTTATAACTAAGATGGACAAGTTTGAAAATCTAGCGATGCACAAATACCATAAAATACCACATTTTACCACATACCAAAATTTGAATACTGGAAAGGGAGCTCAAAAGGTTCGCACTTTAATTGTCCAACCAGTTAGGGCCAGGTTGTAATAATTTTTGTGCAGTTCAGAAGGAGATAAGTGTTTGTTTATTCCGGAGATAAGTCAAAATCATCTACATACTGTTCTGTTTGTGAGTTGACTGCAGCAAGAGGAATTGTTCCATTGTGTTTTCAATTTTATCATAACATGATTAGCTAATTTGTAAACTTCGATTTCCCCTAAAATTATATAAAGTTAATTTCGATTTCCTGGAATCGCTTATAGAACAACTGCCTAAAGAGTCTATTCAAAATTTTTCATCTCAGATATCAACCAAGGTATCCTCTTTGTCCAAATCATATTGAAGTACCCGGTCCTGGCAACGCAGGTTAATTTCAGCATATTTGTTTATTTTGTGATTGGAAAAGTAGAGCATTCCTGTTTAATTGTATTTTAATGTCGATTAGTCAACATCACCACTTTAGTCAACACTGAGTTTATTTAATCTACGTCCGGGCAACGCCGGGTACATTCAGCTAGTTGTATTATAATGTCGATTAGTCTACATCACAAATACACCACTTTTGTCAACACTGCGTTTATTTAATCTACGTCCGGGCAACGCCGGGTACATTCAGCTAGTCTATATATATAAAGCGAAGTGTCCTCACTGACACACTCATCTACGCATCTACACATCTACACATTCACTGATTCATAATCAACCCACAGCCCAAACCGTGAGGGCTGGAGACTTGAAATTTTAGACACGGGTGTATAATGTGCCGAAACGAAGTGATAAGAAGGGATTTTGCGAAATTCGGCCCGGTTCCTTTGTATTTAAATAAAAACCGGATAAAAACCGGTTAAAATAAACAAAAAATGATCGGCTCGCGGAGACCGTGTTTTTTTTGTTAGAAGCACGTGTCTAGCCAAAACAACTTCGACGTCGGGCGACCGGTTTACATTAGGCTGAACTCAGACGGACCACTCCCGAACCACACGACAGCGACAAAAGCAGTTGTTTTTTGTTGTTGTGGCGAAGCACATAGTTTCCCAATAAAGTTTTAAGTTTATAAACAAAAACTCGGTTTTATTTAATTTTTAACTTTATTTGCACATGTGCCGTAATATGTAACGGCACCCCAGGATGTTGGATCGATACTGAATCTCCCATCGATCAAAGTACATTGATGAAATAAATATCGATGGGGGGGATAAAACATTACGCTTAATTACGATAGAGGGACCAACTAGTACCAAACATGCCGCCCCCCTTGAAATGCAAATTTCAAAATAAAGAGAACATTATTTTCGTATAAAATAACATGATTACAAAATGATATGGATCAATGCAAAAGAACAGAAATGAGCATCCTAAAAATTAAAGGAAAGAACATGTATGTGAAACAATAAATTAATTCAATTTATCGTCAGCAAGATGACTGGTATGTTCACTCAGTATGTAATGGGGCGAGTTTGTTAACTGCGCGCCGCACTTCACCATTGGAAGTTTTCACGTCCACTACCCGCACTACACCATCAGTCCCTGGATGAAGTTATGTGATGCGACCCATTTTCCAGCAGGTAGGAGGACTCGGATCCTTCAAAAGGACGAATGTTCCAACCTCCACAGCTGGAGTGTTCACCTTCCATTTGCATCGCTGCTGTAGAGTGGTTAAATAGTCATGTGACCATTTCCTCCAGAATTGTTGTTGTATCTGCTGCACGCGTTGGAACCGTGTCAGTCGATTAGACGATATATCAGAAACATCTCGTTGCAACGGTGCGAATAGCGAATTACCCACAAGGAAATGTGCAGGGGTCAATGGACACAAATCATTTGGATCAGTGGAAAAAGGAATTAGTGGCCTGGAATTCATGATGGCCTCAATTTGTGTAAAAATAGTAGTCAATTCCTCAAAAGTGAATGTGGAATTAGAAAATAATTTTTTAAAGTGACGCTTCGCTGACTTTACAGCGGCCTCCCACAGACCACCGAAGTGAGGTGATCTGGCCGGTATGAAATGCCAATTGATTGAAATCTTGGATAGATATTCATGTATCGAAACGTGCTCACGGGATAGGAAATTGAAAAGTTCTTGCAATTCCTTATTAGCTCCCACGAAATTTGTCGCATTGTCAGAAAAAATATCACTACAGATGCCGCGCCGTGACACGAAACGTCTAAAAGCTGCGAAAAAACATTCCGTAGTGAGATCACTAACAACCTCCAAATGAACAGCCTTAGTGCAACAAACAAAGAGGCATAAATAGGCCTTTACTAATTTACGATTCCTTAGTTTGCTCTCACGCACAAGAAAGGGTCCTGCGTAGTCAACGCCAGTAGTTGTGAAAGGACGAGCAGGTGTTACTCTTGCAGCTGGTAAGTCACCCATGATGGGCACTATGTTCCTGGCTTGCCACCGTTGACAGACTACACATTTTCTGATGACCAGTTTAACGCTGTTTCGACATGATAGTGGCCAATATTTTAAGCGAATTCTGGAAAGTGTAGTTTGCACACCACCATGCATAGTTTCACAATGACTCTTTTTTAACAATAAAGATGTGAGCTTGTGGTTGCTCGGCAATATTATGGGATTTATTTGACTTGGTTGCAAATTTGAATGCTTGAGACGTCCGCCAACTCTGAGTACGCCCTCGTTGTCAATGAATGGATTTAGACATAAGATTTTGGACCTTGACGATATTAATCGTTTAGACTTCAGATTTTTCATATCATCTGCAAAAGACACTACTTGTGTATGCTTAACGAGATAAGTTGTTGCTTGATCGAGCTCAGCAACTTTTAATGGACCGGTTCTTCGCGTTTCTTTCAGAGATCGACAGTTGTTAATGAAGCGCAAACAAAATGATAGTACTCTTATGATTCGTTCTAAAGTGGAAAATTTATTAAATAGATAATCGTAAAATGCAGAGTCTGCTGTAGATATCGAAGTAGATAATTTGATTGGACGTAATTCAATCAATTCTCCCGAATGGACGTGTGTACTACGAGGCCAAGTGGATTCATCTTGGGACAACCAATCTGGTCCATACCACCAGATATTTGCATCGATCAATTTTCTGGGGCACATTCCTCTAGATATGACATCCGCTGGGTTATCTTGAGAACGTACATGACGCCACTGACTGGGTTTTGTTAGTTGTTGGATTGTGGAGACGCGGTTCGCCACGAAAGTTTTTAAAGTATTCGCTGGCTTTTCCAGCCAAGCTAGTACGATTGTCGAATCAACCCAACAATAAACATTTGTGATGGAAATATCCAGATACATTTGCACCTGGTGTAATAATTTGGATAATAGTACTGCAGCGCAAAGCTCTAATCTAGCTAATGTGAGACATTTTATCGGAGCTACCTTGGATTTAGCGCATAATAGTCGTGTAACGTTAGTACCATTATTGTCGCTGCTCCTTAAGTATATACAAGCGCCATAAGCTGATTCACTGGCATCGGCGAATCCATGGATTTGTATCGCTACAGGGCTATCACATAGAACATGGCGTGGTATTCGAATATGATTTAAATGTTGCAGTTCGTTTATGAATTTTATCCACGTGGTGTGGATGTCTTGTGGTATTTTTATGTCTGATTTCCGTAAATTGATAACTGGTAAATTATCCGAGACCTTGTTGGTTACAAGAAATTCTAATTTAGATTTATAGCGATCATTATGGCGAGCGCTTATGGTGGCTAAAGTTTTTGATTGGATGTTAAAGCTGGTTTGTGTTATGCCACTTACTGAAATATTAATTGCTTCCGTGCGCAATCTTAGTCTCTTGCAAAGAGAGCTAGTTATGAAATTTGACTGTGAAGCAGAATCTAATAGTGCTCGGCACTCTTGAGGTGAACCTGTTGAATCAAAGATTCTGATTTGACAAGTCGCAAGAAGAACGCATGTTTGTGGAAGATAGTTACAATGTGTGACTACTTTTGAACCGTCCGAAGTCGTTTCCGAATTTAGTTCTTCAAGATTGGTATTAGATTTTGCCGCTTCCGTTTGTGTCTCTATGTGTAGCAATGTGTTGTGCTTTAAATTGCATTTACGACAATTAGAGAACTTGCAGTTGCTAGTCGGGTGGTTCCCGCGGAGACAATTTATGCATAATTTGAGTTTTTTGATTTCTGCAATTCGCGTATTCACGGGCATTTTGAGAAATGAATCGCATTGATATATACTGTGCACGTTTTTGCACAATTTGCACGTGGGTTTGTTGACGTTTACATGAGACACCGTCGTTTTATTGTGTCCACGATTGAAAACTGACCTTTCACCAGTGCTTTGTCCGTGATTTAATTTTGTAAGTTGTAATGCTTCCAACATTTTGCACCGATTTGACAAGAATGTAGTTATTTCGGCCGTAGTAGGAAAGCTTTTCTCGTGTGTGGTCTTCCATGCTTGCCACTCGCGACGCGTGGATTGATCTAATTTACTGACAATTAGATGTATCACAATTGCGTCCCATTGTTCCGTAGGCTGGTTTAACGTTTTTAATGCTCGTAAATTTTTTAAAACGCCATCTAAAAGTTGACGAAGTGCGAAATGTGATTCCTTGTTCACTATTGGAAGTGAGAATAGTGCTTGTATATGATTTTCCACGATCAAACCTGTGTTCTCGTATCTCTCTTTCAATAAGTCCCATGCTAAATGGTAATTATCGTTTGTCACCTCGATCGCATCAAGAATGTGACTTGCTTCACCCTTTAGTGCAGACTTTAAGTAGTGAAATTTTTGAATTAAAGCCAATGAGTCATTATTATCTATGAGAGACTGGAAAGTATCATAAAAATTTACCCATTTGTCGAGTTCTCCGCTAAATTCCGGTAATGATAAGATTGGTAATCTTACGGAATTTTGTGTGTGCGAGTCAAACCTAGGACTATTTGAGCTTCCCGGAGTAAGCTGTCCATTTGGAACGTCGCTGTGTAATTCGAGGTTTTCTAACAGATCACGTCCTGTAGAAACCACGTCAAAATATGAATTTTCGAATACGTCACGCTCTGTATCATGGGTTACATCGGTCGGTGACGACATCTCGATTTGTGATTGTACGTTTTCGAATTCGCGCATTAATTCCCGACATCGCGTGAGCCGTTCCTGAATTTGATTTTTAGTCAGATCAGAATTTTTTGCGAAAAAGTTTGCAATGCGAGTAATACCGGCTTTTATCACCCCACGTCGTGCTCTTAAATTAATGACAACATTTTCATCTCCTTCTTCTGCCATTTTATTTTAAATTAATTTATCAATGTAAAAGAAATGTGAAAGGAGTAAATGAAGATAGGTACAAGTTTGAAAAGAGAAGGATTTAGGTGAATAGAAAACGGGTTTTCGCTACCTGAAACATCTGGTTGTCCTTGGTCACCTTGGCTAGACAGGACGAGTGTTGGTAGACTGGCTGGCGCCGACAATTTGCCGTCGAATTCGTATTTCCGGTCGAAACTGGTCTTGCGTTTGGGAAGATTGGAGCACAATTCTTCTTGATAATTCACTTTGTGTAATTGTTTATTGTAAATTGAGTATCGATCCGTAAATTCAGTGTGTAAAAATGAAAATGGGCTTTTGATTAGTCGCAATCAAAAGTTCTTCGTAAATCGGTGGTTTCATCCGGCTCGAAGGACCATGTTTTTTGTTGTTGTGGCGAAGCACATAGTTTCCCAATAAAGTTTTAAGTTTATAAACAAAAACTCGGTTTTATTTAATTTTTAACTTTATTTGCACATGTGCCGTAATATGTAACGGCACCCCAGGATGTTGGATCGATACTGAATCTCCCATCGATCAAAGTACATTGATGAAATAAATATCGATGGGGGGGATAAAACATTACGCTTAATTACGATAGAGGGACCAACTAGTACCAAACAGCAGTTTCAACGTCGAGTTTCTGCTTTCCTGATCATACTTTTGCCGTACCTAGCGAGGCCGCAGATATTTCAATTATAATTTTGATTTCAATTATAATGTCGATCCGTGACTCAATTAAAAATTACCAAATCACTCCAAATTTAATCCGTCAACATTAAACATCCTCAAATATCTCTTACCACTGCAAACTTTACCAAATCAACCCCAAAAAATTCCCGAACTATGCCAAACTGACATAAACTAGATCCGTTATTTCAAATCATCCCTTACCACCCCTTAGCAACCCCAAGCAACTCCAATCACTTTAAAATAAAACAAAATGACACAAATCATGGCAGATTAAGTCCAACTCACACATATTATTTCGTCTACCAAAAATCACCCCCAACTACCCCTTACCATCCCAAAATAAGCTCAATCACTTTAAAATTACAAAAAATGTTACAAACCTTACCAAACTATGCCAAACTCATCTAAATTACTTTGGCTTCCATAAATCACCCCCAACTACCCCTTACCACCCCAAAATAAGCCCAATCACTTTAAAATTATCAAAAATGCTACAAACCATAGCAAACTATGCCTAACTCACCTAAATTACTTCGGCTAACATAAATCACCCCCAACAACCCCTTACTACCCCAAAATAAGCCCAATCACTTTAAAATTACAAAAAATGCTACAAACCATAGCAAACTATGCCAAACTCACTTAAATTACTTCGGCTATCATAAATCACCCCCAACTACCCCTTACCACCCCTAACTCATCCCAATCACTTTAAAATTACAAAAAACTAACTCATCCCAATCACTTTAAAATTACAAAAAATGCTACAAACCATAGCAAACTATGCCTAACTCACCCAAATTACTTCGGCTAACATAAATCACCCCCAACAACCCCTTACTACCCCAAAATAAGCCCAATCACTTTAAAATTACAAAAAATGCTACAAACCATAGCAAACTATGCCAAACTCACTTAAATTACTTCGGCTATCATAAATCACCCCCAACTACCCCTTACCGCCCCTAACTCATCCCAATCACTTTAAAATTACAAAAAATGCTACAAACCATAGCAAACTATGCCTAACTCACTTAAATTACTTCGGCTAACATAAATCACCCCCAACTACCCCTTACCACCCCTAACTCATCCCAATCACCTTAAAATTACAAAAAATGCTACAAACCATAGCAAACTATGCCTAACTCACCTAAATTACTTCGGCTAACATAAATCACCCCCAACAACCCCTTACTACCCCAAAATAAGCCCAATCACTTTAAAATTACAAAAAATGCTACAAACCATAGCAAACTATGCCTAACTCACCTAAATTACTTCGGCTAACATAAATCACCCCCAACAACCCCTTACTACCCCAAAATAAGCCCAATCACTTTAAAATTACAAAAAAATGCTACAAACCATAGCAAACTATGCCTAACTCACCTAAATTACTTCGGCTACCATAAATCAGCCCCAACTACCCCTTACCACCCCAAAATAAGCCCAATCACTTTAAAATTACAAAAAATGCTACAAACCATAGCAAAATATGCCAAACTCACTTAAATTACTTCGGCTATCATAAATCACCCCCAACTACCCCTTACCGCCCCTAACTCATCCCAATCACTTTAAAATTACAAAAAATGCTACAAACCATAGCAAACTATGCCTAACTCACTTAAATTACTTCGGCTAACATAAATCACCCCCAACTACCCCTTACCACCCCTAACTCATCCCAATCACTTTAAAATTACAAAAAATGCTACAAACCATAGCAAACTATGCCTAACTCACCTAAATTACTTCGGCTAACATAAATCACCCCCAACAACCCCTTACTACCTCAAAATAAGCCCAATCACTTTAAAATTACAAAAAATGCTACAAACCATAGCAAACTATGCCTAACTCACCTAAATTACTTCGGCTAACATAAATCACCCCCAACAACCCTTTACTACCCCAAAATAAGCCCAATCACTTTAAAATTACAAAAAAATGCTACAAACCATAGCAAACTATGCCTAACTCACCTAAATTACTTCGGCTATCATAAATCACCCCCAACTACCCCTTACCACTCCAAACTCAGCCCAATCACTTTAAAATTACAAAAAATGTTACAAGCCTTATCAAACTATGCCAAACTCATCTAAATTACTTTGGCTTCCATAAATCACCTCCAACTACCCCTTACCACCCCTAACTCATCCCAATCACTTTAAAATTACAAAAAATGCTACAAACCATAGCAAACTATGCCTAACTCACCTAAATTACTTCGGCTAACATAAATCACCCCCTACAACCCCTTACTACCCAAAATAAGCCTAATCACCTTAAAATTACAAAAAATGCTACAAACCATAGCAAACTTGCCAAACTCACTTAAATTACTTCGGCTATCATAAATCACCCCCAACTACCCCTTACCACCCCTAACTCATCCCAATCACTTTAAAATTACAAAAAATGCTACAAACCATAGCAAACTATGCCTAACTCACCTAAATTACTTCGGCTAACATAAATCACCCCCAACAACCCCTTACTACCCCAAAATAAGCCCAATCACTTTAAAATTACAAAAAAATGCTACAAACCATAGCAAACTATGCCTAACTCACCTAAATTACTTCGGCTACCATAAATCACCCCCAACTACCCCTTACCACCCCAAAATAAGCCCAATCACTTTAAAATTACAAAAAATGCTACAAACCATAGCAAACTATGCCAAACTCACTTAAATTACTGCGGCTACCATAAATCACCCCCAACTACCCCTTACCAACCACAAACTAAACCCAATCACTTTAAAATTACAAAAAATGCTACAAACCATAGCAAACTATGCCAAACTCACTTAAATTACTTCGGCTATCATAAATCACCCCCAACCACCCCTTACCACCCCAAACTCAGCCCAATCACTTTAAAATTACAAAAAATGTTACAAGCCATATCAAACTATGCCAAACTCATCTAAATTACTTTGGCTTCCATAAATCACCCCCAACTTCCCCTTACCACCCCAAAATAGGCTCAATCACTTTAAAATTACAAAAAAATTCTACAAGCCGTAGCAAACTATGCCAAACTCCCCTAAATTACTTCGGCTGCCATAAATCACCCCGAACTACCCCTTACAACCCCAAAATAAGCCCAATCACTTTAAAATTACAAAATATTCAACAAATCATAGCAAATTATGCCTAACTCACCTAAATTACTTCGGCTACCATAAATCACCCCCAACTACCCCTTACAACCCTAAAATTAGCCCAATCACTTTAAAATTACGAAAAATGCTACAAACCATAGCAAACTATCTCAAACTCACCTGAATTACTTTGGCTACCATAAATCACCCCCAACTACCCCTTACCACCCGAAACTAAGCCCAATCGCTTTAAAATTACAAAAAATGCTACAAACCATAGCAAACTCTTCCAAATTCACCTAAATTACTTCGGCTACCATAAGTCACCCCCAACTACCCCTTACCAACCACAAACTAAACCCAATCACTTTAAAATTACAAAATATTCTACAAACCATAGCAAACTATGCCAAACTCACTTAAATTACTTCGGCTATCATAAATCACCCCCAACTACCCCTTACCACCCCAAAATAAGCCCTATTACTTTAAAATTACAAAAAATTATACAAACCATAGCAAACTATTCCAAACTCACCTAAATTACTTCGGCTACCATAAATCACCCCCAACTACCCCTTACCGCCCCAAAATTAGCCTAATCACTTTAAAATTACAAAAATGCTACAAAACATAGCAAGCTATGCCAAACTCACTTAAATTACTTCGGCTACCATAAATAAATAATCGTTTTCAATCAAAATCTTCTATTTGGTTGTGTTATTTATAAATGCCTTATCGTATTAAATCATAAAATATTAATAAATATCTGCACATAAAATATATTGTTCCGACTAATAGTCGTTATTCTGAATATTAAATAGGCTGATACCTATTTCGATTCTCTTCCACCTTCCAATAAATATTTGTTCCAGTTGAGATGCAAACATAAACGTATTTCTGAATTGCAACACGCTGACGGGGCAAGCCCTACCTTTTCAACATGCGTGCATTTGTATAAACAGCTCTATGGTTTTTAACTTTAAAGAGGTATAAAGGCGGTGTAAGCGCTAGAGTTTCGTAAAAATATCTAAAAAATTCGAAATTCTGCAATTGAATCAGAACTATCTTTGTGTTCGATAGTAAATTTATACTTGGAGTGGCACTGCCAACCCTGCCACCCCTGACGAGGCACCTGCTGACTACTCTCCTTTCAGAGAAACTTTATAAATCAACGTCAAAATAATTTAGGGCGCCTGAATGTGAAAATATCACTGTGTAATAAGTTCAGACTGACATGGAACACTTGAAATTTCGATATTTGTTTGTAATTCGTCACAGGTCCATGAAGGAATGCATGTTAATGTAAACAAGTGTTAGTTTGTTGGAGAGAAAGAATAAGATTTTTAACATTCCTGTCAAAATATTTATTTACTTTAGAATGTTAATTTTTTAAATTCATTTCGTGAAAATTATGACGGGCCATACGAGTACACCTGTGCGAGTATTATTTGGTACATACAAATTAATCTCTTTTGTTATCCAAATTGTTTACATACGCACTAGGCACGTGCACCTCATATAATTGTGAAAATTGCTGCTTCAGCGTCTGAAACGCTGGTACTCAACGTCGCCAAGGTCGAGGCGACGCATCGGTATTCGAAGTTCTATCGCTATTAAATAAATTATTTTATTCCCGATATTCCCGATTTGTTCTTGCCGTTAACCAAAACTCTCCCCAATCGATTTTCGAAAAATTTCCAGCGTCGGACCGGACGTCACTTATTATCGTACGCTAATTTTTACGTTCAGTTAATCATAGTGGTGTATTTGTTCTTCACCAAACCTGCTCCGGCCAAAATCCGAAATTTTCACTGACATCATACGCTTAAGTATTGTGTGCTTATACACGATTTACACTATTTATTTTACGTACATTGCGTTCATTATAGTTCTGCATTATTTATAACTAAGATGGAGCAGTTTGAAAATCTAATAGTAAGCGGAGAATAAATACCACCATGCATAAGTCCCGTGAAAAGTGATGGAAATAGTCTTTCTTACTATCTTACCTATTACATTTTTAATACCGGAAATAGAGCTCAAGGGCGAAGAATAACTTCGACTTTTTTTATACATAATTCCTAAATACTTCGTTTTTATGGTGTAAAATTTTGTATCTATATATTTCAACATTGTCTTTAACGTTGTCAGAGAACTAAATGGGAATAATTTGGAATAATTTAGCTTCTATGTCAACTCTCCTTCTCTTGAAATTTTGGAAAACAACGACAAAATTCTTTAGGGCGCCTGGATTTGAAAATATAACTTTGTATAATAAGTTTAGACTGACTAGAGTGAAAAGAAAGGAGCTTGCACCCAGAAACGAAATTAAATGGAACACTTAAAGTTGCAATATTTGTTTGTAATTCGTCAGAAGTCCATGAGGGAATGCGTGTTAATGTAAACAAATGTGAGTTTATTGGAGACGCCGAATAAGATTTTTACATTATTGAAGCAGCTGGAGCCTGCCACGTCAAGGGCAAGGTCACAAACGTGAAAAGGCAGTGCTCGATTTAGTTTGATTGAGTATCTATGCAGAAATTCGCACATACCAAGCGTTGGATAAGTATTTCTTATCGTTTCTTAGAATTCGAGAATTGCTGGTTCAGCGTGTGGAGCAGTACTCGATCGCGGTGTTTAATTTTAACACAACTACAATTAATTATAACGATTTTATTCGGGATTTTGGACCGTGTTCCATTTGAAGTTCCATTAGGTGGGGTGTAGTGAACGCTCCGAGGAGCTAATTCAACAAGTGACCCCAATGAATCTCCAGACGTTTCATCCACAACTGCGGCGGATTTCATCAGTGGTTTAAGTTGCGATGTGGAAGAGCTCGAAGTGTTCTCTTCGCTGTCACATTCGCGACTGGAACTTCAAATGGAACACGGTCCAAAATCCCGAATAAAATCGTTATAATTAATAACACCGACCGTGAAAGCCTACATACTTTCACAACTACAATTGTGAAAATTGCTGCTCCAGCGTCTGAAACTGTTCGCAAAGTCGCCAAATTCGATGAGGCGACGCATCAGTGTTCGAAGGTCTACCGCTATCAAATAAAGTATTTTAATTTAACATTTGATCCTCGCGTTAACCAAATCTGCCCCCAATCAATTTTCGAAAAATTACCAGCGTCGAACCGGATTCCACTTATATTTGTACGCTAATTTTTTCTTTCAGTTAATGGTAGTGGTGTATTTGTTTTTCACCAAATTTGCCCCGGCTGAAATCCGAAATTTTCACCGTTGTATGTATGTACCAGAGATCACTGACATTCATACCCTTAATAATTATGTGCTTATACACGTTTTACACTATTTATTTTACGTTCACTGTATTTATTATTGCTTTACATCATTTATAACTAAGATGGAGAAGTTTGAAAATCTAGCGATGTACAAATACCACACCGTATTATGAAACGTGATGGAAATTGTCTTTTTTTATATCTATGGTATTGGTATTGATATTTTAATACTGGAACGTAAGCTCAATAGGTTGGCACTTTAATTGTTCAACAAGTGTGTGTTAATGTAAACAGGTGTGAGTCCGTCGGAGAGACCGAATAAGATTTTTACATCCACCATATTCCCGTCAAAATATTTATTTATTTTAGAATTTTAATTTTGCCGTTAACAAAATTTGTTCCCAATCACCTTCGTCGTACCGGACGACCGTTCAGTTAATGATAATGGTGTATTTATTTTTCACCAAATCTGCCTCGGCTGAAATCCAAAATTTACAGCGTTGGACCAGACATTACTGACATTGATACGCGTTTTACACTGTTTATTTTACGTAAATACATTGTGTTCATTATTGCTTTACATCATTTATAACTAAGATGGACAAGTTTGAAAATCTAGCGATGCACAAATACCATAAAATACCACATTTTACCACATACCAAAATTTTAATACTGGAAAGGGAGCTCAAAAGGTTCGCACTTTAATTGTCCAACCAGTTAGGGCCAGGTTGTAATAATTTTTGTGCAGTTCAGAAGGAGATAAGTGTTTGTTTATTCCGGAGATAAGTCAAAATCATCTACATACTGTTCTGTTTGTGAGTTGACTGCAGCAAGAGGAATTGTTCCATTGTGTTTTCAATTTTATCATAACATGATCAGCTAATTTGTAAACTTCGATTTCCCCTAAAATTATATAAAGTTAATTTCGATTTCCTGGAATCGCTTATAGAACAACTGCCTAAAGAGTCTATTCAAAATTTTTCATCTCAGATATCAACCAAGGTATCCTCTTTGTCCAAATCATATTGAAGTACCCGGTCCTGGCAACGCAGGTTAATTTCAGCATATTTGTTTATTTTGTGATTGGAAAAGTAGAGCATTCCTGTTTAATTGTATTATAATGTCGATTAGTCAACATCACCACTTTAGTCAACACTGAGTTTATTTAATCTACGTCCGGGCAACGCCGGGTAGATTCAGCTAGTTTAATTATAATTTTGATTTCAATTATAATGTCGATCCGTGACTTATTTAAAAACTAGCTGAATGTACCCGGCGTTGCCCGGACGTAGATTAAATAAACTCAATGTTGACTAAAGTGGTGATGTTGACTAATCGACATTAAAATACAATTAAACAGGAATGCTCTACTTTTCCAATCACAAAATAAACAAATATGCTGAAATTAACCTGCGTTGCCAGGACCGGGTACTTCAATATGATTTGGACAAAGAGGATACCTTGGTTGATATCTGAGATGAAAAATTTTGAATAGACTCTTTAGGCAGTTGTTCTATAAGCGATTCCAGGAAATCGAAATTAACTTTATATAATTTTAGGGGAAATCGAAGTTTACAAATTAGCTAATCATGTTATGATAAAATTGAAAACACAATGGAACAATTCCTCTTGCTGCAGTCAACTCACAAACAGAACAGTATGTAGATGATTTTGACTTATCTCCGGAATAAACAAACACTTATCTCCTTCTGAACTGCACAAAAATTATTACAACCTGGCCCTAACTGGTTGGACAATTAAAGTGCGAACCTTTTGAGCTCCCTTTCCAGTATTAAAATTTTGGTATGTGGTAAAATGTGGTATTTTATGGTATTTGTGCATCGCTAGATTTTCAAACTTGTCCATCTTAGTTATAAATGATGTAAAGCAATAATAAATACAGTGAACGTAAAATAAATAGTGTAAAACGTGTATAAGCACATAATTATTAAGGGTATGAATGTCAGTGATCTCTGGTACATACATACAACGGTGAAAATTTCGGATTTCAGCCGGGGCAAATTTGGTGAAAAACAAATACACCACTACCATTAACTGAAAGAAAAAATTAGCGTACAAATATAAGTGGAATCCGGTTCGACGCTGGTAATTTTTCGAAAATTGATTGGGGGCAGATTTGGTTAACGCGAGGATCAAATGTTAAATTAAAATACTTTATTTGATAGCGGTAGACCTTCGAACACTGATGCGTCGCCTCATCGAATTTGGCGACTTTGCGAACAGTTTCAGACGCTGGAGCAGCAATTTTCACAATTGTAGTTGTGAAAGTATGTAGGCTTTCACGGTCGGTGTTATTAATTATAACGATTTTATTCGGGATTTTGGACCGTGTTCCATTTGAAGTTCCAGTCGCGAATGTGACAGCGAAGAGAACACTTCGAGCTCTTCCACATCGCAACTTAAACCACTGATGAAATCCGCCGCAGTTGTGGATGAAACGTCTGGAGATTCATTGGGGTCACTTGTTGAATTAGCTCCTCGGAGCGTTCACTACACCCCACCTAATGGAACTTCAAATGGAACACGGTCCAAAATCCCGAATAAAATCGTTATAATTAATTGTAGTTGTGTTAAAATTAAACACCGCGATCGAGTACTGCTCCACACGCTGAACCAGCAATTCTCGAATTCTAAGAAACGATAAGAAATACTTATCCAACGCTTGGTATGTGCGAATTTCTGCATAGATACTCAATCAAACTAAATCGAGCACTGCCTTTTCACGTTTGTGACCTTGCCCTTGACGTGGCAGGCTCCAGCTGCTTCAATAATGTAAAAATCTTATTCGGCGTCTCCAATAAACTCACATTTGTTTACATTAACACGCATTCCCTCATGGACTTCTGACGAATTACAAACAAATATTGCAACTTTAAGTGTTCCATTTAATTTCGTTTCTGGGTGCAAGCTCCTTTCTTTTCACTCTAGTCAGTCTAAACTTATTATACAAAGTTATATTTTCAAATCCAGGCGCCCTAAAGAATTTTGTCGTTGTTTTCCAAAATTTCAAGAGAAGGAGAGTTGACATAGAAGCTAAATTATTCCAAATTATTCCCATTTAGTTCTCTGACAACGTTAAAGACAATGTTGAAATATATAGATACAAAATTTTACACCATAAAAACGAAGTATTTAGGAATTATGTATAAAAAAAGTCGAAGTTATTCTTCGCCCTTGAGCTCTATTTCCGGTATTAAAAATGTAATAGGTAAGATAGTAAGAAAGACTATTTCCATCACTTTTCACGGGAATTATGCATGGTGGTATTTATTCTCCGCTTACTATTAGATTTTCAAACTGCTCCATCTTAGTTATAAATAATGCAGAACCATAATGAACGCAATGTACGTAAAATAAATAGTGTAAATCGTGTATAAGCACACAATACTTAAGCGTATGATGTCAGTGAAAATTTCGGATTTTGGCCGGAGCAGGTTTGGTGAAGAACAAATACACCACTATGATTAACTGAACGTAAAAATTAGCGTACGATAATAAGTGACGTCCGGTCCGACGCTGGAAATTTTTCGAAAATCGATTGGGGAGAGTTTTGGTTAACGGCAAGAACAAATCGGGAATATCGGGAATAAAATAATTTATTTAATAGCGATAGAACTTCGAATACCGATGCGTCGCCTCGACCTTGGCGACGTTGAGTACCAGCGTTTCAGACGCTGAAGCAGCAATTTTCACAATTATATGAGGTGCACGTGCCTAGTGCGTATGTAAACAATTTGGATAACAAAAGAGATTAATTTGTATGTACCAAATAATACTCGCACAGGTGTACTCGTATGGCCCGTCATAATTTTCACGAAATGAATTTAAAAAATTAACATTCTAAAGTAAATAAATATTTTGACAGGAATGTTAAAAATCTTATTCTTTCTCTCCAACAAACTAACACTTGTTTACATTAACATGCATTCCTTCATGGACCTGTGACGAATTACAAACAAATATCGAAATTTCAAGTGTTCCATGTCAGTCTGAACTTATTACACAGTGATATTTTCACATTCAGGCGCCCTAAATTATTTTGACGTTGATTTATAAAGTTTCTCTGAAAGGAGAGTAGTCAGCAGGTGCCTCGTCAGGGGTGGCAGGGTTGGCAGTGCCACTCCAAGTATAAATTTACTATCGAACACAAAGATAGTTCTGATTCAATTGCAGAATTTCGAATTTTTTAGATATTTTTACGAAACTCTAGCGCTTACACCGCCTTTATACCTCTTTAAAGTTAAAAACCATAGAGCTGTTTATACAAATGCACGCATGTTGAAAAGGTAGGGCTTGCCCCGTCAGCGTGTTGCAATTCAGAAATACGTTTATGTTTGCATCTCAACTGGAACAAATATTTATTGGAAGGTGGAAGAGAATCGAAATAGGTATCAGCCTATTTAATATTCAGAATAACGACTATTAGTCGGAACAATATATTTTATGTGCAGATATTTATTAATATTTTATGATTTAATACGATAAGGCATTTATAAATAACACAACCAAATAGAAGATTTTGATTGAAAACGATTATTTATTTATGGTAGCCGAAGTAATTTAAGTGAGTTTGGCATAGCTTGCTATGTTTTGTAGCATTTTTGTAATTTTAAAGTGATTAGGCTAATTTTGGGGCGGTAAGGGGTAGTTGGGGGTGATTTATGGTAGCCGAAGTAATTTAGGTGAGTTTGGAATAGTTTGCTATGGTTTGTATAATTTTTTGTAATTTTAAAGTAATAGGGCTTATTTTGGGGTGGTAAGGGGTAGTTGGGGGTGATTTATGATAGCCGAAGTAATTTAAGTGAGTTTGGCATAGTTTGCTATGGTTTGTAGAATATTTTGTAATTTTAAAGTGATTGGGTTTAGTTTGTGGTTGGTAAGGGGTAGTTGGGGGTGACTTATGGTAGCCGAAGTAATTTAGGTGAATTTGGAAGAGTTTGCTATGGTTTGTAGCATTTTTTGTAATTTTAAAGCGATTGGGCTTAGTTTCGGGTGGTAAGGGGTAGTTGGGGGTGATTTATGGTAGCCAAAGTAATTCAGGTGAGTTTGAGATAGTTTGCTATGGTTTGTAGCATTTTTCGTAATTTTAAAGTGATTGGGCTAATTTTAGGGTTGTAAGGGGTAGTTGGGGGTGATTTATGGTAGCCGAAGTAATTTAGGTGAGTTAGGCATAATTTGCTATGATTTGTTGAATATTTTGTAATTTTAAAGTGATTGGGCTTATTTTGGGGTTGTAAGGGGTAGTTCGGGGTGATTTATGGCAGCCGAAGTAATTTAGGGGAGTTTGGCATAGTTTGCTACGGCTTGTAGAATTTTTTTGTAATTTTAAAGTGATTGAGCCTATTTTGGGGTGGTAAGGGGAAGTTGGGGGTGATTTATGGAAGCCAAAGTAATTTAGATGAGTTTGGCATAGTTTGATATGGCTTGTAACATTTTTTGTAATTTTAAAGTGATTGGGCTGAGTTTGGGGTGGTAAGGGGTGGTTGGGGGTGATTTATGATAGCCGAAGTAATTTAAGTGAGTTTGGCATAGTTTGCTATGGTTTCTAGCATTTTTTGTAATTTTAAAGTGATTGGGTTTAGTTTGTGGTTGGTAAGGGGTAGTTGGGGGTGATTTATGGTAGCCGCAGTAATTTAAGTGAGTTTGGCATAGTTTGCTATGGTTTGTAGCATTTTTTGTAATTTTAAAGTGATTGGGCTTATTTTGGGGTGGTAAGGGGTAGTTGGGGGTGATTTATGGTAGCCGAAGTAATTTAGGTGAGTTAGGCATAGTTTGCTATGGTTTGTAGCATTTTTTTGTAATTTTAAAGTGATTGAGCCTATTTTGGGGTGGTAAGGGGAAGTTGGGGGTGATTTATGGAAGCCAAAGTAATTTAGATGAGTTTGGCATAGTTTGATATGGCTTGTAACATTTTTTGTAATTTTAAAGTGATTGGGCTGAGTTTGGGGTGGTAAGGGGTGGTTGGGGGTGATTTATGATAGCCGAAGTAATTTAAGTGAGTTTGGCATAGTTTGCTATGGTTTGTAGCATTTTTTGTAATTTTAAAGTGATTGGGTTTAGTTTGTGGTTGGTAAGGGGTAGTTGGGGGTGATTTATGGTAGCCGCAGTAATTTAAGTGAGTTTGGCATAGTTTGCTATGGTTTGTAGCATTTTTTGTAATTTTAAAGTGATTGGGCTTAGTTTGTGGTTGGTAAGGGGTAGTTGGGGGTGATTTATGGTAGCCGCAGTAATTTAAGTGAGTTTGGCATAGTTTGCTATGGTTTGTAGCATTTTTTGTAATTTTAAAGTGATTGGGCTTATTTTGGGGTAGTAAGGGGTTGTTGGGGGTGATTTATGTTAGCCGAAGTAATTTAGGTGAGTTAGGCATAGTTTGCTATGGTTTGTAGCATTTTTTGTAATTTTAAAGTGATTGGGATGAGTTAGGGGTGGTAAGGGGTAGTTGGGGGTGATTTATGATAGCCGAAGTAATTTAAGTGAGTTTGGCAAGTTTGCTATGGTTTGTAGCATTTTTTGTAATTTTAAGGTGATTGGGCTTATTTTGGGTAGTAAGGGGTTGTAGGGGGTGATTTATGTTAGCCGAAGTAATTTAGGTGAGTTAGGCATAGTTTGCTATGGTTTGTAGCATTTTTTGTAATTTTAAAGTGATTGGGATGAGTTAGGGGTGGTAAGGGGTAGTTGGAGGTGATTTATGGAAGCCAAAGTAATTTAGATGAGTTTGGCATAGTTTGATAAGGCTTGTAACATTTTTTGTAATTTTAAAGTGATTGGGCTGAGTTTGGAGTGGTAAGGGGTAGTTGGGGGTGATTTATGATAGCCGAAGTAATTTAGATGAGTTAGGCATAGTTTGCTATGGTTTGTAGCATTTTTTTGTAATTTTAAAGTGATTGGGCTTATTTTGGGGTAGTAAAGGGTTGTTGGGGGTGATTTATGTTAGCCGAAGTAATTTAGGTGAGTTAGGCATAGTTTGCTATGGTTTGTAGCATTTTTTGTAATTTTAAAGTGATTGGGCTTATTTTGAGGTAGTAAGGGGTTGTTGGGGGTGATTTATGTTAGCCGAAGTAATTTAGGTGAGTTAGGCATAGTTTGCTATGGTTTGTAGCATTTTTTGTAATTTTAAAGTGATTGGGATGAGTTAGGGGTGGTAAGGGGTAGTTGGGGGTGATTTATGTTAGCCGAAGTAATTTAAGTGAGTTAGGCATAGTTTGCTATGGTTTGTAGCATTTTTTGTAATTTTAAAGTGATTGGGATGAGTTAGGGGCGGTAAGGGGTAGTTGGGGGTGATTTATGATAGCCGAAGTAATTTAAGTGAGTTTGGCATATTTTGCTATGGTTTGTAGCATTTTTTGTAATTTTAAAGTGATTGGGCTTATTTTGGGGTGGTAAGGGGTAGTTGGGGCTGATTTATGGTAGCCGAAGTAATTTAGGTGAGTTAGGCATAGTTTGCTATGGTTTGTAGCATTTTTTTGTAATTTTAAAGTGATTGGGCTTATTTTGGGGTAGTAAGGGGTTGTTGGGGGTGATTTATGTTAGCCGAAGTAATTTAGGTGAGTTAGGCATAGTTTGCTATGGTTTGTAGCATTTTTTGTAATTTTAAAGTGATTGGGCTTATTTTGGGGTAGTAAGGGGTTGTTGGGGGTGATTTATGTTAGCCGAAGTAATTTAGGTGAGTTAGGCATAGTTTGCTATGGTTTGTAGCATTTTTTGTAATTTTAAGGTGATTGGGATGAGTTAGGGGTGGTAAGGGGTAGTTGGGGGTGATTTATGTTAGCCGAAGTAATTTAAGTGAGTTAGGCATAGTTTGCTATGGTTTGTAGCATTTTTTGTAATTTTAAAGTGATTGGGATGAGTTAGGGGCGGTAAGGGGTAGTTGGGGGTGATTTATGATAGCCGAAGTAATTTAAGTGAGTTTGGCATAGTTTGCTATGGTTTGTAGCATTTTTTGTAATTTTAAAGTGATTGGGCTTATTTTGGGGTAGTAAGGGGTTGTTGGGGGTGATTTATGTTAGCCGAAGTAATTTGGGTGAGTTAGGCATAGTTTGCTATGGTTTGTAGCATTTTTTGTAATTTTAAAGTGATTGGGATGAGTTAGTTTTTTGTAATTTTAAAGTGATTGGGATGAGTTAGGGGTGGTAAGGGGTAGTTGGGGGTGATTTATGATAGCCGAAGTAATTTAAGTGAGTTTTGCATAGTTTGCTATGGTTTGTAGCATTTTTTGTAATTTTAAAGTGATTGGGCTTATTTTGGGGTAGTAAGGGGTTGTTGGGGGTGATTTATGTTAGCCGAAGTAATTTAGGTGAGTTAGGCATAGTTTGCTATGGTTTGTAGCATTTTTGATAATTTTAAAGTGATTGGGCTTATTTTGGGGTGGTAAGGGGTAGTTGGGGGTGATTTATGGAAGCCAAAGTAATTTAGATGAGTTTGGCATAGTTTGGTAAGGTTTGTAACATTTTTTGTAATTTTAAAGTGATTGAGCTTATTTTGGGATGGTAAGGGGTAGTTGGGGGTGATTTTTGGTAGACGAAATAATATGTGTGAGTTGGACTTAATCTGCCATGATTTGTGTCATTTTGTTTTATTTTAAAGTGATTGGAGTTGCTTGGGGTTGCTAAGGGGTGGTAAGGGATGATTTGAAATAACGGATCTAGTTTATGTCAGTTTGGCATAGTTCGGGAATTTTTTGGGGTTGATTTGGTAAAGTTTGCAGTGGTAAGAGATATTTGAGGATGTTTAATGTTGACGGATTAAATTTGGAGTGATTTGGTAATTTTTAATTGAGTCACGGATCGACATTATAATTGAAATCAAAATTATAATTGAAATATCTGCGGCCTCGCTAGGTACGGCAAAAGTATGATCACGAAAGCAGAAACTCGACGTTGAAATTGTTTAGGTTAAATAAGTGCTTTTAATGTAAACAGGTCGCCCGTCGTCGAAGTTGTTTTGGCTAGATACGTGCTTCTAACATAAACACGGTCTCCGCGATCCGATCATTTTTTGCTTATTTTAGCCGGTTTTTATTGAATTACAAAGGAACCGGGCCGAATTTCGCAAAATCCCTTCTTAGCGTTCACTTTCGGCACATGATACACCCGTGTCCAAAATTTCAAGTCGCCAGCCCTCACGGTTTGGGCTGTGGGTTGTCGGTGAATCAGTGAATGTGTAGATGTGTAGATGAGTGTGTCAGTGAGGACACTTCGCTTTATATATATAGACTAGCTGAATGTACCCGGCGTTGCCCGGACGTAGATTAAATAAACGCAGTGTTGACAAAAGTGGTGTATTTGTGATGTAGACTAATCGACATTATAATACAATTAAACAAAAATGCTCTACTTTTCCAATCACAAAATAAACAAATTAGCTGAAATTAACCTGCATTGCCAGGACCGGGTACTTCAATATGATTTGGAAAATGACGATAATTTCGTTTCTGGGTGCAAGCTCCTTTTTTTTCACTCTTTTTCACTCTTCAAGAGAAGGAGAGTTGACAGAGAAGCTGAATTATTCCAAATTATTCCCATTTAGTTCTCTAACAACGTTAAAGAATGTCGTCGAAGAATGTTGAAATAAATACATAATTTCACACCATAAAAACGATGTATTTGGTGTAGTTTTGGATGATAAGGGTTTTTTTGGGGATTGTTTTGAATGGTTATTGATGGTTGGCGGGGTTTAGCTTTGGCGGATTAAACGAAACTTTTGGTAATTTTAATGGGATTGGGTTTAGTTTGGCTTGGTAAGAAGTGGTTGGGGTGATATAGCGGAAGTCGAAGTAATTTATGCGAGTTTAGCGTAGTTTGCTTGGAATTCGTAATTTTTTTACATTTTACGTTGATGTGGGGTAGTTTGGAATGGCAAGTGTATGATTTTTGAGAGTAGTTTGGAATGGTACATTATGTTTAGGGGTGTTTAACGTATTCAGGTAAAATATACAGAAAATGTGGTAATTTAAAAATGAACAATTATAGTGCGAACCTCTTGAGCTCTATTTTCGGTAATAAAATGCAATAGGAAAGATAGTAAAAAAGACTATTTCCATCACTTTTCAGAGGAATTATACGTGGTGGTATTTGTACCCCGCTTACTATTCCTCCATCTTAGTTATAAATAATGCAGAACAATAATGAACACAATGTACATAAAATAAATAGTGTAAATCGTGTATAAGCACACATTACTTATGATGTCAGTGAAATCCGGTAAAACTGCAAATTTCGGATTTTGGTCGGAGCAGGTTTGGTGAAGATCAAATACACCACTATCATTAAATGAACGTAAAAATTAGCGTACGGTATATAAGTGGAGACCGGTACGACGATGGTAATTTTTCGAAAATCGATTGGGGAGATATTTACTTAACGTCAAGAACAAATCGGGAATATTATATAAAAAAAATTTATTTAATAGCGATAGAACTTCGAATACTGATGCGTCGCCTCGACCTTGGCGACGTTGAGTACCAGCGTTCCAGACGCTGAAGCAGCAATTTTAACAATTATATTAGGTGCACGTGCCTAGTGCGTATTAAAAGAATTTGGATTACCAAATAATACTCGCGCAGGTGTACTCGACTGGCCCGTCATAATTTGCACAAAATGAATTAACATACTAAAGCAAATAAATATTTTGACGGGAATGTGGTGGGTGTAAAAATCTTATTCGGCATCTCCGACAAACTAACACTTGTTTACATTAACATGCATGCCTTCATGGACCTGTGACGAATTACAAACAAATATCTAAATTTCAAGTGTTCCATTTGATTTCGTTTCTGGATGCAAGCGGTTTTTTTCACTCTTGTCAGTCTGAACTTATTACATAGTGATATTTTCACATCCAAATGCCCTAAATTTATTTTGCCGCTGATTTCAAAAATTTTTCTGGAAGGAAAGTAGTCAGCAGTGGGGCTCGTCAGGGGTGGCAGGGTTGGCAGTGCCACTCCAAGTATAAATTTACTATCGAACACAAAATTAGTTCTGTAATTCAGTTGCAGAATTATGAATTTTTCAGATATTTTCACGAAAATTTAGCGCTTACACCGCCACTGGTATGAATGTCAGTGATATCTGGTACATACAACGGTGAAAATTTCGGGGCAAATTTGGTGAAAAACAAATACACCACTATCATTAACTAAACGTAAAAATTAGCGTACAAATATAAGTGGAGTCCGGTCCGATGCTGATAATTTTTCGAAAATTGATTGGGGGCAGATTTGGTTAACGCGAGGATCAAATGTTAAATTAAAATACTTTATTTGATAGCGGTAGACCTTCGAACACTGTTGCGTCGCCTCAGCGAATTTGGCGACTTTGCGAACAGTTTCCGACGCTGGAGCAGCAATTTTCACAATTGTAGTTGTGTTAAAATTAAACACCGCGATCGAGTACTGCTCCACACGCTGAACCAGCAATTCTCGAATTCTAAGAAACGATAAGAAAGGCTTATCGAACGCTTGGTATGTGCGAATTTCTGCATAGACACTCAATCAAACTAAATCGAGCATCGCCTTTTCACGTTTGTGACCTTGCCCTTTACGTGGCAGGCTCCAGCTGCTTCAATAATGTAAAAATCTTATTCGGCCTCTCCAATAAACTCACATTTGTTTACATTAACACGCATTCCCTCATAGACTTGTGACGAATTACAAACAAATATTTCAACTTCAAGTGTTCCATTTAATTTCGTTTCTGGGTGCAAGCTCCTTTCTTTTCACTCTAGTCAGTCTAAACTTATTACACAGAGTTATATTTTCAAATCCAGGCGCCCTAAAGAATTTTGTCGTTGTTTTCAAAAGTTTCAAGAGAAGGAGAGTTGACATAGAAGCTAAATTATTCCAAATTATTCCCATTTAGTTCTCTGACAACGTTAAAGACAATGTTGAAATATATAAATACAAAATTTTACACCATAAAAACGAAGTATTTAGGAATTATGTATAAAAAAAGTCGAAGTTATTCTTCGCTCTTAAGCTCTATTTCCGGTATTAAAAATGCAATAGGAAAGATAGTAAGAAAGACTATTTCCATCACTTTTCACGGGAATTATACGTGGTGGTATTTGTTCTCCGCTTACTATTAGATTTTCAAACTGCTCCATCTTAGTTATAAATAATGCAGAACAATAATGAACGCAATGTACGTAAAATAAATAGTGTAAATAAATCGTGTCTAAGCATACAATACTTAAGCGTATGATGTCAGTGAAAATTTCGGATTTCGGCCGGAGCAGGTTTGGTGAAGAACAAATACACCACTATCATTAACTGAACGTAAAAATTAGCGTACGAAAATAAGTGAAGTCCGGTCCGACGCTGGAAATTTTTCGAAAATCGATTGGGGAGAGTTTTGGTTAACGGCAAGAACAAATCGGGAATATTATATTAAAATAATTTATTTAATAGCGATAGAACTTTGAATACCGATGCGTCGCCTCGACCTTGGCGACGTTGAGTACCAGCGATCCAGACGCTGAAGCAGCAATTTTCACAATTATATGAGGTGCACGTGCCTAGTGCGTATAAAAACAATTTGGATAACAAAAGAGATTAATTTGTATGTACCAAATAATACTCGCACAGGTGTACTCGTATGGCCCGTCATAATTTTCACAAAATCAATTTAAGAAATTAACATTCTAAAGTAAATAAATATTTTGACAGAAATGTTAAAAATCTTATTCGGTCTCTCCGACAAACTAACACTTGTTTACATTAACATGCATTCCTTCATGGACCTGTGACGAATTACAAACAAATATCGAAATTTCAAGTGTTCCATGTCAGTCTGAACTTATTACACAGTGATATTTTCACATTCAGGCGCCCTAAATTATTTTGACGTTGATTTATAAAGTTTCCCTGGAAGGAGAGTAGTCAGCAGGTGCCTCGTCAGGGGTGGCAGGGTTGGCAGTGCCACTCCAAGTATAAATTTACTATCGAACACAAAGATAGTTCTGATTCAATTGCAGAATTTCGAATTTTTCAGATATTTTTACGAAACTCTAGCGCTTACACCGCCTTTATACCTCTTTAAAGTTAAAAACCATAGAGCTGTTTATACAAATGCACGCATGTTGAAAAGGTAGGGCTTGCCCCGTCAGCGTGTTGCAATTCAGAAATACGTTTATGTTTGCATCTCAACTGGAACAAATATTTATTGGAAGGTGGAAGAGAATCGAAATAGGTATCAGCCTATTTAATATTCAGAATAACGACTATTAGTCGGAACAATATATTTTATGTGCAGATATTTATTAATATTTTATGATTTAATACGATAAGGCATTTATAAATAACACAACCAAATAGAAGATTTTGATTGAAAACGATTATTAATTTATGGTAGCCGAAGTAATTTAAGTGAGTTTGGCATAGCTTGCTATGTTTTGTAGCATTTTTGTAATTTTAAAGTGATTAGGCTAATTTTGGGGCGGTAAGGGGTAGTTGGGGGTGATTTATAGTAGCCGAAGTAATTTAGGTGAGTTTGGAATAGTTTGCTATGGTTTGTAGCATTTTTTGTTATTTTAAAGTGATTGGGCTTAGTTTGGGGTGGTAAGGGGTAGTTGGGGGTGATTTATGGTAGCCGAAGTAATTCAGGTGAGTTTGAGATAGTTTGCTATGGCTTGTAGCATTTTTCGTAATTTTAAAGTGATTGGGCTTATTTTGGGATGGTAAGGGGTAGTTGGGGGTGATTTATGGTAGCCGAAGTAATTTAGGTGAGTTAGGCATAGTTTGCTATGGTTTGTAGCATTTTTTGTAATTTTAAAGTGATTGGGCTTATTTTGGGGGTGATTTATGGTAGCCGAAGTAATTTAGGTGAGTTAGGCATAGTTTGCTATGGTTTGTAGCATTTTTTGTAATTTTAAAGTGATTGGGTTTAGTTTGTGGTTGGTAAGGGGTAGTTGGGGGTGATTTATGGTAGCCGAAGTAATTCAGGTGAGTTTGAGATAGTTTGCTACGGTTTGTAGAATTTTTTTGTAATTTTAAAGTGATTGAGCCTATTTTGGGGTGGTAAGGGGTAGTTGGGGGTGATTTATGGAAGCCAAAGTAATTTAGATGAGTTTGGCATAGTTTGATATGGCTTGTAACATTTTTTGTAATTTTAAAGTGATTGGGCTGAGTTTGGGGTGGTAAGGGGTAGTTGGGGGTGATTTATGATAGCCGAAGTAATTTAAGTGAGTTTGGCATAGTTTGCTATGGTTTGTAGCATTTTTTGTAATTTTAAAGTGATTGGGTTTAGTTTGTGGTTGGTAAGGGGTAGTTGGGGGTGATTTATGGTAGCCGCAGTAATTTAAGTGGGTTCGGCATAGTTTGCTATGGTTTGTAGCATTTTTTGTAATTTTAAAGTGATTGGGCTTATTTTGGGGTGGTAAGGGGTAGTTGGGGGTGATTTATGGTAGCCGAAGGAAATTAGGTAAGTTAGGCATAGTTTGCTATGGTTTGTGGCATTTTTTGTTATTTTAAAGTGATTGGGCTTATTTTGGGGTGGTAAGGGGTAGTTGGGGGTGATTTATGGTAGCCGAAGTAATTTAGGTGAGTTAGGCATAGTTTGCTATGATTTGTTGAATATTTTGTAATTTTAAAGTGATTGGGCTTATTTTGGGGTTGTAAGGGGTAGTTCGGGGTGATTTATGGTAGCCGAAGTAATTTAGGGGAGTTTGGCATAGTTACGGTTTGTAGAATTTTTTTGTAATTTTAAAGTGATTGAGCCTATTTTGGGGTGGTAAGGGGTAGTTGGGGGTGATTTATGGAAGCCAAAGTAATTTAGATGAGTTTGGCATAGTTTTATAAGGCTTGTAACATTTTTTGTAATTTTAAAGTGATTGGGCTGAGTTTGGGGTGGTAAGGGGTAGTTGGGGGTGATTTATGATAGCCGAAGTAATTTAAGTGAGTTTGGCATAGTTTGCTATGGTTTGTAGCATTTTTTGTAATTTTAAAGTGATTGGGCTTATTTTGGGGTAGTAAGGGGTTGTTGGGGGTGATTTATGTTAGCCGAAGTAATTTAGGTGAGTTAGGCATCGTTTGCTATAGTTTGTAGCATTTTTTTGTAATTTTAAAGTGATTGGGCTTATTTTGGGGTAGTAAGGGTTTGTTGGGGGTGATTTATGTTAGCCGAAGTAATTTAAGTGAGTTTGGCATAGTTTGCTATGGTTTGTAGCATTTTTTGTAATTTTAAAGTGATTGGGCTTATTTTGGGGTGGTAAGGGGTAGTTGGGGCTGATTTATGGTAGCCGAAGTAATTTAGGTGAGTTAGGCATAGTTTGCTATGGTTTGTAGCATTTTTTTGTAATTTTAAAGTGATTGGGCTTATTTTGGGGTAGTAAGGGGTTGTTGGGGGTGATTTATGTTAGCCGAAGTAATTTAAGTGAGTTAGGCATAGTTTGCTATGGTTTGTAGCATTTTTTGTAATTTTAAAGTGATTGAGATGAGTTAGGGGTGGTAAGGGGTAGTTGGGGGTGATTTATGTTAGCCGAAGTAATTTAAGTGAGTTAGGCATAGTTTGCTATGGTTTGTAGCATTTTTTGTAATTTTAAAGTGATTGGGATGAGTTAGGGGCGGTAAGGGGTAGTTGTGGGTGATTTATGATAGCCGAAGTAATTTAAGTGAGTTTGGCATAGTTTGCTATGGTTTGTAGCATTTTTTGTAATTTTAAAGTGATTGGGCTTATTTTGGGGTAGTAAGGGGTTGTTGGGGGTGATTTATGTTAGCCGAAGTAATTTGGGTGAGTTAGGCATAGTTTGCTATGGTTTGTAGCATTTTTTGTAATTTTAAAGTGATTGGGATGAGTTAGGGGTGGTAAGGGGTAGTTGGGGGTGATTTATGATAGCCGAAGTAATTTAAGTGAGTTTGGCATAGTTTGCTATGGTTTGTAGCATTTTTTGTAATTTTAAAGTGATTGGGCTTATTTTGGGGTAGTAAGGGGTTGTTGGGGGTGATTTATGTTAGCCGAAGTAATTTAGGTGAGTTAGGCATAGTTTGCTATAGTTTGTAGCATTTTTTTGTAATTTTAAAGTGATTGGGCTTATTTTGGGGTAGTAAGGGTTTGTTGGGGGTGATTTATGTTAGCCGAAGTAATTTAAGTGAGTTTGGCATAGTTTGCTATGGTTTGTAGCATTTTTTGTAATTTTAAAGTGATTGGGCTTATTTTGGGGTGGTAAGGGGTAGTTGGGGCTGATTTATGGTAGCCGAAGTAATTTAGGTGAGTTAGGCATAGTTTGCTATGGTTTGTAGCATTTTTTTGTAATTTTAAAGTGATTGGGCTTATTTTGGGGTAGTAAGGGGTTGTTGGGGGTGATTTATGTTAGCCGAAGTAATTTAAGTGAGTTAGGCATAGTTTGCTATGGTTTGTAGCATTTTTTGTAATTTTAAAGTGATTGAGATGAGTTAGGGGTGGTAAGGGGTAGTTGGGGGTGATTTATGTTAGCCGAAGTAATTTAAGTGAGTTAGGCATAGTTTGCTATGGTTTGTAGCATTTTTTGTAATTTTAAAGTGATTGGGATGAGTTAGGGGCGGTAAGGGGTAGTTGGGGGTGATTTATGATAGCCGAAGTAATTTAAGTGAGTTTGGCATAGTTTGCTATGGTTTGTAGCATTTTTTGTAATTTTAAAGTGATTGGGCTTATTTTGGGGTAGTAAGGGGTTGTTGGGGGTGATTTATGTTAGCCGAAGTAATTTGGGTGAGTTAGGCATAGTTTGCTATGGTTTGTAGCATTTTTTGTAATTTTAAAGTGATTGGGATGAGTTAGGGGTGGTAAGGGGTAGTTGGGGGTGATTTATGATAGCCGAAGTAATTTAAGTGAGTTTGGCATAGTTTGCTATGGTTTGTAGCATTTTTTGTAATTTTAAAGTGATTGGGCTTATTTTGGGGTAGTAAGGGGTTGTTGGGGGTGATTTATGTTAGCCGAAGTAATTTAGGTGAGTTAGGCATAGTTTGCTATGGTTTGTAGCATTTTTGATAATTTTAAAGTGATTGGGCTTATTTTGGGGTGGTAAGGGGTAGTTTGGGGTGATTTATGGAAGTCAAAGTAATTTAGATGAGTTTGGCATAGTTTGCTACGGTTTGTAGAATTTTTTTGTAATTTTAAAGTGATTGGGCTTATTTTGGGGTGGTAAGGGGTAGTTTGGGGTGATTTATGGAAGTCAAAGTAATTTAGATGAGTTTGGCATAGTTTGCTACGGTTTGTAGAATTTTTTTGTAATTTTAAAGTGATTGGGCTTATTTTGGGGTGGTAAGGGGTAGTTGGGGGTGATTTTTGGTAGACGAAATAATATGTGTGAGTTGGACATAATCTGCCATGATTTGTGTCATTTTGTTTTATTTTAAAGTGATTGGAGTTACTTGGGGTTGCTAAGGGGTGGTAAGGGATGATTTAAAATAACGGATCTAGTTTATGTCAGTTTGGCATAGTTCGGGAATTTTTTGGGGTTGATTTGGTAAAGTTTGCAGTGGTAAGAGATATTTGAGGATGTTTAATGTTGACGGATTAAATTTGGAGTGATTTGGTAATTTTTAATTGAGTCACGGATCGACATTATAATTGAAATCAAAATTATAATTGAAATATCTGCGGCCTCGCTAGGTACGGCAAAAGTATGATCACGAAAGCAGAAACTCGACGTTGAAATTGTTTAGGTTAAATAAGTGCTTTTAATGTAAACCGGTCGCCCGTCGTCGAAGTTGTTTTGGCTAGATACGTGCTTCTAACATAAACACGGTCTCCGCGATCCGATCATTTTTTGTTTATTTTAGCCGGTTTTTATTGAATTACAAAGGAACCGGGCCGAATTTCGCAAAATCCCTTCTTAGTGTTCAGTTTCGGCACATGATACACCCGTGTCTAAAATTTCAAGTCTCCAGCCCTCACGGTTTGGGCTGTGGGTTGATTATGAATCAGTGTGTAGATGTGTAGATGAATGAGTGAATGAATGAGTGTGTCAGTGAGGACACTTCGCTTTATATATATAGACTAGCTGAATGTACCCGGCGTTGCCCGGACGTAGATTAAATAAACGCAGTGTTGACAAAAGTGGTGTATTTGTGATGTAGACTAATCGACATTATAATACAATTAAACAGGAATGCTCTACTTTTCCAATCACAAAATAAACAAATTTGCTGAAATTAACCTGCATTGCCAGGACCGGGTACTTCAATATGATTTGGAAAATGACGATAATTTCGTTTCTGGGTGCAAGCTCCTTTATTTTTCACTCTTTTTCACTCTTCAAGAGAAGGAGAGTTGACAGAGAAGCTGAACTATTCCAAATTATTCCCATTTAGTTCTCTAACAACGTTAAAGAATGTCGTCGAAGAATGTTGAAATATATAAATAAATAATTTCACACCATAAAAACGATGTGTTTGGTGTAGTTTCGGATGATAAGGTTTTTTTTGGGGATCGTTTTGAATGGTTATTGATAGTTGGCGGGGTTTAGCTTTGGCGGATTAAACGAAACTTTTGGTAATTTTAATGCGATTGGGTTTAGTTTGGCTTGGTAAGAAGTGGTTGGGGTGATATAGCGGAAGTCGAAGTAATTTATGCGGGTTTAGCGTAGTTTGCTTGTAATTCGTAATTTTTTTACATTTTAGGTTGATGTGGGGTAGTTTGGAATGGCAAGTGTATGATTTTTGAGAGTAGTTTGGAATGGTACATTATGTTTAGGGGTGTTTAACGTATTCAGGTAAAATATACAGAAAATTTGGTAATTTTAAAATGAACAATTATAGTGCGAACCTCTTGAGCTCTATTTTCGGTAATAAAATGCAATAGGAAAGATAGTAAAAAAGACTATTTCCACCACTTTTCAGAGGAATTATACGTGGTGGTATTTGTACCCCGCTTACTATTCCTCCATCTTAGTTATAAATAATGCAGAACAATAATGAACACAATGTACATAAAATAAATAGTGTAAATCGTGTATAAGCACACATTACTTATGATGTCAGTGAAATCCGGTAAAACTGCAAATTTCGGATTTTGGCCGGAGCAGGTTTGGTGAAGATCAAATACACCACTATCATTAAATGAACGTAAAAATTAGCGTACGGTATATAAGTGGAGTCCGGTACGACGATGGTAATTTTTCGAAAATCGATTGGGGAGATATTTACTTAACGTCAAGAACAAATCGGGAATATTATATTAAAAAAATTTATTTAATAGCGATAGAACTTCGAATACTGATTCGTCGCCTCGACCTTGGCGACGTTGAGTACCAGCGTTCCAGACGCTGAAGCAGCAATTTTAACAATTATATTAGGTGCACGTGCCTAGTGCGTATTAAAAGAATTTGGATTACCAAATAATACTCGCGCAGGTGTACTCGACTGGCCCGTCATAATTTGCACAAAATGAATTAACATACTAAAGTAAATAAATATTTTGACGGGAATGTGGTGGGTGTAAAAATCTTATTCGGCCTCTCCGACAAACTAACACTTGTTTACATTAACATGCATGCCTTCATGGACCTGTGACGAATTACAAACAAATATCTAAATTTCAAGTGTTCCATTTGATTTCGTTTCTGGATGCAAGCGGTTTTTTTCACTCTTGTCAGTCTGAACTTATTACATAGTGATATTTTCACATCCAGGTGCCCTAAATTTATTTTGCCGCTGATTTCAAAAATGTTTCTGGAAGGAAAGTAGTCAGTAGTGGGGCTCGTCAGGGGTGGCAGGGTTGGCAGTGCCACTCCAAGTATAAATTTACTATCGAACACAAAATTAGTTCTGTAATTCAGTTGCAGAATTATGAATTTTTCAGATATTTTCACGAAAATTTAGCGCTTACACCGCCGCTGGTATGAATGTCAGTGATATCTGGTACATACAACGGTGAAAATTTCGGGGCAAATTTGGTGAAAAACAAATACACCACTATCATTAACTAAACGTAAAAATTAGCGTACAAATATAAGTGGAGTCCGGTCCGATGCTGATAATTTTTCGAAAATTGATTGGGGGCAGATTTGGTTAACGCGAGGATGAAATGTTAAATTAAAATACTTTATTTGATAGCGGTAGACCTTCGAACACTGATGCGTCGCCTCATCGAATTTGGCGACTTTGCAAACAGTTTCCGACGCTGGAGCAGCAATTTTCACAATTGTAGTTGTGTTAAAATTAAACACCGCGATCGAGTACTGCTCCACACGCTGAACCAGCAATTCTCGAATTCTAAGAAACGATAAGAAAGGCTTATCATCCAACGCTTGGTATGTGCGAATTTCTGCATAGACACTCAATCAAACTAAATCGAGCATCGCCTTTTCACGTTTCTGACCTTGCCCTTGACGTGGCAGGCTCCAGCTGCTTCAATAATGTAAAAATCTTATTCGGCCTCTCCAATAAACTCACATTTGTTTACATTAACACGCATTCCCTCATGGACTTGTGACGAATTACAAACAAATATTTCAACTTCAAGTGTTCCATTTAATTTCGTTTCTGGGCGCAAGCTCCTTTCTTTTCACTCTAGTCAGTCTAAACTTATTACACAGAGTTATATTTTCAAATCCAGGCGTCCTAAAGAATTTTGTCATTGTTTTCAAAAGTTTCTAAATTATTCCAAATTATTCCCATTTAGTTCTCTGACAACGTTAAAGACAATGTTGAAATATATAAGGAAGTATTTAGGAATTATGTATAAAAAAGTCGAAGTTATTCTTCGCTCTTGAGCTCTATTTCCGGTATTAAAAATGCAATAGGAAAGATAGTAAGAAAGACTATTTCCATCACTTTTCACGGGAATTATACGTGGTGGTATTTGTTCTCCGCTTACTATTAGATTTTCAAACTGCTCCATCTTAGTTATAAATAATGCAGAACAATAATGAACGCAATGTACGTAAAATAAATAGTGTAAATAAATCGTGTCTAAGCATACAATACTTAAGCGTATGATGTCAGTGAAAATTTCGGATTTCGGCCGGAGCAGGTTTGGTGAAGAACAAATACACCACTATCATTAACTGAACGTAAAAATTAGCGTACGAAAATAAGTGAAGTCCGGTCCGACGCTGGAAATTTTTCGAAAATCGATTGGGGAGAGTTTTGGTTAACGGCAAGAACAAATCGGGAATATTATATTAAAATAATTTATTTAATAGCGACAGAACTTTGAATACCGATGCGTCGCCTCGACCTTGGCGACGTTGAGTACCACCGATCCAGACGCTGAAGCAGCAATTTTCACAATTATATGAGGTGCACGTGCCTAGTGCGTATAAAAACAATTCGGATAACAAAAGAGATTAAATTGTATGCACCAAATAATACTCGCACAGGTGTACTCGTATGGCCCGTCATAATTTTCACAAAATCAATTTAAGAAATTAACATTCTAAAGTAAATAAATATTTTGACAGGAATGTTAAAAATCTTATTCGGTCTCTCCGACACACTAACACTTGTTTACATTAACATGCATTCCTTCATGGACCTGTGTCGAATTACAAACAAATATCGAAATTTCAAGTGTTCCATGTCAGTCTGAACTTATTACACAGTGATATTTTCACATTCAGGCGTCCTAAATTATTTTGACGTTGATTTATAAAGTTTCCCTGGAAGGAGAGTAGTCAGCAGGTGCCTCGTCATGGGTGGCAGGGTTGGCAGTGCCACTCCAAGTATAAATTTACTATCGAACACAAAGATAGTTCTGATTCAATTGAAGAATTTCGAATTTTTCAGATATTTTTACGAAACTCTAGCGCTTACACCGCCTTTATACCTCTTTAAAGTTAAAAACCATAGAGCTGTTTATACAAATGCACGCATGTTGAAAAGGTAGGGCTTGCCCCGTCAGCGTGTTGCAATTCAGAAATACGTTTATGTTTGCATCTCAACTGGAACAAATATTTATTGGAAGGTGGAAGAGAATCAAAATAGGTATCAGAATATTTAATATTCAGAATAACGACTATTAGTCGGAACAATATATTTTATGTGCAGATATTTATTAATATTTTATGATTTAATACGATAAGGCATTTATAAATAACACAACCAAATAGAAGATTTTGATTGAAAACGATTATTAATTTATGGTAGCCGAAGAAATTTAAGTGAGTTTGGCATAGCTTGCTATGTTTTGTAGCATTTTTGTAATTTTAAAGTGATTAGGCTAATTTTGGGGCGGTAAGGGGTAGTTGGGGGTGATTTATGGTAGCCGAAGTAATTTAAGTGAGTTTGGCATAGTTTGCTATGGTTTGTAGCATTTTTGTAATTTTAAAGTGATTGGACTTAGTTTGGGGTGGTAAGGGGTAGTTGGGGGTGATTTATGGTAGCCAAAGTAATTCAGGTGAGTTTGAGATAGTTTGCTATGGCTTGTAGCATTTTTCGTAATTTTAAAGTGATTGGGCTTATTTTGGGTAGGTAAGGGGTAGTTGGGGGTGATTTATGGTAGCCGAAGTAATTTAGGTGAGTTTGGCATAGTTTGCTATGGTTTGTAGCATTTTTTGTAATTTTAAAGTGATTGGGATGAGTTAGGGGTGGTAAAGGGTAGTTGGGGGTGATTTATGATAGCCGAAGTAATTTAAGTGAGTTAGGCATAGTTTGCTATGGTTTGTAGCATTTTTTATAATTTTAAAGTGATTGGGCTTATTTTGGGGTAGTAAGGGGTAGTTGGGGGTGATTTATGTTAGCCGAAGTAATTTAGGTGAGTTAGGCATAGTTTGCTATGGTTTGTAGCATTTTTTATAATTTTAAAGTGATTGGGCTTATTTTGGGGTAGTAAGGGGTAGTTGGGGGTGATTTATGTTAGCCGAAGTAATTTAGGTGAGTTAGGCATAGTTTGCTATGGTTTGTAGCATTTTTTGTAATTTTAAAGTGATTGGGATGAGTTAGGGGTGGTAAAGGGTAGTTGGGGGTGATTTATGATAGCCGAAGTAATTTAAGTGAGTTTGGCATAGTTTGGTATGGTTTGTAGAATTTTTTGTAATTTTAAAGTGATTGGGCTTAGTTTGGGGTGGTAAGGGGTAGTTGGGGGTGATTTATGGTAGCCGAAGTAATTTAGGTGAGTTTGGCATAGTTTGCTATGGTTTGTAGCATTTTTTGTAATTTTAAAGTGATTGGGCTTAGTTTGGGGTGGTAAGGGGTAGTTGGGGGTGATTTATGGTAGCCGAAGTAATTTAGGTGAGTTAGGCATAGTTTGCTATGATTTGTTGAATATTTTGTAATTTTAAAGTGATTGGGCTTATTTTGGGGTTGTAAGGGGTAGTTCGGGGTGATTTATGGTAGCCGAAGTAATTTAGGGGAGTTTGGCATAGTTTGCTACGGTTTGTAGAATTTTTTTGTAATTTTAAAGTGGTTGAGCCTATTTTGGGGTGGTAAGGAGTAGTTGGGGGTGATTTATAGAAGCCAAAGTAATTTAAGTGAGTTTGGCATAGTTTGCTATGGTTTGTAGCATTTTTTGTAATTTTAAAGTGATTGGGTTTAGTTTGTGGTTGGTAAGGGGTAGTTGGGGGTGATTTATGGTAGCCGCAGTAATTTAAGTGAGTTTGGCATAGTTTGCTATGGTTTGTAGCATTTTTTTGTAATTTTAAAGTGATTGGGCTTATTTTGGGGTAGTAAGGGGTTGTTGGGGGTGATTTATGTTAGCCGAAGTAATTTAGGTGAGTTAGGCATAGTTTGCTATGGTTTGTAGCATTTTTTATAATTTTAAAGTGATTGGGCTTATTTTGGGGTAGTAAGGGGTAGTTGGGGGTGATTTATGTTAGCCGAAGTAATTTAGGTGAGTTAGGCATAGTTTGCTATGGTTTGTAGCATTTTTTGTAATTTTAAAGTGATTGGGATGAGTTAGGGGTGGTAAAGGGTAGTTGGGGGTGATTTATGATAGCCGAAGTAATTTAAGTGAGTTTGGCATAGTTTGGTATGGTTTGTAGAATTTTTTGTAATTTTAAAGTGATTGGGCTTAGTTTGGGGTGGTAAGGGGTAGTTGGGGGTGATTTATGGTAGCCGAAGTAATTTAGGTGAGTTTGGCATAGTTTGCTATGGTTTGTAGCATTTTTTGTAATTTTAAAGTGATTGGGCTTAGTTTGGGGTGGTAAGGGGTAGTTGGGGGTGATTTATGGTAGCCGAAGTAATTTAGGTGAGTTAGGCATAGTTTGCTATGATTTGTTGAATATTTTGTAATTTTAAAGTGATTGGTCTTATTTTGGGGTTGTAAGGGGTAGTTCGGGGTGATTTATGGTAGCCGAAGTAATTTAGGGGAGTTTGGCATAGTTTGCTACGGTTTGTAGAATTTTTTTGTAATTTTAAAGTGGTTGAGCCTATTTTGGGGTGGTAAGGGGTAGTTGGGGGTGATTTATAGAAGCCAAAGTAATTTAAGTGAGTTTGGCATAGTTTGCTATGGTTTGTAGCATTTTTTGTAATTTTAAAGTGATTGGGTTTAGTTTGTGGTTGGTAAGGGGTAGTTGGGGGTGATTTATGGTAGCCGCAGTAATTTAAGTGAGTTTGGCATAGTTTGCTATGGTTTGTAGCATTTTTTTGTAATTTTAAAGTGATTGGGCTTATTTTGGGGTAGTAAGGGGTTGTTGGGGGTGATTTATGGAAGTCAAAGTAATTTAGGTGAGTTAGGCATAGTTTGCTATGGTTTGTAGCATTATTTATAATTTTAAAGTGATTGGGCTTATTTTGGGGTAGTAAGGGGTAGTTGGGGGTGATTTATGTTAGCCGAAGTAATTTAGGTGAGTTAGGCATAGTTTGCTATGGTTTGTAGCATTTTTTGTAATTTTAAAGTGATTGGGATGAGTTAGGGGTGGTAAGGGGTAGTTGGGGGTGATTTATGATAGCCGAAGTAATTTAAGTGAGTTTGGCATAGTTTGGTATGGTTTGTAGAATTTTTTGTAATTTTAAAGTGATTGGGCTTAGTTTGGGGTGGTAAGGGGTAGTTGGGGGTGATTTATGGTAGCCGAAGTAATTTAGGTGAGTTTGGCATAGTTTGCTATGGTTTGTAGCATTTTTTGTAATTTTAAAGTGATTGGGCTTAGTTTGGGGTGGTAAGGGGTAGTTGGGGGTGATTTATGGTAGCCGAAGTAATTTAGGTGAGTTAGGCATAGTTTGCTATGATTTGTTGAATATTTTGTAATTTTAAAGTGATTGGGTTTATTTTGGGGTTGTAAGGGGTAGTTCGGGGTGATTTATGTTAGCCGAAGTAATTTAGGGGAGTTTGGCATAGTTTGCTACGGTTTGTAGAATTTTTTTGTAATTTTAAAGTGATTGAGCCTATTTTGGGGTGGTAAGGGGTAGTTGGGGGTGATTTATGGAAGTCAAAGTAATTTAGATGAGTTTGGCATAGTTTGATATGGCTTGTAACATTTTTTGTAATTTTAAAGTGATTGGGCTTATTTTGGGGTTGTAAGGGGTAGTTCGGGGTGATTTATGTTAGCCGAAGTAATTTAGGGGAGTTTGGCATAGTTTGCTACGGTTTGTAGAATTTTTTTGTAATTTTAAAGTGATTGAGCCTATTTTGGGGTGGTAAGGGGTAGTTGGGGGTGATTTATGGAAGTCAAAGTAATTTAGATGAGTTTGGCATAGTTTGATATGGCTTGTAACATTTTTTGTAATTTTAAAGTGATTGGGCTTATTTTGGGGTTGTAAGGGGTAGTTGGGGGTGATTTATGGTAGCCGAAGTAATTTAGGTGAGTTAGGGATAGTTTGCAATGATTTGTGTCATTTTGTTTTATTTTAAAGTGATTGGAGTTGCTTGGGGTTGCTAAAGGGTGGTAAGGGATGATTTAAGATAACGGATCTAATTTATGTCAGTTTGGCTTAGTTCGGGAATTTTTTGGGGTTGATTTGGTAAAGTTTGCAGTGGTAAGAGATATTTGAGGATGTTTAATGTTGACGGATTAAATTTGGAGTGGTTTGGTAATTTTTAATTGAGTCACGGATCGACATTATAATTGAAATCAAAATTATAATTGAAATATCTGCGGCCTCGCTAGGTACGGCAAAAGTATGATCACGAAAGCAGAAACTCGACGTTGAAATTGTTTAGGTTAAATAAGTGCTTTTAATGTAAACCGGTCGCCCGTCGTCGAAGTTGTTTTGGCTAGATACGTGCTTCTAACATAAACACGGTCTCCGCGATCCGATCATTTTTTGTTTATTTTAGCCGGTTTTTATTGAATTACAAAGGAACCGGACCGAATTTCGCAAAATCCCTTCTTAGTGTTCAGTTTCGGCACATGATACACCCGTGTCTAAAATTTCAAGTCTCCAGCCCTCACGGTTTGGGCTGTGGGTTGATTATGAATCAGTGTGTAGATGTGTAGATGAATGAGTGAATGAATGAGTGTGTCAGTGAGGACACTTCGCTTTATATATATAGATTAAACAGGAATGCTCTACTTTTCCAATCACAAAATAAACAAATTTGCTGAAATTAACCTGCATTGCCAGGACCGGGTACTTCAATATGATTTGGAAAATTACGATAATTTCGTTTCTTGGTGCAAGCTCCTTTTTTTTCACTCTTTTTCACTCTTCAAGAGAAGGAGAGTTGACAGAGAAGCTGAACTATTCCAAATTATTCCGATTTAGTTCTCTAACAACGTTAAAGAATGTCGTCGAAGAATGTTGAAATATATAAATACATAATTTCACACCATAAAAACGATGTATTTGGTGTAGTTTCGGATGATAAGGTTTTTTTTGGGGATTGTTTTGAATGGTTATTGATGGTTGGCGGGGTTTAGCTTTGGCGGATTAAACGAAACTTTTGGTAATTTTAATGCGATTGGGTTTAGTTTGGCTTGGTAAGAAGTGGTTGGGGTGATATAGCGGAAGTCGAAGTAATTTATGCGAGTTTAGCGTAGTTTGCTTGTAATTCGTAATTTTTTTACATTTTAGGTTGATGTGGGGTAGTTTGGAATGGCAAGTGTATGATTTTTGAGAGTAGTTTGGAATGGTACATTATGTTTAGAGGTGTTTAACGTATTCAGGTAAAATATACAGAAAATTTGGTAATTTAAAAATGAACAATTATAGTGCGAACCTCTTGAGCTCTATTTTCGGTAATAAAATGCAATAGGAAAGATAGTAAAAAAGACTATTTCCATCACTTTTCAGAGGAATTATACGTGGTGGTATTTGTACCCCGCTTACTATTCCTCCATCTTAGTTATAAATAGTGCAGAACAATAATGAACACAATGTACATAAAATAAATAGTGTAAATCGTGTATAAGCACACATTACTTATGATGTCAGTGAAATCCGGTAAAACTGCAAATTTCGGATTTTGGCCGGAGCAGGTTTGGTGAAGATCAAATACACCACTATCATTAAATGAACGTAAAAATTAGCGTACGGTATATAAGTGGAGACCGGTACGACGATGGTAATTTTTCGAAAATCGATTGGGGAGATATTTACTTAACGTCAGGAACAAATCGGGAATATTATATTAAAAAAAATAATTTAATAGCGATAGAACTTCGAATACTGATGCGTCGCCTCGACCTTGGCGACGTTGAGTACCAGCGTTCCAGACACTGAAGCAGCAATTTTAACAATTATATTAGGTGCACGTGCCTAGTGCGTATTAAAAGAATTTGGATTACCAAATAATACTCGCGCAGGTGTACTCGACTGGCCCGTCATAATTTGCACAAAATGAATTAACATACTAAAGTAAATAAATATTTTGACGGGAATGTGGTGGGTGTAAAAATCTTATTCGGCATCTCCGACAAACTAACACTTGTTTACATTAACATGCATGCCTTCATGGACCTGTGACGAATTACAAACAAATATCTAAATTGTGTTCAAGTGTTCCATTTGATTTCGTTTCTGGATGCAAGCGGTTTTTTTCACTCTTGTCAGTCTGAACTTATTACATAGTGATATTTTCACATCCAAATGCCCTAAATTTATTTTGCCGCTCATTTCAAAAAATTTTCTGGAAGGAAAGTAGTCAGCAGTGGGGCTCGTCAGGGGTGGCAGGTTTGGCAGTGCCACTCCAAGTATAAATTTACTATCGAACACAAAATTAGTTCTGTAATTCAGTTGCAGAATTATGAATTTTTCAGATATTTTCACGAAAATTTAGCGCATACCGCCACTGGTATGAATGTGATATCTGGTACATACAACGGTGAAAATTTCGGGGCAAATTTGGTGAAAAACAAATACACCACTATCATTAACAAAACGTAAAAATTAGCGTACAAATATAAGTGGAGTCCGGTCCGATGCTGATAATTTTTCGAAAATTGATTGGGGGCAGATTTGGTTAACGCGAGGATCAAATGTTAAATTAAAATACTTTATTTGATAGCGGTAGACCTTCGAACACTGATGCGTCGCCTCATCGAATTTGGCGACTTTGCGAACAGTTTCCGACGCTGGAGCAGCAATTTTCACAATTGTAGTTGTGTTAAAATTAAACACCGCGATCGAGTACTGCTCCACACGCTGAACCAGCAATTCTCGAATTCTAAGAAACGATAAGAAAGGCTTATCCAACGCTTGGTATGTGCGAATTTCTGCATATATATTTATGCATACATTCTGCATCAAACTAAATCGAGCATCGCCTTTTCACGTTTCTGACCTTGCCCTTGACGTGGCAGGCTCCAGCTGCTTCAATAATGTAAAAATCTTATTCGGCCTCTCCAATAAACTCACATTTGTTTACATTAACACGCATTCCCTCATGGACTTGTGACGAATTACAAACAAATATTTCAACTTCAAGTGTTTCATTTAATTTCGTTTCTGGATGCAAGCTCCTTTCTTTTCACTCTAGTCAGTCTAAACTTATTACACAGAGTTATATTTTCAAATCCAGGCGCCCTAAAGAATTTTGTCGTTGTTTTCAAAAGTTTCAAGAGAAGGAGAGTTGACATAGAAGCTAAATTATTCCAAATTATTCCCATTTAGTTCTCTGACAACGTTAAAGACAATGTTGAAATATATAAATACAAAATTTTACACCATAAAAACGAAGTATTTAGGAATTATGTATAAAAAAAGTCGAAGTTATTCTTCGCTCTTGAGCTCTATTTCCGGTATTAAAAATGCAATAGGAAAGATAGTAAGAAAGACTATTTCCATCACTTTTCACGTGAATTATACGTGGTGGTATTTGTTCTCCGCTTACTATTAGATTTTCAAACTGCTCCATCTTAGTTATAAATAATGCAGAACAATAATGTACGCAATGTACGTAAAATAAATAGTGTAAATAAATCGTGTATAAGCATACAATACCTAAGCGTATGATGTCAGTGAAAATTTCGGATTTCGGCCGGAGCAGGTTTGGTGAAGAACAAATACACCACTATCATTAACTGAACGTAAAAATTGGCGTACGAAAATAAGTGAAGTCCGGTCCGACGCTGGAAATTTTTCGAAAATCGATTGGGGAGAGTTTTGGTTAACGGCAAGAACAAATCGGGAATATTATATTAAAATAATTTATTTAATAGCGATAGAACTTTGAATACCGATGCGTCGCCTCGACCTTGGCGACGTTGAGTACCAGCGATCCAGACGCTGAAGCAGCAATTTTCACAATTATATGAGGTGTACGTGCCTAGTGCGTATAAAAACAATTTGGATAACAAAAGATATTAATTTGTATGTACCAAATAATACTCGCACAGGTGTACTCGTATGGCCCGTCATAATTTTCACAAAGTCAATTTAAGAAATTAACATTCTAAAGTAAATAAATATTTTGACAGGAATGTTAAATATCTTATTCGGTCTCTCCGACAAACTAACACTTGTTTAAATTAACATGCATTCCTTCATGGACCTGAACACAAAGTTAGTTCTGATTCAATTGCAGAATTTCGAATTTTTCAGATATTTTTACGAAACTCTAGCGCTTACACCGCCTTTATACCTCTTTAAAGTTAAAAACCATAGAGCTGTTTATACAAATGCACGCATGTTGAAAAGGTAGGGCTTGCCCCGTCAGCGTGTTGCAATTCAGAAATACGTTTATGTTTGCATCTCAACTGGAACAAATATTTATTGGAAGGTGGAAGAGAATCAAAATAGGTATCACTATATTTAGTATTCGGAATAACGACTATTAGTCGGAACAATATATTTTATGTGCAGATATTTATTAATATTTTATGATTTAATACGATAAGGCATTTATAAATAACACAACCAAATAGAAGATTTTGATTGAAAACGATTATTAATTTATGGTAGCCGAAGTAATTTAAGTGAGTTTGGCATAGCTTGCTATGTTTTGTAGCATTTTTGTAATTTTAAGTGATTAGGCTAATTTTGGGGCGGTAAGGGGTAGTTGGGGGTGATTTATGGTAGCCGAAGTAATTTAGGTGAGTTTGGAATAGTTTGCTATGGTTTGTAGCATTTTTTGTAATTTTAAAGTGATTGGGCTTAGTATGGGGTGGTAAGGGGTAGTTGGGGTGATTTATGGTAGCCGAAGTAATTCAGGTGAGTTTGAGATAGTTTGCTATGGCTTGTAGCATTTTTTGTAATTTTAAAGTGATTGCGCTTATTTTGGGGTGGTAAGGGGTAGTTGGGGGTGATTTATGGTAGCCGAAGTAATTTAGGTGAGTTAGGCATAGTTTGCTATGGTTTGAAGCATTTTTTGTAATTTTAAAGTGATTGGGCTTATTTTGGGGTGGTAAGGGGTAGTTGGGGGTGATTTATGGTAGCCGAAGTAATTTAGGTGAGTTAGGCATAGTTTGCTATGATTTGTTAAATATTTTGTAATTTTAAAGTGATTGGGCTTATTTTGGGGTTGTAAGGGGTAGTTCGGGGTGATTTATGGTAGCCGAAGTAATTTAGGGGAGTTTGGCATAGTTTGCTACGGTTTGTAGAATTTTTTTGTAATTTTAAAGTGATTGAGCCTATTTTGGGGTGGTAAGGGGTAGTTGGGGGTAATTTATAGAAGCCAAAATAATTTAAGTGAGTTTGGCATAGTTTGCTATGGTTTGTAGCATTTTTTGTAATTTTAAAGTGATTGGGCTTATTTTGGGGTGGTAAGGGGTAGTTGGGGGTGATTTATGGTAGCCGAAGTAATTTAGGTGAGTTAGGCATAGTTGGCTAGGATTTGTTGAATATTTTGTAATTTTAAAGTGATTGGGTTTATTTTGGGGTTGTAAGGGGTAGTTCGGGGTGATTTATGGTAGCCGAAGTAATTTAGGGGAGTTTGGCATAGCTTGCTATGGTTTGTAGCATTTTTTATAATTTTAAAGTGATTGGGCTTATTTTGGGGTAGTAAGAAGTAGTTGGGTGTGATTTATGTTAGCCGAAGTAATTTAGGTGAGTTAGGCATAGTTTGCTATGGTTTGTAGCATTTTTTATAATTTTAAAGTGATTGGGCTTATTTTGGGGTAGTAAGGGGTAGTTGGGGGTGATTTATGTTAGCCGAAGTAATTTAGGTGAGTTAGGCATAGTTTGCTATGGTTTGTAGCATTTTTTGTAATTTTAAAGTGATTGGGCTTATTTTGGGGCGGTAAGGGGTTGTTGGGGGTTAATTTATGGTAGCCGAAGTAATTTAGGTGAGTTAGGCATAGTTTGCTATGGTTTGTAGCATTTTTTATAATTTTAGAGTGATTGGGCTTATTTTGGGGTAGTAAGGGGTAGTTGGGGGTGATTTATGTTAGCCGAAGTAATTTAGGTGAGTTAGGCATAGTTTGCTATGGTTTGTAGCATTTTTTGTAATTTTAAAGTGATTGGGCTTATTTTGGGGCGGTAAGGGGTTGTTGGGGGTTAATTTATGGTAGCCGAAGTAATTTAGGTGAGTTAGGCATAGTTTGCTATGGTTTGTAGCATTTTTTTGTAATTTTAAAGTGATTGGGCTTATTTTCGGGTGGTAGGGGGTAGTTTGGGGTGATTTATGGAAGTCAAAGTAATTTAGATGAGTTTGGCATAGTTTGCTACGGTTTGTAGAATTTTTTTGTAATTTTAAAGTGATTGGGCTTATTTTGGGGTGGTAAGGGGTAGTTGGGGGTGATTTTTGGTAGACGAAATAATATGTGTGAGTTCGAAATAGTCTGCTATGGTTTGTGTCATTTTGTTTTATTTTAAACTGATTGGAGTTACTTGGGGTTGCTAAGGGGTGGTAAGGGATGATTTAAAATAACGAATCTAGTTTATGTCAGTTTGGCATAGTTCGGGAATTTTTTGGGGTTGATTTGGTAAAGTTTGCAGTGGTAAGAGATATTTGAGGATGTTTAATGTTGACGGATTAAATTTGGAGTGGTTTGGTAATTTTTAATTGAGTCACGGATCGACATTATAATTGAAATCAAAATTATAATTGAAATATCTGCGGCCTCGCTAGGTACGGCAAAAGTATGATCACGAAAGCAGAAACTCGACGTTGAAATTGTTTAGGTTAAATAAGTGCTTTTAATGTAAACCGGTCGCCCGTCGTCGAAGTTGTTTTGGCTAGATACGTGCTTCTAACATAAACACGGTCTCCGCGATCGGATCATTTTTTGTTTATTTTAGCCGGTTTTTATTGAATTACAAAGGAACCGGGCCGAATTTCGCAAAATCCCTTCTTAGTGTTCAGTTTCGGCACATGATACACCCGTGTCTAAAATTTCCAGTCGCCAGCCCTCACGGTTTGGGCTGTGGGTTGTCGGTGAATCAGTGAATGTGTAGATGTGTAGATGAGTGTGTCAGTGAGGACACTTCGCTTTATATATATAGATTTGGTACATACATACAAATTAATCTCTTTTGTTATCCAAATTGTTTTAATACGCACTAGGCACGTGCACCTAATATAATTGTGAAAATTGCTGCTTCAGCGTCTGGAACGCTGGTACTCAATGTCGCCAAGGTCGAGGCGACGCATCAGTATTCGAAGTTCTATCGCTATTAAATAAATTATTTTAATATAATACCCCCGATTTGTTCTTGCCGTTAACCATAACTCTCCCCAATCGATTTTCGAAAAATTTCCAGCGTCGTACCGGACTCCACTTATTTTCGTACGCTAATTTTTACGTTCAGTTAATGATAGTGGTGTATTTGTTCTTCACCAAACTTGCTCCGGCCGAAATCCGAAATTACCAGACTCCACTGACATTCATACCCTTAAGTATTCTGTGCTTATACACGTTTTACACTATTTATTTTACGTACATTGTGTTCATTTTTGCTTTACATCATTTATAACTTAGATAGAGGAGTTTGAAAATCTAGCAGAGTACAAATACCACACCGTATAATTTTTGTGAAAGCTGATGGAAATTGTTTTTTTTTACTATCTGTGGTATTGGTATGGAACTTTTAATAATAGAAATGGAGCTCAAAATGTTCGCACTTTAATTGTTCAACAGGTTTTAATAATTTTGGTGCAGCTCAGAAGGAGATAATTACGCTGAAGAGTTTGTTTAATCTGAAGATAAGTCAAAATCATCTACATACTCTTTTGTTTGTGAGATGACTGTAGCTGGAAAAATGTTTCTATTGTGTTTTCAACTTTATCATAACATGATCAGCTAATTTGTAAACTTCGATTTTCCCGAATAGAAAATTATCTAACGTTAATTTCAATTTACTGGAATCGCGTATAGAACACTTCCAAACTGCGTCTTTTTTCATCTCAGATATCAACCAAGGTATCTTTTTTGTCCAAATCATATTGAAGTACCCGGTTCTGGCCACGCAGGTTAATTTCAGCAAATTTGTTTATTTTGTGATTGGCTAAATAGAGCATTCCTGTTTATGAAAGTATGTAGGCTTTCACGGTCGGTGTTATTAATTATAACGATCTTATTCGGGATTTTGAACCGTGTTCCATTTGAAGTTCCATTAGGTGGGGTGTAGTGAACGCTCCGAGGAGCTAATTCAACAAGTGACCCCAATGAATCTCCAGACGTTTCATCCACAACTGCGGCGGATTTCATCAGTGGTTTAAGTTGCGATGTGGAAGAGCTCGAAGTGTTCTCTTCGCTGTCACATTCGCGACTGAACATTAACATTCCTGTTTAATTGTATTATAATGTCGATTAATCAACATCGCCAATACACCACTTTTGTCAACACTGCGTCTTAATCTACGTCCGGGCAACGCCGGGTAGAAGGGGGCACAAGTTAAGCAATGGGTTGCCTCTCATAATGTCGGTGCACAAAATATGACAGAAATAATGAGGCTAACTAAACTTGCTTTCGAAAAAGTTTCTACGCAAAATTGGTCAGCAATTTGCAACCATGTGCAAAAAATCGTTGAGGATTATTTCCACAAAGAACCTCTTCTCGACACGGCACTAGAAGCGTTTGAATTCACGGTAAATACAGGCTCTAGTGACGAAGAAGACGAAGAGAACGATAACGATGACGACGACAGGGAAATAGTCACTATCGTCGACGCAGATTTGGGTGTGTCACCACTAATTAGTTATTAATTATAAATAATAAAATATTTTTGCCGACTCTCAGTTGTTTTATTTTGACTTAACCATAATAAATTGATAATCTAAACATTATGTTTTTCCTTCAAACACGCTATTTTTTATACAACCCCACAAATCTAATTAATTTGCAATATTTATTTTTGTCCTATGACCCGTATACGACTCCACCGTTATTGCCACGGCACTGGGCCTTTTTCCTTTGCGCAGATTTCCCCCACCAACTGATCCTTTATATTTTGCCACTACTCTAGATTCAGCCAGTAATTAATAAAACCGACCGTGAAAGCCTACATACTTTCAAAAATAGGGATGTTCTATTTCAAATAAGAAAATTGTTATTGTGTTCCGGTATAATCGGAAGTGGAACACACTTGCAATTATTTTCATTAAATTGGCCCCATCTTTATTCGTAGATCCACTAATATTCATAAATCTCCCTTTGGTAGTTTTCCATATATCGATCCATCAGTTCTCGGTGGGACAGCCTGTATGCAGGTTAAAGAGCGGGCCACCTCTAAAATTGCTATTTGTTGGTCGATTTACACGACTTTTTTTAAATGACGGTTCGTCTACTCGACTTAAAATTTTAGAAAAAATAGGGGTTGCATGAAATGTAGCATACCATAATCCAAATGTATTTATTTACTTCAAACCAGCAGGACTTCAAAAGAAACAGCGAAAACCATAAATCCGACTAATAACACCGACTGTGAAAGACTACACATTCTCATACATTTTAACTCTTTTGAACATTTTAGTTTTTTGTAAATAAATTTAAAACTGGCCGTTTCAAAAATCGAAAGCATTACTACTTATTGTTAGCAATTATGCAACCTCTTTTTAAATGTAATACGTACGGCGTTCAAATATGACCCGGAATTTTATTCTCACTACCAAACGACTTGCCCTAGCTCCAATTCTTTCTTAAAATTTTTGCAATGGGGTATCTAGAAGACGTGCGTAAAGTCATAGTCACTTCGATTGCTTTTTATAAGTATTTGTCAAAATGACAGAACAGATAGTTCATGTTTCCTTTGCGCAACGAATAATAATTAGATTTCTTATGAATGGGGTTTACGCTTTTTTTGCCAGAATCAAAAAGATTAAGTCTAGAGTCAAACTACCCAAAATCAAAAAAAGGAAAGGCAGTCCCTTCAGCCGGTAGAGAAATGGACACCGTCTTTTGAGACAGTGAGGGTGTTCTCTTGACTGATTTTTTAAGAGAACGACGTAGCATTTATGTCCCTTATTATTCTGACTTGCTGACTCAAAAAGTTAAGCTTGCATTTCGTTTAAAAAAAGAAACCGTTCAATCCGGAGTGTCATTTTGCTGCACGAAAACGTCTGACCTCATGCTGTCCAATTGACTACAAATGTCCTCGAAAAAATGTATTATAGTCCGAATTTATAATCATTTGGATCGCTAAGCAGACATTGGGTGGCTTAGGATTTCACGAAGATGATGTTGTCGAGTTTTGTGCTGGAGTAGCTTCGCTACCAATCAAAAATATTCCATAAAAGTGGCATTATGAAACTCCCACAACAATGGCAAAAGTGCATTGACTTAGAGGGGGTAGAGACGTGGAGAAATAGTGTAAAATGCAAATCCTTATTGCAGTTAAATAAAAGTTACAGCCAAATTCCGGGTCTTTTTTTAATCCTCCCCCTACATAGTTTCTGTAGTTCTTCAACTAGCAATAATGCAAAAATGTACTTGCCAGGATTAGATTCATCCTGTATATTGAAATAAGCGTACAAAAAATTAATTTATAGTGCGACATGGAAGCACTTTGAAAATGTATTTTTAATCTTAAGTTGAAGAAATTTGAGATTACGTTCTCTGCTGACAACTGTTTCTGACACAATACATAAGATACATTTAATGTCTTCCTTCAAGGTCCATCCCCAGCTATCGGTGTTTTTCAAATATCAAATAAAACTAAAAGTAGGCTAATCGAATCATCGTACGCTCTTTGCCTTACATTTTTCAACCAATGTTTGTTATATTGTTCTTCGGTGGCCGGTTCTTTAGGTGAATTATTCGTTCCTTGAACTGCAATTTCCTACATTCCAATAAACAAAGAAGTTTCATTTTAAAGTGATCGATAAATTATCTTTTCAATTAAATTAATGTCATACGACAAGATAGTTCGAAACAATAAAAAATCTTTGCAATTAAGACCAATTACGTTATAGATCAGGAAAACAATTTTCTCGTCGAGGAGGTAAAATATTTCACAAGTCAAATGAGGATTGATCATACAAGGGAAAGTGTTTGATTTCGTTATTAGATTGTAATTTGTTTGTCCACTTCGTAGATACGCTGAAGCGCTCCTCGACAAAGTGGCCTACCTCTTATTACATACAACAGGAAAATTCCTTTTGTAGCTAAAATTGAATCATTTGCAACAATCAAAAGCACCGAATCCATTCTTGAACAAACACGCTGATTGTTTTAGGAATAGTTTTGTCAGAGGCACTTTGAAGCGTCCTCGACACGGTCACATTGTCGGAATGTTGACTGTTAAAACTCTTCAGTTGAGAGGATGAACCAATTTCCTCGTCGACACTCGATGTCGCGCGCACTGCACACGCGATTTGCGAATACTCCTTTCAATCCAGTACGTCCACAATGGCTGTTAATTAGACTCCACCAATTCATCTCGCAGATCAAGTGATTAGTTGGCATTGTTTGGCCGAATTTCGTCTCAACGAAGACGTCCACTTCATTGCGACGGGATGGAATTTTCGCTTTCGAAAACACCAATTTATCAATAGGTATCCTCGAGTCTTTCCGCCGAATATGTGCGCCGTGTAATCCTTTCGCGTAAGGAAGATCCATAGGGAACCCACACACGCGTTCCGCTAAGAGGATTCCCGGATCTCGGGAGAGCGCACCACTAGATTTATGTCGAAGGCGTGAAACGTCTCTTCCGAGCTTTATCGTTATATTTTGAAGGTTACTAGACATGATTACTTCCGATCAATACAACCCCCTTCGTCCTTAAAACTACCGTTAAAAAACGTGCATTCATTTCAAATTAAATCCAGGGGAATTCGTAAATTAACACGACGAGTATTTACTTTTAACTCGCTTGTCACATGAAGCACAAACAATTTGTTTTTATTGCAAACATAACATCCTAAATAATGACTTTACTTAAAATTCTGTCCCATTATTTTTTTAATGTAAAATTGTTATCCTTACTATTTTTTGAATTATGTGATAGCACCGACATCCATTACATTTATGAATCATTTATATTGATTTGAGGCAGAAATTATACATTATGGATAGATTGTGTCCATTATGTATAATATAACCAGACGAGCGTGTATTTACATCCAGAGCCAGTTAATAATCCATTAAGCAAATAATCTTCCAACAAGATAAATTGTAATTCAAAACTCGACATTCGCCAACATTAATGATTATTAAAAACTTTTGAACACTCTTTCTTGAACTTTGTCGCAGTTATCTATATATATAAAGCGAAGTGTCCTCACTGACACACTCATCTACACATCTACACATTCACTGATTCACCGACAACCCACAGCCCAAACCGTGAGGGCTGGCGACTAGAAATTTTAGACACGGGTGTATCATGTGCCGAAACTGAACACTAAGAAGGGATTTTGCGAAATTCGGCCCGGTTCCTTTGTAATTCAATAAAAACCGGCTAAAATAAACAAAAAATGATCCGATCGCGGAGACCGTGTTTATGTTAAAAGCACGTATCTAGCCAAAACAACTTCGACGACGGGCGACCGGTTTACATTAAAAGCACTTATTTAACCTAAACAATTTCAACGTCGAGTTTCTGCTTTCGTGATCATACTTTTGCCGTACCTACCGAGGCCGCCGATATTTCAATTATAATGTCGATCCGTGACTCAATTAAAAATTACCAAATCACTCCAAATTTAATCCGTCAACATTAAACATCCTCAAATACCTCTTACCACTGCAAACTTTACCAAATCAACCCCAAAAAATTCCCGAACTAAGCCAAACTGACATAAATTAGATCCGTTATCTTAAATCATCCCTTACCACCCTTTAGCAACCCCAAGTAACTCCAATCACTTTAAAATAAAACAAAATGACACAAATCATAGCAAACTATCCCTAACTTACCTAAATTACTTCGGCTACCATAAATCACCCCCAACTACCCCTTACCACCCCAAACTCAGCCCAATTACTTTAAAATTACAAAAAATGTTACAAGCAATATCAAACTATGCCAAACTCATCTAAATTACCTCGGCTTCCATTAATCACCCCCAACTACCCCTTACCTCCCCAAAATAGGCTCAATCACTTTAAAATTACAAAAAAATTCTACAAACCGTAGCAAACTGTGCCAAACTCCCCTAAATTACTTCGGCTACCATAAATCACCCCCAACTACCCCTTACAACCCCAAAATAAGCCCATTCACTTTAAAATTACAAAAAATTCTACAAACCATACCAAACTATGCCAAACTCACTTAAATTACTTCGGCTATCATAAATCACCCCCAACTACCCCTTGCCACCCCTAACTCATCCCAATCACTTTAAAATTACAAAAAATGCTACAAATCATAGCAAACTATGCCAAACTCACTTAAATTACTTCGGCTAACATAAATCACCCCCAACAACCCCTTACTACCCCAAAATAAGCCCAATCACTTTAAAATTACAAAAAAATGCTACAAACCATAGCAAACTATGCCTAACTCACCTAAATTACTTCGGCTACCATAAATCACCCCCAACTACCCCTTACCACCCCAAAATAAGCCCAATCACTTTAAAATTACAAAAAATGCTACAAACCATAGCAAACTATGCCTAACTCACCTAAATTACTTCGGCTAACATAAATCACCCCCAACTACCCCTTACTACCCCAAAATAAACCCAATCACTTTAAAATTATAAAAAATGCTACAAACCATAGCAAACTATGCCAAACTCACTTAAATTACTTCGGCTATCATAAATCACCCCCAACTACCCCTTACCACCCCTAACTCATTATCATCACTTTAAAATTACAAAAAATGCTACAAACCATAGCAAACTATGCCTAACTCACCTAAATTACTTCGGCTAACATAAATCACCCCCAACTACCCCTTACTACCCCAAAATAAGCCCAATTACTTTAAAATTATAAAAATTGCTACAAACCATAGCAAACTATCCCTAACTCACCTAAATTACTTCGGCTACCATAAATCACCCCCAACTACCCCTTACCACCCCAAACTCAGCCCAATCACTTTAAAATTACAAAAAATGCTACAAACCATAGCAAACTATGCCTAACTCACCTAAATTACTTCGGCTACCATAAATCACCCCCAACTACCCCTTACCACCCCAAAATAAGCCCAATCACTTTAAAATTACAAAAAATGCTACAAACCATAGCAAACTATGCCTAACTCACCTAAATTACTTCGGCTAACATAAATCACCCCCAACTACCCCTTACTACCCCAAAATAAGCCCAATCACTTTAAAATTATAAAAAATGCTACAAACCATAGCAAACTATGCCAAACTCACTTAAATTACTTCGGCTATCATAAATCACCCCCAACTACCCCTTACCACCCCTAACTCATCCCAATCACTTTAAAATTACAAAAAATGCTACAAACCATAGCAAACTATGCCTAACTCACCTAAATTACTTCGGCTAACATAAATCACCCCCAACTACCCCTTACCGCCCCAAAATAAGTGCAACAACTTTAAAATTACGAAAAATTCTACAAGCCATAGCAAACTATCTCAAACTCACCTGAATTACTTCGGCTACCATAAATCACCCCCAACTACCCCTTACCACCCCAAACTAAGCCCAATCACTTTAAAATTACAAAAAATGCTACAAACCATAGCAAACTATTCCAAACTCACCTAAATTACTTCGGCTACCATAAATCACCCCCAACTACCCCTTACCGCCCCAAAATTAGCCTAATCACTTTAAAATTACAAAAATGCTACAAAACATAGCAAGCTATGCCAAACTCACTTAAATTACTTCGGCTACCATAAATTAATAATCGTTTTCAATCAAAATCTTCTATTTGGTTGTGTTATTTATAAATGCCTTATCGTATTAAATCATAAAATATTAATAAATATCTGCACATAAAATATATTGTTCCGACTAATAGTCGTTATTCTGAATATTAAATATGCTGATACCTATTTTGATTCTCTTCCACCTTCCAATAAATATTTGTTCCAGTTGAGATGCAAACATAAACGTATTTCTGAATTGCAACACGCTGACGGGGCAAGCCCTACCTTTTCAACATGCGTGCATTTGTATAAACAGCTCTATGGTTTTTAACTTTAAAGAGGTATAAAGGCGGTGTAAGCGCTAGAGTTTCGTAAAAATATCTGAAAAATTCGAAATTCTGCAATTGAATCAGAACTATCTTTGTGTTCGATAGTAAATTTATACTTGGAGTGACACTGCCAACCCTGCCACCCCTGACGAGGCACCTGCTGACTACTCTCCTTCCAGGGAAACTTTATAAATCAACGTCAAAATAATTTAGGGCGCCTGAATGTGAAAATATCACTGTGTAATAAATTCAGACTGACATGGAACACTTGAAATTTCGATATTTGTTTGTAATTCGTCACAGGTCCATGAAGGAATGCATGTTAATGTAAACAAGTGTTAGTTTGTCGGAGAGACCGAATAAGATTTTTAACATTCCTGTCAAAATATTTATTTACTTTAGAATGTTAATTTCTTAAATTGATTTTGTGAAAATTATGACGGGCCATACGAGTACACCTGTGCGAGTATTATTTGGTACATACAAATTAATCTCTTTTGTTATCCAAATTGTTTTGATACGCACTAGGCACGTGCACCTCATATAATTGTGAAAATTGCTGCTTCAGCGTCTGGATCGCTGGTACTCAACGTCGCCAAGGTCGAGGCGACGCATCGGTATTCAAAGTTCTATCGCTATTAAATAAATTATTTTAATATAATATTCCCGATTTGTTCTTGCCGTTAACCAAAACTCTCCCCAATCGATTTTCGAAAAATTTCCAGCGTCGGACCGGACTTCACTTATTTTCGTACGCCAATTTTTACGTTCAGTTAATGATAGTGGTGTATTTGTTCTTCACCAAACCTGCTCCGGCCGAAATCCGAAATTTTCACTGACATCATACGCTTAGGTATTGTATGCTTATACACGATTTATTTACACTATTTATGTTACGTACATTGCGTTCATTATTGTTCTGCATTATTTATAACTAAGATGGAGCAGTTTGAAAATCTAATAGTAAGCGGAGAACAAATACCACCACGTATAATTCCCGTGAAAAGTGATGGAAATAGTCTTTCTTACTATCTTTCCTATTGCATTTTTAATACCGGAAATAGAGCTCAAGAGCGAAGAATAACTTCGACTTTTTTTATACATAATTCCTAAATACTTCGTTTTTATGGTGTAAAATTTTGTATTTATATATTTCAACATTGTCTTTAACGTTGTCAGAGAACTAAATGGGAATAATTTAGCTTCTATGTCAACTTTTGAAAACAACGACAAAATTCTTTAGGGCGCCTGGATTTGAAAATATAACTCTGTGTAATAAGTTTAGACTGACTAGAGTGAAAAGAAAGGAGCTTGCATCCAGAAACGAAATTAAATGGAACACTTGAAGTTGAAATATTTGTTTGTAATTCGTCACAAGTCCATGAGGGAATGCGTGTTAATGTAAACAAATGTGAGTTTATTGGAGAGGCCGAATAAGATTTTTACATTATTGAAGCAGCTTGAGCCTGCCACGTCAAGGGCAAGGTCAGAAACGTAAAAAGGCGATGCTCGATTTAGTTTGATTGAGTGTCTATGCAGAAATTCGCACATACCAAGCGTTGGATAAGCCTTTCTTATAGTTTCTTAGAATTCGAGAATTGCTGGTTCAGCGTGTGGAGCAGTACTCGATCGCGGTGTTTAATTTTAACACAACTACAATTGTGAAAATTGCTGCTCCAGCGTCGGAAACTGTTCGCAAAGTCGCCAAATTCGATGAGGCGACGCATCAGTGTTCGAAGGTCTACCGCTATCAAATAAAGTATTTTAATTTAACATTTGATCCTCGCGTTAACCAAATCTGCCTCCAATCAATTTTCGAAAAATTATCAGCATCGGACCGGACTCCACTTATATTTGTACGCTAATTTTTACGTTTAGTTAATGATAGTGGTGTATTTGTTTTTCACCAAATTTGCCCCGAAATTTTCACCGTTGTATGTACCAGATATCAGTGACATTCATACCAGTGGCGGTGTAAGCGCTAAATTTTCGTGAAAATATCTGAAAAATTCATAATTCTGCAACTGAATTACAGAACTAATTTTGTGTTCGATAGTAAATTTATACTTGGAGTGGCACTGCCAACCCTGCCACCCCTGACGAGCCCCACTGCTGACTACTTTCCTTCCAGAAAAATTTTTGAAATCAGCGGCAAAATAAATTTAGGGCATTTGGATGTGAAAATATCACTATGTAATAAGTTCAGACTGACAAGAGTGAAAAAAACCGCTTGCATCCAGAAACGAAATCAAATGGAACACTTGAAATTTAGATATTTGTTTGTAATTCGTCACAGGTCCATGAAGGCATGCATGTTAATGTAAACAAGTGTTAGTTTGTCGGAGATGCCGAATAAGATTTTTACACCCACCACATTCCCGTCAAAATATTTATTTGCTTTAGTATGTTAATTCATTTTGTGCAAATTATGACGGGCCAGTCGAGTACACCTGCGCGAGTATTATTTGGTAATCCAAATTCTTTTAATACGCACTAGGCACGTGCACCTAATATAATTGTTAAAATTGCTGCTTCAGCGTCTGGAACGCTGGTACTCAACGTCGCCAAGGTCGAGGCGACGCATCAGTATTCGAAGTTCTATCGCTATTAAATAAATTTTTTTTATATAATATTCCCGATTTGTTCTTGACGTTAAGTAAATATCTCCCCAATCGATTTTCGAAAAATTACCATCGTCGTACCGGTCTCCACTTATATACCGTACGCTAATTTTTACGTTCATTTAATGATAGTGGTGTATTTGATCTTCACCAAACCTGCTCCGACCAAAATCCGAAATTTGCAGTTTTACCGGATTTCACTGACATCATAAGTAATGTGTGCTTATACACGATTTACACTATTTATTTTATGTACATTGTGTTCATTATTGTTCTGCATTATTTATAACTAAGATGGAGGAATAGTAAGCGGGGTACAAATACCACCACGTATAATTCCTCTGAAAAGTGATGGAAATAGTCTTTTTTACTATCTTTCCTATTGCATTTTATTACCGAAAATAGAGCTCAAGAGGTTCGCACTATAATTGTTCATTTTTAAATTACCACATTTTCTGTATATTTTACCTGAATACGTTAAACACCCCTAAACATAATGTACCATTCCAAACTACTCTCAAAAATCATACACTTGCCATTCCAAACTACCCCACATCAACCTAAAATGTAAAAAAATTACGAATTACAAGCAAACTACGCTAAACTCGCATAAATTACTTCGACTTCCGCTATATCACCCCAACCACTTCTTACCATGCCAAACTAAACCCAATCGCATTAACATTACCAAAAGTTTCGTTTATTCCGCCAAAGCTAAACCCCGCCAACCATCGATAACCATTCAAAACAATCCCCAAAAAAACCTTATCATCCGAAACTACACCAAATACATCGTTTTTATGGTGTGAAATTATGTATTTATATATTTCAACATTCTTCGACGACATTCTTTAACGTTGTTAGAGAACTAAATGGGAATAATTTGGAATAATTCAGCTTCTCTGTCAACTCTCCTTCTCTTGAAGAGTGAAAAAGAGTAAAAAATAAGGAGCTTGCACCCAGAAACGAAATTTCGTCATTTTCCAAATCATATTGAAGTACCCGGTCCTGGCAATGCAGGTTAATTTCAGCAAATTTGTTTATTTTGTGATTGGAAAAGTAGAGCATTCCTGTTTAATTGTATTATAATGTCGATTAGTCTACATCACAAATACACCACTTTTGTCAACACTGCGTTTATTTAATCTACGTCCGGGCAACGCCGGGTACATTCAGCTAGTTATTCAATATTCTTGAAAAGGGGTTGCGTGACTAGAACGTTTTAGTAACAGCAGGACATACCACTTAAATTTCGCTGCAGAAATCTAATCGCCAATTTGCACACTACCACCGTCGTAAAACTTTTAATTAATTTTATTCCGTCCAGAGATAAGATTTCTAAACTTACTACAAACGACTCTTAAATAAATATGTTATCGTGGTTGTTGTTAATTGTACCTATTGTACATAAAATGCACTTTTATTCAGTAAAAAACTCATCACTATTCTCCAATGTCGTGCGTGGTCCGTTCCACTTCCTACTAAAAAGCCGTGACGGATATCAAGGTGGCCCTCGTGCCAGAGGTAATTCCATAAAACCATTCTCAACGAAGAACGGGAGAAGTGCCTAATCAAGACCTCTTTTCTTTGAAAAAATCCGCATCGTGTTTTGCTCCAGTGGAGCTTTCTGGTAAATACGTGGACGGGCCCTATTTGGGAAATCGAACAATGAGACATGCAGGCAATATAATATTTATGTCATCTGCATATTCTTGCGCGTGTATGCCTCGTTCTTCGATTTCGCAAAGAAGAATTTGGCATACTGTTAGAAATCCATAGTATGTGGAAAGTTAATCATACGAGCGATGGTTTAGAGAGGGTTTTTTTAAATGTTTATGTTTTGATACTTCATGTATTGAACAACACATCTGACGTAAATTAATTAAAGTGGACGCTACATGTATACGGAAAATTTTATTTAAAATATTTGTAGCAAATGCGAGAAAGGTCTACCCCGTTTTTCTAAACATAATGCAACCAATTCTTCTGTTCATTCAAGTCACCCCCGTAACCAGGGGGGGCTGGGGGGCTGCAGCCCCCCCCTCCCCCGAAATTTCTTGGCTTTATACTAGATAGAATTGAACTTTCCAGACGTCTAGTTTTAGCAAAAAGATAGCAGCAAAAATGCTATAATTTCCTGCCTTTGATGGATAAATAATCGATCATTGCGACATTTAGCGGCCGTGAATCGTAACAAATGAAAAATTTCCCACCTTAAGAAGCTACCACAAAATCATCGACTTTTTAACCTAGTATTAGAAGTAGCGAACCGCAATCCGAGAAAGGACGAGAAAATGAATCACCAATACCGATGTAGGGATGATCGCGGAGAGAATAATTTTGCGATGTTTAGCCAAAGTTGTCCACGCATGTACAACTCACACAACGCGCACTCGACAACTCTCTCTGACAACTACACGATATTCTTCTTCCTTTATCGTCTGCCTTGAGATGTGCTTTGCTTTTAGCACATATAGGAATTGTCCCCAGAAGATAATACCTTTTGGGTTACAAATGACCATACTTAGCAAAATAAAGGAGCTGTACCTTGGTAATATACAGTGGCGGCTGGTGCTAAGGGGCCCAGGGGCACATGTCCACTGATGCTAGAGAAATAATTAATCTTATTTATAGATTTCAAGTCATTTGAAAACCAAAACAAATTAAAAATTAAAATCTATAAATAAGATTATTTATTTCCCTAGCATGAGTGGGCATGTGTCCCTGCGCCCCTTAGCACCAGCCGCTACTTGCAATATATCTATATATATAAAGCGAAGTGTCCTCACTGACACACTCATCTACTCATCTACACATTCACGCACTGATTCACCGACAACACACAGCCCAAACCGTGAGGGCTGGCGACTTGAAATTTTAGATACGGGTGTATCAAGTGCCGAAAGTGAACGCTAATAAGGAGATTTTGCAAAATTCGGCCCGGTTCCTTTGTATTTAAATAAAAACCGAATAAAAACCGGTTAAAATAAACAAAAAATGATCGGCTCGCGGAGACCGTGTTTTTGTTAGAAGCACGTGTCTAGCCAAAACAACTTTGACGTCGGGCGACACTTTCTGCTTTCCTGATCATACTTTTGCCGTACCTAGCGAGGCGCAGATATTTCAATTATAATTTTGATTTCAATTATAATGTCGATCCGGGACTCTTTAAAAATTACCAAACCACTCCAAATTTAATCCGTCTACATTAAACATCCTCAAATATCTCTTACCATTGCAAACTTTACCAAATCAACCACAAAAAATTCCCGAACTACGCCAAACTGACAAATTAGATCCAAACCGTAGCAAACTATGCCAAACTCACCTAAATTACTTCGGCTTCCATAAATCACCCCCAACTACCCCTTACCGCCCCAAACTAAGCCCAATCACTTTAAAATTACAAAAAATGCCACAACCCATAGCAAACTATGCCAAACTCACCCAAATTACTTCGGCTATTATAAATCACCCCCAACTACCCCTTACCGCCCCAAACTAAGAAGAATCACTTTAAAATTACAGAAAATGTTACAAATCATAGTAAACTATGCCAAACTCACCCAAATTACTTCGGCTACCATAAATCACCCCCAACTACCCCTTACCACCCCAAACTAAGCCAAATCACTTTAAAATTACAAAAAATGATACAAACCATAGCAAACTATGCCAAATTACTTCGGCTATTATAAATCACCCCCAACTACCCCTTACCGCCCCAAACTAAGCCCAATCACTTTAAAATTACAAAAAACGATACAAACCATAGCAAACTATGCCAAACTCATCCAAATTACTTCGGCTACCATAAATCACCCCCCAAATACACCTTACCGCCCCAAACTAAGCCCAATCACTTTAAAATTACAAAAAATGCTAAAAGCCATAGCAAGCTATGCCAAACTCAACTAAATTACTTCGGCTACCTTAAATCACCCCTAACTACCCCTTACCACCCCTAACTAAGCCCAATCACTTTAAAATTACAAAAAATGCCACAAACCATAGCAAACTAGGCCAAACTCATCCAAATTACTTCGGCTATTATAAATCACCCCCAACTATCCCTTACCGCCCCAAACTAAGCCCAATCACTTTAAAATTACAAAAAATGATACAAACCATAGCAAACTATGCCAAACTCACCCAAATTACTTCGGCTACCATAAATCACCCCCAACTACCCCTTACCGCCCCAAACTAAGCCCAATCACTTTAAAATTACAAAAAATGCCACAAACCATAGCAAACTATGCCAAACTCACCCAAATTACTTCGGCTATTGTAAATCACCCGCAACTACCCCTTACCGCCCCAAACTAAGCCCAATCACTTTAACATTACAAAAAATGATACAAACCATAGCAAACTATGCCAAACTAACCCAAATTACTTCGGCTACCATAAATCACATCCAACTACCCCTTACCACCCCAAACTAAGCCAAATCACTTTAAAATTACAAAAAATGATACAAACCATAGCAAACTATGCCAAACTCACCCAAATTACTTCGGCTACCATAAATCACCCCCAACTACCCCTTACCAGCCCAAACTAAGCCAAATCACTTTAAAATTACAAAAAATGATACAAACCATAGCAAACTAAGCCAAACTCACCCAAATTACTTCGGCTACCATAAATAACCCCCAACAACCCCTTACCACCCCAAACTAATACCAATCACTTTAAAACTACAAAATTATGAAACGTTAGACCAGGAATTTATTAATTTGTTAAATTGATGCGTGAGGACGTGCTAACAGCTCACAGAAATGTATTATTCTTATTCTAGGTGAGAGATAGGTGAAATCTTGGCAGCTATAGATAAACCATAAAAGTGCGAAATTCCATAAAATATTGTAACAATTATTTCTCCTAGGACTTCATCGGTGATCGCTAAAAACGATTCAATTTGCAAATTAAGCTAAGCTAATCCGCTATCGCAATAGCGCTTTAAAATCACTGCTATTAAAAAATAGCAACCGTGAAATAGCAGGCGCTTGATTGAAAAATAGCGGTTTAACTCAGCCCTAGTAGATCCAGGAACAGTAAAGTCGAGTAACTAATGTGCTGCGCTCGCCATCGACTCCATACCTCAGTTGCAGAGTTGCCGGCTACCATAAATCACCCCCAACTACCCCTTACCACCACAAACTAAGCCCAATCACTTTAAAATTACAAAAAAATGCTACAAACCTTAGCAAACTATGTCAAACTCACTTAAATTACTTCGACTACCATAAATCACTCCCAACTACCCCTTACCGCCCCAAACTAAGAACAATCACTTTAAAATTACAAAAAATGCTACAAACCATAGCAAACTATATCAAACCCACTTAAATTACTTCGGCTACCATAAATCACCCCCAACTACCCCTTATCGCCCCAAACTAAGAACAATCACTTTAAAATTACAAAAAATGTTACAAATCATAGTAAACTATGCCAAACTCACCCAAATTACTTCGGCTATTATAAATCAGCCCCAACTACCCCTTACCGCCCCAAACTAAGCCCAATCACTTTAAAATTACAAAAAATGCCACAAACCATCGCAAACTATTCCAAACTCACCCAAATTACTTCGGCTATTATAAATCACCCCCAACTACCTCTTACCGCCCCAAACTAAGCCCAATCACTTTAAAATTACAAAAAATGATAGAAACCATAGCAAACTATGCCAAACTCACCCAAATTACTTCGGCTACCATGAATCACCTCCAACTACCCCTTACCACGCCAAACTAAGCCAAATCACTTTAAAATTACAAAAAATGATACAAACCATAGCAAACTATGCCAAACTCACCCAAATTACTTCGGCTACCATAAATCACCCCCAATTACCCCTTACCACCCCAAACTAAGCCAAATCACTTTAAAATTACAAAAAATGATAGAAACCATAGCAAACTAAGCCAAACTCACCCAAATTGCTTCGGCTACCATAAATTACCCCCAACAACCCCTTACCACCCCAAACTAATACCAATCACTTTAAAATTACAAAAAAATGATACAAACCATAGCAAATAATGCCAAACTCACCCAAATTACTTCGGGTACCATATATCAACCCCAACTACCCCTTAACACCCTAAACTAAGCCCAATCACTTTAAAATTACAAAAAATGCTACAAACTATAGCAAAGTAGGCCAAACGCACCTAAATTACTTCGGCTACCATAAATCACCCCCAACTACCGCTTACCACCCCAAAACTAAGCCCAATTACTTTAAAATTACAAAAAATGCTACAAACCATAGCAAACTATGCCAAACTCACCTAAATTACTTCGGTTACCATAAATTAATAATTATTTTCAATCAAAATCTTATCCCTAAAATCCCTAAAAGTCATACATTTACCATTCAAAACTACTCCAGGTCAACCCATAATTAAAAAAAAATTACGAATTCTAAGCAAACTACGCCAAACTCGCATAAATGACTTCGAATTCCCCTAAATCACCCCAACCACTTCTTACCAAGCCAAACAAAGCCCAATCACATTATAATTACCAAAAATTTTGTTTAATCCGCCAAAGCTAAACCCTGCCAACCATCAATAACCATTCCAAACAATCCTCAAAGAAACCCATATCATCCGAAACAACCCCAAATCAACCTAATATTTTTGCATTTTTTTGAACCATAGCAAATCACGCCAAATTAACATAAATAACTTCGACTTTTTTTATAAATAATTCCCAAATACTTCGTTTTTATGGTGTGAAATTTTGTATTTATATATTTCAACATTGTCTTTAACGTTGTCAGAGAACTAAATGGGAATAATTTGGAATAATTTAGCTTCTCTGTCAACTCTCCTTCTCTTGAAACTTTTGAAAACAACGACAAAATTTTTTAGGGCGCCTGGATTTGAAAATATCACTCTGTGTAATAAGTTCAGACTGACTAGACTGAAAAGAAAGGAGCTTGCATCCAGAAACGAAATTAAATGGAACACTTGAAGTTACAATATTTGTTTGTAATTCGTCACAAGTCCATGAAGGAATGCGTGTTAATGTAAACAAATGTGAGTTTATTGGAGATGCCGAATAAGATTTTTACATTATTGAAGCAGCTTGAGCCTGCCACGTCAAGGGCATGGTCACAAACGTGAAAAGGCGATGCTCGATTTGGTTTTATTCAATATCTATGCAGAAATTCGCACATTTCAAGCATTGGATAAGCCTTTCTTATCGTTTCTTAGAATTCGAGAATTGCTGGTTCAGCGTGTGGAGCAGTACTCGATCGCGGTGTTTAATTTTAACACAACTACAATTGTGAAAATTGCTGCTCCAGCGTCGGAAACTGTTCGCAAAGTCGCCAAATTCGATGAGGTGACGCATCAGTATTCGAACGTCTACCGCTATCAAATAAAGTATTTTAATTTAACATTTGATCCTCGCGATAACCAAATCTGCCCCCAATCAATTTTCGAAAAATTACCAGCGTCGAACCGGACTCCACTTATATTTGTACGCTAATTTTTACGTTCAGTTAATGGTAGTGGTGTATTTGTTTTTCACCAAATTTTCCCTGGCTGAAATCCGAAATTTTCACCGTTGTATGTACCAGACATCACTGACATTCATACCCTTAATAATTATGTGCTTATACACGTTTTACACTATTTATTGTACGTACAATGTGTTCATTATTGCTTTACATCATTTATAACTAAGATGGAGAAGTTTGAAAATCTAGCGATGAACAATTACGTATTATGAAAGGTGATGGAAATTGTCTTTTTTAATATCTATGGTATTGGTATTAATATTTTAATACTGGAACGGGAGCTCAAGGGGTTCGCACTTTAATTGTTCAACAAGTTTGTGTTAATGTAAACAAGTGTGAGTCCGTCGGAGAAGCCGAATAAGATTTTTACATCCACCATATTCCCGTCAAAATATTTATTTATTTTATATAGAATGTTAATTTTGCCGTTAACCAAATTTGCTCCCAATCACCATCGTCGTACCGGACCGTTCAGTTAATGATAATGGTGTTTTTATTTTTCACCAAATCTGCCTCGGCTGAAATCCAAAATTTACAGCGTTGGATCAGACTTTACTGACATTGATACGCGTTTTACACTATTTATTTTACGTAAATACATTGTGTTCATTATTGCTTTACCTCTACAAGTGTTTGTTTATTCTGAAGATAAGTCAAAATCATCTACATACTGTTCTGTTTGTGAGTTGACTGCAGCAAAAGGAATGGTTCCATTGTGTTTTCAATTTTATCATAACATGATCAGCTAATTTGTAAACTTCGATTTCCCCGAAAATTATCTAAAGTTAATTTCGATTTCCTGGAATCGCTTATAGAACAACTACGTCTTTGCCTAAAGAGTCTATTCAAGATTTTTCTTCTCAGATATCAACCAAGGTATCGTCTTTGTCCAAATCATATTGAAGTACCCTGTCCTGACAACGAAGGTTAATTTCAACAAATTTGTTTATTTTGTGATTGGAAAAGTAGAGCATTCCTGTTTAATTGTATTATAATGTCGATTAGTCAACATCACCACTTTAGTCAACACTGCGTTTATTTAATCTACGTCCGGGCAACGCCGGGTACATTCAGCTAGTATAATATAAAATATATTTAATGGTCGATGTGTACAGTAATTAGAGTTCTCGGTTATAAGTACTTCCGCCTGGGCCGATCGTCAACATTGACAATCCACTTGAAATCCCAAGTGGTTGCGTATTCGTCGCCTTTTGCTGAATTAGCCGTTTTCTGTAAATCGTGGCAGATACTTAATGCCGTATAATATGTATGATTAAATATTATAATTATATTCTTCATGGGACGAGACGGGCCGAAACTAACTAAGACTATCTAACAAACATTTATTGCAACTACCATTGCAATAAATGACATGATACATAATCTTACATCAATCGACGTTATCGGAAATTTATGTATGACGGGTATGTTACATAGAAATAAATCTGTTTTGTTACCCGAATTGTTCCGTTTTAATACGTAACTAGCTGAATGTACCCGGCGTTGCCCGGACGTAGATTAAATAAACGCAGTGTTGACAAAAGTGGTGTATTTGTGATGTAGACTAATCGACATTATAATACAATTAAACAGGAATGCTCTACTTTTCCAATCACAAAATAAACAAATTTGCTGAAATTAACCTGCATTGCCAGGACCGGGTACTTCAATATGATTTGGAAAATGACGATAATTTCGTTTCTGGGTGCAAGCTCCTTTTTTTTCACTCTTTTTCACTCTTCAAGAGAAGGAGAGTTGACAGAGAAGCTGAACTATTCCAAATTATTCCCATTTAGTTCTCTAACAACGTTAAAGAATGTCGTCGAAGAATGTTGAAATATATAAATAAATAATTTCACACCATAAAAACGATGTATTTGGTGTAGTTTCGGATGATAAGTTTTTTTTTGGGGATTGTTTTGAATGGTTATTGATAGTTGGCGGGGTTTAGCTTTGGCGGATTAAACGAAACTTTTGGTAATTTTAATGCGATTGGGTTTAGTTTGGCTTGGTAAAAAGTGGTTGGGGTGATATAGCGGAAGTCGAAGTAATTTATGCGGGTTTAGCGTAGTTTGCTTGTAATTCGTAATTTTTTTACATTTTAGGTTGATGTGGGGTAGTTTGGAATGGCAAGTGTATGATTTTTGAGAGTAGTTTGGAATGGTACATTATGTTTAGGGGTGTTTAACGTATTCAGGTAAAATATACAGAAAATTTGGTAATTTTAAAATGAACAATTATAGTGCGAACCTCTTGAGCTCTATTTTCGGTAATAAAATGCAATAGGAAAGATAGTAAAAAAGACTATTTCCATCACTTTTCAGAGGAATTATACGTGGTGGTATTTGTACCCCGCTTACTATTCCTCCATCTTAGTTATAAATAATGCAGAACAATAATGAACACAATGTACATAAAATAAATAGTGTAAATAGTGTATAAGCACACATTACTTATGATGTCAGTGAAATCCGGTAAAACTGCAAATTTCGGATTTTGGCCGGAGCAGGTTTGGTGAAGATCAAATACACCACTATCATTAAATGAACGTAAAAATTAGCGTACGGTATATAAGTGGAGTCCGGTACGACGATGGTAATTTTTCGAAAATCGATTGGGGAGATATTTACTTAACGTCAAGAACAAATCGGGAATATTATATTAAAAAAATTTATTTAATAGCGATAGAACTTCGAATACTGATTCGTCGCCTCGACCTTGGCGACGTTGAGTACCAGCGTTCCAGACGCTGAAGCAGCAATTTTAACAATTATATTAGGTGCACGTGCCTAGTGCGTATTAAAAGAATTTGGATTACCAAATAATACTCGCGCAGGTGTACTCGACTGGCCCGTCATAATTTGCACAAAATGAATTAACATACTAAAGTAAATAAATATTTTGACGGGAATGTGGTGGGTGTAAAAATCTTATTCGGCCTCTCCGACAAACTAACACTTGTTTACATTAACATGCATGCCTTCATGGACCTGTGACGAATTACAAACAAATATCTAAATTTCAAGTGTTCCATTTGATTTCGTTTCTGGATGCAAGCGGTTTTTTTCACTCTTGTCAGTCTGAACTTATTACATAGTGATATTTTCACATCCTGGTGCCCTAAATTTATTTTGCCGCTGATTTCAAAAATGTTTCTGGAAGGAAAGTAGTCAGCAGTGGGGCTCGTCAGGGGTGGCAGGGTTGGCAGTGCCACTCCAAGTATAAATTTACTATCGAACACAAAATTAGTTCTGTAATTCAGTTGCAGAATTATGAATTTTTCAGATATTTTCACGAAAATTTAGCGCTTACACCGCCGCTGGTATGAATGTCAGTGATATCTGGTACATACAACGGTGAAAATTTCGGGGCAAATTTGGTGAAAAACAAATACACCACTATCATTAACTAAACGTAAAAATTAGCGTACAAATATAAGTGGAGTCCGGTCCGATGCTGATAATTTTTCGAAAATTGATTGGGGGCAGATTTGGTTAACGCGAGGATGAAATGATAAATTAAAATACTTTATTTGATAGCGGTAGACCGTCGAACACTGATGCGTCGCCTCATCGAATTTGGCGACTTTGCAAACAGTTTCCGACGCTGGAGCAGCAATTTTCACAATTGTAGTTGTGTTAAAATTAAACACCGCGATCGAGTACTGCTCCACACGCTGAACCAGCAATTCTCGAATTCTAAGAAACGATAAGAAAGGCTTATCATCCAACGCTTGGTATGTGCGAATTTCTGCATAGACACTCAAACTAAATCGAGCATCGCCTTTTCACGTTTCTGACCTTGCCCTTGACGTGGCAGGCTCCAGCTGCTTCAATAATGTAAAAATCTTATTCGGCCTCTCCAATAAACTCACATTTGTTTACATTAACACGCATTCCCTCATGGACTTGTGACGAATTACAAACAAATATTTCAACTCCAAGTGTTCCATTTAATTTCGTTTCTGGGCGCAAGCTCCTTTCTTTTCACTCTAGTCAGTCTAAACTTATTACACAGAGTTATATTTTCAAATCCAGGCGCCCTAAAGAATTTTGTCATTGTTTTCAAAAGTTTCTAAATTATTCCAAATTATTCCCATTTAGTTCTCGGACAACGTTAAAGACAATGTTGAAATATATAAGGAAGTATTTAGGAATTATGTATAAAAAAGTCGAAGTTATTCTTCGCTCTTGAGCTCTATTTCCGGTATTAAAAATGCAATAGGAAAGATAGTAAGAAAGACTATTTCCATCACTTTTCACGGGAATTATACGTGGTGGTATTTGTTCTCCGCTTACTATTAGATTTTCAAACTGCTCCATCTTAGTTATAAATAATGCAGAACAATAATGAACGCAATGTACGTAAAATAAATAGTGTAAATAAATCGTGTCTAAGCATACAATACTTAAGCGTATGATGTCAGTGAAAATTTCGGATTTCGGCCGGAGCAGGTTTGGTGAAGAACAAATACACCACTATCATTAACTGAACGTAAAAATTAGCGTACGAAAATAAGTGAAGTCCGGTCCGACGCTGGAAATTTTTCGAAAATCGATTGGGGAGAGTTTTGGTTAACGGCAAGAACAAATCGGGAATATTATATTAAAATAATTTATTTAATAGCGACAGAACTTTGAATACCGATGCGTCGCCTCGACCTTGGCGACGTTGAGTACCACCGATCCAGACGCTGAAGCAGCAATTTTCACAATTATATGAGGAGCACGTACCTAGTGCGTATAAAAACAATTCGGATAACAAAAGAGATTAATTTGTATGCACCAAATAATACTCGCACAGGTGTACTCGTATGGCCCGTCATAATTTTCACAAAATCAATTTAAGAAATTAACATTCTAAAGTAAATAAATATTTTGACAGGAATGTTAAAAATCTTATTCGGTCTCTCCGACAAACTAACACTTGTTTACATTCTCTGACAACGTTAAAGACAATGTTGAAATATATAGATACAAAATTTTACACCATAAAAACGAAGTATTTAGGAATTATGTATAAAAAAATTCGAAGTTATTCTTCGCTCTTGAGCTCTATTTCCGGTATTAAAAATGCAATAGGAAAGATAGTAAGAAAGACTATTTCCATCACTTTTCACGGGAATTATACGTGGTGGTATTTGTTCTCCGCTTACTATTAGATTTTCAAACTGCTCCATCTTAGTTATAAATAATGCAGAACCATAATGAACGCAATGTACGTAAAATAAATAGTGTAAATCGTGTATAAGCACACAATACTTAAAATTTCGGATTTTGGCCGGAGCAGGTTTGGTGAAGAACAAATACACCACTATGATTAACTGAACGTAAAAATTAGCGTACGATAATAAGTGACGTCCGGTCCGACGCTGGAAATTTTTCGAAAATCGATTGGGGAGAGTTTTGGTTAACGGCAAGAACAAATCGGGAATATCGGGAATAAAATAATTTATTTAATAGCGATAGAACTTCGAATACCGATGCGTCGCCTCGACCTTGGCGACGTTGAGTACCAGCGTTTCAGACGCTGAAGCAGCAATTTTCACAATAATATGAGGTGCACGTGCCTAGTGCGTATAAAAACAATTCGGATAACAAAAGAGATTAATTTGTATGCACCAAATAATACTCGCACAGGTGTACTCGTATGGCCCGTCATAATTTTCACAAAATCAATTTAAGAAATTAACATTCTAAAGTAAATAAATATTTTGACAGGAATGTTAAAAATCTTATTCGGTCTCTCCGACAAACTAACACTTGTTTACATTAACATGCATTCCTTCATGGACCTGTGTCGAATTACAAACAAATATCGAAATTTCAAGTGTTCCATGTCAGTCTGAACTTATTACACAGTGATATTTTCACATTCAGGCGTCCTAAATTATTTTGACGTTGATTTATAAAGTTTCCCTGGAAGGAGAGTAGTCAGCAGGTGCCTCGTCATGGGTGGCAGGGTTGGCAGTGCCACTCCAAGTATAAATTTACTATCGAACACAAAGATAGTTCTGATTCAATTGAAGAATTTCGAATTTTTCAGATATTTTTACGAAACTCTAGCGCTTACACCGCCTTTATACCTCTTTTAAAGTTAAAAACCATAGAGCTGTTTATACAAATGCACGCATGTTGAAAAGGTAGGGCTTGCCCCGTCAGCGTGTTGCAATTCAGAAAACGTTTATGTTTGCATCTCAACTGGAACAAATATTTATTGGAAGGTGGAAGAGAATCAAAATAGGTATCAGCATATTTAATATTCAGAATAACGACTATTAGTCGGAACAATATATTTTATGTGCAGATATTTATTAATATTTTATGATTTAATACGATAAGGCATTTATAAATAACACAACCAAATAGAAGATTTTGATTGAAAACGATTATTAATTTATGGTAGCCGAAGAAATTTAAGTGAGTTTGGCATAGCTTGCTATGTTTTGTAGCATTTTTGTAATTTTAAAGTGATTAGGCTAATTTTGGGGCGGTAAGGGGTAGTTGGGGGTGATTTATGGTAGCCGAAGTAATTTAGGTGAGTTTGGCATAGTTTGCTATGGTTTGTAGCATTTTTTGTAATTTTAAAGTGATTGGGCTTAGTTTGGGGTGGTAAGGGGTAGTTGGGGGTGATTTATGGTAGCCAAAGTAATTCAGGTGAGTTTGAGATAGTTTGCTATGGCTTGTAGCATTTTTCGTAATTTTAAAGTGATTGGGCTTATTTTGGGGTGGTAAGGGGTAGTTGGGGGTGATTTATGGTAGCCGAAGTAATTTAGGTGAGTTAGGCATAGTTTGCTATGATTTGTTGAATATTTTGTAATTTTAAAGTGATTGGGCTTATTTTGAGGTTGTAAGGGGTAGTTCGGGGTGATTTATGGTAGCCGAAGTAATTTAGGGGAGTTTGGCATAGTTTGCTACAGTTTGTAGAATTTTTTTGTAATTTTAAAGTGGTTGTGCCTATTTTGGGGTGGTAAGGGGTAGTTGGGGGTGATTTATAGAAGCCAAAGTAATTTAAGTGAGTTTGGCATAGTTTGCTATGGTTTGTAGCATTTTTTGTAATTTTAAAGTGATTGGGTTTAGTTTGTGGTTGGTAAGGGGTAGTTGGGGGTGATTTATGGTAGCCGCAGTAATTTAAGTGAGTTTGGCATAGTTTGCCATGGTTTGTAGCATTTTTCGTAATTTTAAAGTGATTGGGCTAATTTTGGGGTTGTAAGGGGTAGTTGGGGGTGATTTATGGTAGCCGAAGTAATTTAGGTGAGTTAGGCATAGTTTGCTATGATTTGTTGAATATTTTGTAATTTTAAAGTGATTGGGCTTATTTTGGGGTTGTAAGGGGTAGTTCGGGGTGATTTATGGTAGCCGAAGTAATTTAGGGGAGTTTGGCATAGTTTGCTACGGTTTGTAGAATTTTTTTGTAATTTTAAAGTGATTGAGCCTATTTTGGGGTGGTAAGGGGTAGTTGGGGGTGATTTATGGAAGCCAAAGTAATTTAGATGAGTTTGGCATAGTTTGATAAGGCTTGTAACATTTTTTGTAATTTTAAAGTGATTGGGCTGAGTTTGGGGTGGTAAGGGGTAGTTGGGGGTGATTTATGATAGCCGAAGTAATTTAAGTGAGTTTGGCATAGTTTGCTATGGTTTGTAGCATTTTTTGTAATTTTAAAGTGATTGGGCTTATTTTGGGGTGGTAAGGGGTAATTAGGGCTGATTTATGGTAGCCGAAGTAATTTAGGTGAGTTAGGCATAGTTTGCTATGGTTTGTAGCATTTTTTTGTAATTTTAAAGTGATTGGGCTTATTTTGGGGTAGTAAGGGGTTGTTGGGGGTGATTTATGTTAGCCGAAGTAATTTAGGTGAGTTAGGCATAGTTTGCTAAGGTTTGTAGCATTTTTTGTAATTTTAAAGTGATTGGGCTTATTTTGGGGTAGTAAGGGGTTGTTGGGGGTGATTTATGTTAGCCGAAGTAATTTAGGTGAGTTAGGCATAGTTTGCTATGGTTTGTAGCATTTTTTTGTAATTTTAAAGTGATTGGGCTTATTTTGGGGTAGTAAGGGGTTGTTGGGGGTGATTTATGTTAGCCGAAGTAATTTAGGTGAGTTAGGCATAGTTTGCTATGGTTTGTAGCATTTTTTGTAATTTTAAAGTGATTGGGCTTATTTTGGGGTAGTAAGGGGTTGTTAGGGGTGATTTATATTAGTCGAAGTAATTTAGGTGAGTTAGGCATGGTTTGCTATGGTTTGTAGCATTTTTTGTAATTTTAAAGTGATTGGGCTTATTTTGGGGTAGTAAGGGGTTGTTGGGGGTGATTTATGTTAGCCGAAGTAATTTAAGTGAGTTTGGCATAGTTTGCTATGGTTTGTAGCATTTTTTGTAATTTTAAAGTGATTGGGCTTATTTTGGGGTGGTAAGGGGTAGTTGGGGCTGATTTATGGTAGCCGAAGTAATTTAGGTGAGTTAGGCATAGTTTGCTATGGTTTGTAGCATTTTTTTGTATTTTAAAGTGATTGGGTTTATTTTGGGGTAGTAAGGGGTTGTTGGGGGTGATTTATGTTAGCCGAAGTAATTTAGGTGAGTTAGGCATAGTTTGCTATGGTTTGTAGCATTTTTTGTAATTTTAAAGTGATTGGGATGAGTTAGGGGTGGTAAGGGGTAGTTGGGGGTGATTTATGTTAGCCGAAGTAATTTAAGTGAGTTAGGCATAGTTTGCTATGGTTTGTAGCATTTTTTGTAATTTTAAAGTGATTGGGATGAGTTAGGGGCGGTAAGGGGTAGTTGGGGGTGATTTATGATAGCCGAAGTAATTTAAGTGAGTTTGGCATAGTTTGCTATGGTTTGTAGCATTTTTTGTAATTTTAAAGTGATTGGGCTTATTTTGGGGTAGTAAGGGGTTGTTGGGGGTGATTTATGTTAGCCGAAGTAATTTGGGTGAGTTAGGCATAGTTTGCTATGGTTTGTAGCATTTTTTGTAATTTTAAAGTGATTGGGATGAGTTAGGGGTGGTAAGGGGTAGTTGGGGGTGATTTATGATAGCCGAAGTAATTTAAGTGAGTTTGGCATAGTTTGCTATGGTTTGTAGCATTTTTTGTAATTTTAAAGTGATTGGGCTTATTTTGGGGTAGTAAGGGGTTGTTGGGGTTGATTTATGTTAGCCGAAGTAATTTAGGTGAGTTAGGCATAGTTTGCTATGGTTTGTAGCATTTTTGATAATTTTAAAGCGATTGGGCTTATTTTGGGGTGGTAAGGGGTAGTTGGGGGTGATTTATGGAAGCCAAAGTAATTTAGATGAGTTTGGCATAGTTTGGTAAGGTTTGTAACATTTTTTGTAATTTTAAAGTGATTGGGCTTATTTTGGGGTGGTAAGGGGTAGTTGGGGGTGATTTTTGGTAGACGAAATAATATGTGTGAGTTGGACTTAATCTGCCATGATTTGTGTCATTTTGTTTTATTTTAAAGTGATTGGAGTTGCTTGGGGTTGCTAAGGGGTGGTAAGGGATGATTTAAAATAACGGATCTAGTTTATGTCAGTTTGGCATAGTTCGGGAATTTTTTGGGGTTGATTTGGTAAAGTTTGCAGTGGTAAGAGATATTTGAGGATGTTTAATGTTGACGGATTAAATTTGGAGTGATTTGGTAATTTTTAATTGAGTCACGGATCGACATTATAATTGAAATCAAAATTATAATTGAAATATCTGCGGCCTCGCTAGGTACGGCAAAAGTATGATCACGAAAGCAGAAACTCGACGTTGAAATTGTTTAGGTTAAATAAGTGCTTTTAATGTAAACCGGTCGCCCGTCGTCGAAGTTGTTTTGGCTAGATACGTGCTTCTAACATAAACACGGTCTCCGCGATCCGATCATTTTTTGTTTATTTTAGCCGGTTTTTATTGAATTACAAAGGAACCGGGCCGAATTTCGCAAAATCCCTTCTTAGTGTTCAGTTTCGGCACATGATACACCCGTGTCTAAAATTTCAAGTCTCCAGCCCTCACGGTTTGGGCTGTGGGTTGATTATGAATCAGTGTGTAGATGTGTAGATGAATGAGTGAATGAATGAGTGTGTCAGTGAGGACACTTCGCTTTATATATATAGATTAATACGAAATAGAAGGCACGTGCAACTAATAAAATTGCTGCTTCAGCGCCTGGAAGAGTAAGTACTCCATCCCATGGTCAACGTCGCCAAGATCGACAGCGCGTCAGCATTCGAAGTTGTATCGGTATCGAATAAAGCATTTTAATCTAACGTTGTTCGCGTTAACCAAATCTGCCCGAAACCGATTTTCGAAACATTTTCACTGTCGGACCAGACTCTTTTTTACTTAGCTTTCGCTTATTTTTAAGTTCCGTTGGTGAGAGTGATACTGTTAGTGATTTGTTTTTCATCAAATTTGCCCAGGCTGAAATCAGAAAATTTGTAACGTTGGACCGGACTTCACTCGCACTTCACACGCTTAAGTATTCTGTTCATATAAACATTTTACACCATTTATTTTTTGAATTTTTAGTTTTTCAGTTTTTTTACATTGCGTTCATTATTGCTCTAATCTATTGTTTATAAGTAAGATGGAGCAGTTTGAAATTCTAATAGTAAACGGAGTACAAATACCACACCTTATAATTCCCGTGAAAGGTGATGGAAATTGTCTATTTTACTCTCTTTCCTATTGCATTTTTAACACCGTAAATAGAGCTCAAGAGGTTCACACTTTAATTGTTCAACACGTTGCGGCCAATTGGGCAAGGTTTCAATTATTATCGTGCAACCGAGAAGGGAATAATTATGCTGACCAGTTTGTTTATTCTGAAGATATGTCAAAATTATCTACATATGGTTCTGTTTGTGAGTTGACTGCAGCAGGAGAAATGTTTCCATTTTGTTTTCAAGTATAACATAACGGTAGTTTTTATGCGCAATTTGGTGAACATAATCAGTCAATTCGTAAACTTAGATTTTCCGGAAATTTATCTAACGGTCATTTCGATGTCCTTGAATCAATTCCCGTGCCACGACTTATAGAACATTCCCAAACTGCGTCTTCGTCTGAAGAGTCTATTCAAGATAATTCTTCTCAGACATCAAATAAAAGGAAACGCCGTGCGCGTGTTTCAAACAGAACTAGAAACACCCAACTAAAAATTGCTGCAGTGAAATATACATCAATAAATAAAGAGCAAAAGAAGGCTGCTTCAGTAAAATACGCAAAAAAAAATCCAGAAGTTCATAGAGCTGCTGTAGCAAAATATGCCCAAAAATATCCGGAAGTTAATAGAGCTGCCGTTGCGAAATATGCGCAAAAACATCCGGAAGTTAAATGAGCTGCTGTTGCGAAATATGCGCAAAAACATCCGGAAGTTAATAGAGCTGCTGTTGCGAAATATGCGCAAGAACATCCGGAAGTTAATAGAGCTGCTGTTGCAAAATATGCGCAAGATCATCCGGAAGTTAACAGAGCTGCTGTAGCGAAACATGCGCAAGAACATCCCGAAGGTCATAGAGCTGCCGTTCGTAGATATACACAACAGCACCCAGAGGTTAACAGAAACGCTGTTGCGCGTTATGATCCACGCAACGAAAAAAGAATTCAACGAAGGACACTTTCTTGGACGCAAAAGGCTGATTCTGCATTCCAATATGACCCATGTATTGCATACGAAGATGAAAAACCTATACAATTGGGTGAAATGAGCATAATATGCCAATGGTGCAAAGCCCTCAAATGGAAGGGCGAGACACCTGGCATGTGTTGCAACAATGGAAAGGTGCAATTAACACCATTCGAACAACAACCTGAACCTATAAGGAGCCTTTTGTCCTTTTTACATCCGAAATCAAAACATTTTCTAAATTCTATTAGGAAATATAACGGTTGTTTTCAAATGACATCTTTTGCGGCTAAAGAGGTTTCTGAAGGTAGCTTTAGGCCCACATTTAAAGTTCAAGGTCAGGTGTACCATTTAGCTGGGAGTTTGTTGCCACCTAATACTAACGAAGAACCTAAGTTCCTTCAGATATATTTTGTGGGAGAAGACGAGAAAGAAACAACTCTTAGGTGTCGGAATTTTACTAATGTAAATAATGCTTTGGTGGCGCAACTACAAAAGATGCTTTACGAGAATAACACATACGTTAGAGATTTTAAAGCTGCCATAGAAAATATTCCACAAAATACAGAAGATTTCCGTGTAGTCATACATGCCGAAAGAAAACCCATAAACGCTCATCGAGGTTGTTACAATAATCCTATCGCCAATGAAATTGCTATAGTAATGGAAGGTCAGATATTTGAAAAAAGAGACATTGTGTTGCACAGTCGCGATGACAAGTTACAACGAATAAGTGAGTTGAACAGAGCATACGACGCGTTGCAATATCCCTTAATGTTTTGTAGAGGTGAGGATGGTTATTCCATAGCAGTACCTCAAACTGACCCTGTTTCAAAGATGCCTTTAAATAAAACCGTTTCGGCAGCAAATTTCTATGCTTTTCGCATTATGATTAGACAGAACGAAATTAATCATCTTCTTTGTTACCGAAGCTTACTAAGTCAATTTTTAGTTGACATGTATGCAAAAATCGAAACAGAAAGATTAAATATTATCAAGAATAATCAAACAAAATTAAGGGCGGAAAATTACGTTCATTTACAAGATGCAATTAAAAAGGCTGATGCCAATGCTGCAGAGTTAGGTCGATTAGTAATTCTCCCTTTAACTTTCACTGGAGGACCTAGGTATATGCATGAACGTACCCAAGACGCGTTGACATACGTACGCCACTACGGCCGTCCAGACTTATTTGTTACTTTTACGTGTAACCCAAAGTGGAAAGATATTACAGATGTATTATTGTTCGAACAACAGCCGCATGATTGACATGACGTCATTAGCCGCGTCTTTCGTCTGAAAGTGAGAACAATGATGAACCTATTAACCAAGGCTAAAATATTTGGACGCGTTCGCTGTTACATGTATTCCGTAGAATGGCAGAAACGAGGACTTCCGCATGTACATATTTTGCTATGGTTGGAAAACCGAATTTGTGCTGATAAAATAGATGACGTGATCTGTGCAGAAATTCCATCTCCCGAAGAAGATCCGATTCTTCACGAAATAATTAAATCCAATATGATTCATGGACCGTGCGGTAACATAAATAGAGATTCTCCGTGTATGATTGATGGAATCTGTTCAAAGAAGTATCCTCGACAATTAATAAGAGATACACAGACAGGTGAGGATGGTTATCCTAAGTACCGACGAAGATCACCCCAAGATGGTGGGTTCACTGTTGAAATTAAAGGCAAACAACTCGACAACCGGTGGGTTGTACCGTTTAATCCGGTCCTGTCTCGCACTTTTAATGCACACATTAACGTAGAGTACTGTAATTCTGTCAAATCTATCAAATATATCTGCAAATACGTTAATAAAGGCAGCGATCAGGCGGCCTTTGCACTACAAAATGAACTAGATGAGGTGGCAATCTATAAAACGGGAAGGTATATAAGCACTTCGGAAGCTGTTTGGCGCATTCTATGTTTTCCCATTCACGAAAGGTTTCCTCCTGTTGTTCATCTTTCCGTCCATTTGGAAAATGGACAGAGAATCTATTTTAATGAAGACAATCTTTTGGATAGGGTCAATAACCCTCCAAAAACCACATTAATGGCCTTTTTTGATTTATGCACAAACGATGATTTTGCCAAAACCCTTTATTACCACGAAGTGATTTCATATTATACGTGGAACAAGAATAAATTTCAACGTAGAAAGCTAGGAAAAAATATTGATGAATATCCGGGTGTAAAAAAAGATAACGTCCTTGGAAGGGTTTATACAGTACATCCCAACAATGCCGAGTGTTACTACCTTCGCCTACTATTGCATGAGGTTCGTGGACCTACTTCTTTCTTAAGTCTTAGGATGGTTAATGGCATAGTACATTCTACTTTTCAACCCGCATGTAAAGCCCTGGGATTGTTGGAAGATGACAAACATTGGGACAACACACTAAAAGATGCTACTATCTCAGAATCACCGATTAAACTGAGAGAATTATTTGCAATAATGTTAGTGTTTTGTCATGTATCCGACCCATTGCAGCTTTGGGAGAAATACAAAGACAGTATGTCCGAGGATATTCTTAGAAGGGTGGCAAGAGAGCTGGCAGTTGAAGAATTACATGCCAAAACGGAGGTGTACAACAAGGCATTGATTCTTCTAGAAGATGTTATTCTAACAATCGGTGATCAACCCTTAACACATTTTGGATTGCCGCAACCGAAGCGCAATACCAACGAGATTACGGAAAATTTGGTTTATATTAGAGAAAAAAACTACGATATTGAAGTTTTATTACAAATGGTTGAAGAAAACGAACCGTTACTTACAAGTGAACAGAAAGAGGTTTACTTAGAAATTTTAGAAAACTTAGACTACGGCAAAGTTTTCTTTTTAGATGCACCTGGGGGTACAGGAAAAACATTCCTTATAAATTTGTTATTATCGAAAATACGCAGTTCCAATAAAATTGCTATCGCGGTGGCCTCTTCGGGAATTGCTGCAACTTTGCTACAGGGTGGTAGAACTGCCCATTCTGTTTTTAAATTGCCCCTAAACTTAAACTCCACAGATAATCCGTTGTGCAACATATCAAAACAAAGCGACGTAGCTCGATTGCTTTATGACTGCAGTCTAATTGTGTGGGACGAATGTACCATGGCGCACAAAAAAGCAGTTGAGGCTTTCGACCGTACATTAAGAGACATTAGAAATAATGATTTGATTATGGGAAAAGTTACCGTTGTATTAGCAGGAGATTTCAGACAAACGCTGCCTGTTGTACCGAGAGGAACTCGGGCTGATGAAGTTAATGCTTGCTGGAAATCGTCCTATTTGTGGCCCAAAATACAAAAAATTTCATTATCTAAAAACATGCGAGTATACCTAAGAGGTGATACTGGAGCTGGTGAATTTGCGCAACTTTTATTAAATTTAGGTGAGGGTCGTACGCCAGAAATAAATGGGAAAATCGAAATTTCTTCAAGCCTGGCAACGGTCGTTCAAAATGTTGCCGATTTAATAGATAAGATTTATCCGGATATTCGAAATTTGAAAGATAAATCTATGTCCCGGTTGCGAGAACGAGCCATTTTATCACCGAAAAATGATAGTGCTAATGAATTAAATAATATTATCTTTGATGGCTTTGAGAGTGAAGAGTTGACATACAAATCTGTCGACTCGGTATTGAATACTGATGAAGCCGTCAATTATCCGGTGGAATTTTTGAATTCATTAAATCCTCCTGGAATGCCTGTCCATAAACTCAAATTGAAGATTGGCGCTCCTATAATGTTGCTGCGTAACTTGAAACCGCCCAAACTTTGCAATGGTACAAGGCTTCAGATCACGAAACTGTACCAAAACGTAATTGAAGCAAGTATATTTACTGGTTGTGCGCAGGGCGAGTCTGTATTCATCCCCCGAATCCCGCTCATTCCATCGGATTACCCCTTTGAATTTAAAAGATTGCAATTCCCTGTGAAGGTATGTTTTGCAATAACGATAAATAAATCTCAGGGACAGTCTTTAAAAGAAGCAGGTATTGATCTGAGGGGGGATTGTTTTTCGCATGGGCAGTTGTATGTGGCATGCTCAAGAGTCAGTAATCCATCTTCTTTGGTTATATTGGCACCGGATAATAAAGCTGCCAATATTGTTTACAAAGAAGCGATCTCAAAATGAGAACAGAATGATACAGAATAAAAGTGGCGTTTCATTTTTAGATTAAACCTCACTTTCGATGTCGTATAATCGCTTCTGGGTGTTTAGAGCTTTGAATATTTCTTTGGGCTGGTTGAGTTGGATTTTACATATTATTCTCGAAACAATTTTTTTTGGGATAGGACACCGTCTATTTCCATTCGATTTTTAATGTGCGCAGGCATACGCCTGATACTTGATGCATATAAAAATATTGTGGGGTTCATGTTATGGTATGTTATGGTTTATAAGGTTTATTTGGATCATTTACATTCATATTTGCAATGCAACAACTAGAATGTAAAAAACACACGATAACCAAAAACCAAATCTGTGAAGATTTAATATGTGCTGTGAACTTAGCCTCACTTATTTTTATTTTAGTCTGATCTAACATTTGATATAATTGAAGAGTTCATTGATGTGAACAGAAATGTAAAATACTGCTCTGCTCTGACCGGAATCCAAAGAAAATATTCAAGTGATGTCTAATGTAAAATTCCTAGAATTTAAAAAGTTTGAAATATGAAATAGTGAAAGAAACAATAGGTATTTCTTCAGTTTTTTATAATTAATCGACACTCTCCTTTACTGACACACAATTTTTCCTTATAAATCCACAAGTTTCTTTATCATCAATCCATAAATTTTAATTATGACTTATTGTTATCCTTTTTCCTTCCTTCTATCCCTATCCCGGCAAGAGAGCTCTACACCTTCCCGTTGGTTCTTGCTGAACAATTGCAAATTTTTTATCTTGCGATTGACTAAGTAGAGCATTCCTGTTTCATTGTATTATAATGTCGATTGGTCAACTTCGTTAATACACCACCTTTGTCAAAATAGCGTTTAAATCTACGTTCCGGGCAACGCCGGGTACATTCAGCTAGTTACAAAAAAAGGTGTACAAATTATAACAAACTATGCCAGACTCACCTAAATTACTTCGGCTACTCTAAATCATCACCAACTAACCCTTACCACAACAAACTAAACCCAATCACTTTTAAATTACAAAAAAATGCTAGTAACCATAGCAAACTATGTCAAACTCACCTCAATTACTTCGGTTACCATAAATCATAACCAACTAACCCTTACCACAACAAACTAAACCCAATCACTTTTAAATTACAAAAAAATGCTAAAAATCATAACAAACTATACCAGAATCACCAAAATAACTTCGGCTACCGTAAATCACCCCCAACTATCCCTTACCACAACAAACCAAACCATATCATCTTAAAATTACAAAAAAAGGCGTACAAATCATAACAAACTATGCCAGACTCACCTAAATTACTTCGTCTACTCTAAATCATCACCAACTAACCCTTACCACAACGAACTAAACCCAATCACTTTTAAATTACAAAAAAATGCTAGTAACCATAGCAAACTATGCCAAACTCACCTAAATTACTTCGGCTACCATAAATCATCACCAACTAACCCTTACCACAACAAACTAAACCCAATCACTTTTAAATTACAAAAAAATGCTACTAACCGTAGCAAACTATGCCAAACTCACCTAAATTACTTCGGCTATCAAAAATCACCCCCAACTACACTTTACAGCAACAAACTAAGCCCAATTACTTTAAAATTACAAAAAAATGCTAAAAATCATAACAAACTATACCAGAATCACCTAAATTACTTCGGCTACCGTAAATCACCCCCAACTATCCCTTACCACAACAAACCAAACCATATCATCTTAAAATTACAAAAAAAGGTGTACAAATCATAACAAACTATGCCAGACTCACCTAAATTAATTCGGCTACTCTAATTCATCACCAACTAACCCTTACCACAACAAACTAAACCCAATCACTTTTAAATTACAAAAAAATGCTAGTAACCATAGCAAATTATGCCAAACTCACCTAAATTACTTCGGCTAAAATAAATCATCACCAACTAAACTTTACCACAACAAACTAAACCCAATCACATTTAAATTACAAAAAAATGCTAAAAATCATAACAAGCTATACCAGAATCACCTAAATTACTTCGGCTACCGTAAATCACCCCCAACTATCCCTTACCACAACAAACCAAACCATATCATCTTAAAATTACAAAAAAAGGTGTACAAATCATAACAAACTATGCCAGACTTACCTAATTTACTTCGGCTACTCTTAATCATCACCAACTAACCCTTGCCACAACAAACTAAACCCAATCACTTTTAAATTACAAAAAAATGCTAGTAACCATAGCAAACTATGCCAAACTCACCTAAATTACTTCGGCTACCATAAATCATCACCAACTAACCCTTACCACAACAAACTAAACCCAATCACTTTTAAATTACAAAAAAATGCTTCTAATCATAGCAAATTATGCCAAACTCACCTAAATTACTTCGGCTATCAAAAATCACCCTCAACTACACTTTACAGCAACAAACTAAGCCCAATCACTTTAAAATTACAAAAAAATGCTAAAAATCATAACAAACTATACCAGAATCACCTAAATTACTTCGGCTACCGTAAATCACCCCCAACTATCCCTTACCACAACAAACCAAACCATATCATCTTAAAATTACAAAAAAAGGTCTACAAATCATAACAAACTATGCCAGAGTCACCTAAATTACTTCGGCTACTCTAAATCATCACCAACTAACCCTTACCACAACAAACTAAACCCAATCACTTTTAAATTACTAAAAAATGCTAGTAACCATAGCAAACTATGCCAAACTCACCTAAATTACTTCGGCTACCATAAATCATCACCAACTAACCCTTACCACAACAAACTAAACCCAATCACTTTTAAATTACAAAAAAATGCTAAAAATCATAACTAACTATACCAGAATCACCTAAATTACTTCGGCTACCGTAAATCACCTCCAACTATCCCTTACCACAACAAACCAAACCATATCATCTTAAAATTACAAAAAAAGGTGTACAAATCATAACAAACTATGCCAGACTCACCTAAATTACTTCGGCTACTCTAAATCATCACCAACTAACCCTTACCACAACAAACTAAACCCAATCACTTTTAAATTACAAAAAATGCTAGTAAACATAGCAAACTATGCCAAACTCACCTAAATTACTTCGGCTACCATAAATCATCACCAACTAACCCTTACCACAACAAACTAAACCCAATCACTTTTAAATTACAAAAAAATGCAAAAAATCATAACTAACTATACCAGAATCACCTTAATTACTTCGGCTACCGTAAATCACCCCCAACTATCCCTTACCACAACAAACCAAACCATATCATCTTAAAATTACAAAAAAAGGTGTACAAATCATAACAAACTATGCCAGACACACCTAAATTACTTCGGCTACTCTAAATCATCACCAACTAACCCTTACCACAACAAACTAAACCCAATCACTTTTAAATTACAAAAAAATGCTAGTAACCATAGCAAACTATGCCAAACTCACCTAAATTACTTCGGCTACCATAAATCATTACCAACTAACCCTTACCACAACAAACTAAACCCAATCACTTTTAAATTACAAAAAAATGCTAAAAATCATAACAAACTATACCAGAATCACCTAAATAACTTCGGCTACCGTAAATCACCCCCAACTATCCCTTACCACAACAAACTAAACCATATCATCTTAAAATTACAAAAAAGGTGTACAAATCATAACAAACTATGCCAGACTCACCTAAATTACTTCGTCTACTCTAAATCATCACCAACAAACCCTTACCACAACAAACTAAACTCAATCACTTTTAAATTACAAAAAAATGCTAGTAACCATAGCAAACTATGCCAAACTCACCTAAATTACTTCGGCTACCATAAATCATCACCAACTAATCCTTACCACAACAAACTAAACCCAATCACATTTAAATTACAAAAAAATGCTAAAAATCATAACAAACTATACCAGAATCACCTAAATAACTTCCGCTACCGTAAATCACCCCCAACTATCCCTTACCACAACAAACTAAACCATATCATCTTAAAATTACAAAAAAAGGTGTACAAATCATAACAAACTATGCCAGACTCACCTAAATTACTTCGGCTACTCTAAATCATCACCAACTAACCCTTACCACAACAAACTAAACCCAATCACTTTTAAATTACAAAAAACTGCTAGTAACCATAGCAAACTATGCCAAACTCACCTAAATTTCTTCGGCTACTCTAAATCATCACCAACTAATCCTTACCACAACAAACTAAACCCAATCACATTTAAATTACAAAAAAATGCTACTAACCATAGCAAACTATGCCAAACTCATCAAAATTACTTCGGCTATCAAAAATCACCCCCAACTACATTTTACAGCAACAAACTAAGCCCAAACACTTTAAAATTACAAAAAAGCTAAAAATCATAACAAACTATACCAGAATCACCTAAATTACTTCGGCTACCGTAAATCACCCCCAACTATCCCTTACCACAACAAACCAAACCATATTATCTTAAAATTACAAAAAAAGGTCTACAAATCATAACAAACTATGCCAGACTCACCTAAATTACTTCCGCTACTCTAAATCATCACCAACTAACCCTTACGACAACAAACTAAAACCAATCACTTTTAAATTACAAAAAAATGCTAGTAACCATAGCAAACTATGCCAAACTCACCTAAATTACTTCGGCTACCATAAATCATTACCAACTAACCCTTACCACAACAAACTAAACCCAATCACTTTTAAATTACAAAAAAATGCTAGTAACCATAGCAAACTATGCCAAACTCACCTAAATTACTTCGGCTACCATAAATCATCACCAACTAACCCTTACCACAACCAACTAAACCCAATTACTTTTAAATTACAAAAAAATGCTAAACATCATAACAAACTATACCAGAATCACCTAAATTACTTCGGCTACCGTAAATCACCCCCAACTATCCCTTGCCACAACAAACCAAACCATATCATCTTAAAATTACAAAAAAAAGTGTACAAATCATAACAAACTATGCCAGACTCATCTAAATTACTTCGGCTACTCTAAATCATCACCAACTAACCCTTACCACAACAAACTAAACCCAATCACTTTTATATTACAAAAAAATGCTAGTAACCATAGCAAACTATGCCAAACTCACCTAAATTACTTCGGCTACCATAAATCATCACCAACTAACCCTTACCACAACAAACTAAACCCAATCACTTTTAAATTACAAAAAAATGCTACTAACCATAGCAAACTATGCCAAACTCACCTAAATTACTTCGGCTATCAAAAATCACCCCCAACTACACTTTACAGCAACAAACTAAGCCCAATCACTTTAAAATTACAAAAAAATGCTAAAAATCATAACAAACTATACCAGAATCACCTAAATTACTTCGGCTACCGCAAATCACCCCAACTACCCCTTACCACAACAAACCAAACCATATCATCTTAAAATTACAAAAAAAGGTGTACAAATCATAACAAACTATGCCAGACTCACCTAAATTACTTCGGCTACTCTAAATCATCACCAACTAACCCTTACCACAACAAACTAAACCCAATCACTTTTAAATTACAAAAAAATGCTAGTAACCATAGCAAACTATGCCAAACTCACCTAAATTACTTCGGCTACCATAAATCATCACCAACTAACCCTTACCACAACCAACTAAACCCAATTACTTTTAAATTACAAAAAAATGCTAAACATCATAACAAACTATACCAGAATCACCTAAATTACTTCGGCTACCGTAAATCACCCCCAACTATCCCTTGCCACAACAAACCAAACCATATCATCTTAAAATTACAAAAAAAAGTGTACAAATCATAACAAACTATGCCAGACTCACCTAAATTACTTCGGCTACTCTAAATCATCACCAACTAACCCTTACCACAACAAACTAAACCCAATCACTTTTATATTACAAAAAAATGCTAGTAACCATAGCAAACTATGCCAAACTCACCTAAATTACTTCGGCTACCATAAATCATCACCAACTAACCCTTACCACAACAAACTAAACCCAATCACTTTTAAATTACAAAAAAATGCTACTAACCATAGCAAACTATGCCAAACTCACCTAAATTACTTCGGCTATCAAAAATCACCCCCAACTACACTTTACAGCAACAAACTAAGCCCAATCACTTTAAAATTACAAAAAAATGCTAAAAATCATAACAAACTATACCAGAATCACCTAAATTACTTAGGCTACCGCAAATCACCCCAACTACCCCTTACCACAACAAACCAAACCATATCATCTTAAAATTACAAAAAAAGGTGTACAAATCATAACAAACTATGCCAGACTCACCTAAATTACTTCGGCTACTCTAAATCATCACCAACTAACCCTTACCACAACAAACTAAACCCAATCACTTTTATATTACAAAAAAATGCTAGTAACCATAGCAAACTATGCCAAATTCACCTAAATTACTTCGGCTACCATAAATCATCACCAACTAACCCTTACCACAACAAACTAAACCCAATCACTTTTATATTACAAAAAAATGCTACTAACCATAGCAAACTATGCCAAACTCACCTAAATTACTTCGGCTACCATAAATCATCACCAACTAACCCTTACCACAACAAACTAAACCCAATCACTTTTAAATTACAAAAAAATGCTAAAAATCATAACAAACTATACCAGAAACACCTAAATTACTTCGGCTACCGTAAATCACCCCCAACTATCCCTTGCCACAACAAACCAAACCATATCATCTTAAAATTACAAAAAAAAGTGTACAAATCATAACAAACTATGCCAGACTCACCTAAATTACTTCGGCTACTAAATCATCACCAACTAACCCTTACCACAACAAACTAAACCCAATCACTTTTATATTACAAAAAAATGCTAGTAACCATAGCAAACTATGCCAAACTCACCTAAATTACTTCGGCTACCATAAATCATCACCAACTAACCCTTACCACAACAAACTAAACCCAATCACTTTTAAATTACAAAAAAATGCTACTAACCATAGCAAACTATGCCAAACTCACCTAAATTACTTCGGCTATCAAAAATCACCCCCAACTACACTTTACCGCAACAAACTAAGCCCAATCACTTTAAAATTACAAAAAAATGCTAAAAATCATAACAAACTATACCAGAATCACCTAAATTACTTCGGCTACCGCAAATCACCCCAACTACCCCTTACCACAACAAACCAAACCATATCATCTTAAAATTACAAAAAAAGGTGTACAAATCATAACAAACTATGCCAGACTCACCTAAATTACTTCGGCTACTCTAAATCATCACCAACTAACCCTTACCACAACAAACTAAACCCAATCACTTTTAAATTACAAAAAAATGCTAGTAACCATAGCAAACTATGCCAAACTCACCTAAATTACTTCGGCTACCATAAATCATCACCAACTAACCCTTACCACAACAAACTAAACCCAATCACTTTTAAATTACAAAAAAATGCTAAAAATCATAACAAACTATACCAGAATCACCTAAATTACTTCTGCCACCGTAAATCACCCCCAATTATCCCTTACCACAACAAACCAAACCATATCACCTTAAAATTAAAAAAAAGGTGTACAAATCATAACAAACTATGCCAGACTCACCTAAATTACTTCGGCTACTCTAAATCATCACCAACTAACCCTTACCACAACAAACTAAACCCAATAACTTTTAAATTACAAAAAAATGCTAGTAACCATAGCAAACTATGCCAAACTCACCTAAATTACTTCGGCTACCATAAATCATCACCAAGCAACCCTTACCACAAGAAACTAAACCCAATCACTTTTAAATTACAAAAAAATACTACTAACCATAGCAAACTATGCCAAACTCATCAAAATTACTTCGGCTATCAAAAATCACCCCCAACTACATTTTACAGCAACAAACTAAGCCCAAACACTTTAAAATTACAAAAAAAGATAAAAATCATAACAAACTATACCAGAATCACCTAAATTACTTCGGCTACCGTAAATCACCCCCAACTATCCCTTACCACAACAAACCAAACCATATCATCTTAAAATTACAAAAAAAGATCTACAAATCATAACAAACTATGCCAGACTCACCTAAATTACTTCGGCTACTCTAAATCATCACCAACTAACCCTTACCACAACAAACTAAGCCCAATCACGTTTAAATTACAAAAAAATGCTAGTAACTATAGCAAACTATGCCAAACTCACCTAAATTACTTCGGCTACCATAAATCATCACCAACTAACCCTTACCACAACAAACTAAACCCAATCACTTTTAAATTACAAAAAAATGCTAAAAATCATAACTAACTATAGCAGAATCACCTTAATTACTTCGGCTACCGTAAATCACCCCCAATTATCCCTTACCACAACAAACCAAACCATATCATCTTAAAATTAAAAAAAAGGTGTACAAATCATAACAAACTACGCCAGACTCACCTAAATTACTTCGGCTACTCTAAATCATCACCAACTAACCCTTACCACAACAAACTAAACCCAATCACATTTAAATTACAAAAAAATGCTAGTAACCATAGCAAACTATGCCAAACTCACCTAAATTACTTCGGCTACCATAAATCATCACCAACTAACCCTTACCACAACAAACTAAACCCAATCACTTTTAAATTACAAAAAAATGTTAAAAATCATAACAAACTATACCAGAATCACCTAAATTACTTCGGCTACCGTAAATCACCCCCAATTATCCCTTACCACAACAAACCAAACCATATCATCTTAAAATTAAAAAAAAGGTGTACAAATCATAACAAACTATGCCAGACTCACCTAAATTACTTCGGCTACTCTAAATCATGACCAACTAACCCTTACGTCAACAAACTAAAACCAATCACTTTTAAATTACAAAAAAATGCTAGTAACCATAGCAAACTATGCCAAACTCACCTAAATTACTTCGGCTACCATAAATCATTACCAACTAACCCTTACCACAACAAACTAAACCCAATCACTTTTAAATTACAAAAAAATGCTAGTAACCATAGCAAACTATGCCAAACTCACCTAAATTACTTCGGCTACCATAAATCATCACCAACTAACCCTTACCACAACAAACTAAACCCAATCACTTTTAAATTACAAAAAAATGCTAAAAATCATAACAAACTATACCAGAATCACCTAAATTACTTCGGCTACCGTAAATCACCCCCAACTATCCCTTGCCACAACAAACCAAACCATATCATCTTAAAATTACAAAAAAAGGTGTACAAATCATAACAAACTATGCCAGACTCACCTAAATTACTTCGGCTACTCTAAATCATCACCAACTAACCCTTACCTCAACAAACTAAACCCAATCACTTTTATATTACAAAAAAATGCTAGTAACCATAGCAAACTATGCCAAACTCACCTAAATTACTTCGGCTACCATAAATCATCACCAACTAACCCTTACCACAACAAACTAAACCCAATCACTTTTAAATTACAAAAAAATGCTAGTAACCATAGCAAACTATGCCAAACTCACCTAAATTACTTCGGCTACCATAAATCATCACCAACTAACCCTTACCACAACCAACTAAACCCAATTACTTTTAAATTACAAAAAAATGCTAAACATCATAACAAACTATACCAGAATCACCTAAATTACTTCGGCTACCGTAAATCACCCCCAACTATCCCTTGCCACAACAAACCAAACCATATCATCTTAAAATTACAAAAAAAAGTGTACAAATCATAACAAACTATGCCAGACTCACCTAAATTACTTCGGCTACTCTAAATCATCACCAACTAACCCTTACCACAACAAACTAAACCCAATCACTTTTATATTACAAAAAAATGCTAGTAACCATAGCAAACTATGCCAAACTCACCTAAATTACTTCGGCTACCATAAATCATCACCAACTAACCCTTACCACAACAAACTAAACCCAATCACTTTTAAATTACAAAAAAATGCTACTAACCATAGCAAACTATGCCAAACTCACCTAAATTACTTCGGCTATCAAAAATCACCCCCAACTACACTTTACAGCAACAAACTAAGCCCAATCACTTTAAAATTACAAAAAAATGCTAAAAATCATAACAAACTATACCAGAATCACCTAAATTACTTCGGCTACCGCAAATCACCCCAACTACCCCTTACCACAACAAACCAAACCATATCATCTTAAAATTACAAAAAAAGGTGTACAAATCATAACAAACTATGCCAGACTCACCTAAATTACTTCGGCTACTCTAAATCATCACCAACTAACCCTTACCACAACAAACTAAACCCAATCACTTTTATATTACAAAAAAATGCTAGTAACCATAGCAAACTATGCCAAATTCACCTAAATTACTTCGGCTACCATAAATCATCACCAACTAACCCTTACCACAACAAACTAAACCCAATCACTTTTATATTACAAAAAAATGCTACTAACCATAGCAAACTATGCCAAACTCACCTAAATTACTTCGGCTACCATAAATCATCACCAACTAACCCTTACCACAACAAACTAAACCCAATCACTTTTAAATTACAAAAAAATGCTAAAAATCATAACAAACTATACCAGAAACACCTAAATTACTTCGGCTACCGTAAATCACCCCCAACTATCCCTTGCCACAACAAACCAAACCATATCATCTTAAAATTACAAAAAAAAGTGTACAAATCATAACAAACTATGCCAGACTCACCTAAATTACTTCGGCTACTCTAAATCATCACCAACTAACCCTTACCACAACAAACTAAACCCAATCACTTTTATATTACAAAAAAATGCTAGTAACCATAGCAAACTATGCCAAACTCACCTAAATTACTTCGGCTACCATAAATCATCACCAACTAACCCTTACCACAACAAACTAAACCCAATCACTTTTAAATTACAAAAAAATGCTACTAACCATAGCAAACTATGCCAAACTCACCTAAATTACTTCGGCTATCAAAAATCACCCCCAACTACACTTTACCGCAACAAACTAAGCCCAATCACTTTAAAATTACAAAAAAATGCTAAAAATCATAACAAACTATACCAGAATCACCTAAATTACTTCGGCTACCGCAAATCACCCCAACTACCCCTTACCACAACAAACCAAACCATATCATCTTAAAATTACAAAAAAAGGTGTACAAATCATAACAAACTATGCCAGACTCACCTAAATTACTTCGGCTACTCTAAATCATCACCAACTAACCCTTACCACAACAAACTAAACCCAATCACTTTTAAATTACAAAAAAATGCTAGTAACCATAGCAAACTATGCCAAACTCACCTAAATTACTTCGGCTACCATAAATCATCACCAACTAACCCTTACCACAACAAACTAAACCCAATCACTTTTAAATTACAAAAAAATGCTAAAAATCATAACAAACTATACCAGAATCACCTAAATTACTTCTGCCACCGTAAATCACCCCCAATTATCCCTTACCACAACAAACCAAACCATATCACCTTAAAATTAAAAAAAAGGTGTACAAATCATAACAAACTATGCCAGACTCACCTAAATTACTTCGGCTACTCTAAATCATCACCAACTAACCCTTACCACAACAAACTAAACCCAATAACTTTTAAATTACAAAAAAATGCTAGTAACCATAGCAAACTATGCCAAACTCACCTAAATTACTTCGGCTACCATAAATCATCACCAAGCAACCCTTACCACAAGAAACTAAACCCAATCACTTTTAAATTACAAAAAAATACTACTAACCATAGCAAACTATGCCAAACTCATCAAAATTACTTCGGCTATCAAAAATCACCCCCAACTACATTTTACAGCAACAAACTAAGCCCAAACACTTTAAAATTACAAAAAAAGATAAAAATCATAACAAACTATACCAGAATCACCTAAATTACTTCGGCTACCGTAAATCACCCCCAACTATCCCTTACCACAACAAACCAAACCATATCATCTTAAAATTACAAAAAAAGATCTACAAATCATAACAAACTATGCCAGACTCACCTAAATTACTTCGGCTACTCTAAATCATCACCAACTAACCCTTACCACAACAAACTAAGCCCAATCACGTTTAAATTACAAAAAAATGCTAGTAACTATAGCAAACTATGCCAAACTCACCTAAATTACTTCGGCTACCATAAATCATCACCAACTAACCCTTACCACAACAAACTAAACCCAATCACTTTTAAATTACAAAAAAATGCTAAAAATCATAACTAACTATAGCAGAATCACCTTAATTACTTCGGCTACCGTAAATCACCCCCAATTATCCCTTACCACAACAAACCAAACCATATCATCTTAAAATTAAAAAAAAGGTGTACAAATCATAACAAACTACGCCAGACTCACCTAAATTACTTCGGCTACTCTAAATCATCACCAACTAACCCTTACCACAACAAACTAAACCCAATCACATTTAAATTACAAAAAAATGCTAGTAACCATAGCAAACTATGCCAAACTCACCTAAATTACTTCGGCTACCATAAATCATCACCAACTAACCCTTACCACAACAAACTAAACCCAATCACTTTTAAATTACAAAAAAATGTTAAAAATCATAACAAACTATACCAGAATCACCTAAATTACTTCGGCTACCGTAAATCACCCCCAATTATCCCTTACCACAACAAACCAAACCATATCATCTTAAAATTAAAAAAAAGGTGTACAAATCATAACAAACTATGCCAGACTCACCTAAATTACTTCGGCTACTCTAAATCATGACCAACTAACCCTTACGTCAACAAACTAAAACCAATCACTTTTAAATTACAAAAAAATGCTAGTAACCATAGCAAACTATGCCAAACTCACCTAAATTACTTCGGCTACCATAAATCATTACCAACTAACCCTTACCACAACAAACTAAACCCAATCACTTTTAAATTACAAAAAAATGCTAGTAACCATAGCAAACTATGCCAAACTCACCTAAATTACTTCGGCTACCATAAATCATCACCAACTAACCCTTACCACAACAAACTAAACCCAATCACTTTTAAATTACAAAAAAATGCTAAAAATCATAACAAACTATACCAGAATCACCTAAATTACTTCGGCTACCGTAAATCACCCCCAACTATCCCTTGCCACAACAAACCAAACCATATCATCTTAAAATTACAAAAAAAGGTGTACAAATCATAACAAACTATGCCAGACTCACCTAAATTACTTCGGCTACTCTAAATCATCACCAACTAACCCTTACCTCAACAAACTAAACCCAATCACTTTTATATTACAAAAAAATGCTAGTAACCATAGCAAACTATGCCAAACTCACCTAAATTACTTCGGCTACCATAAATCATCACCAACTAACCCTTACCACAACAAACTAAACCCAATCACTTTTAAATTACAAAAAAATGCTACTAACCATAGCAAACTATGCCAAACTCACCTAAATTACTTCGGCTACCATAAATCATCACCAACTAACCCTTACCACAACAAACTAAACCCAATCACTTTTAAATTACAAAAAAATGCTAAAAATCATAACAAACTATACCAGAATCACCTAACTAACTTCGGCTACCGTAAATCACCCCTAACTATCCCTTACCACAACAAACTAAACCATATCATCTTAAAATTACAAAAAAAGGTCTACAAATCATAACAAACTATGCCAGAGTCACCTAAATTACTTCGCATACTCTAAATCATCACCAAATAACCCTTACCACAACAAACTAAACCCAATCACTTTTAAATTACAAAAAAATGCTAGTAACCATAGCAAACTATGCCAAACTCACCTAAATTACTTCGGCTATCAAAAATCACCCCCAACTACACTTTACAGCAACAAAGTAAGCCCAATCACTTTAAAATTACAAAAAAAAGCTAAAAATCATAACAAACTATACCAGAATCACCTAAATTACTTCGGCTACCGTAAATCACCCCCAACTATCCCTTACCACAACAAACCAAACCATATCATCTTAAAATTACAAAAAAAGGTCTACAAATCATAACAAACTATGCCAGACTCACCTAAATTACTTCCGCTACTCTAAATCATCACCAACTAACCCTTACCACAACAAACTAAAACCAATCACTTTTAAATTACAAAAAAATGCTAGTAACCATAGCAAACTATGCCAATCTCACCTAAATTACTTCGGCTACCATAAATCATCACCAACTAACCCTTACCACAACAAACTAAACCCAATCACTTTTAAATTACAAAAAAATGCTAGTAACCATAGCAAACTATGCCAAACTCACCTAAATTACTTCGGCTACCATAAATCATCACCAACTAACCCTTACCACAACAAACTAAACCCAATCACTTTTAAATTACAAAAAATGCTACTAACCATAGCAAACTATGCCAAACTCACCTAAATTACTTCGGCTATCAAAAATCACACCCAACTGCACTTTACAGCAACAAACTAAGCCCAATCACTTTAAAATTACAAAAAAATGCTAAAAATCATAACAAACTATACCAGAATCACCTAAATTACTTCGGCTACCGTAAATCACCCCAACTACCCCTTACCACAACAAACCAAACCATATCATCTTAAAATTACAAAAAAAGGTGTACAAATCATAACAAACTATGCCAGACTCACCTAAATTACTTCGGCTACTCTAAATCATCACCAACTAACCCTTACCACAACAAACTAAACCCAATCACTTTTAAATTACAAAAAAATGTTAGTAACCATAGCAAACTATGCCAAACTCACCTAAATTACTTCGGCTACCATAAATCATCACCAAGCAACCCTTACCACAACAAACTAAACCCAATCACTTTTAAATTACAAAAAAATGCTACTAACCATAGCAAACTATGCCAAACTCATCAAAATTACTACAGCTATCAAAAATCACCCCCAACTACATTTTACAGCAACAAACTAAGCCCAAACACTTTAAAATTACAAAAAAAGCTAAAAATCATAACAAATTATACCAGAATCACCTAAATTACTTCGGCTACCGTAAATCACCCCCAACTATCCCTTACCACAACAAACCAAACCATATCATCTTAAAATTACAAAAAAAGATCTACAAATCATAACAAACTATGCCAGACTCACCTAAATTACTTCGGCTACCGTAAATCACCCTCAACTATCCCTTACCACAACAAACCAAACCATATTATTTTAAAATTACAAAAAAAGGTCTACAAATCATAACAAACTATGCTAGACTCACCTAAATTACTTCCGCTACTCTAAATCATCACCAACTAACCCTTACCACAACAAACTAAACCCAATCACTTTTAAATTACAAAAAAATGCTAGTAACCATAGCAAACTATGCCAAACTCACCTAAATTACTTCGGCTACCATAAATCATCACCAACTAACCCTTACCACAACAAACTAAACCCAATCACTTTTAAATTACAAAAAAATGCTAGTAACCATAGCAAACTATGTCAAACTTACCTAAATTACTTCGGCTACCATAAATCATCACCAACTAACCCTTACCACAACAAACTAAACCCAATCACTTTTAAATTACAAAAAAATGCTAAAAATCATAACAAGCTATACCAGAATCACCTAAATAACTTCGGCTACCGTAAATCACCCCCAACTATCCCTTACCACAACAAACTAAACCATATCATCTTAAAATTACAAAAAAAGGTGTACAAATCATAACAAACTATGCCAGACTCACCTAAATTACTTCGGCTACCGTAAATCACCCCCAACTATCCCTTACCACAACAAACCAAACCATATCATATTAAAATTACAAAAAAAGGTCTACAAATCATAACAAACTATGCCAGACTCACCTAAATTACTTCCGCTACTCTAAATCATCACCAACTAACCCTTACCACAACAAACTAAACCCAATCACTTTTAAATTACAAAAAAATGCTAGTAACCATAGCAAACTATGCCAAACTCACCTAAATTACTTCGACTACCATAAATCATCACCAACTAACCCTTACCACAACAAACTAAACCCAATCACTTTTAAATTACAAAAAAATGCTAGTAACCATAGCAAACTATGCCAAACTCACCTAAATTACTTCGGCTACCATAAATCATCACCAACTAAGCCTTACCACAACAAACTAAACCCAATCACTTTTAAATTACAAAAAAAATGCTAGTAACCATAGCAAACTATGCCAAACTCACCTAAATTACTTCGGCTACCATAAATCATCACCAACTAACCCTTACCTCAACAAACTAAACCCAATCACTTTTAAATTACAAAAAAATGCTAAAAATCATAACAAACTATACCAGAATCACCTAAATAACTTCGGCTACCGTAAATCACCCCCAACTATCCCTTACCACAACAAACTAAACCATATCATCTTAAAATTACAAAAAAAGGTCTACAAATCATAACAAACTATGCTAGACTCACCTAAATTACTTCCGCTACTCTAAATCATCACCAACTAACCCTTACCACTACAAACTTAACCCAATCACTTTTAAATTACAAAAAAATGCTAGTAACCATAGCAAACCATGCCAAATTCACCTAAATTACTTCGGCTACCATAAATCATTACCAACTAACCCTTACCACAACAAACTAAACCCAATCGCTTTTAAATTACAAAAAATGCTACTAACCATAGCAAACTATGCCAAACTCACCTAAATTACTTCGGCTATCAAAAATCACCCCCAACTACACTTTACAGCAACAAACTAAGCCCAATCACTTTAAAATTACAAAAAAAAGCTAAAAATCATAACAAACTATACCAGAATCACCTAAATTACTTCGGCTACCGTAAATCACCCCCAACTATCCCTTACCACAACAAACCAAACCATATCATCTTAAAATTACAAAAAAAGGTCTACAAATCATAACAAACTATGCCAGACTCACCTAAATTACTTCCGCTACTCTAAATCATCAACAACTAACCCTTACCACAACAAACTAAGCCCAATCACGTTTAAATTACAAAAAAATGCTAGTAACTATAGCAAACTATGCCAAACTCACCTAAATTACTTCGGCTACCATAAATCATCACCAACTAACCCTTACCACAACAAACTAAACCCAATCACTTTTAAATTACAAAAAAATGCTAAAAATCATAACTAACTATACCAGAATCACCTTAATTACTTCGGCTACCGTAAATCACCCCCAACTATCCCTTACCACAACAAACCAAACCATATCATCTTAAAATTACAAAAAAAGGTGTACAAATCATAACAAACTATGCCAGACTCACCTAAATTACTTCGGCTATTCTAAATCATCACCAACTAACCCTTACCACAACAAACTAAACCCAATCACATTTAAATTACAAAAAAATGCTAGTAACCATAGCAAACTATGCCAAACTCACCTAAATTACTTCGGCTACCATAAATCATCACCAAGCAACCCTTACCACAACAAACTAAACCCAATCACTTTTAAATTACAAAAAAATGCTACTAACCATAGCAAACTATGCCAAACTCATCAAAATTACTTCGGCTATCAAAAATCACCCCCAACTACATTTTACAGCAACAAACTAAGCCCAAACACTTTAAAATTACAAAAAAAGCTAAAAATCATAACAAACTATACCAGAATCACCTAAATTACTTCGGCTACCGTAAATCACCCCCAACTATCCCTTACCACAACAAACCAAACCATATCATCCTAAAATTACAAAAAAAGGTGTACAAATCATAACAAACTATGCCAGACTCACCTAAATTACTTCGGCTACTCTAAATCATCACCAACTAACCCTTACCACAACAAACTAAACCCAATCACTTTTAAATTACAAAAAATGCTAGTAAACATAGCAAACTATGCCAAACTCACCTAAATTACTTCGGCTACCATAAATCATCACCAACTAACCCTTACCACAACAAACTAAACCCAATCACTTTTAAATTACAAAAAAATGCTAAAAATCATAACAAACTATACCAGAATCACCTAAATTACTTCGGCTACCGTAAATCACCCCCAAATATCCCTTGCCACAACAAACCAAACCATATCATCTTAAAATTACAAAAAAGTGTACAAATCATAACAAACTATGCCAGACTCACCTAAATTACTTCGGCTACTCTAAATCATCACCAACTAACCCTTACCACAACAACCTAAACCCAATCACTTTTATATTACAAAAAAATGCTAGTAACCATAGCAAACTATGCCAAACTCACCTAAATTACTTCGGCTACCATAAATCATCACCAACTAACCCTTACCACAACAAACTAAACCCAATCACTTTTAAATTACAAAAAAATGCTACTAACCATAGCAAACTATGCCAAACTCACCTATATTACTTCGGCTATCAAAAATCACCCCCAGCTACACTTTACAGCAACAAACTAAGCCCAATCACTTTAAAATTACAAAAAAATGCTAAAAATCATAACAAACTATACCAGAATCACCTAAATTACTTCGGCTACCGTAAATCACCCCCAACTACCCCTTACCACAACAAACCAAACCATATCATCTTAAAATTACAAAAAAAGGTGTACAAATCATAACAAACTATGCGAGACTCACCTAAATTACTTCGGCTACTCTAAATCATCACCAACTAACCCTTACCACAACAAACTAAACCCAATCACTTTTAAATTACAAAAAAATGCTAGTAACCATAGCAAACTATGCCAAACTCACCTAAATTACTTCGGCTACCATAAATCATCACCAACTAACCCTTACCACAACAAACTAAACCCAATCACTTTTAAATTACAAAAAAATGCTAAAAATCAGAACAAACTATACCAGAATCACCTAAATTACTTCGGCTACCGTAAATCACCCCCAATTATCCCATACCACAACAAACCAAACCATATCATCTTAAAATTAAAAAAAAGGTGTACAAATCATAACAAACTATGCCAGACTCACCTAAATTACTTCGGCTACTCTAAATCATCACCAACTAACCCTTACCACAACAAACTAAACCCAATCACTTTTAAATTACAAAAAAATGCTAGTAACCATAGCAAACTATGCCAAACTCACCTAAATTACTTCGGCTACCATAAATCATCACCAACTAACCCTTACCACAACAAACTAAACCCAATCACTTTTAAATTACAAAAAAATGCTAGTAACCATAGCAAACTATGCCAAACTCACCTAAATTACTTCGGCTACCATAAATCATCACCAACTAACCCTTACCACAACAAACTAAACCCAATCACTTTTAAATTACAAAAAAATGCTAGTAACCATAGCAAACTATGCCAAACTCACCTAAATTACTTCGGCTACCATAAATCATCACCAACTAACCCTTACCACAACAAACTAAACCCAATCACTTTTAAATTACAAAAAAATGCTACTAACCATAGCAAACTATGCCAAACTCATCAAAATTACTTCGGCTATCAAAAATCACCCCCAACTACATTTTACAGCAACAAACTAAGCCCAAACACTTTAAAATTACAAAAAAAGCTAAAAATCATAACAAACTATACCAGAATCACCTAAATTACTTCGGCTACCGTAAATCACCCCCAACTATCCCTTACCACAACAAACCAAACCATATCATCTTAAAATTACAAAAAAAGATCTACAAATCATAACAAACTATGCCAGACTCACCTAAATTACTTCGGCTACTCTAAATCATCACCAACTAACCCTTACCACAACAAACTAAACCCAATCACTTTTAAATTACAAAAAAATGCTAAAAATCATAACTAACTATACCAGAATCACCTTAATTACTTCGGCTACCGTAAATCACCCCCAACTATCCCTTACCACAACAAACCAAACCATATCATCTTAAAATTACAAAAAAAGGTGTACAAATCATAACAAACTATGCCAGACTCACCTAAATTACTTCGGCTACTCTAAATCATCACCAACTAACCCATACCACAACAAACTAAACCCAATCACATTTAAATTACAAAAAAATGCTAGTAACCATAGCAAACTATGCCAAACTCACCTAAATTACTTGGGCTACCATAAATCATCACCAACTATCCCTTACCACAACAAACTAAACCCAATCACTTTTAAATTACAAAAAAATGCTAAAAATCATAACAAACTATACCAGAATCACCTAAATTACTTCGGCTACCGTAAATCACCCCCAACTATCCCTTACCACTACAAACCAAAAAATATCATCTTAAAATTACAAAAAAGGTGTACAAATCATAACAAACTATGCCAGACTTACCTAAATTACTTTGGCTACACTAAATCATCACCAACTAACCCTTACCACAACAAACTAAACCCAATCACTTTTAAATTACAAAAAAATGCTAGTAACCATAGCAAACTATGCCAAACTCACCTAAATTACTTCGGCTACCATAAATCATCACCAACTAACCCTTACCACTACAAACTAAACCCAATCACTTTTAAATTACAAAAAAATGCTAAAAATCAATACAAACTATACCAGAATCACCTAAATTACTTCGGCTACCGTAAATCTCCCCCAACTATCCCTTACCACAACAAACCAAACCATATCATCTTAAAATTACAATAAAAAGTGTACAAATCATAACAAACTATGCCAGACTCACCTAAATTACTTCGGCTACTCTAAATCATCACCAACTAACCCTTACCACAACAAACTAAACCCAATCACTTTTAAATTACAAAAAAATGCTAGTAGCCATAGCAAACTATGCCAAACTCACCTAAATTACTTCGGTTACCATAAATCATCACCAACTAACCCTTACCACAACAAACTAAACCCAATCACTTTTAAATTACAAAAAAATGCTACTAACCATAGCAAACTATGCCAAACTCACCTAAATTACTTCGGCTATCAAAAATCACCCCCAACTACACTTTATAGCAACAAACTAAGCCCAATCACTTTAAAATTACAAAAAAATGCTAAAAATCATAACAAACTATACCAGAATCACCTAAATTACTTCGGCTACCGTAAATCACCCACAACTATCCCTTACCACAACAAACCAAACCATATCATCTTAAAATTACAAAAAAAGGTGTACAAATCATAACAAACTATGCCAGACTCACCTAAATTACTTCGGCTACTGTAAATCATCACCAACTAACCCTTACCACAACAAACTAAACCCAATCACTTTTAAATTACAAAAAAATGCTAGTAACCATAGCAAACTATGCCAAACTCACCTAAATTACTTCGGCTACCATAAATCATCACCAACTAACCCTTACCACAACAAACTAAACCCAATCACATTTAATTTACAAAAAAATGCTAAAAATCATAACAAACTATACCAGAATCACCTAAATTACTTCGGCTACCGTAAATCACCCCCAACTATCCCTTACCACAACAAACCAAACCATATCATCTTAAAATTACAAAAAAGGTGTACAAATCATAACAAACTATGCCAAACTCACCTAAATTACTTCGGCTACTCTAAATCATCACCAACTAACCCTTACCACAACAATCTAAACCCAATCACTTTTAAATTACAAAAAAATGCTAGTAACCATAGCAAACTATGCCAAACTCACCTAAATTACTTCGGCTACCATAAATCATCACCAACTAACCCTTACCACAACAAACTAAACCCAATCACTTTTAAATTACAAAAAAATGCATAAAATCATAACAAACTATAGCAGAATCACCTAAATTACTTCGGCTACCGTAAATCACCCCCAACTATCCCTTACCACAACAAACCAAACCATATCATCTTAAAATTACAAAAAAAGGTGTACAAATCATAACAAACTATGCCAGACTCACCTAAATTACTTCGGCTACTCTAACTCATCACCAACTAACCCTTACCACAACAAACTAAACCCAATCACTTTTAAATTACAAAAAAATGCAAGTAACCATAGCAAACTATGCCAAACACACCTAAATTACTTCGGCTACCATAAATCATCACCAACTAACCCTTACCACAACAAACTAAACCCAATCACTTTTAAATTACAAAAAAATGCATAAAATCATAACAAACTATACCAGAATCACCTAAATTACTTCGGCTACCGTAAATCACCCCCAACTATCCCTTACCACAACAAACCAAACTATATCATCTTAAAATTACAAAAAAAGGTGTACAAATCATAACAAACTATGCCAGACTCACTTAAATTACTTCGGCTACTCTAAATCTTCACCAACTAACCCTTACCACAACAAACTAAACCCAATCACTATTAAATTACAAAAAAATGCTAGTAGCCATAGCAAACTATGCCAAACTCACCTAAATTACTTCGGCTACCATAAATCATCACCAACTAACCCTTACCTCAACAAACTAAACCCAACCACTTTTAAATTACAAAAAAATGCTAAAAATTATAACAAACTATACCAGAATCACCTAAATTACTTCGGCTACCGTAAATCACCCCCAACTATCCCTTACCACAACAAACCAAACCATATCATCTTAAAATTACAAAAAAAGGTGTACAAATCATAACAAACTATGCCAGACTCACCTAAATTACTTCGGCTACTCTAAATCATCACCAACTAACCCTTACCACAACAAACTAAACCCAATCACTTTTAAATTACAAAAAAATGCTAGTAACCATAGCAAACTATGCCAAACTCACCTAAATTACTTCGGCTAACATAAATCATCACCAACTAACCCTTACCACAACCAACTAAACCCAATCACGTTTAAATTACAAAAAAATGCTAAAAATCATAACAAACTATACCAGAATCACCTAAATTACTTCGGCTACCGTAAATCACCCCCAACTATCCCTTACCACAACAAACCAAACCATATCATCTTAAAATTACAAAAAAAGGTGTACAAATCATAACAAACTATGCCAGACTCACCTAAATTACTTCGGCTACTCTAAATCATCACCAACTAACCCTTACCACAACAAACTAAACCCAATCACTTTTAAATTACAAAAAAATGCTAGTAACCATAGCAAACTATTCCAAACTTACCTAAATTACTTCGGCTACCATAAATCATCACCAACTAACCCTTACCACAACAAACTAAACCCAATCACTTTTAAATTACAAAAAAATGCTACTAACCATAGCAAACTATGCCAAACTCACCTAAATTACTTCGGCTATCAAAAATCACCCCCAACTACACTTTACAGCAACAAACTAAACCCAAACACTTTAAAATTACAAAAAAAGCTAAAAATCATAACAAACTATACCAGAATCACCTAAATTACTTCGGCTACCGTAAATCACCCCCAACTATCCCTTACCACAACAAACCAAACCATATCATCTTAAAATTACAAAAAAAGATCTACAAATCATAACAAACTATGCCAGACTCACCTAAATTACTTCGGCTACTCTAAATCATTACCAACTAACCCTTACCACAACAAACTAAACCCAATCACGTTTAAATTACAAAAAAATGCTAGTAACTATAGCAAACTATGCCAAACTCACCTAAATTACTTCGGCTACCATAAATCATCACCAACTAACCCTTACCACAACAAACTAAACCCAATCACTTTTAAATTACAAAAAAATGCATAAAATCATAACAAACTATACCAGAATCACCTAAATTACTTCGGCTACCGTAAATCACCCCCAACTATCCCTTACCACAACAAACCAAACTATATCATCTTAAAATTACAAAAAAAGGTGTACAAATCATAACAAACTATGCCAGACTCACTTAAATTACTTCGGCTACTCTAAATCTTCACCAACTAACCCTTACCACAACAAACTAAACCCAATCACTATTAAATTACAAAAAAATGCTAGTAACCATAGCAAACTATGCCAAACTCACCTAAATTACTTCGGCTACCATAAATCATCACCAACTAACCCTTACCTCAACAAACTAAACCCAACCACTTTTAAATTACAAAAAAATGCTAAAAATTATAACAAACTATACCAGAATCACCTAAATTACTTCGGCTACCGTAAATCACCCCCAACTATCCCTTACCACAACAAACCAAACCATATCATCTTAAAATTACAAAAAAAGGTGTACAAATCATAACAAACTATGCCAGACTCACCTAAATTACTTCGGCTACTCTAAATCATCACCAACTAACCCTTACCACAACAAACTAAACCCAATCACTTTTAAATTACAAAAAAATGCTAGTAACCATAGCAAACTATGCCAAACTCACCTAAATTACTTCGGCTAACATAAATCATCACCAACTAACCCTTACCACAACCAACTAAACCCAATCACGTTTAAATTACAAAAAAATGCTAAAAATCATAACAAACTATACCAGAATCACCTAAATTACTTCGGCTACCGTAAATCACCCCCAACTATCCCTTACCACAACAAACCAAACCATATCATCTTAAAATTACAAAAAAAGGTGTACAAATCATAACAAACTATGCCAGACTCACCTAAATTACTTCGGCTACTCTAAATCATCACCAACTAACCCTTACCACAACAAACTAAACCCAATCACTTTTAAATTACAAAAAAATGCTAGTAACCATAGCAAACTATTCCAAACTTACCTAAATTACTTCGGCTACCATAAATCATCACCAACTAACCCTTACCACAACAAACTAAACCCAATCACTTTTAAATTACAAAAAAATGCTACTAACCATAGCAAACTATGCCAAACTCACCTAAATTACTTCGGCTATCAAAAATCACCCCCAACTACACTTTACAGCAACAAACTAAACCCAAACACTTTAAAATTACAAAAAAAGCTAAAAATCATAACAAACTATACCAGAATCACCTAAATTACTTCGGCTACCGTAAATCACCCCCAACTATCCCTTACCACAACAAACCAAACCATATCATCTTAAAATTACAAAAAAAGATCTACAAATCATAACAAACTATGCCAGACTCACCTAAATTACTTCGGCTACTCTAAATCATTACCAACTAACCCTTACCACAACAAACTAAACCCAATCACGTTTAAATTACAAAAAAATGCTAGTAACTATAGCAAACTATGCCAAACTCACCTAAATTACTTCAACTACCATAAATCATCACCAACTAACCGTTACCACAACAAACTAAACCCAATCACTTTTAAATTACAAAAAAATGCTAAGAATCATAACTAACTATACCAGAATCACCTTAAATACTTCGGCTACCGTAAATCACCCCCAACTATCCCTTACCACAACAAACCAAACCATATCATCTTAAAATTACAAAAAAAGGTGTACAAATCATAACAAACTATGCCAGACTCACCTAAATTACTTCGGCTACTCTAAATCATCACCAACTAACCCTTACCACAACAAACTAAACCCAATCACATTTAAATTACAAAAAAATGCTAGTAACCATAGCAAACTATGCCAAACTCACCTAAATTACTTCGGCTACCATAAATCATCACCAACTAACCCTTACCACAACAAACTAAACCCAATCACTTTTAAATTACAAAAAAATGCTAAAAATCATAACAAACTATACCAGAATCACCTAAATTACTTCGGCTACCGTAAATCACCCCCAACTATCCCTTGCCACAATAAACCAAACCATATCATCTTAAAATTACAAAAAAAGGTGTACAAATCATAACAAACTATGCCAGACTCACCTAAATTACTTCGGCTACTCTAAATCATCACCAACTAACCCTTACCACAACAAACTAATCCCAATCACTTTTAAATTACAAAAAAATGCTAGTAACCATAGCAAACTATGCCAAACTCACCTAAATTACTTCGGCTACCATAAATCATCTCCAACTAACCCTTACCACAACAAACTAAACCCAATCACTTTTAAATTACAAAAAAATGCTACTAACCATAGCAAACTATGCCAAACTCACCTAAATTACTTCGGCTATCAAAAATCACCCCCAACTACACTTTACAGCAACAAACTAAGCCCAATCACTTTAAAATTACAAAAAAATGCTAAAAATCATAACAAACTATACCAGAATCACCTAAATTACTTCGGCTACCGTAAATCACCCCCAACTATCCCTTACCACAACAAACCAAAAAATATCATCTTAAAATTACAAAAAAAATGTACAAATCATAACAAACTATGCCAGACTCACCTAAATTACTTCGGCTACACTAAATCATCACCAACTAACCCTTACCACAACAAACTAAACCCAATCACTTTTAAATTACAAAAAAATGCTAGTAACCATAGCAAACTATGCCAAACTCACCTAAATTACTTCGGCTACCATAAATCATCACCAACTAACCCTTACCACAACAAACTAAACCCAATCACTTTTAAATTACAAAAAAATGCAAGTAACCATAGCAAACTATGCCAAACACACCTAAATTACTTCGGCTACCATAAATCATCACCAACTAACCCTTACCACAACAAACTAAACCCAATCACTTTTAAATTACAAAAAAATGCATAAAATCATAACAAACTATACCAGAATCACCTAAATTACTTCGGCTACCGTAAATCACCCCCAACTATCCCTTACCACAACAAACCAAACTATATCATCTTAAAATTACAAAAAAAGGTGTACAAATCATAACAAACTATGCCAGACTCACTTAAATTACTTCGGCTACTCTAAATCTTCACCAACTAACCCTTACCACAACAAACTAAACCCAATCACTATTAAATTACAAAAAAATGCTAGTAACCATAGCAAACTATGCCAAACTCACCTAAATTACTTCGGCTACCATAAATCATCACCAACTAACCCTTACCTCAACAAACTAAACCCAACCACTTTTAAATTACAAAAAAATGCTAAAAATTATAACAAACTATACCAGAATCACCTAAATTACTTCGGCTACCGTAAATCACCCCCAACTATCCCTTACCACAACAAACCAAACCATATCATCTTAAAATTACAAAAAAAGGTGTACAAATCATAACAAACTATGCCAGACTCACCTAAATTACTTCGGCTACTCTAAATCATCACCAACTAACCCTTACCACAACAAACTAAACCCAATCACTTTTAAATTACAAAAAAATGCTAGTAACCATAGCAAACTATGCCAAACTCACCTAAATTACTTCGGCTAACATAAATCATCACCAACTAACCCTTACCACAACCAACTAAACCCAATCACGTTTAAATTACAAAAAAATGCTAAAAATCATAACAAACTATACCAGAATCACCTAAATTACTTCGGCTACCGTAAATCACCCCCAACTATCCCTTACCACAACAAACCAAACCATATCATCTTAAAATTACAAAAAAAGGTGTACAAATCATAACAAACTATGCCAGACTCACCTAAATTACTTCGGCTACTCTAAATCATCACCAACTAACCCTTACCACAACAAACTAAACCCAATCACTTTTAAATTACAAAAAAATGCTAGTAACCATAGCAAACTATTCCAAACTTACCTAAATTACTTCGGCTACCATAAATCATCACCAACTAACCCTTACCACAACAAACTAAACCCAATCACTTTTAAATTACAAAAAAATGCTACTAACCATAGCAAACTATGCCAAACTCACCTAAATTACTTCGGCTATCAAAAATCACCCCCAACTACACTTTACAGCAACAAACTAAACCCAAACACTTTAAAATTACAAAAAAAGCTTAAAATCATAACAAACTATACCAGAATCACCTAAATTACTTCGGCTACCGTAAATCACCCACAACTATCCCTTATCACAACAAACCAAACCATATCATCTTAAAATTACAAAAAAAGATCTACAAATCATAACAAACTATGCCAGACTCACCTAAATTACTTCGGCTACTCTAAATCATTACCAACTAACCCTTACCACAACAAACTAAACCCAATCACGTTTAAATTACAAAAAAATGCTAGTAACTATAGCAAACTATGCCAAACTCACCTAAATTACTTCAACTACCATAAATCATCACCAACTAACCGTTACCACAACAAACTAAACCCAATCACTTTTAAATTACAAAAAAATGCTAAAAATCATAACTAACTATACCAGAATCACCTTAAATACTTCGGCTACCGTAAATCACCCCCAACTATCCCTTACCACAACAAACCAAACCATATCATCTTAAAATTACAAAAAAAGGTGTACAAATCATAACAAACTATGCCAGACTCACCTAAATTACTTCGGCTACTCTAAATCATCACCAACTAACCCTTACCACAACAAACTAAACCCAATCACATTTAAATTACAAAAAAATGCTAGTAACCATAGCAAACTATGCCAAACTCACCTAAATTACTTCGGCTACCATAAATCATCACCAACTAACCCTTACCACAACAAACTAAACCCAATCACTTTTAAATTACAAAAAAATGCTAAAAATCATAACAAACTATACCAGAATCACCTAAATTACTTCGGCTACCGTAAATCACCCCCAACTATCCCTTGCCACAATAAACCAAACCATATCATCTTAAAATTACAAAAAAAGGTGTACAAATCATAACAAACTATGCCAGACTCACCTAAATTACTTCGGCTACTCTAAATCATCACCAACTAACCCTTACCACAACAAACTAATCCCAATCACTTTTAAATTACAAAAAAATGCTAGTAACCATAGCAAACTATGCCAAACTCACCTAAATTACTTCGGCTACCATAAATCATCTCCAACTAACCCTTACCACAACAAACTAAACCCAATCACTTTTAAATTACAAAAAAATGCTACTAACCATAGCAAACTATGCCAAACTCACCTAAATTACTTCGGCTATCAAAAATCACCCCCAACTACACTTTACAGCAACAAACTAAGCCCAATCACTTTAAAATTACAAAAAAATGCTAAAAATCATAACAAACTATACCAGAATCACCTAAATTACTTCGGCTACCGTAAATCACCCCCAACTATCCCTTACCACAACAAACCAAAAAATATCATCTTAAAATTACAAAAAAAATGTACAAATCATAACAAACTATGCCAGACTCACCTAAATTACTTCGGCTACACTAAATCATCACCAACTAACCCTTACCACAACAAACTAAACCCAATCACTTTTAAATTACAAAAAAATGCTAGTAACCATAGCAAACTATGCCAAACTCACCTAAATTACTTCGGCTACCATAAATCATCACCAACTAACCCTTACCACTACAAACTAAACCCAATCACTTTTAAATTACAAAAAAATGCTAGTAACCATAGCAAACTATGCCAAACTCACCTAAATTACTTCGGCTACCATAAATCATCACCAACTAACCCTTACCACTACAAACTAAACCCAATCACTTTTAAATTACAAAAAAATTCTAAAAATCATAACAAACTATACCAGAATCACCTAAATTACTTCGGCTACCGTAAATCTCCCCCAACAATCCCTTACCACAACAAACCAAACCATATCATTTTAAAATTACAAAAAAAGGTGTACAAATCATAACAAACTATGCCAGACTCACCTAAATTACTTTGGCTACTCTAAATCATCACCAACTAACCCTTACCACAACAAACTAAACCCAATCACTTTTAAATTACAAAAAAATGCAAGTAACCATAGCAAACTATGCCAAACTCACCTAAATTACTTCGGCTACCATAAATCATCACCAACTAACCCTTACCACAACAAACTAAACCCAATCACTTTTAAATTACAAAAAAATGCATAAAATCATAACAAACTATACCAGAATCACCTAAATTACTTCGGCTACCGTAAATCACCCCCAACTATTCCTTACCACAACAAACCAAACCATATCATCTTAAAATTACAAAAAAGGTGTACAAATCATAACAAACTATGCCAGACTCACCTAAATTACTTCGGCTACTCTAAATCATCACCAACTAACCCTTACCACAACAATCTAAACCCAATCACTTTTAAATTACAAAAAAATGCTAGTAACCATAGCAAACTATGCCAAACTCACCTAAATTACTTCGGCTACCATAAATCATCACCAACTAACCCTTACCACAACAAACTAAACCCAATCACTTTTAAATTACAAAAAAATGCTAAAAATCATAACAAACTATACCAGAATCACCTAAATTACTTCGGCTACCGTAAATCACCCCCAACTATCCCTTACCACAACAAACCAAAAAATATCATCTTAAAATTACAAAAAAAATGTACAAATCATAACAAACTATGCCAGACTCACCTAAATTACTTCGGCTACACTAAATCATCACCAACTAACCCTTACCACAACAAACTAAACCCAATCACTTTTAAATTACAAAAAAATGCTAGTAACCATAGCAAACTATGCCAAACTCACCTAAATTACTTCGGCTATCAAAAATCACCCCCAACTACACTTTACAGCAACAAACTAAGCCCAATCACTTTAAAATTACAAAAAAATGCTAAAAATCATAACAAACTATACCAGAATCACCTAAATTACTTCGGCTACCGTAAATCACCCCCAACTATCCCTTACCACAACAAACCAAAAAATATCATCTTAAAATTACAAAAAAAATGTACAAATCATAACAAACTATGCCAGACTCACCTAAATTACTTCGGCTACACTAAATCATCACCAACTAACCCTTACCACAACAAACTAAACCCAATCACTTTTAAATTACAAAAAAATGCTAGTAACCATAGCAAACTATGCCAAACTCACCTTAATTACTTCGGCTACCATAAATCATCACCAACTAACCCTTACCACTACAAACTAAACCCAATCACTTTTAAATTACAAAAAAATTCTAAAAATCATAACAAACTATACCAGAATCACCTAAATTACTTCGGCTACCGTAAATCTCCCCCAACAATCCCTTACCACAACAAACCAAACCATATCATTTTAAAATTACAAAAAAAGGTGTACAAATCATAACAAACTATGCCAGACTCACCTAAATTACTTTGGCTACTCTAAATCATCACCAACTAACCCTTACCACAACAAACTAAACCCAATCACTTTTAAATTACAAAAAAATGCAAGTAACCATAGCAAACTATGCCAAACTCACCTAAATTACTTCGGCTACCATAAATCATCACCAACTAACCCTTACCACAACAAACTAAACCCAATCACTTTTAAATTACAAAAAAATGCATAAAATCATAACAAACTATACCAGAATCACCTAAATTACTTCGGCTACCGTAAATCACCCCCAACTATTCCTTACCACAACAAACCAAACCATATCATCTTAAAATTACAAAAAAGGTGTACAAATCATAACAAACTATGCCAGACTCACCTAAATTACTTCGGCTACTCTAAATCATCACCAACTAACCCTTACCACAACAATCTAAACCCAATCACTTTTAAATTACAAAAAAATGCTAGTAACCATAGCAAACTATGCCAAACTCACCTAAATTACTTCGGCTACCATAAATCATCACCAACTAACCCTTACCACAACAAACTAAACCCAATCACTTTTAAATTACAAAAAAATGCATAAAATCATAACAAACTATAGCAGAATCACCTAAATTACTTCGGCTACCGTAAATCACCCCCAACCATCCCTTACCACAACAAACCAAACCATATCATATTAAAATTACAAAAAAAGGTGTACAAATCATAACAAACTATGCCAGACTCACCTAAATTACTTCGGCTACTCTAAATCATCACCAACTAACCCTTACCACAACAAACTAAACCCAATCACTTTTAAATTAAAAAAAAATGCAAGTAACCATAGCAAACTATGCCAAACACACCTAAATTACTTCGGCTACCATAAATCATCACCAACTAACCCTTACCACAACAAACTAAACCCAATCACTTTTAAATTACAATAAAATGCATAAAATCATAACAAACTATACCAGAATCACCTAAATTACTTCGGCTACCGTAAATCACCCCCAACTATCCCTTACCACAACAAACCAAACTATATCATCTTAAAATTACAAAAAAAGGTGTACAAATCATAACAAACTATGCCAGACTCACTTAAATTACTTCGGCTACTCTAAATCTTCACCAACTAACCCTTACCACAACAAACTAAACCCAATCACTTTTAAATTACAAAAAAATGCTAGTAACCATAGCAAACTATGCCAAACTCACCTAAATTACTTCGGCTACTATAAATCATCACCAACTAACCCTTACCACAACAAACTAAACCCAACCACTTTTAAATTACAAAAAAATGCTAAAAATCATAACAAACTATACCAGAATCACCTAAATTACTTCGGCTACCGTAAATCACCCCCAACTATCCCTTACCACAACAAACCAAACCATATCATCTTAAAATTACAAAAAAAGGTGTACAAATCATAACAAACTATGCCAGACTCACCTAAATTACTTCGGCTACTCTAAATCATCACCAACTAACCCTTACCACAACAAACTAAACCCAATCACTTTTAAATTACAAAAAAATGCTAGTAACCATAGCAAACTATGCCAAACTCACCTAAATTACTTCGGCTAACATAAATCATCACCAACTAACCCTTACCACAACCAACTAAACCCAATCACGTTTAAATTACAAAAAAATGCTAAAAATCATAACAAACTATACCAGAATCACCTAAATTACTTCGGCTACCGTAAATCACCCCCAACTATCCCTTACCACAACAAACCAAACCATATCATCTTAAAATTACAAAAAAAGGTGTACAAATCATAACAAACTATGCCAGACTCACCTAAATTACTTCGGCTACTCTAAATCATCACCAACTAACCCTTACCACAACAAACTAAACCCAATCACTTTTAAATTACAAAAAAATGCTAGTAACCATAGCAAACTATTCCAAACTTATCTAAATTACTTCGGCTACCATAAATCATCACCAACTAACCCTTACCACAACAAACTAAACCCAATCACTTTTAAATTACAAAAAAATGCTACTAACCATAGCAAACTATGCCAAACTCACCTAAATTACTTCGGCTATCAAAAATCACACCCAACTACACTTTACAGCAACAAACTAAACCCAAACACTTTAAAATTACAAAAAAAGCTAAAAATCATAACAAACTATACCAGAATCACCTAAATTACTTCGGCTACCGTAAATCACCCCCAACTATCCCTTACCACAACAAAACAAACCATATCATCTTAAAATTACAAAAAAAGATCTACAAATCATAACAAACTATGCCAGACTCACCTAAATTACTTCGGCTACTCTAAATCATTACCAACTAACCCTTACCACAACAAACTAAACCCAATCACGTTTAAATTACAAAAAAATGCTAGTAACTATAGCAAACTATGCCAAACTCACCTAAATTACTTCGGCTACCGTAAATCACCCCCAACTATCCCTTACCACAACAAACCAAACCATATCATCTTAAAATTACAAAAAAAGATCTACAAATCATAACAAACTATGCCAGACTCACCTAAATTACTTCGGATACTCTAAATCATCACCAACTAACCCTTACCACAACAAACTAAACCCAATCACATTTAAATTACAAAAAAATGCTAGTAACCATAGCAAACTATGCCAAACTCACCTAAATTACTTCGGCTACCATAAATCATCACCAACTAACCCTTACCACAACAAACTAAACCCAATCACTTTTAAATTACAAAAAAATGCTAAAAATCATAACAAACTATACCAGAATCACCTAAATTACTTCGGCTACCGTAAATCACCCCCAACTATCCCTTGCCACAATAAACCAAACCATATCATCTTAAAATTACAAAAAAGGTGTACAAATCATAACAAACTATGCCAGACTCACCTAAATTACTTCGGCTACTCTAAATCATCACCAACTAACCCTTACCACAACAAACTAATCCCAATCACTTTTAAATTACAAAAAAATGCTAGTAACCATAGCAAACTATGCCAAACTCACCTAAATTACTTCGGCTACCATAAATCATCTCCAACTAACCCTTACCACAACAAACTAAACCCAATCACTTTTAAATTACAAAAAAATGCATAAAATCATAACAAACTATACCAGAATCACCTAAATTACTTCGGCTACCGTAAATCACCCCCAACTATCCCTTACCACAACAAACCAAACCATATCATCTTAAAATTACAAAAAAGGTGTACAAATCATAACAAACTATGCCAGACTCACCTAAATTACTTCGGCTACTCTAAATCATCACCAACTAACCCTTACCACAACAATCTAAACCCAATCACTTTTAAATTACAAAAAAATGCTAGTAACCATAGCAAACTATGCCAAACTCACCTAAATTACTTCGGCTACCATAAATCATCACCAACTAACCCTTACCACAACAAACTAAACCCAATCACTTTTAAATTACAAAAAAATGCATAAAATCATAACAAACTATAGCAGAATCACCTAAATTACTTCGGCTACCGTAAATCACCCCCAACTATCCCTTACCACAACAAACCAAACCATATCATCTTAAAATTACAAAAAAAGGTGTACAAATCATAACAAACTATGCCAGACTCACCTAAATTACTTCGGCTACTCTAAATCATCACCAACTAACCCTTACCACAACAAACTAAACCCAATCACTTTTAAATTACAAAAAAATGCAAGTAACCATAGCAAACTATGCCAAACACACCTAAATTACTTCGGCTACCATAAATCATCACCAACTAACCCTTACCACAACAAACTAAACCCAATCACTTTTAAATTACAAAAAAATGTTAGTAACCATAGCAAACTATGCCAAACTCACCTAAATTACTTCGGCTACCATAAATCATCACCAACTAACCCTTACCACAACAAACTAAACCCAACCACTTTTAAATTACAAAAAAATGCTAAAAATCATAACAAACTATACCAGAATCACCTAAATTACTTCGGCTACCATAAATCATCACCAACTAACCGTTACCACAACAAACTAAACCCAATCACTTTTAAATTACAAAAAAATGCTAAAAATCATAACTAACTATACCAGAATCACCTTAAATACTTCGGCTACCGTAAATCACCCCCAACTATCCCTTACCACAACAAACCAAACCATATCATCTTAAAATTACAAAAAAAGGTGTACAAATCATAACAAACTATGCCAGACTCACCTAAATTACTTCGGCTACTCTAAATCATCACCAACTAACCCTTACCACAACAAACTAAACCCAATCACATTTAAATTACAAAAAAATGCTAGTAACCATAGCAAACTATGCCAAACTCACCTAAATTACTTCGGCTACCATAAATCATCACCAACTAACCCTTACCACAACAAACTAAACCCAATCACTTTTAAATTACAAAAAAATGCTAAAAATCATAACAAACTATACCAGAATCACCTAAATTACTTCGGCTACCGTAAATCACCCCCAACTATCCCTTGCCACAATAAACCAAACCATATCATCTTAAAATTACAAAAAAAGGTGTACAAATCATAACAAACTATGCCAGACTCACCTAAATTACTTCGGCTACTCTAAATCATCACCAACTAACCCTTAGCACAACAAACTAATCCCAATCACTTTTAAATTACAAAAAAATGCTAGTAACCATAGCAAACTATGCCAAACTCACCTAAATTACTTCGGCTACCATAAATCATCTCCAACTAACCCTTACCACAACAAACTAAACCCAATCACTTTTAAATTACAAAAAAATGCTACTAACCATAGCAAACTATGCCAAACTCACCTAAATTACTTCGGCTATCAAAAATCACCCCCAACTACACTTTACAGCAACAAACTAAGCCCAATCACTTTAAAATTACAAAAAAATGCTAAAAATCATAACAAACTATACCAGAATCACCTAAATTACTTCGGCTACCGTAAATCACCCCCAACTATCCCTTACCACAACAAACCAAAAAATATCAACTTAAAATTACAAAAAAAATGTACAAATCATAACAAACTATGCCAGACTCACCTAAATTACTTCGGCTACACTAAATGATCACCAACTAACCCTTACCACAACAAACTAAACCCAATCACTTTTAAATTACAAAAAAATGCTAGTAACCATAGCAAACTATGCCAAACTCACCTAAATTACTTCGGCTACCATAAATCATCACCAACTAACCCTTACCACTACAAACTAAACCCAATCACTTTTAAATTACAAAAAAATTCTAAAAATCATAACAAACTATACCAGAATCACCTAAATTACTTCGGCTACCGTAAATCTCCCCCAACTATCCCTTACCACAACAAACCAAACCATATCATTTTAAAATTACAAAAAAAGGTGTACAAATCATAACAAACTATGCCAGACTCACCTAAATTACTTTGGCTACTCTAAATCATCACCAACTAACCCTTACCACAACAAACTAAACCCAATCACTTTTAAATTACAAAAAAATGCAAGTAACCATAGCAAACTATGCCAAACTCACCTAAATTACTTCGGCTACCATAAATCATCACCAACTAACCCTTACCACAACAAACTAAACCCAATCACTTTTAAATTACAAAAAAATGCATAAAATCATAACAAACTATACCAGAATCACCTAAATTACTTCGGCTACCGTAAATCACCCCCAACTATCCCTTACCACAACAAACCAAACCATATCATCTTAAAATTACAAAAAAAGGTGTACAAATCATAACAAACTATGCCAGACTCACTTCAATTACTTCGGCTACTCTAAATCTTCACCAACTAACCCTTACCACAACAAACTAAACCCAATCACTTTTAAATTACAAAAAAATGCTAGTAACCATAGCAAACTATGCCAAACTCACCTAAATTACTTCGGCTACCATAAATCATCACCAACTAACCCTTACCACAACAAACTAAACCCAACCACTTTTAAATTACAAAAAAATGCTAAAAATCATAACAAACTATACCAGAATCACCTAAATTACTTCGGCTACCGTAAATCACCCCCAACTATCTCTTACCACAACAAACCAAACCATATCATCTTAAAATTACAAAAAAAGGTGTACAAATTATAACAAACTATGCCAGACTCACCTAAATTACTTCGGCTACTCTAAATCATCACCAACTAACCCTTACCACAACAAACTAAACCCAATCACTTTTAAATTACAAAAAAATGCTAGTAACCATAGCAAACTATGCCAAACTCACCTAAATTACTTCGGCTAACATAAATCATCACCAACTAACCCTTACCACAACCAACTAAACCCAATCACGTTTAAATTACAAAAAAATGCTAAAAATCATAACAAACTATACCAGAATCACCTAAATTACTTCGGCTACCGTAAATCACCCCCAACTATCCCTTACCACAACAAACCAAACCATATCATCTTAAAATTACAAAAAAAGGTGTACAAATCATAACAAACTATGCCAGACTCACCTAAATTACTTCGGCTACTCTAAATCATCACCAACTAACCCTTACCACAACAAACTAAACCCAATCACTTTTAAATTACAAAAAAATGCTAGTAACCATAGCAAACTATTCCAAACTTACCTAAATTACTTCGGCTACCATAAATCATCACCAACTAACCCTTACCACAACAAACTAAACCCAATCACTTTTAAATTACAAAAAAATGCTACTAACCATAGCAAACTATGCCAAACTCACCTAAATTACTTCGGCTATCAAAAATCACCCCCAACTACACTTTACAGCAACAAACTAAACCCAAACACTTTAAAATTACAAAAAAAGCTAAAAATCATAACAAACTATACCAGAATCACCTAAATTACTTCGGCTACCGTAAATCACCCCCAACTATCCCTTACCACAACAAACCAAACCATATCATCTTAAAATTACAAAAAAAGATCTACAAATCATAACAAACTATGCCAGACTCACCTAAATTACTTCGGCTACTCTAAATTATTACCAACTAACCCTTACCACAACAAACTAAACCCAATCACGTTTAAATTACAAAAAAATGCTAGTAACTATAGCAAACTATGCCAAACTCACCTAAATTACTTCGGCTACCATAAATCATCACCAACTAACCGTTACCACAACAAACTAAACCCAATCACTTTTAAATTACAAAAAAATGCATAAAACCATAACAAACTATACCAGAATCACCTAAATTACTTCGGCTACCGTAAATCACCCCCAACTATCCCTTACCACAACAAACCAAACCATATCATCTTAAAATTACAAAAAAAGGTGTACAAATCATAACAAACTATGCCAGACTCACTTCAATTACTTCGGCTACTCTAAATCTTCACCAACTAACCCTTACCACAACAAACTAAACCCAATCACTTTTAAATTACAAAAAAATGCTAGTAACCATAGCAAACTATGCCAAACTCACCTAAATTACTTCGGCTACCATAAATCATCACCAACTAACCCTTACCACAACAAACTAAACCCAACCACTTTTAAATTACAAAAAAATGCTAAAAATCATAACAAACTATACCAGAACCACCTAAATTACTTCGGCTACCGTAAATCACCCCCAACTATCCCTTACCACAACAAACCAAACCATATCATCTTAAAATTACAAAAAAAGGTGTACAAATCATAACAAACTATGCCAGACTCACCTAAATTACTTCGGCTACTCTAAATCATCACCAACTAACCCTTACCACAACAAACTAAACCCAATCACTTTTAAATTACAAAAAAATGCTAGTAACCATAGCAAACTATGCCAAACTCACCTAAATTACTTCGGCTAACATAAATCATCACCAACTAACCCTTACCACAACCAACTAAACCCAATCACGTTTAAATTACAAAAAAATGCTAAAAATCATAACAAACTATACCAGAATCACCTAAATTACTTCGGCTACCGTAAATCACCCCCAACTATCCCTTACCACAACAAACCAAACCATATCATCTTAAAATTACAAAAAAAGGTGTACAAATCATAACAAACTATGCCAGACTCACCTAAATTACTTCGGCTACTCTAAATCATCACCAACTAACCCTTACCACAACAAACTAAACCCAATCACTTTTAAATTACAAAAAAATGCTAGTAACCATTGGTGGAGCAATGTGACGTGCTCTATTACCGTTAGGTTTCTTCAATCGAAATAATTTTTGACGTTATTTTTCTCAATGTTTATTTTTGCAATGCTGATTTTTTGTTCTCTCTTGATATGTTGTTACCATGCAACATAACATGGCCGTATACAGAGAAACGAAGTATCGAACATGCCGCCCCCTATTGAAGCCTTGGCATTCAATGAACATTAAATTAATTTTATGCTAACAAACATGATTCGTTGAAACAATGATTTTGATAATAAGAATGATAATATTTAATGCGCACTTTCTTAATTTGGAAGCACGCACAATTTCGTAACTGAACGTTTCACCACACGGTAGCCACTCGGATGATACCATCAGCGCCAGTGTGTACTTGGAGGACTCTTCCCAAGGACCATTTAAGTGGAGGGAGGTTGTCTTCTTTGATTATCACTATTGAGTCCTCGCGAAGTAAATGATGGTATTGTTGACGCCATTTCGTGCGAGTCTGCAGTTCCGTTAAATAGTCACGAGACCACCTTTTCCAAAAATTTTGAGAAATTTGCTGCAGCCGTTGGAATTTTGACAATTTTGATTCGTGGATTTGCGTAACGTCTGGATCTGGTATTGCTGCCAACGATTCGCCAACGAGAAAGTGTGCGGGAGTTAGGGGGGAAGGATCATTGGGATTGCTCGACATTGGATGCAACGGTCTTGAATTTAAACAAGCTTCGATTTGACACAATACCGTACAAAGCTCTTCAAATGTTAAACATGCGTTTGCAACAACTCTCTTTAAATGTTGTTTTGCTGACTTTATGTTTGCCTCCCAAATTCCACCAAAATGTGGGGAACGCGGTGGTATGAAGTGCCATTGAATTCCCTCTTTCGAGAGCGCGTCACTAATCTGTGTTTGACCAGATCGAAGACATTTTAAAAGCTCTGAAAGTTCGTTTTTTGCCCCTACAAAATTGGTTGCGTTATCACAATATATGTGAGCGCATTTACCTCGTCTTGACACGAATCTGCGTAATGCAGCGATGAACGCTTCCGTCGTAAGATCGCTGACGACTTCTAAATGTATGGCTTTCGTTGAAAAACAAATGAAAAGACAGACAAATGCTTTTATTCGTTTAAAACCGCGCCCTTTCTTATCGCGAATAAATAAAGGACCTGCGTAGTCAATTCCAGTTACCGAAAAGGGACGTGAAGGTGTAATTCTTGAAGCAGGCAATTCACCCATTGTGTGTTTTGCTGGAATTGGATTTACTTTAAAGCATTGGACACATTGTTTTGTTATTTTTCTTGCCAGGTTTCTACCGCCCAGTGGCCAATATCTTTCGCGTAGAGATGCTAAACACGTCTGAGGTCCAGCATGTAGAAGCCTGATATGCTCCTCGCGCATGATCAAATCTGCTATTGGATGTTTATTTGGAACAATTACAGGATGTTTCTTAGTCCATGCTATTTTTGCATGACCTAACCGGCCTCCAACTCTGATTAGGCCTTTGTCGTCCATGATGGGACTAAGACAGATCAATTTACTTTTGATGTGAACTGTGCGTCCCTGATTGAGATCATGAAGTTCTCTACCAAAAGCATGTTGTTGAGCTAATCGTATTAGTTTTTCCCTTGATTGATTTAATTCAATTACTGATAGTGGCTCTAACATTCTATCAGCTGCTGTACGAGTGGAATTGAAGCAAAATCTTAAAACATATGCAGTTACTCGTACAAGCTTGTTCCATGACGAGAATCGTTTGAAAATCGTGTCATCTGATAGAACAGAAATGAATGATGACTGTGAGGATTTTCGAATTTCCGGTAAATGCTCTGGAGGTTCCACGTGAGAATGTGGCCACGTGGATTCACTGTTCTTTAACCATTCAGGTCCTTCCCACCATTTTGTCTCATGCTGCAATGTGTCAGGATTGACACCTCTGGAAATGAGATCAGCAGGATTGTCCTTGGTGTTGATATAATACCAATCAGTCTTGTTCGTTAAGGCTTGAATTTCTGCTACTCTGTTAGCTACGAATGTTTTCCACTGACCGGGAAAACCATTTATCCACGATAATGTGATTGTTGAATCGCACCAGTACCGCTCCTTGGATGCAAAAATCTTTAACGCTGATTTGATCTGACTCATTAGCCTCGATAAAAGCAATGCACCGCATAGTTCTAATTTGGGTATGCTAGTAGTTTTTAGAGGAGCTACTCGACCCTTTGAACAAAGCAATGACACCTTGCAATTCCCGAAATTGTCTAATGAACGCATGTAGATGGCTGCACCGTACGCGTTTTCTGAGGCGTCTGAAAATCCGTGTATTTCTATTAGATTTGCGTTAATTAACAAAACATGTCTAGGAATGTGAATGCTGTTCAGAAAGTGCAACTTTGATTCGAATGTTTTCCACAAGTTGTGCATTTCTATAGGTACCGATTCATCCCATGCAAGCTTGATTTGCCAAAGTTTTTGTAGAATTATCTTGGCAACAGTGATTACAGGACCGATGATTCCCAATGGATCAAAAATTCTTGCTATGCTGGCAAGAATTATGCGTTTGGTAATTTTGTTTTTGTTAGTGCTTGTGTCTTTTATTGAGAATGTGAAGGTGTCTTGAGCTGGTCCCCATATCAGTCCCAATGTTTTTGTGTTTTTGTCATGAGCTATACTCATGTAAGGAATGTCTGGAGTAACAGCAGATATGGACCTTATTACTGTTTGATCGTTCGAGACCCATTTACGAAGCTGAAAGCCTCCTGATTGAAGAATTTCTAAAACTTCGTTGCTAATTTTGATTACTTGTTCGGGTGTATCTGCTCCGGTTATAAGATCGTCAACGTAAAAATCACTTAATATGACTGACGCTGCTACTGGTAATTTGTTTATGTGTTGATGTGCTGTTTCTTGTAAACAACGAGTTGCGAGGTAAGGTGCGGAGGCAGTTCCATACGTAACCGTGTTTAATTCGTAGGTGTCGAGTATGTCATTTGGATCATCACGCCACACTATGCGTTGCAATGCTCGATCTTTCTCCGCCACCAATATCTGTCGATACATTTTTTCTACATCAGCAGTGACCACGATTGTGTGTTTTCGAAAGCGAATCAAAATTGAAAATAATTCATCTTGTATGGTTGGACCTATGGCCTGAATATCGTTCAACGAAAAGTCGGATGTGGATTTAGCGGAAGCATCAAACACGACCCGAATCTTTGAAGTGATGCTGTCTTGCTTTAATACTGCATGATGAGGTAGAAAAAACGTGGATGTTGAGGAATCGTCCCCTTGTATCTTGGACATGTGACCAAGATTGATGTATTCATCAATAAATTCTTTGTATTGCGCCTTTAGGTCTGAATTTTTGTTTAATTTCTTTTCTAACGCGAAAAAACGTTTGGTAGCCATGCTTTTTGAATCTCCTAATATGGAGCGATCTGATTTCAGAGGCAAGTGAACAATGAATCGCCCATCCCCATTACGAGTAGTGTTTGCTTTAAAATGATCCTCACAGAATTGCTCGTCGATGGAACGAGCTTTTCCTTTATGTTGAAATCCCTCTTCTATTTCCCAAAACTTGACCAATTCGTTTTGTAATTGGTAATTGTTTAAATTGAGGTGGCAATTCGTGTTGTGCATTGTGAACAAAGTTGTCGTTTGAGTTGGACCACCCACAATCCAACCTAGTACCGTTTTTTGAAGTTTTGGTTTGTTACGGCCTAAACGAATTTGTCCGACTGAAGTGAGGTCCCAAAATATGCCTCCACCTATCAAGATGTCAATTGGGCCTACCTTGTCAAACGTTGGATCTGCTAATGGAATCTGTGGAGGAATTGGAATTTCGCTTCTATTCAATGGAAAAGCTGGCAGATTGTGCGTTATTTGTGGAGTTACAAGACAAAACAACGATGTTTGAAAGTTATTTAGACGAGATTGAATTTTGATGGTTGTGCCCTTGTTGATTGTGGACGTGGTGTTGTTTATGCCTTCAATTCGAATTTCTTGTTTTATTGTAGACAGCTGCAGCTTGTCACAAAACGTTTGCGTGATGTAATTCGATTGAGAACAAGAGTCTAGCAACGCTCTGCATTCATGTATGTTTCCGAATTTATCCTTTATCTTGACCATGGCTGTCGATAATATAATGTATGATGATGTTGATGAAGTAGCACTGACTGAGTGTCCGGTGACTACTGGGCTTTCCGATGAATTCGGACCGTTTTCTTGGCTTTTGCTCATTGGTTCTTGACTTGGACACAATAAGGAATTGTGCCTTTGTTTACAATGCCGACAAGAACCACCTTTGCATTTGTTTGCCATGTGGTTGAATCCCAAACAGTTGAGACATAGTCGTAGTCGTTTTACTAAACGCTCTCGTTCCGTAACTGCAAGCTTCAAGAAGTCATTGCAGGTGTAAATGAAATGGCTGCCCTTGCAATTAGGACAGTTTCTACTGTTTGTTGTAGATAAATGCATTTTTGTCGTTAACTTAGACTTACCAAGGTTTTGTCTTTCAGTTTCTCTAGATTTCGGTGGATGAATGCTCTCCAAAAGTTGACATCTTGTTTTGAGAAACGCTGTGAATTGTTCTAATGTTGGAAACTCCTTGTCGTTTAAATTTGTTTCCTCCCATTCACGCCTTGTTACATGGTCTAACTTATTTCCGATTATGTGAATTAATAATAGATTCCACTCCTCTGTTTTTTGACCTAATATATTTAGGGCCGTTAAGTTCTTTGTTAAATCATCTAGTAGATTTCGTAACTCGTCACGTGATTCCTTTGCGATGTTTGGTAAGGCCAAGATTTTCGAAACGTAATTGTTAGCCATCAACTTCTTGTTTTCATAACGTTCGTTTAATAGAGCCCATGCGTGATTATAGCTCTCGGCAGAAATGGCAACTGATTGAATGACTTCAGCAGCAGCTTCTTTTAACGCTGCTCTCAAGTAATGTAAACGTTGAGTGTCTGATAGAGCTTCGTTGTTATGAACAAGTTCCAAGAATTCGTCTTTGAAATATAACCATTTTTCAGTAGTACCGTCGAACGTTGGTAATGGTATCGTAGGGAGCTTTACTCTGACAGATGTATGACCTGAATCTGAGCCAGAATGTTTAGAACGAATGTCGTCTTGATCACCATTAGACATTCGGTCAGCTGATTCATCGTTTGGTGATATAAATCTATTAAGAGCCCCTTTGACGCGACCCATAATGTCAAAATACGAATTTTCAAAGGATTCGCGGTCCTGTGAATGAATTTCTGACGGTGTAACTTGGTCTACCAGTTCTATGCGCGTTTGAACTTCATCGAATTGGTCATACAAAGATTCATCTTTTGAAATGCGGACTGAAAGTACCTCTACGACATCCTGTGTAAGATTTGAGAGATCAACCTTGTCATTTACATGATTTATGAAACGAGTAAGTTTTGATTTTACTACGCGTCGTTTGATTTCTAATTCGTTTAAAGAGAGCTCCTGGATATTCTGCATGTTTAACGTTTAAATTGCAATTATTTCGGTAATAAGAATGACTTCTTAAACACGTTTATTGTTTACTAGCTGAATGTACCCGGCGTTGCCCGGACGTAGATTAAATAAACTCAGTGTTGACTAAAGTGGTGATGTTGACTAATCGACATTATAATACAATTAAACAGGAATGCTCTACTTTTCCAATCACAAAATAAACAAATATGCTGAAATTAACCTGCGTTGCCAGGACCGGGTACTTCAATATGATTTGGACAAAAAGGATACCTTGGTTGATATCTGAGATAAAAAATTTTGAATAGACTCTTTAGGCAGTTGTCCGATTCCAGGAAATCGAAATTAACTTTATATAATTTTAGGGGAAATCGAAGTTTACAAATTAGCTGATCATGTTATGATAAAATTGAAAACACAATGGAACAATTCCTCTTGCTGCAGTCAACTCACAAACAGAACAGTATGTAGATGATTTTGACTTATCTCTGGAATAAACAAACACTTATCTCCTTCTGAACTGCAGAAAAATTATTACAACCTGGCCCTAACTGGTTGGACAATTAAAGTGCGAACCTTTTGAGCTCCCTTTCCAGTATTAAAATTTTGGTATGTGGTAAAATGTGGTATTTTATGGTATTTGTGCATCGCTAGATTTTCAAACTTGTCCATCTTAGTTATAAATGATGTAAAGCAATAATGAACACAATGTATTTACGTAAAATAAACAGTGTAAAACGCGTATCAATGTCAGTAATGTCTGGTCCAACGCTGTAAATTTTGGATTTCAGCCGAGGCAGATTTAGTGAAAAATAAATACACCATTATCATTAACTGAACGGTCGTCCGGTACGACGAAGGTGATTGGGAACAAATTTTGTTAACGGCAAAATTAACATTCTAAAATAAATAAATATATTGACGGGAATATGGTGGATGTAAAAATCTTATTCGGTCTCTCCGACGGACTCACACCTGTTTACATTATCACACACTTGTTGAACAATTAAGGTGCCAACCTATTGAGCTTCCGTTCCAGTATTAAAATATCAATACCAATACCATAGATATAAAAAAAGACAATTTCCATCACCTTTCATAATACGGTGTGGTATTTGTACATCGCTAGATTTTCAAACTTCTCCATCTTAGTTATAAATGAAGTAAAGCAATAATAAACACAGTGAACGTAAAATAAATAGTGTAAAACGTGTATAAGCACATAATTATTAAGGGTATGAATGTCAGTGATCTCTGGTACATACAACGGTGAAAATTTCGGATTTCAGCGGGGGCAAATTTGGTGAAAAACAAATACACCACTACCATTAACTGAAAGTAAAAATTAGCGTACAAATATAAGTGGAATCCGGTTCGACGCTGGTAATTTTTCGAAAATTGATTGGAGGCAGATTTGGTTAACGCGAGGATCAAATGTTAAATTAAAATACTTTATTTGATAGCGGTAGACCTTCGAACACTGATGCGTCGCCTCATCGAATTTGGCGACTTTGCGAACAGTTTCCGACGCTGGAGCAGCAATTTTCACAATTGTAGTTGTGTTAAAATTAAACACCGCGATCGAGTACTGCTCCACACGCTGAACCAGCAATTCTCGAATTCTAAGAAACGATAAGAAAGGCTTATCCAACGCTTGGTATGTGCGAATTTCTGCATAGATACTCAATCAAACTAAATCGAGCATCGCCTTTTCACGTTTGTGACCTTGCCCTTGACGTGGCAGGCTCCAGCTGCATCAATAATGTAAAAATCTTATTCGGCCTCTCCAATAAACTCACATTTGTTTACATTAACACGCATTCCCTCATGGACTTCTGACGAATTACAAACAAATATTGCAACTTCAAGTGTTCCATTTAATTTCGTTTCTGGGTGCAAGCTCCTTTCTTTTCACTCTAGTCAGTCTAAACTTATTATACAGAGTTATATTTTCAAATCCAGGCGCCCTAAAGAATCTTGTCGTTGTTTTCCAAAGTTTCAAGAGAAGGAGCGTTGACATAGAAGCTAAATTATTCCAAATTATTCCCATTTAGTTCTCTGACAACGTTAAAGACCACACAATACAAAATTTTACACCATAAAAACGAAGTATTTAGGAATTATGTATAAAAAAAGTCGAAGTTATTCTTCGCTCTTGAGCTCTATTTCCGGTATTAAAAATGCAATAGGAAAGATAGTAAGAAAGACTATTTCCATCACTTTTCACGGGAATTATACATGGTGGTATTTGTTCTCCGCTTACTATTAGATTTTCAAACTGCTCCATCTTAGTTATAAATAATGCAGAACCATAATGAACGCAATGTACGTAAAATAAATAGTGTAAATCGTGTATAAGCACACAATACTTAAGCGTATGATGTCAGTGAAAATTTCGGATTTTGGCCGGAGCAGGTTTGGTGAAGAACAAATACACCACTATGATTAACTGAACGTAAAAATTAGCGTACGATAATAAGTGACGTCCGGTCCGACGCTGGAAATTTTTCGAAAATCGATTGGGGAGAGTTTTGGTTAACGGCAAGAACAAATCGGGAATATCGGGAATAAAATAATTTATTTAATAGCGATAGAACTTCGAATACCGATGCGTCGCCTCGACCTTGGCGACGTTGAGTACCAGCGTTTCAGACGCTGAAGCAGCAATTTTCACAATTATATGAGGTGCACGTGCCTAGTGCGTATGTAAACAATTTGGATAACAAAAAAGATTAATTTGTATGTACCAAATAATACTCGCACAGGTGTACTCGTATGGCCCGTCGTAATTTTCACGAAATTAACTTAAAAAATTAACATTCTAAAGTAAATAAATATTTTGACAGGAATGTTAAAAATCTTATTCGGTCTCTCCAACAAACTAACACTTGTTTACATTAACATGCATTCCTTCATGGACCTGTGACGAATTACAAACAAATATCGAAATTTCAAGTGTTCCATGTCAGTCTGAACTTATTACACAGTGATATTTTCACATTCAGGCGCCCTAAATTATTTTGACGTTGATTTATAAAGTTTCCCTGAAAGGAGAGTAGTCAGCAGGTGCCTCGTCAGGAGTGGCAGGGTTGGCAGTGCCACTGCAAGTATAAATTTACTATCGAACACAAAGATAGTTCTGAATCAATTGCAGAATTTCGAATTTTTCAGATATTTTTACGAAACTCTAGCGCTTACACCGCCTTTATACCTCTTTAACGTTAAAAACCATAGAGCTGTTTATACAAATGCACGCATGTTGAAAAGGTAGGGCTTGCCCCGTCCGCGTGTTGCAATTCAGAAATACGTTTATGTTTGCATCTCAACTGGAACAAATATTTATTGGAAGGTGGAAGAGAATCAAAATAGGTATCAGCATATTTAATATTCAGAATAACGACTATTAGTCGGAACAATATATTTTATGTGCAGATATTTATTAATATTTTATGATTTAATACGATAAGGCATTTATAAATAACACAACCAAATAGAAGATTTTGATTGAAAACGATTATTAATTTATGGTAGCCGAAGAAATTTAAGTGAGTTTGGCATAACTTGCTATGTTTTGTAGCATTTTTGTAATTTTAAAGTTATTAGGCTAATTTTGGGGCGGTAAGGGGTAGTTGGGGGTGGTTTATGGTAGCCGAAGTAATTCAGGAGAGTTTGAGATAGTTTGCTATGGCTTGTAGCATTTTTCGTAATTTTAAAGTGATTGGGCTAATTTTGGGGTCGTAAGGGGTAGTTGTGGGTGATTTATGGTAGCCGAAGTAATTTAGGTGACTTTGACATAGTTTGCTATGGTTTGTATAATTTTTTGTAATTTTAAAGTGATTGGGTTTAGTTTGTGGTTGGTAAGGGGTAGTTGGGGGTGATTTATGGTAGCCGCAGTAATTTAAGTGAGTTTGGCATAGTTTGCTATGGTTTGTAGCATTTTTTGTAATTTTAAAGCGATTGGGCTTAGTTTGGGGTGGTAAGGGGTAGTTAGGGGTGATTTATGGTAGCCGAAGTAATTCAGGTGAGTTTGAGATAGTTTGCTATGGTTTGTAGCACTTTTCGTAATTTTAAAGTGATTGGGCTAATTTTGGGGTTGTAAGGGGTAGTTGGGGGTGAATTATGGTAGCCGAAGTAATTTAGGTGAGTTAGGCATAGTTTGCTATGATTTGTTGAATATTTTGTAATTTTAAAGTGATTGGGCTTATTTTGGGGTTGTAAGAGGTAGTTCGGGGTAATTTATGGTAGCCGAAGTAATTTAGGGGAGTTTGGCATAGTTTGCTAGGGTTTGTAAAATTTTTTTGTAATTTTAAAGTGATTGAGCCTATTTTGGGGTGGTAAGGGGTAGTTGGGGGTGATTTATAGAAGCCAAAGTAATTTAAGTGAGTTTGGCATAGTTTGCTATGGTTTGTTGCATTTTTTGTAATTTTAAAGTGATTGGGCTTATTTTTGGGTGGTAAGGGGTAGTTGGGGGTGATTTATGGTAGCCGAAGTAATTTAGGTGAGTTAGGCATAGCTTGCTATGATTTGTTGAATATTTTGTAATTTTAAAGTGATTGGGTTTATTTTGGGGTTGTAAGGGGTAGTTCGGGGTGATTTATGGTAGCCGAAGTAATTTAGGGGAGTTTGGCATAGTTTGCTACGGTTTGTAGAATTTTTTTGTAATTTTAAAGTGATTGAGCCTATTTTGGGGTGGTAAGGGGTAGTTGGGGGTGATTTATGGAAGCCAAAGTAATTTAGATGAGTTTGGCATAGTTTGATATGACTTGTAACATTTTTTGTAATTTTAAAGTGATTGGGCTGAGTTTGGGGTGGTAAGGGGTAGTTGGGGGTGATTTATAATAGCCGAAGTAATTTAAGTGAGTTTGGCATAGTTTGCTATGGTTTGCAGCATTCTTTGTAATTTTAAAGTGATTGGGTTTAGTTTGTGGTTGGTAAGGGGTAGTTGGGGGTGATTTATAAAAGCCAAAGTAATTTAAGTGAGTTTGGCATAGTTTGCTATGGTTTGTTGCATTTTTTGTAATTTTAAAGTGATTGGGCTTATTTTGGGGTGGTAAGGGGTAGTTGGGGGTGATTTATGGTAGCCGAAGTAATTTAGGTGAGTTTGGCATAGTTTGCTATGGTTTGTAGCATTTTTTGTAATTTTAAAGTGATTGGGCTTATTTTGGGGTAGTAAGGGGTTGTTGGGGGTGATTTATGTTAGCCGAAGTAATTTGGGTGAGTTAGGCATAGTTTGCTATGGTTTGTAGCATTTTTTGTAATTTTAAAGTGATTGGGATGAGTTAGGGGTGGTAAGGGGTAGTTGGGGGTGATTTATGTTAGCCGAAGTAATTTAAGTGAGTTAGGCATAGTTTGCTATGGTTTGTAGCATTTTTTGTAATTTTAAAGTGATTGGGATGATTTAGGGGCGGTAAGGGGTAGTTGGGGGTGATTTATGATAGCCGAAGTAATTTAAGTGAGTTTGGCATAGTTTGCTATGGTTTGTAGCATTTTTTGTAGACGAAATAATATGTGTGAGTTGGACTCAATCTGCCATGATTTGTGTCATTTTGTTTTATTTTAAAGTGATTGGAGTTGCTTGGGGTTGCTAAGGGGTGGTAAGGGATGATTTAAAATAACGGATCTAGTTTATGTCAGTTTGGCATAGTTCGGGAATTTTTTGGGGTTGATTTGGTAAAGTTTGCAGTGGTAAGAGATATTTGAGGATGTTTAATGTTGACGGATTAAATTTGGAGTGATTTGGTAATTTTTAATTGAGTCACGGATCGACATTATAATTGAAATCAAAATTATAATTGAAATATCTGCGGCCTCGCTAGGTACGGCAAAAGTATGATCACGAAAGCAGAAACTCGACGTTGAAATTGTTTAGGTTAAATAAGTGCTTTTAATGTAAACCGGTCGCCCGTCGTCGAAGTTGTTTTGGCTAGATACGTGCTTCTAACATAAACACGGTCTCCGCGATCCGATCATTTTTTGTTTATTTTAGCCGGTTTTTATTGAATTACAAAGGAACCGGGCCGAATTTCGCAAAATCCCTTCTTAGTGTTCAGTTTCGGCACATGATACACCCGTGTCTAAAATTTCAAGTCTCCAGCCCTCACGGTTTGGGCTGTGGGTTGATTATGAATCAGTGTGTAGATGTGTAGATGAATGAGTGAATGAATGAGTGTGTCAGTGAGGACACTTCGCTTTATATATATAGATTGAGAAAATGAATGAGAGCGGGAATAAGTGAATGCACACTTACCCCGTAACCCCCTGACGATCGAAGAGAGTGGACCGGTTGTCGCGTTTCGTGCAAGTCGGAAGTCTTCTTGGCGATCGGCTTCCGCTTTGTTCCGATGTTGATGATTGTTCGGATAAAATCCGGCTCGAAGGACCAAATTTTATGGTGGAGCAATGTGACGTGCTCTATTACCGTTAGGTTTCTTCAATCGAAATAATTTTTGACGTTATTTTTCTCAATGTTTATTTTTGCAATGCTGATTTTTTCTTCTCGCTTGATATGTTGTTACCATGCAACATAACATGGCCGTATACAGAGAAACGAAGTATCGAACAACCATAGCAAACTATTCCAAACTTACCTAAATTACTTTGGCTACCATAAATCATCACCAACTAACCCTTACCACAACAAACTAAACCCAATCACGTTTAAATTACAAAAAAATGCTAGTAACCATAGCAAACTATGCCAAACTCACCTAAATTACTTCGGCTACCATAAATCATCACCAACTAACCCTTACCACTACAAACTAAACCCAATCACTTTTAAATTACAAAAAAATGCTAAAAATCATAACAAACTATACCAGAATCACCTAAATTACTTCGGCTACCGTAAATCACCCCCAACTATCCCTTACCACAACAAACCAAAAAATATCATCTTACAATTACAAAAAAGGTGTACAAATCATAACAAACTATGCCAGACTCACCTAAATTACTTCGGCTACTCTAAATCATCACCAACTAACCCTTACCACAACAAACTAAACCCAATCACTTTTAAATTACAAAAAAATGCTAAAAATCATAACAAACTATACCAGAATCACCTAAATTACTTCGGCTACCGTAAATCACCCCCAACTATCCCTTACCAAAACAAACCAAAAAATATCATCTTAAAATTACAAAAAAGGTGTACAAATCATAACAAACTATGCCAGACTTACCTAAATTACTTTGGCTACACTAAATCATCACCAACTAACCCTTACCACAACAAACTAAACCCAATCACTTTTAAATTACAAAAAAATGCTAGTAACCATAGCAAACTATGCCAAACTCACCTAAATTACTTCGGCTACCATAAATCATCACCAACTAACCCTTACCACTACAAACTAAACCCAATCACTTTTAAATTACAAAAAAATGCTAAAAATCAATACAAACTATACCAGAATCACCTAAATTACTTCGGCTACCGTAAATCTCCCCCAACTATCCCTTACCACAACAAACCAAACCATATCATCTTAAAATTACAATAAAAAGTGTACAAATCATAACAAACTATGCCAGACTCACCTAAATTACTTCGGCTACTCTAAATCATCACCAACTAACCCTTACCACAACAAACTAAACCCAATCACTTTTAAATTACAAAAAAATGCTAGTAGCCATAGCAAACTATGCCAAACTCACCTAAATTACTTCGGTTACCATAAATCATCACCAACTAACCCTTACCACAACAAACTAAACCCAATCACTTTTAAATTACAAAAAAATGCTACTAACCATAGCAAACTATGCCAAACTCACCTAAATTACTTCGGCTATCAAAAATCACCCCCAACTACACTTTACAGCAACAAACTAAGCCCAATCACTTTAAAATTACAAAAAAATGTAAAAATCATAACAAACTATACCAGAATCACCTAAATTACTTCGGCTACCGTAAATCACCCCCAACTATCCCTTACCACAACAAACCAAACCATATCATCTTAAAATTACAAAAAAGGTGTACAAATCATAACAAACTATGCCAGACTCACCTAAATTACTTCGGCTACTCTAAATCATCACCAACTAACCCTTACCACAACAATCTAAACCCAATCACTTTTAAATTACAAAAAAATGCTAGTAACCATAGCAAACTATGCCAAACTCACCTAAATAACTTCGGCTACCATAAATCATCACCAACTAACCCTTACCACAACAAACTAAACCCAATCACTTTTAAATTACAAAAAAATGCATAAAATCATAACAAACTATAGCAGAATCACCTAAATTACTTCGGCTACCGTAAATCACCCCCAACTATGCCTTACCACAACAAACCAAACCATATCATCTTAAAATTACAAAAAAAGGTGTACAAATCATAACAAACTATGCCAGACTCACCTAAATTACTTCGGCTACTCTAAATCATCACCAACTAACCCTTACCACAACAAACTAAACCCAATCACTTTTAAATTACAAAAAAATGCAAGTAACCATAGCAAACTATGCCAAACACACCTAAATTACTTCGGCTACCATAAATCATCACCAACTAACCCTTACCACAACAAACTAAACCCAATCACTTTTAATTTACAAAAAAATGCTAAAAATCATAACTAACTATACCAGAATCACCTTAATTACTTCGGATACCGTAAATCACCCCCAACTATCCCTTACCACAACAAACCAAACCATATCATCTTAAAATTACAAAAAAAGGTGTACAAATCATAACAAACTATGCCAGACTCACCTAAATTACTTCGGCTACTCTAAATCATTACCAACTAACCCTTACCACAACAAACTAAACCCAATCACGTTTAAATTACAAAAAAATGCTAGTAACTATAGCAAACTATGCCAAACTCACCTAAATTACTTCGGCTACCATAAATCATCACCAACTAACCGTTACCACAACAAACTAAACCCAATCACTTTTAAATTACAAAAAAATGCTAAAAATCATAACTAACTATACCAGAATCACCTTAAATACTTCGGCTACCGTAAATCACCCCCAACTATCCCTTACCACAACAAACCAAACCATATCATCTTAAAATTACAAAAAAAGGTGTACAAATCATAACAAACTATGCCAGACTCACCTAAATTACTTCGGCTACTCTAAATCATCACCAACTAACCCTTACCACAACAAACTAAACCCAATCACATTTAAATTACAAAAAAATGCTAGTAACCATAGCAAACTATGCCAAACTCACCTAAATTACTTCGGCTACCATAAATCATCACCAACTAACCCTTACCACAACAAACTAAACCCAATCACTTTTAAATTACAAAAAAATGCTAAAAATCATAACAAACTATACCAGAATCACCTAAATTACTTCGGCTACCGTAAATCACCCCCAACTATCCCTTGCCACAATAAACCAAACCATATCATCTTAAAATTACAAAAAAAGGGGTACAAATCATAACAAACTATGCCAGACTCACCTAAATTACTTCGGCTACTCTATATCATCACCAACTAACCCTTACCACAACAAACTAATCCCAATCACTTTTAAATTACAAAAAAATGCTAGTAACCATAGCAAACTATGCCAAACTCACCTAAATTACTTCGGCTACCATAAATCATCTCCAACTAACCCTTACCACAACAAACTAAACCCAATCACTTTTAAATTACAAAAAAATGCTACTAACCATAGCAAACTATGCCAAACTCACCTAAATTACTTCGGCTATCAAAAATCACCCCCAACTACACTTTACAGCAACAAACTAAGCCCAATCACTTTAAAATTACAAAAAAATGCTAAAAATCATAACAAACTATACCAGAATCACCTAAATTACTTCGGCTACCGTAAATCACCCCCAACTATCCCTTACCACAACAAACCAAAAAATATCATCTTAAAATTACAAAAAAAATGTACAAATCATAACAAACTATGCCAGACTCACCTAAATTACTTCGGCTACACTAAATCATCACCAACTAACCCTTACCACAACAAACTAAACCCAATCACTTTTAAATTACAAAAAAATGCTAGTAACCATAGCAAACTATGCCAAACTCACCTAAATTACTTCGGCTACCATAAATCATCACCAACTAACCCTTACCACTACAAACTAAACCCAATCACTTTTAAATTACAAAAAAATTCTAAAAATCATAACAAACTATACCAGAATCACCTAAATTACTTCGGCTACCGTAAATCTCCCCCAACTATCCCTTACCACAACAAACCAAACCATATCATTTTAAAATTACAAAAAAAGGTGTACAAATCATAACAAACTATGCCAGACTCACCTAAATTACTTCGGCTACTCTAAATCATCACCAACTAACCCTTACCACAACAAACTAAACCCAATCACTTTTAAATTACAAAAAAATGCTAGTAACCATAGCAAACTATGCCAAACTCACCTAAATTACTTCGGTTACCATAAATCATCACCAACTAACCTTTACCACAACAAACTAAACCCAATCACTTTTAAATTACAAAAAAATGCTACTAACCATAGCAAACTATGCCAAACTCACCTAAATTACTTCGGCTATCAAAAATCACCCCCAACTACACTTTACAGCAACAAACGAAGCTCAATCACTTTAAAATTACAAAAAAATGCTAAAAATCATAACAAACTATACCAGAATCACCTAAATTACTTCGGCTACCGTAAATCACCCACAACTATCCCTTACCACAACAAACCAAACCATATTATCTTAAAATTACAAAAAAAGGTGTACAAATCATAACAAACTAAGCCAGACTCACCTAAATTACTTCGGCTACTCTAAATCATCACCAACTAACCCTTACCACAACAAACTAAACCCAATCACTTTTAAATTACAAAAAAATGCTAGTAACCATAGCAAACTATGCCAAACTCACCTAAATTACTTCGGCTACCATAAATCATCACCAACTAACCCTTACCACAACAAACTAAACCCAATCACTTTTAAATTACAAAAAAATGCATAAAATCATAACACACTATAGCAGAATCACCTAAATTACTTCGGCTACCGTAAATCACCCCCAACTATCCCTTACCACAACAAACCAAACCATATCATCTTAAAATTACAAAAAAAGGTGTACAAATCATAACAAACTATGCCAGACTCACCTAAATTACTTTGGCTACTCTAAATCATCACCAACTAACCCTTACCACAACAAACTAAACCCAATCACTTTTAAATTACAAAAAAATGCAAGTAACCATAGCAAACTATGCCAAACTCACCTAAATTACTTCGGCTACCATAAATCATCACCAACTAACCCTTACCACAACAAACTAAACCCAATCACTTTTAAATTACAAAAAAATGCATAAAATCATAACAAACTATACCAGAATCACCTAAATTACTTCGGCTACCGTAAATCACCCCCAACTATCCCTTACCACAACAAACCAAACCATATCATCTTAAAATTACAAAAAAAGGTGTACAAATCATAACAAACTATGCCAGACTCACCTAAATTACTTCGGCTACTCTAAATCATCACCAACTAACCCTTACCACAACAAACTAAACCCAATCACTTTTAAATTACAAAAAAATGCAAGTAACCATAGCAAACTATGCCAAACACACCTAAATTACTTCGGCTACCATAAATCATCACCAACTAACCCTTACCACAACAAACTAAACCCCATCACTTTTAAATTGCAAAAAAATGCATAAAATCATAACAAAATATACCAGAATCACCTAAATTACTTCGGCTACCGTAAATCACCCCCAACTATCCCTTACCACAACAAACCAAACTATATCATCTTAAAATTACAAAAAAAGGTGTACAAATCATAACAAACTATTCCAGACTCACTTAAATTACTTCGGCTACTCTAAATCTTCACCAACTAACCCTTACCACAACAAACTAAACCCAATCACTATTAAATTACAAAAAAATGCTAGTAACCATAGCAAACTATGCCAAACTCACCTAAATTACTTCGGCTACCATAAATCATCACCAACTAACCCTTACCACAACAAACTAAACCCAACCACTTTTAAATTACAAAAAAATGCTAAAAATCATAACAAACTATACCAGAATCACCTAAATTACTTCGGCTACCGTAAATCACCCCCAACTATCCCTTACCACAACAAACCAAACCATATCATCTTAAAATTACAAAAAAAGGTGTACAAATCATAACAAACTATGCCAGACTCACCTAAATTACTTCGGCTACTCTAAATCATCACCAACTAACCCTTACCACAACAAACTAAACCCAATCACTTTTAAATTACAAAAAAATGCTAGTAACCATAGCAAACTATGCCAAACTCACCTAAATTACTTCGGCTAACATAAATCATCACCAACTAACCCTTACCACAACTAACTAAACCCAATCACGTTTAAATTACAAAATAATGCTAAAAATCATAAGAAACTATACCAGAATCACCTAAATTACTTCGGCTACCGTAAATCACCCCCAACTATCCCTTACCACAACAAACCAAACCATATCATCTTAAAATTACAAAAAAAGTTGTACAAATCATAACAAACTATGCCAGACTCACCTAAATTACTTCGGCTACTCTAAATCATCACCAACTAACCCTTACCACAACAAACTAAACCCAATCACTTTTAAATTACAAAAAAATGCTAGTAACCATAGCAAACTATTCCAAACTTACCTAAATTACTTCGGCTACCATAAATCATCACCAACTAACCCTTACCACAACAAACTAAACCCAATCACTTTTAAATTACAAAAAAATGCTACTAACCATAGCAAACTATGCCAAACTCACCTAAATTACTTCGGCTATCAAAAATCACCCCCAACTACACTTTACAGCAACAAACTAAACCCAAACACTTTAAAATTACAAAAAAAGCTAAAAATCATAACAAACTATACCAGAATCACCTAAATTACTTCGGCTACCGTAAATTACCCCCAACTATCCCTTACCACAACAAACCAAACCATATCATCTTAAAATTACAAAAAAAGATCTACAAATCATAACAAACTATGCCAGACTCACCTAAATTACTTCGGCTACTCTAAATCATTACCAACTAACACTTACCACAACAAACTAAACCCAATCACGTTTAAATTACAAAAAAATGCTAGTAACTATAGCAAACTATGCCAAACTCACCTAAATTACTTCGGCTACCATAAATCATCACCAACTAACCGTTACCACAACAAACTAAACCCAATCACTTTTAAATTACAAAAAAATGCTAAAAATCATAACTAACTATACCAGAATCACCTTAAATACTTCGGCTACCGTAAATCACCCCCAACTATCCCTTACCACAACAAACCAAACCATATCATCTTAAAATTACAAAAAAAGGTGTACAAATCATAACAAACTATGCCAGACTCACCTAAATTACTTCGGCTACTCTAAATCATCACCAACTAACCCTTACCACAACAAACTAAACCCAATCACATTTAAATTACAAAAAAATGCTAGTAACCATAGCAAACTATGCCAAACTCACCTAAATTACTTCGGCTACCATAAATCATCACCAACTATCCCTTACCACAACAAACTAAACCCAATCACTTTTAAATTACAAAAAATGCTAAAAATCATAACAAACTATACCAGAATCACCTAAATTACTTCGGCTACCGTCAATCACCCCCAACTATCCCTTGCCACAATAAACCAAACCATATCATCTTAAAATTACAAAAAAAGGTGTACAAATCATAACAAACTATGCCAGACTCACCTAAATTACTTCGGCTACTCTAAATCATCACCAACTAACCCTTACCACAACAAACTAATCCCAATCACTTTTAAATTACAAAAAAATGCTAGTAACCATAGCAAACTATGCCAAACTCACCTAAATTACTTCGGCTACCATAAATCATCTCCAACTAACCCTTACCACAACAAACTAAACCCAATCACTTTTAAATTACAAAAAAATGCTACTAACCATAGCAAACTATGCCAAACTCACCTAAATTACTTCGGCTATCAAAAATCACCCCCAACTACACTTTACAGCAACAAACTAAGCCCAATCACTTTAAAATTACAAAAAAATGCTAAAAATCATAACAAACTATACCAGAATCACCTAAATTACTTCGGCTACCGTAAATCACCCCCAACTATCCCTTACCACAACAAACCAAAAAATATCATCTTAAAATTACAAAAAAAATGTACAAATCATAACAAACTATGCCAGACTCACCTAAATTACTTCGGCTACACTAAATCATCACCAACTAACCCTTACCACAACAAACTAAACCCAATCACTTTTAAATTACAAAAAAATGCTAGTAACCATAGCAAACTATGCCAAACTCACCTAAATTACTTCGGCTACCATAAATCATCACCAACTAACCCTTACCACTACAAACTAAACCCAATCACTTTTAAATTACAAAAAAATTCTAAAAATCATAACAAACTATACCAGAATCACCTAAATTACTTCGGCTACCGTAAATCTCCCCCAACTATCCCTTACCACAACAAACCAAACCATATCATCTTAAAATTACAAAAAAGGTGTACAAATCATAACAAACTATGCCAGACTCACCTAAATTACTTCGGCTACTCTAAATCATCACCAACTAACCCTTACCACAACAAACTAAGCCCAATCACTTTAAAATTACAAAAAAATGTAAAAATCATAACAAACTATACCAGAATCACCTAAATTACTTCGGCTACCGTAAATCACCCCCAACTATCCCTTACCACAACAAACCAAACCATATCATCTTAAAATTACAAAAAAGGTGTACAAATCATAACAAACTATGCCAGACTCACCTAAATTACTTCGGCTACTCTAAATCATCACCAACTAACCCTTACCACAACAATCTAAACCCAATCACTTTTAAATTACAAAAAAATGCTAGTAACCATAGCAAACTATGCCAAACTCACCTAAATAACTTCGGCTACCATAAATCATCACCAACTAACCCTTACCACAACAAACTAAACCCAATCACTTTTAAATTACAAAAAAATGCATAAAATCATAACAAACTATAGCAGAATCACCTAAATTACTTCGGCTACCGTAAATCACCCCCAACTATGCCTTACCACAACAAACCAAACCATATCATCTTAAAATTACAAAAAAAGGTGTACAAATCATAACAAACTATGCCAGACTCACCTAAATTACTTCGGCTACTCTAAATCATCACCAACTAACCCTTACCACAACAAACTAAACCCAATCACTTTTAAATTACAAAAAAATGCAAGTAACCATAGCAAACTATGCCAAACACACCTAAATTACTTCGGCTACCATAAATCATCACCAACTAACCCTTACCACAACAAACTAAACCCAATCACTTTTAATTTACAAAAAAATGCTAAAAATCATAACTAACTATACCAGAATCACCTTAATTACTTCGGCTACCGTAAATCACCCCCAACTATCCCTTACCACAACAAACCAAACCATATCATCTTAAAATTACAAAAAAAGGTGTACAAATCATAACAAACTATGCCAGACTCACCTAAATTACTTCGGCTACTCTAAATCATTACCAACTAACCCTTACCACAACAAACTAAACCCAATCACGTTTAAATTACAAAAAAATGCTAGTAACTATAGCAAACTATGCCAAACTCACCTAAATTACTTCGGCTACCATAAATCATCACCAACTAACCGTTACCACAACAAACTAAACCCAATCACTTTTAAATTACAAAAAAATGCTAAAAATCATAACTAACTATACCAGAATCACCTTAAATACTTCGGCTACCGTAAATCACCCCCAACTATCCCTTACCACAACAAACCAAACCATATCATCTTAAAATTACAAAAAAAGGTGTACAAATCATAACAAACTATGCCAGACTCACCTAAATTACTTCGGCTACTCTAAATCATCACCAACTAACCCTTACCACAACAAACTAAACCCAATCACATTTAAATTACAAAAAAATGCTAGTAACCATAGCAAACTATGCCAAACTCACCTAAATTACTTCGGCTACCATAAATCATCACCAACTAACCCTTACCACAACAAACTAAACCCAATCACTTTTAAATTACAAAAAAATGCTAAAAATCATAACAAACTATACCAGAATCACCTAAATTACTTCGGCTACCGTAAATCACCCCCAACTATCCCTTGCCACAATAAACCAAACCATATCATCTTAAAATTACAAAAAAAGGGGTACAAATCATAACAAACTATGCCAGACTCACCTAAATTACTTCGGCTACTCTATATCATCACCAACTAACCCTTACCACAACAAACTAATCCCAATCACTTTTAAATTACAAAAAAATGCTAGTAACCATAGCAAACTATGCCAAACTCACCTAAATTACTTCGGCTACCATAAATCATCTCCAACTAACCCTTACCACAACAAACTAAACCCAATCACTTTTAAATTACAAAAAAATGCTACTAACCATAGCAAACTATGCCAAACTCACCTAAATTACTTCGGCTATCAAAAATCACCCCCAACTACACTTTACAGCAACAAACTAAGCCCAATCACTTTAAAATTACAAAAAAATGCTAAAAATCATAACAAACTATACCAGAATCACCTAAATTACTTCGGCTACCGTAAATCACCCCCAACTATCCCTTACCACAACAAACCAAAAAATATCATCTTAAAATTACAAAAAAAATGTACAAATCATAACAAACTATGCCAGACTCACCTAAATTACTTCGGCTACACTAAATCATCACCAACTAACCCTTACCACAACAAACTAAACCCAATCACTTTTAAATTACAAAAAAATGCTAGTAACCATAGCAAACTATGCCAAACTCACCTAAATTACTTCGGCTACCATAAATCATCACCAACTAACCCTTACCACTACAAACTAAACCCAATCACTTTTAAATTACAAAAAAATTCTAAAAATCATAACAAACTATACCAGAATCACCTAAATTACTTCGGCTACCGTAAATCTCCCCCAACTATCCCTTACCACAACAAACCAAACCATATCATTTTAAAATTACAAAAAAAGGTGTACAAATCATAACAAACTATGCCAGACTCACCTAAATTACTTCGGCTACTCTAAATCATCACCAACTAACCCTTACCACAACAAACTAAACCCAATCACTTTTAAATTACAAAAAAATGCTAGTAACCATAGCAAACTATGCCAAACTCACCTAAATTACTTCGGTTACCATAAATCATCACCAACTAACCTTTACCACAACAAACTAAACCCAATCACTTTTAAATTACAAAAAAATGCTACTAACCATAGCAAACTATGCCAAACTCACCTAAATTACTTCGGCTATCAAAAATCACCCCCAACTACACTTTACAGCAACAAACGAAGCTCAATCACTTTAAAATTACAAAAAAATGCTAAAAATCATAACAAACTATACCAGAATCACCTAAATTACTTCGGCTACCGTAAATCACCCACAACTATCCCTTACCACAACAAACCAAACCATATTATCTTAAAATTACAAAAAAAGGTGTACAAATCATAACAAACTAAGCCAGACTCACCTAAATTACTTCGGCTACTCTAAATCATCACCAACTAACCCTTACCACAACAAACTAAACCCAATCACTTTTAAATTACAAAAAAATGCTAGTAACCATAGCAAACTATGCCAAACTCACCTAAATTACTTCGGCTACCATAAATCATCACCAACTAACCCTTACCACAACAAACTAAACCCAATCACTTTTAAATTACAAAAAAATGCATAAAATCATAACACACTATAGCAGAATCACCTAAATTACTTCGGCTACCGTAAATCACCCCCAACTATCCCTTACCACAACAAACCAAACCATATCATCTTAAAATTACAAAAAAAGGTGTACAAATCATAACAAACTATGCCAGACTCACCTAAATTACTTTGGCTACTCTAAATCATCACCAACTAACCCTTACCACAACAAACTAAACCCAATCACTTTTAAATTACAAAAAAATGCAAGTAACCATAGCAAACTATGCCAAACTCACCTAAATTACTTCGGCTACCATAAATCATCACCAACTAACCCTTACCACAACAAACTAAACCCAATCACTTTTAAATTACAAAAAAATGCATAAAATCATAACAAACTATACCAGAATCACCTAAATTACTTCGGCTACCGTAAATCACCCCCAACTATCCCTTACCACAACAAACCAAACCATATCATCTTAAAATTACAAAAAAAGGTGTACAAATCATAACAAACTATGCCAGACTCACCTAAATTACTTCGGCTACTCTAAATCATCACCAACTAACCCTTACCACAACAAACTAAACCCAATCACTTTTAAATTACAAAAAAATGCAAGTAACCATAGCAAACTATGCCAAACACACCTAAATTACTTCGGCTACCATAAATCATCACCAACTAACCCTTACCACAACAAACTAAACCCCATCACTTTTAAATTGCAAAAAAATGCATAAAATCATAACAAAATATACCAGAATCACCTAAATTACTTCGGCTACCGTAAATCACCCCCAACTATCCCTTACCACAACAAACCAAACTATATCATCTTAAAATTACAAAAAAAGGTGTACAAATCATAACAAACTATTCCAGACTCACTTAAATTACTTCGGCTACTCTAAATCTTCACCAACTAACCCTTACCACAACAAACTAAACCCAATCACTATTAAATTACAAAAAAATGCTAGTAACCATAGCAAACTATGCCAAACTCACCTAAATTACTTCGGCTACCATAAATCATCACCAACTAACCCTTACCACAACAAACTAAACCCAACCACTTTTAAATTACAAAAAAATGCTAAAAATCATAACAAACTATACCAGAATCACCTAAATTACTTCGGCTACCGTAAATCACCCCCAACTATCCCTTACCACAACAAACCAAACCATATCATCTTAAAATTACAAAAAAAGGTGTACAAATCATAACAAACTATGCCAGACTCACCTAAATTACTTCGGCTACTCTAAATCATCACCAACTAACCCTTACCACAACAAACTAAACCCAATCACTTTTAAATTACAAAAAAATGCTAGTAACCATAGCAAACTATGCCAAACTCACCTAAATTACTTCGGCTAACATAAATCATCACCAACTAACCCTTACCACAACTAACTAAACCCAATCACGTTTAAATTACAAAATAATGCTAAAAATCATAACAAACTATACCAGAATCACCTAAATTACTTCGGCTACCGTAAATCACCCCCAACTATCCCTTACCACAACAAACCAAACCATATCATCTTAAAATTACAAAAAAAGGTGTACAAATCATAACAAACTATGCCAGACTCACCTAAATTACTTCGGCTACTCTAAATCATCACCAACTAACCCTTACCACAACAAACTAAACCCAATCACTTTTAAATTACAAAAAAATGCTAGTAACCATAGCAAACTATTCCAAACTTACCTAAATTACTTCGGCTACCATAAATCATCACCAACTAACCCTTACCACAACAAACTAAACCCAATCACTTTTAAATTACAAAAAAATGCTACTAACCATAGCAAACTATGCCAAACTCACCTAAATTACTTCGGCTATCAAAAATCACCCCCAACTACACTTTACAGCAACAAACTAAACCCAAACACTTTAAAATTACAAAAAAAGCTAAAAATCATAACAAACTATACCAGAATCACCTAAATTACTTCGGCTACCGTAAATTACCCCCAACTATCCCTTACCACAACAAACCAAACCATATCATCTTAAAATTACAAAAAAAGATCTACAAATCATAACAAACTATGCCAGACTCACCTAAATTACTTCGGCTACTCTAAATCATTACCAACTAACACTTACCACAACAAACTAAACCCAATCACGTTTAAATTACAAAAAAATGCTAGTAACTATAGCAAACTATGCCAAACTCACCTAAATTACTTCGGCTACCATAAATCATCACCAACTAACCGTTACCACAACAAACTAAACCCAATCACTTTTACATTACAAAAAAATGCTAAAAATCATAACTAACTATACCAGAATCACCTTAAATACTTCGGCTACCGTAAATCACCCCCAACTATCCCTTACCACAACAAACCAAACCATATCATCTTAAAATTACAAAAAAAGGTGTACAAATCATAACAAACTATGCCAGACTCACCTAAATTACTTCGGCTACTCTAAATCATCACCAACTAACCCTTACCACAACAAACTAAACCCAATCACATTTAAATTACAAAAAAATGCTAGTAACCATAGCAAACTATGCCAAACTCACCTAAATTACTTCGGCTACCATAAATCATCACCAACTATCCCTTACCACAACAAACTAAACCCAATCACTTTTAAATTACAAAAAATGCTAAAAATCATAACAAACTATACCAGAATCACCTAAATTACTTCGGCTACCGTAAATCACCCCCAACTATCCCTTACCACAACAAACCAAAAAATATCATCTTAAAATTACAAAAAAAATGTACAAATCATAACAAACTATGCCAGACTCACCTAAATTACTTCGGCTACACTAAATCATCACCAACTAACCCTTACCACAACAAACTAAACCCAATCACTTTTAAATTACAAAAAAATGCTAGTAACCATAGCAAACTATGCCAAACTCACCTAAATTACTTCGGCTACCATAAATCATCACCAACTAACCCTTACCACTACAAACTAAACCCAATCACTTTTAAATTACAAAAAAATTCTAAAAATCATAACAAACTATACCAGAATCACCTAAATTACTTCGGCTACCGTAAATCTCCCCCAACTATCCCTTACCACAACAAACCAAACCATATCATTTTAAAATTACAAAAAAAGGTGTACAAATCATAACAAACTATGCCAGACTCACCTAAATTACTTCGGCTACTCTAAATCATCACCAACTAACCCTTACCACAACAAACTAAACCCAATCACTTTTAAATTACAAAAAAATGCTAGTAACCATAGCAAACTATGCCAAACTCACCTAAATTACTTCGGTTACCATAAATCATCACCAACTAACCTTTACCACAACAAACTAAACCCAATCACTTTTAAATTACAAAAAAATGCTACTAACCATAGCAAACTATGCCAAACTCACCTAAATTACTTCGGCTATCAAAAATCACCCCCAACTACACTTTACAGCAACAAACTAAGCTCAATCACTTTAAAATTACAAAAAAATGCTAAAAATCATAACAAACTATACCAGAATCACCTAAATTACTTCGGCTACCGTAAATCACCCACAACTATCCCTTACCACAACAAACCAAACCATATCATCTTAAAATTACAAAAAAAGGTGTACAAATCATAACAAACTATGCCAGACTCACCTAAATTACTTCGGCTACTCTAAATCATCACCAACTAACCCTTACCACAACAAACTAAACCCAATCACTTTTAAATTACAAAAAAATGCTAGTAACCATAGAAAACTATGCCAAACTCACCTAAATTACTTCGGCTACCATAAATCATCACCAACTAACCCTTACCACAACAAACTAAACCCAATCACTTTTAAATTACAAAAAAATGCATAAAATCATAACAAACTATAGCAGAATCACCTAAATTACTTCGGCTACCCTAAATCACCCCCAACTATCCCTTACCACAACAAACCAAACCATATCATCTTAAAATTACAAAAAAAGGTGTACAAATCATAACAAACTATGCCAGACTCACCTAAATTACTTTGGCTACTCTAAATCATCACCAACTAACCCTTACCACAACAAACTAAACCCAATCACTTTTAAATTACAAAAAAATGCAAGTAACCATAGCAAACTATGCCAAACTCACCTAAATTACTTCGGCAACCATAAATCATCACCAACTAACCCTTACCACAACAAACTAAACCCAATCACTTTTAAATTACAAAAAAATGCATAAAATCATAACAAACTATACCAGAATCACCTAAATTACTTCGGCTACCGTAAATCACCCCCAACTATCCCTTACCACAACAAACCACACTATATCATCTTAAAATTACAAAAAAAGGTGTACAAATCATAACAAACTATGCCAGATTCACTTAAATTACTTCGGCTACTCTAAATCTTCACCAACTAACCCTTACCACAACAAACTAAACCCAATCACTTTTAAATTACAAAAAAATGCTAGTAACCATAGCAAACTATGCCAAACTCACCTAAATTACTTCGGCTACCATAAATCATCACCAACTAACCCTTACCACAACAAACTAAACCCAACCACTTTTAAATTACAAAAAAATGCTAAAAAGCATAACAAACTATACCAGAATCACCTAAATTACTTCGGCTACCGTAAATCACCCCCAACTATCCCTTACCACAACAAACCAAACCATATCATCTTAAAATTACAAAAAAAGGTGTACAAATCATAACAAACTATGCCAGACTCACCTAAATTACTTCGGCTACTCTAAATCATCACCAACTAACCCTTACCACAACAAACTAAACCCAATCACTTTTAAATTACAAAAAAATGCTAGTAACCATAGCAAACTATGCCAAACTCACCTAAATTACTTCGGCTAACATAAATCATCACCAACTAACCCTTACCACAACCAACTAAACCCAATCACGTTTAAATTACAAAAAAATGCTAAAAATCATAACAAACTATACCAGAATCACCTAAATTACTTCGGCTACCGTAAATCACCCCCAACTATCCCTTACCACAACAAACCAAACCATATCATCTTAAAATTACAAAAAAAGGAGTACAAATCATAACAAACTATGCCAGACTCACCTAAATTACTTCGGCTACTCTAAATCATCACCAACTAACCCTTACCACAACAAACTAAACCCAATCACTTTTAAATTACAAAAAAATGCTAGTAACCATAGCAAACTATTCCAAACTTACCTAAATTACTTCGGCTACCATAAATCATCACCAAATAACCCTTACCACAACAAACTAAACCCAATCACTTTTAAATTACAAAAAAGTGCTACTAACCATAGCAAACTATGCCAAACTCACCTAAATTACTTCGGCTATCAAAAATCACCCCCAACTACACTTTACAGCAACAAACTAAACCCAAACAATTTAAAATTACAAAAAAAGCTAAAAATCATAACAAACTATACCAGAATCACCTAAATTACTTCGGCTACCATAAATCATCACCAACTAACCCTTACCACAACAAACTAAACCCAACCACTTTTAAATTACAAAAAAATGCTAAAAAGCATAACAAACTATACCAGAATCACCTAAATTACTTCGGCTACCGTAAATCACCCCCAACTATCCCTTACCACAACAAACCAAACCATATCATCTTAAAATTACAAAAAAAGGTGTACAAATCATAACAAACTATGCCAGACTCACCTAAATTACTTCGGCTACTCTAAATCATCACCAACTAACCCTTACCACAACAAACTAAACCCAATCACTTTTAAATTACAAAAAAATGCTAGTAACCATAGCAAACTATGCCAAACTCACCTAAATTACTTCGGCTAACATAAATCATCACCAACTAACCCTTACCACAACCAACTAAACCCAATCACGTTTAAATTACAAAAAAATGCTAAAAATCATAACAAACTATACCAGAATCACCTAAATTACTTCGGCTACCGTAAATCACCCCCAACTATCCCTTACCACAACAAACCAAACCATATCATCTTAAAATTACAAAAAAAGATCTACAAATCCTAACAAACTATGCCAGACTCACCTAAATTACTTCGGCTACTCTAAATCATTACCAACTAACCCTTACCACAACAAACTAAACCCAATCACGTTTAAATTACAAAAAAATGCTAGTAACTATAGCAAACTATGCCAAACTCACCTAAATTACTTCGGCTACCATAAATCATCACCAACTAACCGTTACCACAACAAACTAAACCCAATCACTTTTAAATTACAAAAAAATGCTAAAAATCATAACTAACTATACCAGAATCACCTTAAATACTTCGGCTACCGTAAATCACCCCCAACTATCCCTTACCACAACAAACCAAACCATATCATCTTAAAATTACAAAAAAAGGTGTACAAATCATAACAAACTATGCCAGACTCACCTAAATTACTTCGGCTACTCTAAATCATCACCAACTAACCCTTACCACAACAAACTAAACCCAATCACATTTAAATTACAAAAAAATGCTAGTAACCATAGCAAACTATGCCAAACTCACCTAAATTACTTCGGCTACCATAAATCATCACCAACTAACCCTTACCACAACAAACTAAACCCAATCACTTTTAAATTACAAAAAAATGCTAAAAATCATAACAAACTATACCAGAATCACCTAAATTACTTCGGCTACCGTAAATCACCCCCAACTATCCCTTGCCACAATAAACCAAACCATATCATCTTAAAATTACAAAAAAAGGTGTACAAATCATAACAAACTATGCCAGACTCACCTAAATTACGTCGGCTACTCTAAATCATCACCAACTAACCCTTACCACAACAAACTAATCCCAATCACTTTTAAATTACAAAAAAATGCTAGTAACCATAGCAAACTATGCCAAACTCACCTAAATTACTTCGGCTACCATAAATCATCTCCAACTAACCCTTACCACAACAAACTAAACCCAATCACTTTTAAATTACAAAAAAATGCTACTAACCATAGCAAACTATGCCAAACTCACCTAAATTACTTCGGCTATCAAAAATCACCCCCAACTACACTTTACAGCAACAAACTAAGCCCAATCACTTTAAAATTACAAAAAAATGCTAAAAATCATAACAAACTATACCAGAATCACCTAAATTACTTCGGCTACCGTAAATCACCCCCAACTATCCCTTACCACAACAAACCAAAAAATATCATCTTAAAATTACAAAAAAAATGTACAAATCATAACAAACTATGCCAGACTCACCTAAATTACTTCGGCTACACTAAATCATCACCAACTAACCCTTACCACAACAAACTAAACCCAATCACTTTTAAATTACAAAAAAATGCTAGTAACCATAGCAAACTATGCCAAACTCACCTAAATTACTTCGGCTACCATAAATCATCACCAACTAACCCTTACCACTACAAACTAAACCCAATCACTTTTAAATTACAAAAAAATTCTAAAAATCATAACAAACTATACCAGAATCACCTAAATTACTTCGGCTACCGTAAATCTCCCCCAACTATCCCTTACCACAACAAACCAAACCATATCATTTTAAAATTACAAAAAAAGGTGTACAAATCATAACAAACTATGCCAGACTCACCTAAATTACTTCGGCTACTCTAAATCATCACCAACTAACCCTTACCACAACAAACTAAACCCAATCACTTTTAAATTACAAAAAAATGCTAGTAACCATAGCAAACTATGCCAAACTCACCTAAATTACTTCGGTTACCATAAATCATCACCAACTAACCTTTACCACAACAAACTAAACCCAATCACTTTTAAATTACAAAAAAATGCTACTAACCATAGCAAACTATGCCAAACTCACCTAAATTACTTCGGCTATCAAAAATCACCCCCAACTACACTTTACAGCAACAAACTAAGCTCAATCACTTTAAAATTACAAAAAAATGCTAAAAATCATAACAAACTATACCAGAATCACCTAAATTACTTCGGCTACCGTAAATCACCCACAACTATCCCTTACCACAACAAACCAAACCATATCATCTTAAAATTACAAAAAAAGGTGTACAAATCATAACAAACTATGCCAGACTCACCTAAATTACTTCGGCTACTCTAAATCATCACCAACTAACCCTTACCACAACAAACTAAACCCAATCACTTTTAAATTACAAAAAAATGCTAGTAACCATAGCAAACTATGCCAAACTCACCTAAATTACTTCGGCTACCATAAATCATCACCAACTAACCCTTACCACAACAAACTAAACCCAATCACTTTTAAATTACAAAAAAATGCATAAAATCATAACAAACTATAGCAGAATCACCTAAATTACTTCGACTACCGTAAATCACCCCCAACTATCCCTTACCACAACAAACCAAACCATATCATCTTAAAATTACAAAAAAAGGTGTACAAATCATAACAAACTATGCCAGACTCACCTAAATTACTTGGGCTACTCTAAATCATCACCAACTAACCCTTACCACAACAAACTAAACCCAATCACTTTTAAATTACAAAAAAATGCTAGTAACTATAGCAAACTATGCCAAACTCACCTAAATTACTTCGGCTAACATAAATCATCACCAACTAACCCTTACCACAACCAACTAAACCCAATCACGTTTAAATTACAAAAAAATGCTAAAAATCATAACAAGCTATACCAGAATCACCTAAATTACTTCGGCTACCGTAAATCACCCCCAACTATCCCTTACCACAACAAACCAAACCATATCATCTTAAAATTACAAAAAAAGGAGTACAAATCATAACAAACTATGCCAGACTCACCTAAATTACTTCGGCTACTCTAAATCATCACCAACTAACCCTTACCACAACAAACTAAACCCAATCACTTTTAAATTACAAAAAAATGCTAGTAACCATAGCAAACTATGCCAAACTTACCTAAATTACTTCGGCTACCATAAATCATCACCAACTAACCCTTACCACAACAAACTAAACCCAATCACTTTTAAATTACAAAAAAATGCTACTAACCATAGCAAACTATGCCAAACTCACCTAAATTACTTCGGCTATCAAAAATCACCCCCAACTACACTTTACAGCAACAAACTAAACCCAAACACTTTAAAATTACAAAAAAAGCTAAAAATCATAACAAACTATACCAGAATCACCTAAATTACTTCGGCTACCGTAAATCACCCCCAACTATCCCTTACCACAACAAACCAAACCATATCATCTTAAAATTACAAAAAAAGATCTACAAATCATAACAAACTATGCCAGACTCACCTAAATTACTTCGGCTACTCTAAATCATCACCAACTAACCCTTACCACAACAAACTAAACCCAATCACGTTTAAATTACAAAAAAATGCTAGTAACTATAGCAAACTATGCCAAACTCACCTAAATTACTTCGGCTACCTTAAATCATCACCAACTAACCGTTACCACAACAAACTAAACCCAATCACTTTTAAATTACAAAAAAATGCTAAAAATCATAACTAACTATACCAGAATCACCTTAATTACTTCGGCTACCGTAAATCACCCCCAACTATCCCTTACCACAACAAACCAAACCATATCATCTTAAAATCACAAAAAAAGGTGTACAAATCATAACAAACTATGCCAGATTCACCTAAATTACTTCGGCTACTCTAAATCATCACCAACTAACCCTTACCACAACAAACTAAACCCAATCACATTCAAATTACAAAAAAATGCTAGTAACCATAGCAAACTATGCCAAACTCACCTAAATTACTTCGGCTACCATAAATCATCACCAACTAACCCTTACCACAACAAACTAAACCCAATCACTTTTAAATTACAAAAAAATGCTAAAAATCATAACAAACTATACCAGAATCACCTAAATTACTTCGGCTACCGTAAATCACCCCCAACTATCCCTTGCCACAACAAACCAAACCATATCATCTTAAAATTACAAAAAAAGGTGTACAAATCATAACAAACTATGCCAGACTCACCTAAATTACTTCGGCTACTCTAAATCATCACCAACTAACCCTTACCACAACAAACTAATCCCAATCACTTTTAAATTACAAAAAAATGCTAGTAACCATAGCAAACTATGCCAAACTCACCTAAATTACTTCGGCTACCATAAATCATCTCCAACTAACCCTTACCACAACAAACTAAACCCAATCACTTTTAAATTACAAAAAAATGCTACTAACCATAGCAAACTATGCCAAACTCACCTAAATTACTTCGGCTATCAAAAATCACCCCCAACTACATTTTACAGCAACAAACTAAGCCCAATCACTTTAAAATTACAAAAAAATGCTAAAAATCATAACAAACTATACCAGAATCACCTAAATTACTTCGGCTACCGTAAATCACCCCCAACTATCCCTTACCACAACAAACCAAAAAATATCATCTTAAAATTACAAAAAAGGTGTACAAATCATAACAAACTATGCCAGACTCATCTAAATTACTTCGGCTACACTAAATCATCACCAACTAACCCTTACCACAACAAACTAAACCCAATCACTTTTAAATTACAAAAAAATGCTAGTAACCATAGCAAACTATGCCAAACTCACCTAAATTACTTCGGCTACCATAAATCATCACCAACTAACCCTTACCACAACAAACTAAATCCAATCACTTTTAAATTACATAAAAATGCTACTAACCATAGCAAACTATGCCAGACTCACCTAAATTACTTCGGCAACCATAAATCATCACCAACTAACCCTTACCACAACAAACTAAACCCAATCAATTTTAAATTACAAAAAAATGCTACTAACCATAGCAAACTATGCCAAACTCACATAAATTACTTCGGCTATCAAAAATCACCCCCAACTACACTTTACAGCAACAAACTAAGCCCAATCACTTTAAAATTACAAAAAAATGCTAAAAATCATAACAAACTATACCAGAATCACCTAAATTACTTCGGCTACCGTAAATCACCCCCAACTATCCCTTACCACAACAAACCAAACCATATCACCTTAAAATTACAAAACAAGGTGTACAAATCATAACAAACTATGCCAGATTTACCTAAATTACTTCAGCTACTCTAAATCATCACCAACTAACCCTTACCACAACAACCTAAACTCAGTCACTTTTAAATTACAAAAAAATGCTACTAACCATAGCAAACTATGCCAAACTCACCTAAATTACTTCGGCAACCATAAATCATCACCAACTAACCCTTACCACAACAAACTAAACCCAATCACTTTTAAATTACAAAAAAATGCTACTAACCATAGCAAACTGTGCCAAACTCACCTAAATTACTTCGGCTATCAAAAATCACCCCCAACTACACTTTACAGCAACAAACTAAACCCAAACACTTTAAAATTACAAAAAAAGCTAAAAATCATAACAAACTATACCAGAATCACCTAAATTACTTCGGCTACCGTAAATCACCCCCAACTATCCCTTACCACAACAAACCAAACCATATCATTTTAAAATTACAAAAAAAGATCTACAAATCATAACAAACTATGCCAGACTCACCTAAATTACTTAGGCTACTCTAAATCATCACCAACTAACCCTTACCACAACAAACTAAACCCAATCACGTTTAAATTACAAAAAAATGCTAGTAGCTATAGCAAACTATGCCAAACTCACCTAAATTACTTCGGCTACCATAAATCATCACCAACTAACCGTTACCACAACAAACTAAACTCAATCACTTTTAAATTACAAAAAAATGCTAAAAATCATAACTAACTATACCAGAATCACCTTAATTACTTCGGCTACCGTAAATCACCCCCAACTATCCCTTACCACAACAAACCAAACCATATCATCTTAAAATTACAAAAAAAGGTGTACAAATCATAACAAACTATGCCAGACTCACCTAAATTACTTCGGCTACTCTAAATCATCACCAACTAACCCTTACCACAACAAACTAAACCCAATCACATTTAAATTACAAAAAAATGCTAGTAACCATAGCAAACTATGCCAAGCTCACCTAAATTACTTCGGCTACCATAAATCATCACCAACTAACCCTTACCACAACAAACTAAACCCAATCACTTTTAAATTACAAAAAAATGCTAAAAATCATAACAAACTATACCCGAATCACCTAAATTACTTCGGCTACCGTAAATCACCCCCAACTATCCCTTACCACAACAAACCAAAAAATATCATCTTAAAATTACAAAAAAGGTGTACAAATCATAACAAACTATGCCAGACTCACCTAAATTACTTCGGCTACACTAAATCATCACCAACTAACCCTTACCACAACAAACTAAACCCAATCACTTTTAAATTACAAAAAAATGCTAGTAACCCTGGCAAACTATGCCAAACTCACCTAAATTACTTCGGCTACCATAAATCATCACCAACTAACCCTTACCACTACAAACTAAACCCAATCACTTTTAAATTACAAAAAAATTCTAAAAATCATAACAAACTATACCAGAATCACCTAAATTACTTCGGCTACCGTAAATCTCCCCCAACTATCCCTTACCACAACAAACCAAACCATATCATTTTAAAATTACAAAAAAAGGTGTACAAATCATAACAAACTATGCCAGACTCACCTAAATTACTTCGGCTACTCTAAATCATCACCAACTAACCCTTACCACAACAAACTAAACCCAATCACTTTTAAATTACAAAAAAATGCTACTAACCATAGCAAACTATGCCAAACTCACCTAAATTACTTCGGCTATCAAAAATCACCCCCAACTACACTTTACAGCAACAAACTAAGCCCAATCACTTTAAAATTACAAAAAAATGCTAAAAATCATAACAAACTATACCAGAATCACCCAAATTACTTCGGCTACCGTAAATCACCCACAACTATCCCTTACCACAACAAAGCAAACCATATCATCTTAAAATTACAAAAAAAGGTGTACAAATCATAACAAACTATGCCAGACTCACCTAAATTACTTCGGCTACTCTAAATCATCACCAACTAACCCTTACCACAACAAACTAAACCCAATCATTTTTAAATTACAAAAAAATGCTAGTAACCATAGCAAACTATGCCAAACTCACCTAAATTACTTCGGCTACCATAAATCATCACCAACTAACCCTTACCACAACAAACTAAACCCAATCACTTTTAATTTACAAAAAAATGCTAAAAATCATAACAAACTATACCAGAAACACCTAAATTACTTCGGCTACCGTAAATCACCCCCAACTATCCCTTACCACAACAAACCAAACCATATCATCTTAAAATTACAAAAAAAGGTGTACAAATCATAACAAACTATGCCAGACTCACCTAAATTACTTCGGCTACTCTAAATCATCACCAACTAACCCTTACCACAACAAACTAAACCCAATCACTTTTAAATTACAAAAAAATGCTAGTAACCATAGCAAACTATGCCACACTCACCTAAATTACTTCGGCTACCATAAATCATCACCAACTAACCCTTACCACAATAAACTAAACCCAATCACTTTTAAATTACAAAAAAATGCATAAAATCATAACAAACTATACCAGAATCACCTAAATTACTTCGGCTACCGTAAATCACCCCCAACTATCCCTTACCACAACAAACCAAACCATATCATCTTAAAATTACAAAAAAAGGTGTACAAATCATAACAAACTATGCCAGACTCACCTAAATTACTTCGGCTACTCTAAATCATCACCAACTAACCCTTACCACAACAAACTAAACCCAATCACTTTTAAATTACAAAAAAATGCAAGTAACCATAGCAAACTATGCCAAACTCACCTAAATTACTTTGGCTACCATAAATCATCACCAACTAACCCTTACCACAACAAACTAAACCCAATCACTTTTAAATTACAAAAAAATGCATAAAATCATAACAAACTATACCAGAATCACCTAAATTACTTCGGCTACCGTAAATCACCCCCAACTATCCCTTACCACAACAAACCAAACTATATCATCTTAAAATTACAAAAAAAGGTGTACAAATCATAACAAACTATGCCAGACTCACTTAAATTGCTTCGGCTACTCTAAATCTTTACCAACTAACCCTTACCACAACAAACTAAACCCAATCACTTTTAAATTACAAAAAAATGCTAGTAACCATAGCAAACTATGCCAGACTCACCTAAATTACTTCGGCTACCGTAAATCACCCCCAACTATCCCTTACCACAACAAACCAAACCATATCATCTTAAAATTACAAAAAAAGATCTACAAATCATAACAAACTATGCCAGACTCACCTAAATTACTTCGGCTACTCTAAATCATCACCAACTAACCCTTACTACAACAAACTAAACCCAATCACGTTTAAATTACAAAAAAATGCTAGTAACTCTAGCAAACTATGCCAAACTCACCTAAATTACTTCGGCTACCATAAATCATCACCAACTAACCGTTACCACAACAAACTAAACCCAATCACTTTTAAATTACAAAAAAATGCTAAAAATCATAACTAACTATACCAGAATCACCTTAATTACTTCGGCTACCGTAAATCACCCCCAACTATCTCTTACCACAACAAACCAAACCATATCATCTTAAAATTACAAAAAAAGGTGTACAAATCATAACAAACTATGCCAAACTCACCTAAATTACTTCGGCTACTCTAAATCATCACCAACTAACCCTTACCACAACAAACTAAACCCAATCACATTTAAATTACAAAAAAATGCTAGTTACCATAGCAAACTATGCCAAACTCACTTAAATTACTTCGGCTACCATAAATCATCACCAACTAACCCTTACCACAATAAACTAAACCCAATCACTTTTAAATTACAAAAAAATGCATAAAATCATAACAAACTATACCAGAATCACCTAAATTACTTCGGCTACCGTAAATCACCCCCAACTATCCCTTACCACAACAAACCAAACCATATCATCTTAAAATTACAAAAAAAGGTGTACAAATCATAACAAACTATGCCAGACTCACCTAAATTACTTCGGCTACTCTAAATCATCACCAACTAACCCTTACCACAACAAACTAAACCCAATCACTTTTAAATTACAAAAAAATGCAAGTAACCATAGCAAACTATGCCAAACTCACCTAAATTACTTCGGCTACCATAAATCATCACCAACTAACCCTTACCACAACAAACTAAACCCAATCACTTTTAAATTACAAAAAAATGCATAAAATCATAACAAACTATACCAGAATCACCTAAATTACTTCGGCTACCGTAAATCACCCCCAACTATCCCTTACCACAACAAACCAAACTATATCATCTTAAAATTACAAAAAAAGGTGTACAAATCATAACAAACTATGCCAGACTCACTTAAATTGCTTCGGCTACTCTAAATCTTTACCAACTAACCCTTACCACAACAAACTAAACCCAATCACTTTTAAATTACAAAAAAATGCTAGTAACCATAGCAAACTATGCCAGACTTACCTAAATTACTACGGCTACCATAAATCATCACCAACTAACCCTTACCACAACAAACTAAACCCAATCACTTTTAAATTACAAAAAAAGCTAAAAATCATAACAAACTATACCAGAATCACCTAAATTACTTCGGCTACCGTAAATCACCCCCAACTATCCCTTACCACAACAAACCAAACCATATCATCTTAAAATTACAAAAAAAGATCTACAAATCATAACAAACTATGCCAGACTCACCTAAATTACTTCGGCTACTCTAAATCATCACCAACTAACCCTTACTACAACAAACTAAACCCAATCACGTTTAAATTACAAAAAAATGCTAGTAACTCTAGCAAACTATGCCAAACTCACCTAAATTACTTCGGCTACCATAAATCATCACCAACTAACCGTTACCACAACAAACTAAACCCAATCACTTTTAAATTACAAAAAAATGCTAAAAATCATAACTAACTATACCAGAATCACCTTAATTACTTCGGCTACCGTAAATCACCCCCAACTATCTCTTACCACAACAAACCAAACCATATCATCTTAAAATTACAAAAAAAGGTGTACAAATCATAACAAACTATGCCAGACTCACCTAAATTACTTCGGCTACTCTAAATCATCACCAACTAACCCTTACCACAACAAACTAAACCCAATCACATTTAAATTACAAAAAAATGCTAGTTACCATAGCAAACTATGCCAAACTCACTTAAATTACTTCGGCTACCATAAATCATCACCAACTAACCCTTACCACAACAAACTAAACCCAATCACTTTTAAATTACAAAAAAATGCTAAAAATCATAACAAACTATACCAGAATCACCTAAATTACTTCGGCTACCGTAAATCACCCCCAACTATCCCTTGCCACAACAAACCAAACCATATCATCCTAAAATTACAAAAAAAGGTGTACAAATCATAACAAACTATGCCAGACTCACCTAAATTACTTCGGCTACTCTAAATCATCACCAACTAACCCTTACCACAACAAACTAATCCCAATCACTTTTAAATTACAAAAAAATCCTAGTAACCATAGCAAACTATGCCAAACTCACTTAAATTACTTCGGCTACCATAAATCATCTCCAACTAACCCTTACCACAACAAACTAAACCCAATCACTTTTAAATTACAAAAAAATGCTACTAACCATAGCAAACTATGCCAAACTCACCTAAATTACTTCGGCTATCAAAAATCACCCCCAACTACACTTTAAAGCAACAAACTAAGCCCAATCACTTTAAAATTACAAAAAAATGCTAAAAATCATAACAAACTATACCAGAATCACCTAAATTACTTCGGCTACCGTAAATCACCCCCAACTATCCCTTACCACAACAAACCAAAAAATATCATCTTAAAATTACAAAAAAGGTGTACAAATCATAACAAACTATGCCAGACTCACCTAAATTACTTCGGCTACACTAAATCATCACCAACTAACCCTTACCACAACAAACTAAACCCAATCACTTTTAAATTACAAAAAAATGCTAGTAACCATAGCAAACTATGCCAAACTCACCTAAATTACTTCGGCTACCATAAATCATCACCAACTAACCCTTACCACTACAAACTAAACCCAATCACTTTTAAATTACAAAAAAATTCTAAAAATCATAACAAACTATACCAGAATCACCTAAATTACTTCGGCTACCGTAAATCTCCCCCAACTATCCCTTACCACAACAAACCAAACCATATCATTTTAAAATTACAAAAAAAGGTGTACAAATCATAACAAACTATGCCAGACTCACCTAAATTACTTCGGCTACTCTAAATCATCACCAACTAACCCTTACCACAACAAACTAAACCCAATCACTTTTAAATTACAAAAAAATGCTACTAACCATAGAAAACTATGCCAAACTCACCTAAATTACTTCGGCTATCAAAAATCACCCCCAACTACACTTTACAGCAACAAACTAAGCCCAATCACTTTAAAATTACAAAAAAATGCTAAAAATCATAACAAACTATACCAGAATCACCTAAATTACTTCGGCTACCGTAAATCACCCACAACTATCCCTTACCACAACAAACCAAACCATATCATCTTAAAATTACAAAAAAAGGTGTACAAATCATAACAAACTATGCCAGACTCACCTAAATTACTTCGGCTACTCTAAATCATCACCAACTAACCCTTACCACAACAAACTAAACCCAATCACTTTTAAATTACAAAAAAATTCTAGTAACCATAGCAAACTATGCCAAACTCACCTAAATTACTTGGGCTACCATAAATCATCACCAACTAACCCTTACCACAACAAACTAAACCCAATCACATTTTTGAATTACAAAAAAATTCTAAAAATCATAACAAACTATACCAGAATCACCTAAATTACTTCGGCTACCGTAAATCACCCTAAACTATCACTTGCCACAACAAACCAAACCATATCATCTTAAAATTACAAAAAAAGGTGTACAAATCATAACAAACTATGCTAGACTCACCTAAATTACTTCGGCTATTCTAAATCATCACCAACTAACCCTTACCACAACAAACTAAACCCAATCACTTTTAAATTACAAAAAAATGCTAGTAACCATAGCAAACTATGCCAAACTCACCTAAATTACTTCGGCTACCATAAATCATCACCAACTAACCCTTACCACAACAAACTAAACCCAATCACTTTTAAATTACAAAAAAATGCTAAAAATCATAACAAACTATACCAGAATCACCTAAATTACTTCGGCTACCGTAAATCACCCCAACTATCCCTTACCACAACAAACCAAACCATATCATCTTAAAATTACAAAATAAGGTGTACAAATCATAACAAACTATGCCAGACTCACCTAAATTTCTTCGGCTACTCTAAATCATCACCAACTAACCCTTACTACAACAAACTAAACCCAATCATTTTTAAATTACAAAAACATGCTAGTAACCATAGCAAACTATGCCAAACTCACCTAAATTACTTCGGCTACCATAAATCATCACCAACTAACCCTTAACACAACAAACTAAACCCAATCACTTTTAAATTACAAAAAAATGCTAAAAATCATAACAAACTATACCAGAATCACCTAAATTACTTCGGCTACCGTAAGTCACCCCCAACAATCCCTTACCACAACAAACCAAACCATATCATCTTAAAATTACAAAAAAAGGTGTACAAATCATAACAAACTATGCCAGACTCACCTAAATTACTTCGGCTACTCTAAATCATCACCAACTAACCCTTACCACAACAAACTAAACCCAATCACTTTTAAATTACAAAAAAATGCTAGTAACCATAGCAAACTATGCCAAACTCACCCAAATTACTTCGGCTACCATAAATCATCACCAACTAACCCTTACCACAACAAACTAAACCCAATCACTTTTAAATTAAAAAAAAATGCTAAAAATCATAACAAACTATACCAGAATCACCTAAATTAATTCGGCTACCGTAAATCATTCCCAACTATCCCTTACCTCAACAAACCATACCATATCATTTTAAAATTACAAAAAAAGGTGTACAAATCATAACAAACTATGCCAGACTCACCTAAATTACTTCGGCTACTCTAAATCATCACCAACTAACCCTTACCACAACAAACTAAACCCAATCACTTTTAAATTACAAAAAAATTCTAGTAACCATAGCAAACTATGCCAAACTCACCTAAATTACTTGGGCTACCATAAATCATCACCAACTAGCCCTTACCACAACAAACTAAACCCAATCACTTTTAAATTACAAAAAAATTCTAAAAATCATAACAAACTATACCAGAATCACCTAAATTACTTCGGCTACCGTAAATCACCCTAAACTATCACTTACCACAACAAACCAAACCATATCATCTTAAAATTACAAAAAAAGGTGTACAAATCATAACAAACTATGCCAGACACCTAAATTACTTCGGCTACTCTAAATCATCACCAACTAACCCTTACCACAACAAACTAAACCCAATCACTTTTAAATTACAAAAAAATGCTAGTAACCATAGCAAACTATGCCAAACTCACCTAAATTACTTCGGCTACCATAAATCATCACCAACTAACCCTTACCACAACAAACTAAACCCAATCACTTTTAAATTACACAAAAATGCTACTAACCATAGCAAACTATGCCAAACTCACCTAAATTACTTTGGCTATCAAAAATCACCCCCAACTACACTTTACAGCAACAAACTAAGCTCAATCACTTTAAAATTACAAAAAAATGCTAAAAATCATCACAAAATATACCAGAATCACCTAAATTACTTCGGCTACCGTAAATCACCCCCAACTATCCCTTACCACAACAAACCAAACTATATCATCTTAAAATTACAAAAAAAGGTGTACAATTCATAACAAACAATGCCAGACTCACCTAAATTACTTCGGCTACTCTAAATCATCACCAACTAACCCTTACCACAACAAACTAAACCCAATCACTTTTAAATTACAAAAAAATGCTAGTAACCATAGCAAGCTATGCCAAACTCACCTAAATTACTTCGGCTACCATAAATCATCTCCAACTAACCCTTACCACAACAAACTAAACCCAATCACTTTGAAATTACAAAAAAATGCTACTAACCATAGCAAACTATGCCAAACTCACCTAAATTACTTCGGCTATCAAAAATCACCCCCAACTACACTTTACAGCAACAAACTAAGCCCAATCACTTTAAAATTACAAAAAAAATGCTAAAAATCAATACAAACTATACCAGAATTACTTAAATTACTTCGGCTACCGTAAATCACCCCCAACTATCCCTTACCACAACAAACCAAACCATATCATCCTAAAATTACAAAAAAAGTTGTACAAATCATAACAAACTATGCCAGACTCACCTAAATTACTTCGGCTACTCTAAATCATCACCCACTAACCCTTACCACAACAAACTAAACCCAATAACTTTTAAATTACAAAAAAATGCTAGTAACCATAGCAAACTATGCCAAACTATGCCAAACCCCCAGGGACTTTGGCAGAAATGCCAGAGGACGGGTATGGCTAACCCGGGGTACCCGAGCTAGAGATGTCTGAACGCCAGATATCTGCTTAAAACCGGAAGCTGAACCTGGTGCTTCAAAGACCGCTGCGGGGCGTGGCAGTGGTACGTTGCACTAAGAGGACAGTCGGGGGACCTGGCTTCACCGCCCGGTCCGCGAGGAGACAATCTCTATAAAAAACCCTCAGAGTCACGGTGGAACAGCATATGCCAAAGGCTCGCCTGGCCAATGAGGTAGGATTGGTCATAAATATGCGAACTCACAGGAACCTGGCGCACCTGTGTTTCAATTAGCCTTCGTGTGGTAATGCGGGGCTCTGCCACACGCGACCTCTTTTCCCTTGCTACTCGTGGGAACATTTATGGAACCAAGTACAAAAACACAAGAGGTTATCAAAGACCTCGAAACATATCCTCCAACGGTAAGGGAAGAACTTCCCCACCCGGAGGAGGATAAGTTAACTGACAGCGTCACCAAAATCGGAGAAAACCTTAAGGCTCTCAATGTGAAAGAGCAAAAGGTCCGATTAGGAGGAGCTGCCAGAAAAAGGCTGAAGTATCTTCTCGCCAAAGGACTCTCCAAGGAAGAGGCCCTTGAGAAGGCGCTGAAGCCAATCGAAAGGGCAACGCCGCCAGGAAAAGGAGCCAAAAGGATCCGATCTGACGGCAGTACCCCTGAAACAGCAAACGCTAAGAGAGCGAAGAAGCAGGAGAGCAGTTCTGCCAAGCCCTCATTTAGCCAAGCTGTGACTGGAGTGAGGGTTGGAATTATACCCTCAGACTATCCACAGTCACTCCTGACAGCGGCACAACAGGAAGCCGTGCAGGAGGCTGTTGTGGAGAAAATGGCAGCCATGGGAGCAGGGGACAAAATAAGACCCAAGTTCCACGGCCTCCATTACAGGCCAGGTTGGCTTTCATTGGTGTGTGCCGACAAAGACACCGCGCAGTGGCTAGGAAGCATCGCCGATGAAATCAGACCGTGGGAGGGTGCGTCGCTCAGGATGGTAGAAGAGGCAGAAATGCCTCACACTGTCGTCCTGGTGGCGTATCTTCCCGGAAGTCAGGACTACTCGAACGAGAAAATCCTGAATCTAATAGAGGCCCAAAACGAAGGCCTCAGTGCAAAGAGCTGGAGGGTGCTTAGGAGAAATCCGATAGGCCCCACACTCGAAACAACGCTCTCTGTCGACCATCAGTCGACGGAGATATTGAAAACCATGGGCTTTAAGGTAAGCTATAAGTTCGGCCAAGTTCAACTTAGGCCAAGGACCGCTGGCGCCAACAAAGCCCAAGACAAAGGGGCGAGCACCTCTATTAGCTCTGCAACCAAGCCAGCTAGCACTGGTGTTGCTAGTGAAAGGAGATTGCCCGCCTCAACGTCTGCTGCAGCCAACTCTGGAGCAAAGCCTAAAGGCAGGAAATTGCCTAAGGTAGCGCAAAAGAAAGGCTGCGGCAAAAAGAAGTAACTGCAACAATGGCAGGCAGGATAAACTTCACCCAGATAAACCTCCAACACTCAAAAGCCGCATCCAGTGTGCTTTATTGGGGGTTTGTCAGAGGGTCCGCAGACGTGGGGCTAATCCAAGAGCCCTGGATAAATGGGGGAAACATAAAGGGACTTCCAACCAGATCATGTAAGGTAATAAGTGACCACCATGAACATCCAAGAGCAGCAATACTGCTCAAAAAACATATCAAATTTGTTCCGATTCCAGAGTTCATCTCCAGGGACTTAGTTGCAGTAGCTGTAGAGGTACCCACGGAAGGTGGCAAAAGGCCAATTGTAATGGCCTCTGCCTACTTCCCAGGCGACGAAAATAACTCCATTCCAGAGGAAGTTATACGCCTCATAAGCTGGTGCAAAAGGAGGAACAAACACTACATTCTGGGCTGCGACGCCAACGCACACCATCTCATGTGGGGCAGCACGGACACAAACAAAAGAGGTGAGTCCCTTTTTGAATATTTGTCCGCGAACGACGTGGACATTATCAACCGGGGGAACAAAGCCACCTTCATAAATGCGATTAGGAAAGAGGTTTTAGATCTAACCCTGGCGAGTCCATTTATTGCAAATTTTATTAAAAATTGGCACGTGGCGGACGAGGCCTCCATGTCGGACCATTGCACAATCCGATTCCACATGGAGGCATCCCCCCACAGCCTCGAAACGTGCAGAGTGCCGAAGGAGACGGACTGGTGTCTCTACACGGAGCACATCAGAGCCGAAACCGACGGACTCCGTTACCAAATCGACACAAGAGAGGACCTCGATGCGGCCTCGGTACATCTTCGCGATCTCATAGTCTCGTCCTATGAGAAAAGTTGTCCTCTGAAACAAAGAGTGACTTCGAGGAACGTTCCTTGGTGGAACAAAGAACTCGGCCGACGTAGGGCCGAAGTAAGGAAGCTATTCAATAGAGCTAAAAGTTTAGGAACGTGGATCGACTACAAAAAAGCTCTCACAGAATACAACAAAGAATTGAGGAAGTCAAAGAGGCGCTCATGGAGCACTTTCTGCGAAGGGATCGAGCAATTGATCCCAGCAGTAAGGCTCCAAAAAGTGCTCTCAAAAGACCACTCAAACGGAATAGGCTTAATAAAAAAACCTAACGGCGAATACACCGGCGATCTAAAGGAAAGCTTAAGGGTACTTCTAGAGACCCATTTTCCTGGGTCAAAGGCGCTAACAGACATAGAGATCAGAGACGTGACTCAAGGGCCGATAACACGCCCAACCCGGCAAACCAAGAGCCTAGCAGGAAAAATGTTTACTGCTAACAAAATACAATGGGCGATCAACAGCTTCAAGCCGTTCAAATCGCCGGGCAGAGACGGAATCTTTCCAGCCCTGCTCCAAAGGGGAACAGACTACCTGATACCCAGCTTAATGAGAATATTCAAAGCTAGCTACATTCTCGGATATATACCCGAGACCTGGAGAGAGGCTAAAGTGGTATTCATACCAAAAAGCGGTAGAAGGCCTCCTGAAGAGGCTAAATCTTACCGCCCCATAAGCCTCACTTCCTTTCTCCTCAAAACCATGGAGAAAATAATTGATAACTACATCAGAGGAGCTATCCTAAAGCAAACTCCGCTTCATAATAATCAATTTGCTTATCAAGCAGGCAAATCCACAGTAGACGCCCTACATTGCCTCATCAAGGGCATTGAAAGGACGCTGATGGCTAAACAAGTAGCTCTGGGAATATTCATTGACGTAGAGGGAGCCTTCGACAATACCTCCTATGAATCCATCGAAAGAGCTGCTTTACTAAGAGGCGTCGAAACCTCAACCGTAGAATGGATAAAATCCATGCTGAGGAGCCGAGTCATAACGGCAAGCGTCGGTGGAGAGGAGACGATGGTCACCACAGTAAAAGGGTGTCCGCAAGGCGGAGTTCTATCGCCCCTACTGTGGTCGATTGTTGTCGACGACCTACTGAGCAAGCTCAATGACTCGGGAATCTATACCCAAGGTTACGCAGATGACCTGGTTGTACTCATCAGGGGCAAACACGAAGGCACGATCTCTGGCCTAGCGCAAAATGCCCTAAACATCATCTCAAGATGGTGCTCGGACGAACAGCTCAATGTTAATCCGAGCAAAACTGTTCTAGTTCCCTTTACGAAGAGAAGGAAGCTAAATTTAACAGCTCCAACTCTGCACGGGAAAAAGCTGCAGTTCTCCAGAGAGGTCAAATATCTAGGTGTAAATCTAGACGCGAAACTCAACTGGAAAACGCATGTTGACAAAACTCTTACAAAAGGCACAGCGGCACTCTGGTGTTGCCGCAGGCTCTTTGGGAGAACTTGGGGACTCAAACCGGAGATGATCTACTGGTCATACCTGACGGTGGTAAGACCCGTGGTAACCTATGCATCCCTGCTGTGGTGGCCAAAAACTGAAGAAACAACAACGCAAAGCAAAATGCAGAAATTGCAAAGGCTTGCTTGTCTAGGCGTGACGGGCTCAATGCGCTCCACCCCTACGGCCGCCTTAGAGGCGCTGCTTGATCTTCTTCCTTTACATCTACATGTGAGGAAGGAGGCAGCACTGAGTGCCTTGAGGTCAACACAGACAAAAAATCTAAAACTAGGGGACATGGTTGGTCACTGCAGGATTATGAATCTGATAAGAGCAGAGTCCTGGAACCAACCAACGGACGTAATGCCAGCCGAACTCGACTTCGATGTTCCATTCGAAGTGGCCATTTTAGGCCGCCAATGTGGAACATTCGATACGACTCGACTTCCAAAGAACTCACTCGTCTGGTACACAGACGGGTCAAAATCGCAGCAGGGGACTGGAATAGGAGTCTATGGTCCGCAGACCAGGATCCATCAGCCCTTAGGAAGTACCCCCTCGATTCATCAGGCCGAAATATGTGCCATAGATGTTTGTGCTCGGAAATGCCTCGAAAGGCGCATAAAGGGTGCAAATATCTACATACTGTCAGACAGTCAAGCAGCCTTAAAGGCCCTGAGAGCCTACCGCTGTGTACAGAGGACTGTCTGGGAATGCAAACAATCCCTGAAGCAACTGGCGATGGGCAACAGAATCACTCTGTTGTGGATCCCAGGGCATGAGGGGATTGAAGGAAATGAAATGGCAGACGCCCTCGCCAAGAAAGGTGCGACAGCTCCATTTATTGGACCAGAACCATTCTGCGGGCTAACCAAAGCCCAGAGAATGTCCGACATCCATAAATGGGAAAAGGAACAGAAAGAATCCTACTGGAGAAATACTCCAGGCCAACGCCAGGCGAAAAAGTTCATACACTATTCGTCAAAGAAGACTAAGATGCTTCTCAAACTGGAAAAGAATGATCTGAGGCAAGTAACTGGCCTCCTGACAGGACACGGTCCAGTCAGATACCATCTCCAGAAAATGGGGAAAGCAGAAGTCGCTACATGTCGACTCTGTGGATCGGCGGTAGAAACGGCCGAACACATTCTCTGTGAGTGCAACACCATCGCTCATAATAGGTTACAACATCTGGGTGCGGCTGCACTCACGGCCGCCCAGATACGTAAATCAACTCCCAAGGATCTGGCCCACTTCATCAGGGGGCTAGACTCCCTGGGATTCCAATAGGAAGCAGGGTTATTCACAATAGACCAACAATGGTCGCAGTGACGAAGGGCTTCAGTAGCCAAACGACCCCCCTACAATACAATGCCAAACTCACCTAAATTACTTCGGCTACCATAAATCATCACCAACTAACCCTTACCACAACAAGCTAAACCCAATCACTTTAAAATTACAAAAAAATGCATAAAATCATAACAAACTATACCAGAATCACCTAAATTACTTCGGCTACCGTAAATCACCCCCAACTATCCCTTACCACAACAAACCAAACTATATCATCTTAAAATTACAAAAAAAGGTGTACAAATCATAACAAACTAAGCCAGACTCACCTAAATTACTTCGGCTACTCTAAATCATCACCAACTAACCCTTACCACAACAAACTAAACCCAATCACTTTTAAATTACAAAAAAATGCTAGTAACCATAGCAAACTATGCCAAACTCACCTAAATTACTTCGGCTACCATAAATCATCACCAACTAACCCTTACCACAACAAACTAAACCCAATCACTTTTAAATTACAAAAAAATGCATAAAATCATAACAAACTATACCAGAATCACCTAAATTACTTCGGCTACCGTAAATCACCCCCAACTATCCCTTACCACAACAAACCAAACCATATCATCTTAAAATTACAAAAAAAGGTGTACAAATCATAACAAACTATGCCAGACTCACCTAAACTACTTCGGCTACTCTAAATCATCACCAACTAACCCTTACCACAACAAACTAAACCTAATCACTTTTAAATTACAAAAAAATGCTAGTAACCATAGCAAACTATGCCAAACTCACCTAAATTACTTCGGCTACCATAAATCATCACCAACTAACCCTTACCACAACAAACTAAACCCAATCACTTTTAAATTACAAAAAAATGCTAAAAATCATAACAAACTAGACCAGAATCACCTAAATTACTTCGGCTACCGTAAATCACCCCCAACTTTTACCTACCTCAACAAACCAAACCATATCATTTTAAAATTACAAAAAAAGTTGTACAAATCATAACAAACTATGCCAGACTCACCTAAATTACTTCGGCTACTCTAAATCATCACCAACTAACCCTTACCACAACAAACTAAACCCAATCACTTTTAAATTACAAAAAAATTCTAGTAACCATAGCAAACTATGCCAAACTCACCTAAATTACTTGGGCTACCATAAATCATCACCAACTAACCCTTACCACAACAAACTAAACCCAATCACATTTTTGAATTACAAAAAAATTCTAAAAATCATAACAAACTATACCAGAATCACCTAAATTACTTCGGCTACCGTAAATCACCCTAAACTATCACTTACCACAACAAACCAAACCATATCATATTAAAATTACAAAAAAAGGTGTATAAATCATAACAAACTATGCCAGACTCACCTAAATTACTTCGGCTACTCTAAATCATCACCAACTAACCCTTACCACAACAAACTAAACCCAATCACTTTTAAATTACAAAAAAATGCTACTAACCATAGCAAACTATGCCAAACTCACCTAAATTACTTCGGCTATCAAAAATCACCCCCAACTACACTTTACTGCAACAAACTAAGCCCAGTCACTTTAAAATTACAAAAAAATGCAAAAAATCATAACAAACTATACCAGAATTACTTAAATTACTTCGGCTACCGTAAATCAGCCCCAACTATCCCTTACCACAACAAACCAAACCATATCATCTTAAAATTACAAAAAAGGTGTACAAATCATAACAAACTATGCCAGACTCACCTAAATTACTTCGGCTACTCTAAATCATCACCAACTAACCCTTACCACAACAAACTAAACCCAATCACTTTTAAATTACAAAAAAATGCTAGTAACCATAGCAAACTATGCCAAACTCATCTAAATTACTTCGGCTACCATAAATCATCACCAACTAACCCTTACCACAACAAACTAAACCCAATCACTTTTAAATTACAAAAAAATGCTAAAAATCATAACAAACTATACCAGAATCACCTAAATTACTTCGGCTACCGTAAATCACCCCCAACTATCCCTTACCACAACAAACCAAACCATATCATCCTAAAATTACAAAAAAAGGTGTACAAATCATAACAAACTATGCCAGACTCACTTAAATTACTTCGGCTACTCTAAATCATCACCCACTAACCCTTACCACAACAAACTAAACCCAATCACTTTTAAATTACAAAAAAATGCTAGTAACCATAGCAAACTATGCCAAACTCACCTAAATTACTTCGGCTACCATAAATCATCACCAACTAACCCTTACCACAACAAACTAAACCCAATCACTTTTAAATTACAAAAAAATGCATAAAGTTATAACAAACTATACCAGAATCACCTAAATTACTTCGGCTACCGTAAATCACCCCCAACTATCCCTTACCACAACAAACCAAACCATATCATCTTAAAATTACAAAAAAAGGTGTACAAATCATAACAAACTATGCCAGACTCACCTAAACTACTTCGGCTACTCTAAATCATCACCAACTAACCCTTACCACAACAAACTAAACCTAATCACTTTTAAATTACAAAAAAATGCTAGTAACCATAGCAAACTATGCCAAACTCACCTAAATTACTTCGGCTACCATAAATCATCACCAACTAACCCTTACCACAACAAACTAAACCCAATCACTTTTAAATTACAAAAAAATGCTAAAAATCATAACAAACTAGACCAGAATCACCTAAATTACTTCGGCTACCGTAAATCACCCCCAACTTTTCCCTACCTCAACAAACCAAACCATATCATTTTAAAATTACAAAAAAAGTTGTACAAATCATAACAAACTATGCCAGACTCACCTAAATTACTTCGGCTACTCTAAATCATCACCAACTAACCCTTACCACAACAAACTAAACCCAATCACTTTTAAATTACAAAAAAATTCTAGTAACCATAGCAAACTATGCCAAACTCACCTAAATTACTTGGGCTACCATAAATCATCACCAACTAACCCTTACCACAACAAACTAAACCCAATCACATTTTTGAATTACAAAAAAATTCTAAAAATCATAACAAACTATACCAGAATCACCTAAATTACTTCGGCTACCGTAAATCACCCTAAACTATCACTTACCACAACAAACCAAACCATATCATATTAAAATTACAAAAAAAGGTGTATAAATCATAACAAACTATGCCAGACTCACCTAAATTACTTCGGCTACTCTAAATCATCACCAACTAACCCTTACCACAACAAACTAAACCCAATCACTTTTAAATTACAAAAAAATGCTACTAACCATAGCAAACTATGCCAAACTCACCTAAATTACTTCGGCTATCAAAAATCACCCCCAACTACACTTTACTGCAACAAACTAAGCCCAGTCACTTTAAAATTACAAAAAAATGCAAAAAATCATAACAAACTATACCAGAATTACTTAAATTACTTCGGCTACCGTAAATCAGCCCCAACTATCCCTTACCACAACAAACCAAACCATATCATCTTAAAATTACAAAAAAGGTGTACAAATCATAACAAACTATGCCAGACTCACCTAAATTACTTCGGCTACTCTAAATCATCACCAACTAACCCTTACCACAACAAACTAAACCCAATCACTTTTAAATTACAAAAAAATGCTAGTAACCATAGCAAACTATGCCAAACTCATCTAAATTACTTCGGCTACCATAAATCATCACCAACTAACCCTTACCACAACAAACTAAACCCAATCACTTTTAAATTACAAAAAAATGCTAAAAATCATAACAAACTATACCAGAATCACCTAAATTACTTGGGCTACCGTAAATCACCCCCAACTATCCCTTACCACAACAAACCAAACCATATCATCCTAAAATTACAAAAAAAGGTGTACAAATCATAACAAACTATGCCAGACTCACTTAAATTACTTCGGCTACTCTAAATCATCACCCACTAACCCTTACCACAACAAACTAAACCCAATCACTTTTAAATTACAAAAAAATGCTAAAAATCATAACAAACTATACCAGAATCACCTAAATTACTTCGGCTACCGTAAATCACCCCCAACTATCCCTTACCACAACAAACCAAACCATATCATCCTAAAATTACAAAAAAAGGTGTACAAATCATAACAAACTATGCCAGACTCACTTAAATTACTTCGGCTACTCTAAATCATCACCCACTAACCCTTACCACAACAAACTAAACCCAATCACTTTTAAATTACAAAAAAATGCTAAAAATCATAACAAACTATACCTGAATCACCTAAATTACTTCGGCTACCGTAAATCACCCCCAACTATCCCTTACCTCAACAAACCAAACCATATCATTTTAAAATTACAAAAAAAGGTGTATAAATCATAACAAACTATGCCAGACTCACCTAAATTACTTCGGCTACTCTAAATCATCACCAACTAACCCTTACCACAACAAACTAAACCCAATCACTTTTAAATTACAAAAAAATGCTACTAACCATAGCAAACTATGCCAAACTCACCTAAATTACTTCGGCTATCAAAAATCACCCCCAACTACACTTTACAGCAACAAACTAAGCCCAATCACTTTAAAATTACAAAAAAATGCAAAAAATCATAACAAACTATACCAGAATTACTTAAATTACTTCGGCTACCGTAAATCACCCCCAACTATCCCTTACCACAACAAACCAAACCATATCATCTTAAAATTACAAAAAAGGTGTACAAATCATAACAAACTATGCCAGACTCACCTAAATTACTTCGGCTACTCTAAATCATCACCAACTAACCCTTACCACAACAAACTAAACCCAATCAATTTTAAATTACAAAAAAATGCTAGTAACCATAGCAAACTATGCCAAACTCATCTAAATTACTTCGGCTACCATAAATCATCACCAACTAACCCTTACCACAACAAACTAAACCCAATCACTTTTAAATTACAAAAAAATGCTAAAAATCATAACAAACTATACCAGAATCACCTAAATTACTTCGGCTACCGTAAATCACCCCCAACTATCCCTTACCACAACAAACCAAACCATATTATCCTAAAATTACAAAAAAAGGTGTACAAATCATAACAAACTATGCCAGACTCACTTAAATTACTTCGGCTACTCTAAATCATCACCCACTAACCCTTACCACAACAAACTAAACCCAATCACTTTTAAATTACAAAAAAATGCTAGTAACCATAGCAAACTATGCCAAACTCACCTAAATTACTTCGGCTACCATAAATCATCACCAACTAACCCATACCACAACAAACTAAACCCAATCACTTTTAAATTACAAAAAAATGCTAAAAATCATAACATACTATACCAGAATCACCTAAATTACTTCGGCTACCGTAAATCACCCCCAACTATCCCTTACCACAACAAACCAAACCCTATCATCCTAAAATTACAAAAAAAGGTGTACAAATCATAACAAACTATGCCAGACTCACTTAAATTACTTCGGCTACTCTAAATCATCACCCACTAACCCTTACCACAACAAACTAAACCCAATCATTTTTAAATTACAAAAAAATGCTAGTAACCATAGCAAACTATGCCAAACTCACCTAAATTACTTCGGCTACCATAAATCATCACCAACTAACCCATACCACAACAAACTAAACCCAATCACTTTAAAATTACAAAAAAATGCTAAAAATCATAACAAACTATACCTGAATCACCTAAATTACTTCGGCTACCGTAAATCACCCCCAACTATCCCTTACCTCAACAAACCAAACCATATCATTTTAAAATTACAAAAAAAGGTGTATAAATCATAACAAACTATGCCAGACTCACCTAAATTACTTCGGCTACTCTAAATCATCACCAACTAACCCTTACCACAACAAACTAAACCCAATCACTTTTAAATTACAAAAAAATGCTACTAACCATAGCAAACTATGCCAAACTCACCTAAATTACTTCGGCTATCAAAAATCACCCCCAACTACACTTTACAGCAACAAACTAAGCCCAATCACTTTAAAATTACAAAAAAATGCAAAAAATCATAACAAACTATACCAGAATTACTTAAATTACTTCGGCTACCGTAAATCACCCCCAACTATCCCTTACCACAACAAACCAAACCATATCATCTTAAAATTACAAAAAAGGTGTACAAATCATAACAAACTATGCCAGACTCACCTAAATTACTTCGGCTACTCTAAATCATCACCAACTAACCCTTACCACAACAAACTAAACCCAATCAATTTTAAATTACAAAAAAATGCTAGTAACCATAGCAAACTATGCCAAACTCATCTAAATTACTTCGGCTACCATAAATCATCACCAACTAACCCTTACCACAACAAACTAAACCCAATCACTTTTAAATTACAAAAAAATGCTAAAAATCATAACAAACTATACCAGAATCACCTAAATTACTTCGGCTACCGTAAATCACCCCCAACTATCCCTTACCACAACAAACCAAACCATATCATCCTAAAATTACAAAAAAAGGTGTACAAATCATAACAAACTATGCCAGACTCACTTAAATTACTTCGGCTACTCTAAATCATCACCCACTAACCCTTACCACAACAAACTAAACCCAATCACTTTTAAATTACAAAAAAATGCTAGTAACCATAGCAAACTATGCCAAACTCACCTAAATTACTTCGGCTACCATAAATCATCACCAACTAACCCATACCACAACAAACTAGACCCAATCACTTTTAAATTACAAAAAAATGCTAAAAATCATAACATACTATACCAGAATCACCTAAATTACTTCGGCTACCGTAAATCACCCCCAACTATCCCTTACCACAACAAACCAAACCATATCATCTTAAAATTACAAAAAAAGGTGTACAAATCATAACAAACTATGCCAGACTCACCTAAATTACTTCGGCTACTCTAAATCATCACCCACTAACCCTTACCACAACAAACTAAACCCAATCACTTTTAAATTACAAAAAAATGCTAGTAACCATAGCAAACTCACCTAAATTACTTCGGCTACCATAAATCATCACCAACTAACCCTTACCACAACAAACTAAACCCAATCACTTTTAAATTACAAGAAAATGCTAATAACCATAGCAAACTATGCCAAACTCACCTAAATTACTTCGGCTATCAAAAATCACCCCCAACTATCCCTTACCACAATAAACTAAACCCAATCGCTTTTAAATTACAAAAAAATGCTAAAAATCATAACAAACTATACCAGAATCACCTAAATTACTTCGGCTACCGTAAATCACCCTCAACTATCCCTTACCACAACAAACCAAACCATATCATCTTAAAATTACAAAAAAAGATATACAAATCATAACAAACTATGCCAGACTCACCTAAATAACTTCGGCTACTCTAAATCATCACCCACTAACCCTTACCACAACAAATTAAACCCAATCACTTTTAAATTACAAAAAAATGCTAGTAACCATAGCAAACTCACCTAAATTACTTCGGCTACCATAAATCATCACCAACTAACCCTTACCACAACAAACTAAACCCAATCACTTTTAAATTACAAAAAAATTCTAGTAACCATAGCAAACTATGCCAAACTCACCTAAATTACTTGGGCTACCATAAATCATCACCAACTAACCCTTACCACAACAAACTAAACCCAATCACTTTTAAATTACAAAAAAAATTTAAAAATCATAACAAACTATACCAGAATCACCTAAATTACTTCGGCTACCGTAAATCACCCCCAACTATCCCTTACCACAACAAACCAAACCATATCATCTTAAAATTACAAAAAAAGGTGTACAAATCATAACAAACTATGCCAGACTCACCTAAATTACTTCGGCTAATCTAAATCATCACCAACTAACCCTTACCACAACAAACTAAACCCAATCACTTTTAAATTACAAAAAAATGCTAGTAACCATAGCAAACTATGCCAAACTCGCCTAAATTACTTCGGCTACAATAAATCATCACCAACTAACCCTTACCACAACAAACTAAACCCAATCACTTTTAAATTACAAAAAAATGCTACTAACCATAGCAAACTATGCCAAACTCACCTAAATTACTTCGGCTATCAAAAATCGCCCCCAACTACACTTTACAGCAACAAACTAAGCCCAATCACTTTAAAATTACAAAAAAATGCTAAAAATCATAACAAACTATACCAGAATCACCTAAATTACTTCGGCTACCGTAAATCACCCCCAACTATTAATTACCACAACAAACCAAACCATATCATCTTAAAATTACAAAAAAAGTTGTACAAATCATAACAAACTATGCCAGACTCACCTAAATTACTTCGGCTACCCTAAATCATCACCAACTAACCCTTACCACAACAAACTAAACCCAATCATTTTTAAATTACAAAAAAATGCTAGTAACCATAGCAAACTATGCCAAACTCACCTAAATTACTTCGGCTACCATAAAGCATCACCAACTAACCCTTACCACAACAAACTAAACCCAATCACTTTTAAATTACAAAAATATTCTAAAAATCATAACAAACTATACCAGAATCACCTAAATTACTTCGGCTACCGTAAATCACCCCCAACTATCCCTTACCACAACAAACCAAACCATATCATCTTAAAATTACAAAAAAAGATATACAAATCATAACAAACTATGCCAAACTCACCTAAATAACTTCGGCTACTCTAAATCATCACCCACTAACCCTTACCACAACAAATTAAACCCAATCACTTTTAAATTACAAAAAAATGCTAGTAACCATAGCAAACTCACCTAAATTACTTCGGCTACTCTAAATCATCACCCACTAACCCTTACCACAACAAATTAAACCCAATCACTTTTAAATTACAAAAAAATGCTAGTAACCATAGCAAACTCACCTAAATTACTTCGGCTACTCTAAATCATCACCCACTAACCCTTACCACAACAAATTAAACCCAATCACTTTTAAATTACAAAAAAATGCTAGTAACCATAGCAAACTCACCTAAATTACTTCGGCTACCATAAATCATCACCAACTAACCCTTACCACAACAAACTAAACCCAATCATTTTTAAATTACAAAAAAATGCTACTAACCATAGCAAACTATGCCAAACTCACCTAAATTACTTCGGCTATCAAAAATCACCCCCAACTACACTTTACAGCAAGAAACTAAGCCCAATCACTTTAAAATTACAAAAAAATGCTAAAAATCATAACAAACTATACCAGAATCACCTAAACTACTTCGGCTACCGTAAATCACCCCCAACTATCCCTTACCACAACAAACCAAACCATATCATCTTAAAATTACAAAAAAAGGTGTACAAATCATAACAAACTATGCCAGACTCACCTAAATTACTTCGGCTACTCTAAATCATCACCAACTAACCCTTACCACAACAAACTAAACCCAATCACTTTTAAATTACAAAAAAATGCTAGTAACCATAGCAAACTAAGCCAAACTCACCTAAATTACATCGGCTACCATAAATCATCACCAACTAACCCTTACCACAACAAATTAAACCCAATCAATTTTAAATTACAAAAAAATGCTAAAAATCATAACAAACTAAACCAGAATCACCTAAATTACTTCGGCTACCGTAAATCACCCCCAACTATCCCTTACCACAACAAACCAAACCATATCATCTTAAAATTACAAAAAAAGGTGTACAAATCATAACAAACTATGCCAGACACCTAAATTACTTCGGTTACTCTAAATCATCACCAACTAACCCTTACCAAAACAAACTAAACCCAATCACTTTTAAATTACAAAAAAATGCTAGTAACCATAGCAAACTATGCCAAACTCACCTAAATTACTTCGGCTACCATAAATCATCACCAACTAACCCTTACCACAACAAACTAAACCCAATCACTTTTAAATAACAAAAAAATGCTACTAACCATAGCAAACTATGCCAAACTCACCTAAATTACTTCGGCTATCAAAAATCAGCCCCTGCTACACTTTACAGCAACAAACTAAGCCCAATCACTTTAAAATTACAAAAAAATGCTAAAAATCATAACAAACTATACCAGAATCACCTAAATTACTTCGGCTAACGTAAATCACCCCCAACTATCTCTTACCACAACAAACCAAACCATATCATCCTAAAATTACAAAAAAAGGTGTACAAATCATAACAAACTATGCCAGACTCACCTAAATTACTTCGGCTACCATAAATCATCACCAACTAACCCTTACTACAACAAACTAAACCCAATCACTTTTAAATTACAAAAAAATGCTAGTAACCATAGCAAACTATGCCAAACTCACCTAAATTACTTCGGCTACCATAAATCATCACCAACTAACCCTTACCACAACAAACTAAACCCAATCACTTTTAAATTACAAAAAAATGCTACTAACCATAGCAAACTATGCCAAACTCACCTAAATTACTTCGGCTATCAAAAATCAGCCCCTACTACACTTTACAGCAACAAACTAAGCCTAATCACTTTAAAATTACAAAAAAATGCTAAAAATCATAACAAACTATACCAGAATCACCTAAATTACTTCGGCTAACGTAAATCACCCCCAACTTTCTCTTACCACAACAAACCAAACCATATCATCTTAAAATTACAAAAAAAGGTGTACAAATCATAACAAACTATGCCAGACTCACCTAAATTACTTCGGCTACCATAAATCATCACCAACTAACCCTTACCACAACAAACTAAACCCAATCACTTTTAAATTACAAAAAAATGCTAAAAATCATAACAAACTATACCAGAATCACCTAAATTACTTCGGCTACCGTATATCACCCCCAACTATCCCTTACCACAACAAACCAAACCATATCATCTTAAAATTACAAAAAAAGGTGTACAAGTCATAACAAATTATGCCAGACTCACCTAAATTACTTCGGCTACTCTAAATCATCACCAACTAACCCTTACCACAACAAACTAAACCCAATCACTTTTAAATTACAAAAAAATTCTAGTAACCATAGCAAACTAAGCCAAACTCACCTAAATTACTTCGGCTACCATAAATCATCACCAACTAACCCTTACCACAACAAACTAAACCCAATCAATTTTAAATTACAAGAAAATGCTAAAAATCATAACAAACTAAACCAGAATCACCTAAATTACTTCGGCTACCGTAAATCACCCCCAACTATCCCTTACCACAACAAACCAAACCATATCATTTTAAAATTACAAAAAAAGGTGTACAAATCATAACAAACTATGTCAGACTCACCTAAATTACTTCGGCTACTCTAAATCATCACCCACTAACCCTTACCACAACAAACTAAACCCAATCACTTTTAAATTACAAAAAAATGCTAGTAACCATAGCAAACTATGCCAAACTCACCTAAATTACTTCGGCTATCAAAAATCGCCCCCAACTACACTTTACAGCAACAAACTAAGCCCAATCACTTTAAAATTACAAAAAAATGCTAAAAATCATAACAAACTATACCAGAATCACCTAAATTACTTCGGCTGCCGTAAATCACCCCCAACTATCCCTTACCACAACAAACCAAACCATATCATCTTAAAATTACAAAAAAAGGTGTACAAATCATAACAAACTATGCCAGACTCACCTAAATTACTTCGGCTACTCTAAATCATCACCAACTAACTCTTACCACAACAAACTAAACCCAATCATTTTTAAATTACAAAAAAATGCTAGTAACCATAGCAAACTATGCCAAACTCACCTAAATTACTTCGGCTACCATAAAGCATCACCAACTAACCCTTACCACAACAAACTAAACCCAATCACTTTTAAATTACAAAAAAATGCTAAAAATCATAACAAACTATACCAGAATCACCTAAATTACTTCGGCTACCGTAAATCACCCCCAACTATCCCTTACCACAACAAATCAAACCATATCATCTTAAAATTACAAAAAAAGGTGTACAAATCATAACAAACTATGCCAGACTCACCTAAATTACTTCGGCTACTCTAAATCATCACCAACTAACCCTTACCAAAACAAACTAAACCCTATCACTTTTAAATTACAAAAAAATGCTAGTAACCATAGCAAACTATGCCAAACTCACCTAAATTACTTCGGCTACCATAAATCATTACCAACTAACCCTTACCACAACAAACTAAACCCAATCACTTTTAAATTACAAAAAAATGCTACTAACCATAGCAAACTATGCCAAACTCACCTAAATTACTTCGGCTATCGAAAACCACCCCCAACTACACTTTACAGCAACAAACTAAGCCCAATCAATTTAAAATTAAAAAAAAAATTCTAAAAATCATAACAAACTATTCCAGAATCACCTAAATTACTTCGGCTACCGTAAATCACCCCTAACTATCCCTTACCACAACAAACCAAACCATATCATCTTAAAATTACAAAAAAAGGTGTACAAATCATAACAAACTATGCCAGACTCACCTAAATTACTTCGGCTACTCTAAATCATCACCAACTAACCTTTACCACAACAAACTAAACCCAATCACTTCTAAATTACAAAAAAATGCTAGTAACCATAGCAAACTATGCCAAACTCACCTAAATTACTTCGCCTACCATAAATCATCACCAACTAATTGTTGTGGATTGTTGTTTATTCGGCTGGTTAGGCCATTTTACACTTTTGTGGGGTTTTGTTTTATTTATTTAAAAAACTAGAAGCACGCAACGAGGTTCATGACATGAAAAAACCTCGTCCATTTTTTCTTCTGCGCACATGCGCGAAGGGACAAAAAAATGAAGGTCCACGCAACCCAAAATACAACGGTAACATGCCCCCCGCCTTGGAAGGCCGAGGCTTACAAAGAAAACATGGATAAATGGTTATTTACACTGAACAACACCAACGTTTCGATATTGCCCATTTCACTCCCGAACTGTTTGTGCGTCATTTTCACACGGGAGAACACATATCTTGGAGAAGGCGCGTCGAATTATCCCAGTCGACGTACGAATGGACGCCACTCGGCTGATGCCATCCCTTCCAGGATGAAGAGCGATGATGCGGCCTAGCTTCCATCGCAAGGGTGGAACGTTGTCCTCTTTTAGAACAACAAGGGCTTCTTCCTTTAGTGTAGACTCGCCCTTGTGCCATTTAGCACGTGCCTGAAGCGATGATATGTACTCCTTGTTCCAACGGGCCCAGATGTGCTGCTGGTACCTCTGCATGCGCTGGTACACGGATAGTCGAGCCTCCGGGATTGAAGTCACGTCCGGATCCGGAATTGACACCAAAGGTTGCCCTATTAGGAAGTGAGCGGGAGTAAGAGGTTGGAGGTCGTTTGGATCCGAGGAAAGGGCTGAGAGAGGACGGAAATTCAAAACGGCTTCTACTTGAACAAGCAATGTGAGGAATTCCTCGTACGTGAGTTTACAGTTACCGGTGACGCGCTTGACGTGATGCTTCACCGATTTTACTCCTGATTCCCAAAGTCCACCAAAGTGGGGAGAATGCGCAGGTATAAAATGCCAATCGACGTTTATATCAGCGGCTCTTTCGGGGATCTCATTGTTGATAGATAAAAACAGACCTAACTCTCTCAGTTCATTAGCGGCGCCAACAAAATTGCTCCCATTGTCTGAATAGATTTTGCTTGGCTTGCCACGCCGAGAAACGAAACGTCTTAAAGCCATTATGAAAGTTTCGGTGTCAAGACTAGTGACGAGCTCCAGATGGATTGCTTTACTTACAAAGCAGACAAAGAGACAGATGTATGCCTTTACATGCTTACAACCTCGACCCTTTCGGTCTTTGATTAAGATCGGGCCACAATAATCGACACCACAAATTGTAAAGGGTGGAGTCGGCCTTATTCTGGTTGATGGTAGGTCACCCATTATTGGGCTTGTCACAGTTGGAGATGCGCGAAAGCATCTGATGCAATTGCGTACCACCTTGTTGGCGAGGCTTTTTCCGGAAGTACACCAGAAGGTTTCACGAACAGTGAATAAAAGCATTAATGGTGCGGCGTGTAAAGAGCGCAAGTGTTCGCGTTCAAAGATTAGATTCGCAAATTTGTGCTTCCCTGAGATAAGAATTGGATGTCTTTTGTCGTAGCTGAGCAAAGCATTCGACAGCCGTCCACCCACTCTGATCAATTTTCCATCAAGGTACGGATTTAACTTTAGTATGTGACTGGAAGATTTTAACGGCACACCTTTTCGAAGTAGTTTTAGCTCTTCTGGGAAAGTGTCACCCTGAGACATTTGAGCCAATGCGACCAACGCGTCGTGTAGTTCTTTGGTAGAGAGTGGCCCAGAAATGCGATCCTGGTTCTTTACGGAGCAATTTTTGATGAAGCGGAGACAATAGCCCATTACACGCTCTAGGGTTGACAGTTTGGAAAAACGACTGAATAATGAGCTTGTATTTTGAACGCAGAGCGCCTTCGCTTCTTGTTTAACCTGCGGAAAGGTTTTTGGAACGGACGGGCTAGATGGCCATGCAGACGCATCCGTAGTCAACCACACGGGGCCGTCCCACCAAAGTTTATTGTTACGCAACACGGAAGGAGTCGCGCCTCTAGATAAGAGGTCAGCGGGATTATCAGATGTGGGTACGTGTCTCCAATTTGCATTGGGAATTTGACTTTGGATTTCTACCACTCTGTTGCAAACAAATATCTTCAACCGATTAGGATGCATCTTCAACCAACCTAACACAATAGTTGAATCTGTCCAACAAAAGATGGATACGCTTTCGAGTCTAAGCGCCTTTAGCACTTGAACAATGAGCCGTGTTAAGATGACAGCACCGCATAACTCTAAACAGGGAATTGTCATGGGTTTTAGAGGAGCTATGCGTGCTTTGGAGCACAATAGTTTGACTTGGATTTGGTTCCTTGAATCACGCGATCTTAGATAGACGCATCCCCCGTAGCCCAAATTAGAAGCGTCACAATAACCGTTAATCTCTGTTTCAACGTGATTTGGGATCAAGGCATGACGGGGAATCTCAAGATTATTGAGGAGGAGCAGATCGCTGCGAAATGAGCACCATCTTTCATGCATGGACGCCGGAACGCTTTCATCCCATGATAACTTTTCCAACCACAGCTGTTGGAGGATGATTTTTGCGAAAAGAGTACAAGGACTTAGAAGACCTATTGGATCAAAGATCTGAGAAACTTCTGACAAGATGGTTCGCTTTGTTATCGTCTTTAAAGGGAACCTTGAGATTGTATAAACGAGTTTATCTGATCGAAACGACCATCCCAAGCCAAGGGTTTTGGTATTCTCGTTAACACCAAATTTAAGAAGGTCAGGGTGTTTATCAGTTTCGTCGATAAATTTAAGAACGTCGGGATCATTGGAGATCCATTTCCTCAAGGGAAAACATCCCGAGTTGAGGATTTCGGCCAGATCCTTGCATACAGATTGTGCTTCAAGAAGATCATCACAACCTGTAAGCAAGTTATCCACGTAGAAGTCTTCGCGAATGATTTTCGAAGCTTTGGGTTGCGTTTTCTCGCATTCAGACGCAAGTTCCATTAAAGAGCGAATTGCTAGAAATGAAGCGGCGGCAGTACCATAGGTGACCGTATTCAACTCGTAAACTTGGATGGGATCCTCGCTATTGAAACGCCACAGAATGCGCTGAAGTGATCGTTCAGTGCGATCTAACTGTACTTGCCGGTACATTTTAGCAATGTCGGCGGAGATGACATAAATATGTTGTCTAAAACGTAATAGAATTGCGACTAAATCCGACTGGACCGTTGGTCCAATCATTTGTATACTGTTTAATGAATAGCCACTGGTTGTTGGCGCGGACGCGTCGAAGACAACTCGCAACTTCGTCGTTATGCTGTCTTCCTTGAGAACACCGTGGTGCGGAAGATAATGTGAAACACCGCGATTAAGATCATGATGAACGGGTGTCATATGTCCTAAATCGATATACTCCTGGATGAAGTCAGTGTACATTTTACGCAAGGGTTTGTTCCTTTGGAGTTTCGACTCAAGAGACAAAAAACGTTTTTCCGCGTATTTGTAGGATTCGCCTAGTACTTTAGGTGTATACTTAAACGGAATACTAACTACGAACCTACCGTCAGGTTCGCGTTTAGTGGTTTTGATAAAGTAGGCCTCGCAAGCTAGTTCCTCATCAGAATGAATTTTGACTGAAGGAAATTGATCAAGCTCCCAAAACCTAGCTAGTTGATGTTGCACTTCATTAAATTGTGAGACGTGGCATTGAGTCTTGACTGAGTTCTCTGAGCCTATGGGTCCGGAGATGATCCACCCGAAGCGAGTCTTGTGTAGAACTGGGAGATTAGGGCCAAGCACGATTTGTCCCACACAGAGCAGTTTCCAGAAGACTGGGGCGCCCAGTAATAAGTCTACGGGGCCTGATTCTGCAAAAGATGGGTCTGCCAGTTTGATGTTGGAAGGTATGGTGAGATCTGCCGAGTTCATGCTGAATCCTGGCGTGAGACTCGTGATTTGATTTATCACTAAACAACTTGCATTGAGCTTGAAGTCAGTATGGTTTGCCTGAACTTCCACGCTACATTTCGAATTAATTTGAGAATTTAACTCGGAAATTCCTGAAACTGTGATATTAAGGCTCTCGGTAGTGAGGTTTAGTTTTTTACAAAGCCTTGATGTAATGAAGTTCGATTGGGACCCTGAATCAAGCAGAACTCTAACTTTATGAGTTCTATTCATTGGGTCCCGGACGCTAACTAGAGCTGTAGGAAGAAGCACCTTAATCATATTGGAAGAGACACCGACGAACGTTTCACCACCTGGATCTGTGACTGGCATGGAAGTTGACGCTGAGTCTGGATTGTTTCGGTGAAGTAGCGAGTGATGTTTTTGCTTGCATTGCTTGCAGCTGAATTTAGATCTGCACTGGGGTGAAAAGTGACCTTTCCGTAAACAGTTTAAACAAACTTTCAATTCCTTTGCCTTAGCAGCACGATCAAGAGCAGAGAGGTGTTCGAAGAGGTCGCAACTGTAAAGAGGGTGCGACTTCTTGCACATGGGACAAGGAACTTCGCTGCTGCTTACCAAAGATCTGGAACAAACCTTCGGCCTTTCCAAGGATTTGCCTTGTCTGGGGTCGATGGTTTCGAGAAGATTCGCCTTTTGCTTTAGGAAAGCCATGAATTCGTAAAGAGATGGTAATTCCGACTTCGTTTCGATTTTCTCCACTTCCCACTCGCGCAGAGTGACAGAGTCAAGCTTGCTAGTTGCAATGTGTAGAAGTATAGAGTCTACAAGGCGATCTTCGTCCACCAAGGACCTTAAGATGTTCACGTGTTTGAATAAAGTATCGTTGATGTGTCTCAATTTTGAAGAGTTCTCTTTGCCTACTGATTCAATACTGAATATAGCCTTGATGTGGCTATGAACCAACAAACGTGTGTTATTGAATCTCTCGACAAGAGCTTCCCAGGCAATTTCGTAGTTGTCCGCAACAAGGACAAGCGATTGAATGATTTGAGCAGCTGATCCTTGCAGAGAAGCACGTAGATAATGAAACTTTTGGATAGGAGAGATGCTTGAATTTTCATGGATGAGAGACACATAAAGATCTCGAAACTCTATCCATGCTGTGTTGCTTTCACCATCAAATTTGGGAAGAGAAATTACGGGAAGTTTGATCTGATTTGGAACGCACTGAATTGCGCTTGATTGATTAGCAGAAGTAACGCTAGAAGCTGTGTCCGCCGAGGACGCGGGAGGTTCGTTTAATAAGCTGCTAGCCTGAGATATGCTTGAAAAATAAGCATTCATGAAATCGTCCCGATAATTGTATTCGGCTTCGATTTCGGTAGATGACGCTTCGATTTGGTCTTGAATCTTCTCGAAGTCATCTTTTATGCGAAGTATCGCCTGATACCGAGTTTTCAGCTCGATCTGCTTATGTTTAGGAATATCACCTGATTTTTCAGCTGATAGAGAATATTCCTTTAACCATTTGGTGAAATTCGTTAGCTTTCGTTTCTCGGCGCCGCGTTTTACCGTTAGACCCTCCATTCTGGACGCCAACAAATCTGTTGCTTGTCGCTAATTTAAATTTAAAAGACAGGAGTTTCGTTACACGAGAAACCGATAAGCTAAACGTAGATTGGATTCTGATTCATGAAATGCGAATGCGAATGAACAAACGTGTCACCGGAATAACGCAAGTAGCGTGTTGATTTGATAAAACGGCTTGTTCAAAAAGATTAAAGATAGGAAGGAAAGGACTTACTTTGTTCGGGACAACCGTGGTTTTCTTCAAGAGGCAGTGCTGCTAGCGAGCGGTTTGGTAGTTTTCCCTTGAAGTTGTTGGAAGATGGCGGACGTTGCAAACGCCGGCCGATCTGAGATGGTTGTTCCACTTTGGTCACTTTCCGACTTGTTACGTGTTTTAACATCCGGCTCGAAGGACCATGTTGTGGATTGTTGTTTATTCGGCTGGTTAGGCCATTTTACACTTTTGTGGGGTTTTGTTTTATTTATTTAAAAAACTAGAAGCACGCAACGAGGTTCATGACATGAAAAAACCTCGTCCATTTTTTCTTCTGCGCACATGCGCGAAGGGACAAAAAAATGAAGGTCCACGCAACCCAAAATACAACGGTAACACTAACAATTACCACAACAAACTAAACCCAATCACTTTCAAATTACAAAAAAAATGCTAAAAATCATAACAAACTATACCAAAATCACCTAAATTACCTCGGCTACCTTAAATCACCCCCAACTATCCCTTACCACAACAAACCAAACCATATCATCTTAAAATTACAAAAAAAGGTGTACAAATCATAACAAACTATGCCAGACTCACCTAAATTACTTCGGCTACTCTAAATCATCACCAACTAACCCTTACCACAACAAACTAAACCCAATCACTTTTAAATTACAAAAAAATGCTAGTAACCATAGCAAACTATGCCAAACTCACCTAAATTACTTCGGCTACCATAAATCATCACCAACTAACCCTTGCCATAACAAACTAAACCCAATAATATTTAAATTGCAAAAAAATGCTACTAGCCATAGCAAACTATGCCAAACTTACCTAAATTACTTCGGCTATCAAAAATCACCCCCAACTACACTTTACAGCAACAAACTAAGCCCAATCACTTTAAAATTAAAAAAAAATGCTAAAAATCATAACAAACTATACCAGAATCACCTAAATTACTTCGGCAAACGTAAATCACCCCCAACTATACCTTACCACAACAAACCAAACCATAGCATCTTAAAATTACAAAAAAAGGTGTACAAATCATAACAAACTATGCCAGACTCTCCTAAATTACTTCGGCTCCTCTAAATCATCCCCAACTAACCCTTACCACAACAAACTAAACCCAATCACTTTTAAATTACAAAAAAATGATAGTAACCATAGCAAACTATGCCAAACTCACATAAATTACTTCGGCTACCATAAATCATCACCAACTAACCCTTACCACAACAAACTAAACCCAATCATTTTTAAATTACAAAAAAATGCTACTAACCATAGCAACCTATGCCAAACTCACCTAAATTACTTCGGCTATCAAAAATCACCACCAACTACACTTTACAGCAAAAAACTAAGCCCAATCAATTTAAAATTACAAAAAAATGCTAAAAATCATAACAAACTATACCAGAATCACTTAAATTACTTCGGCTACCGAAAATCACCCCCAACTATCCCTTACTACAACAAACCAAACCATATCATCTTAAAATTACAAAAAAAGGTGTACAAATCATAACAAACTATGCCAGACTCACCTAAATTACTTCGGCTACTCTAAATCATCACCAACTAACCCTTACCACAACAAACTAAACCCAATCACTTTTAAATTACAAAAAAATGCTAGTAACCATAGCAAACTAAGCCAAACTCACCTAAATTACTTCGGCTACCATAAATCATCACCAACTAACCCTTACCACAACAAACTAAACCCAATCACTTTTAAATTACAAAAAAATGCTAAAAATCATAACAAACTAAACCAGAATCACCTAAATTACTTCGGCTACCGTAAATCACCCCCAACTATCCCTTACCACAACAAACCAAACCATATCATCTTAAAATTACAAAAAAAGGTGTACAAATCATAACAAACTATGCCAGACTCACCTAAATTACTTCGGCTACTCTAAATCATCACCAACTAACCCTTACCACAACAAACTAAACCCAATCACTTTTAAATTACAAAAAAATGCTAGTAACCATAGCAAACTATGCCAAACTCACCTAAATTACTTCGGCTACCATAAATCATCACCAACTAACCCTTGCCATAACAAACTAAACCCAATAATATTTAAATTGCAAAAAAATGCTACTAGCCATAGCAAACTATGCCAAACTCACCTAAATTACTTCGGCTATCAAAAATCACCCCCAACTACACTTTACAGCAACAAACTAAGCCCAATCACTTTAAAATTAAAAAAAAATGCTACAAATCATAACAAACTATACCAGAATCACCTAAATTACTTCGGCAAACGTAAATCACCCCCAACTATACCTTACCACAACAAACCAAACCATAGCATCTTAAAATTACAAAAAAAGGTGTACAAATCATAACAAACTATGCCAGACTCTCCTAAATTACTTCGGCTCCTCTAAATCATCCCCAACTAACCCTTACCACAACAAACTAAACCCAATCACTTTTAAATTACAAAAAAATGATAGTAACCATAGCAAACTATGCCAAACTCACATAAATTACTTCGGCTACCATAAATCATCACCAACTAACCCTTACCACAACAAACTAAACCCAATCATTTTTAAATTACAAAAAAATGCTACTAACCATAGCAAACTATGCCAAACTCACCTAAATTACTTCGGCTATCAAAAATCACCACCAACTACACTTTACAGCAAAAAACTAAGCCCAATCAATTTAAAATTACAAAAAAATGCTAAAAATCATAACAAACTATACCAGAATCACCTAAATTACTTCGGCTACCGAAAATCACCCCCAACTATCCCTTACTACAACAAACCAAACCATATCATCTTAAAATTACAAAAAAAGGTGTACAAATCATAACAAACTATGCCAGACTCACCTAAATTACTTCGGCTACTCTAAATCATCACCAACTAACCCTTACCACAACAAACTAAACCCAATCACTTTTAAATTACAAAAAAATGCTACTAACCATAGCAAACTATGCCAAACTCACCTAAATTACTTCGGCTATCAAAAATCACCACCAACTACACTTTACAGCAAAAAACTAAGCCCAATCAATTTAAAATTACAAAAAAATGATAAAAATCATAACAAACTATACCAGAATCACTTAAATTACTTCGGCTACCGAAAATCACCCCCAACTATCCCTTACTACAACAAACCAAACCATATCTTAAAATTACAAAAAAAGGTGTACAAATCATAACAAACTATGCCAGACTCACCTAAATTACTTCGGCTACTCTAAATCATCACCAACTAACCCTTACCACAACAAACTAAACCCAATCACTTTTAAATTACAAAAAAATGCTAGTAACCATAGCAAACTAAGCCAAACTCACCTAAATTACTTCGGCTACCATAAATCATCACCAACTAACCCTTACCACAACAAACTAAGCCCAATCACTTTAAAATTAAAAAAAAATGCTACAAATCATAACAAACTATACCAGAATCACCTAAATTACTTCGGCAAACGTAAATCACCCCCAACTATACCTTACCACAACAAACCAAACCATAGCATCTCAAAATTACAAAAAAAGGTGTACAAATCATAACAAACTATGCCAGACTCTCCTAAATTACTTCGGCTCCTCTAAATCATCCCCAACTAACCCTTACCACAACAAACTAAACCCAATCACTTTTAAATTACAAAAAAATGATAGTAACCATAGCAAACTATGCCAAACTCACATAAATTACTTCGGCTACCATAAATCATCACCAACTAACCCTTACCACAACAAACTAAACCCAATCATTTTTAAATTACAAAAAAATGCTACTAACCATAGCAAACTATGCCAAACTCACCTAAATTACTTCGGCTATCAAAAATCACCACCAACTACACTTTACAGCAAAAAACTAAGCCCAATCAATTTAAAATTACAAAAAAATGCTAAAAATCATAACAAACTATACCAGAATCACCTAAATTACTTCGGCTACCGAAAATCACCCCCAACTATCCCTTACTACAACAAACCAAACCATATCATCTTAAAATTACAAAAAAAGGTGTACAAATCATAACAAACTATGCCAGACTCACCTAAATTACTTCGGCTACTCTAAATCATCACCAACTAACCCTTACCACAACAAACTAAACCCAATCACTTTTAAATTACAAAAAAATGCTAGTAACCATAGCAAACTAAGCCAAACTCACCTAAATTACTTCGGCTACCATAAATCATCACCAACTAACCCTTACCACAACAAACTAAACCCAATCACTTTTAAATTACAAAAAAATGCTAAAAATCATAACAAACTAAACCAGAATCACCTAAATTACTTCGGCTACCGTAAATCACCCCCAACTATCCCTTACCACAACAAACCAAACCATATCATCTTAAAATTACAAAAAAAGGTGTACAAATCATAACAAACTATGCCAGACACCTAAATTACTTCGGCTACTCTAAATCATCACCAACTAACCCTTACCAAAACAAACTAAACCCAATCACTTTTAAATTACAAAAAAATGCTAGTAACCATAGCAAACTATGCCAAACTCACCTAAATTACTTCGGCTACCATAAATCATCACCAACTAACCCTTACCACAACAAACTAAACCCAATCACTTTTAAATTACAAAAAAATTCTACTAACCATAGCAAACTATGCCAAACTCACCTAAATTACTTCGGCTGTCAAAAATCAGCCCCTACTACACTTTACAGCAACTAACTAAGCCCAATCACTTTAAAATTACAAAAAAATGCTAAAAATCATAACAAACTATACCAGAATCACCTAAATTACTTCGGAAACCGTAAATCACCCCCAACTATACCTTACCACAACAAACCAAACCATAGCATCTTAAAATTACAAAAAAAGGTGGTAGTAGTAAATGGTAGTAACCATAGCAAACTATGCCAAACTCACCTAAATTACTTCGGCTACCATAAATCATCACCAACTAACCCTTACCACAACAAACTAAACCCAATCATTTTTAAATTACACAAAAATGCTACTAACCATAGCAAACTATGCCAAACTCACCTAAATTACTTCGGCTATCAAAAATCATCCCCAACTACACTATACAGCAAGAAACTAAGCCCAATCACTTTAAAATTACAAAAAAATTCTAAAAATCATAACAAACTATACCAGAATCACCTAAATTACTTCGGCTACCGTAAATCACCCCCAACTATCTCTTACCACAACAAACCAAACCATATCATCTTAAAATTACAAAAAAAGGTGTACAAATCATAACAAACTATGCCAGACTCACCTAAATTACTTCGGCTACTCTAAATCATCACCAACTAACCCTTACCACAACAAACTAAACCCAATCACTTTTAAATTACAAAAAAATGCTAGTAACCATAGCAAACTATGCCAAACTCACCTAAATTACTTCGGCTACCATAAATCATCACCAACTAACCCTTACCACAACAAACTAAACCCAATCACTTTTAATTACAAAAAAATGCTAAAAATCATAACAAACTATACCAGAATCACCTAAATTACTTCGGCTACCGTAAATCACCCCCAACTATCCCTTACCACAACAAACCAAACCATATCATCTTAAAATTACAAAAAAAGGTGTACAAATCATAACAAACTATGCCAGACTCACCTAAATTACTTCGGCTACTCTAAATCGTCACCAACTAACCCTTACCACAACAAACTAAACCCAATCACTTTTAAATTACAAAAAAATGCTAGTAACCATAGCAAACTATGCCAAACTCACCTAAATTACTTCGGCTACCATAAATCATCACCAACTAACCCTTACCACAACAAACTAAACCCAATCACTTTTAAATTACAAAAAAATGCTACTAACCATAGCAAACTATGCCAAACTCACATAAATTACTTCGGCTATCAAAAATCACCCCCAACTACACTTTACAGCAACAAACTAAGCCCAATCATTTTAAAAATACAAAAAAATGCTAAAAATCATAACAAACTATACCAGAATCACCTAAATTATTTCGGCTACCGTAAATCACCCCCAACTATACATTACCACAACAAACCAAACCATATCATCTTAAAATTTCAAAAAAGGTGTACAATTCATAACAAACTATGCCAGACTCACCTAAATTACTTCGGCTACTCTAAATCATCACCAACTAACCCTTACTACAACAAACTAAACCCAATCACTTTTAAATTTCAAAAAAATGCTAGTAACCAGAGCAAACTATGCCAAACTCACCTAAATTACTTCGGCTATTATAAATCATCACCAACTAACCCTTACCACAACAAACTAAACCCAATCACTTTTAAATTACAAAAAAAGCTACTAACCATAGCAAACTATGCCAAACTCACCTAAATTACTTCGGCTATCAAAAATCACCCCCAACTACACTTTACAGCAACAAACTAAGCCCAATCACTTTAAAATTACAAAAAAATGCTAAAAATCATAACAAACTATACCAGAATCACCTAAATTACTTCGGCTACCGTAAATCACCCCCAACTATCCCTTACCAAAACAAACCAAACCATATCATCTTAAAATTACAAAAAAAGGTGTACAAATCATAACAAACTATGCCAGACTCACCTAAATTACTTCGGCTAATCTAAATCATCACCAACTAATCCTTACCACAACAAACTAAACCCAATCACTTTTAAATTACAAAAAAATGCTAGTAACTATAGCAAACTATGCCAAACTCACCCAAAATTACTTCGGCTACCATAAATCATCACCAACTAACCCTTACCACAACAAACTAAACCCAATCAATTTTAAATTACAAAAAAATGCTAAAAACCATAACAAACTATACCAGAATCACCTAAATTACTTCGGCTACCGTAAATCACCCCCAACTATCCCTTACCGCAACAAACCAAACCATATCATCTTAAAATTACAAAAAAAGGTGTACAAATCAAAACAAACTATGCCAGACACACCTAAATTACTTCGGCTACTCTAAATCATCACCAACTAACCCTTACCACAACAAACTAAACCCAATCACTTTTAAATTACAAAAAAATGCTAGTAACCATTGCAAACTATGCCAAACTCACCTAAATTACTTCGGCTAACATAAATCATCACCAACTAACCCTTACCACAACAAACTAAACCCAATCGCTTTTAAATTACAAAAAAATGCTACTAACCATAGCAAACTATGCCAAACTCACCTAAATTACTTCGGCTATCAAAAATCACCCCCAACTACACTTTATAGCAAGAAACTAAGCCCAATCACTTTAAAATTACAAAAAAATGCAAAAAATCATAACAAACTATACCAGAATCACCTAAATTACTTCGGCTACCGTAAATCACCCCCAACTATCCCTTACCACAACAAACCAAACCATATCATCTTAAAATTACAAAAAAAGGTGTACAAATCATAACAAACTATGCCAGACACCTAAATTACTTCGGCTACTCTAAATCATCACCTACTAACCCTTACCAAAACAAACTAAACCCAATCACTTTTAAATTACAAAAAAATGCTAGTAACCATAGCAAACTATGCCAAACTCACCTAAATTACTTCGGCTACCATAAATCATCACCAACTAACACTTACCACAACAAACTAAACCCAATCAATTTTAAACTACAAAAAAATGCTACTAACCATAGCAAACTATGCCAAACTCACCTAAATTACTTCGACTATCAAAAATCACCCCCAACTACACTTTACAGCAACAAACTAAGCCCAATCACTTTACAATTACAAAAAAATGCTAAAAATCATAACAAACTATACCAGAATCACCTAAATTACTTCGGCTAACGTAAATCACCCCCAACTATCCTTTACCACAACAAACCAAACCATATCATCTTAAAATTACAAAAAAAGGTGTACAAATCATAACAAACTATGCCACACTCACCTAAATTACTTCGGCTACTCTAAATCATCACCAACTAACCCTTACCACAACAAACTAAACCCAATCACTTTTAAATTACAAAAAAATGCTAGTAACCATAGCAAACTATGCCAAACTCACCTAAATTACTTCGGCTACCATAAATCATCACCAACTAACCCTTACCACAACAAACTAAACCCAATCACTTTTCATTACAAAAAAATGCTAAAAATCATAACAAACTATACCAGAATCACCTAAATTACTTCGGCTACCGTAAATCACCCCCAACTATCCCTTACCACAACAAACCAAACCATATCATCTTAAAATTACAAAAAAAGGTGTACAAATCATAACAAATTATGCCAGACTCACCTAAATTACTTCGGCTACTCTAAATCATCACCAACTAACCCTTACCACAACAAACTAAACCCAATCACTTTTAAATTACAAAAAAATGCTAAAAGTCATAACAAACTATACCAGAATCACCTAAATTACTTCGGCTACCGTAAATCACCCCCAACTATCCCTTACCACAACAAACCAAACCATATCATCTTAAAATTACAAAAAAGGTGTACAAATCATAACAAACTATGCCAGACTCACCTAAATTACTTCGGCTATTCTAAATCATCACCAACTAACCCTTACTACAACAAACTAAACCCAATCACTTTTAAATTACAAAAAAATGCTAGTAACCATAGCAAACTATGCCAAACTCACCTAAATTACTTCGGCTACCATAAATTATCACCAACTAACCCTTACCACAACAATCTAAACCTAATCACTTTTAATTACAAAAAAATGCTAAAAATCATAACAAACTATACCAGAATCACCTAAATTACTTCGGCTACCGTAAATCACCCCCAACTATCCCTTACCACAACAAACCGAACCATATTATCTTAAAATTACAAAAAAATGTGTACAAATCATAACAAACTATGCCAGACTCACCTAAATTACTTCGGCTACTCTAAATCATCACCAACTAACCCTTACCACAACAAACTAAACCCAATCACTTTTAAATTACAAAAAAATGCTAGTAACCATAGCAAACTATGCCAAATTCACCTAAATTACTTCGGCTACCATAAATCATCACCAACTAACCCTTACCACAACAAACTAAACCCAATCACTTTTAAATTACAAAAAAATGCTACTAACCATAGCAAACTATGCCAAACTCACCTAAATTACTTCGGCTACCGTAAATCACCCCCAACTATCCCTTACCTCAACAAACTAAACCCAATCACTTTTAATTACAAAAAAATGCTAAAAATCATAACAAACTATACCAGAATCACCTAAATTACTTCGGCTATTATAAATCATCACCAACTAACCCTTACCACAACAAACTAAACACAATCACTTTTAAATTACAAAAAAATGCTAAAGATCATAACAAACTATACCAAAATCACCTAAATTACTTCGGCTACCGTAAATCACCCCCAACTATCCCTTACCACAACAAACCGAACCATATCATCTTAAAATTACAAAAAAATGTGTACAAATCATAACAAACTATGCCAGACTCACCTAAATTACTTCGGCTACTCTAAATCATCACCAACTAACCCATACTACAACAAACTAAACCCAATCACTTTTAAATTACAAAAAAATGCTAGTAACCAGAGGAAACTATGCCAAACTCACCTAAATTACTTCGGCTATTATAAATCATCACCAACTAACCCTTACCACAACAAACTAAACCCAATCACTTTTAAATTACAAAAAAATGCTACTAACCATAGCAAACTATGCCAAACTCACCTAAATTACTTCGGCTATCAAAAATCACCCCCAACTACACTTTACAGCAACAAACAAAGCCCAATCACTTTAAAATTACAAAAAAATGCTAAAAATCATAACAAACTATACCAGAATCACCTAAATTACTTCGGCTACCGTAAATCACCCCCAACTATCCCTTACCACAACAAACCAAACCATATCATCTTAAAATTACAAAAAAAGGTGTACAAATCATAACAAACTATGCCAGACTCACCTAAATTACTTCGGCTACTCTAAATCATCACCAACTAACCCTTAAAACAACAAACTAAACCCAGTTACTTTTAAATTACAAAAAAATGCTAGTAACCATAGCAAACTATGCCAAACTCACCTAAATTACTTCGGCTACCATAAATCATCACCAACTAACCCTTACCACAACAAACTAAACACAATCACTTTTAAATTACAAAAAAATGCTAAAGATCATAACAAACTATACCAGAATCACCTAAATTACTTCGGCTAAATTACCCCCAACTATCCCTTACCACAACAAACCAAACCATATCACCTTAAAATTACAAAAAAAGGTGTACAAATCATAACAAACTATGCCAGACTCACCTAAATTACTTCGGCTACTCTAAATCATCACCAACTAACCCTTACCACAACAAACTAAACCCAATCACTTTTAAATTACAAAAAAATGCTAGTAACCATAGCAAACTATGCCAGACTCACCTAAATTACTTCGGCTACTCTAAATCATCACCAACTAACCCTTACCACAACAAACCAAACCATATCATCTTAAAATTACAAAAAAAAGGTGTACAAATCATAACAAACTATGCCAGACTCACCTAAATTACTTCGGCTACTCTAAATCATCACCAACTAACCCTTACCACAACAAACTAAACCCAATCACTTTTAAATTACAAAAAAATGCTACTAACCATAGCAAACTATGCCAAACTCACCTAAATTACTTCGGCTATCAAAAATCACCCCCAACTACACTTTACAGCAACAAACTAAGCCCAATCACTTTAAAATTACAAAAAAATGCTAAAAATCATAACAAACTATACCAGAATCACCTAAATTACTTCGGCTACCGTAAATTACGCCCAACTATCCCTTACCACAACAAACCAAACCATATCATCTTAAAATTACAAAAAAAGGTGTACAAATCATAACAAACTATGCCAGACTTACCTAAATTACTTCGGCTACTCTAAATCATCACCAACTAACCCTTACCACAACAAACTAAACCCAATCACTTTAAAATTACAAAAAAATGCTAAAAATCATAACAAACTATACCAGAATTACCTAAATTACTTCGGCTACCGTAAATCACCCCCAACTATCCCTTACCACAACAAACCAAACCATATCATCTTAAAATTACAAAAAAAGGTGTACAAATCATAACAAACTATGCCAGACTCACCTAAATTACTTCGGCTACTCTAAATCATCACCAACTAACCCTTACCGCAACAAACTAAACCCAATCACTTTTAAATTACAAAAAAATGCTAGTAACCATAGCATACTATGCCAAACTCACCTAAATTACTTCGGCTACCATAAATCATCACCAACTAACCCTTACCGCAACAAACTAAACCCAATCACTTTTAAATTACAAAAAAATGCTAAAAATCATAACAAACTATACCAGAATCACCTAAATTACTTCGGCTACCGTAAATCACCCCCAACTATCCCTTACCACAACAAACCAAACCATATCATCTTAAAATTACAAAAAAAGGTGTACAAATCATAACAAACTATGCCAGACTCACTTAAATTACTTCGGCTACTCTAAATCATCACCAACTAACCCTTACCAAAACAAACTAAACCCAATCACTTTTAAATTACAAAAAAATGCTACTAACCATAGCAAACTATGCCAAACTCACCTAAATTACTTCGGCTATCAAAAATCACATCCAACTACACTTTACAGCAACATACTAAGCCCAATCACTTTAAAATTAAAAAAAAAATGCTAAAAATCATAACAAACTATACCAGAATCACCTAAATTACTTCGGCTACCGTAAATCACTCCCAACTATCCCTTACCACAACAAACCAAACCATATCATCTTAAAATTACAAAAAAAGGTGTAGAAATCATAACAAACTATGCCAGACTCACCTAAATTACTTCGGCTACTTTAAATCATCACCAACTAACTCTTACCACAACAAACTAAACCCAATCAAATTTAAATTACAAAAAAATGCTACTAACCATAGCAAACTATGCCAAACTTACCTAAATTACTTCGGCTATCAAAAATTACCCCCAACTACACTTTACAGCAACAAACTAAGCCCAATCACTTTAAAATTACAAAAAAATGCTAATGATCATAACAAACTATACCAGAATCACCTAAATTACTTCGGCTACCGTAAATCACCCCCAACTATCCCTTACCACAACAAACCAAACCATATCATCTTAAAATTACAAAAAAAAGTGTACAAATCATAACAAACTATGCCAGACTCACCTAAATTACTTCGGCTACTCTAAATCATCACCAACTAACCCTTACCACAACAAACTAAACCCAATCACTTTTAAATTACAAAAAAATGCTAGTAACCATAGCAAACTATGTCAAACTCACCTAAATTACTTTGGCTGCCATAAATCATCACCAACTAACCCTTACCGCAACAAACTAAACCCAATCACTTTTAAATTACAAAAAAATGCTAGTAACCATAGCAAACTATGTCAAACTCACCTAAATTACTTCGGCTACCATAAATCATCACCAACTAACCCTTACCACAACAAACTAAACCCAATCACTTTTCATTACAAAAAAATGCTAAAAATCATAACAAACTATACCAGAATCACCTAAATTACTTCGGCTACCGTAAATCACCCCCAACTATCCCTTACCACAACAAACCAAACCATATCATCTTAAAATTACAAAAAAAGGTGTACAAATCATAACAAATTATGCCAGACTCACCTAAATTACTTCGGCTACTCTAAATCATCACCAACTAACCCTTACCACAACAAACTAAACCCAATCACTTTTAAATTACAAAAAAATGCTAAAAGTCATAACAAACTATACCAGAATCACCTAAATTACTTCGGCTACCGTAAATCACCCCCAACTATCCCTTACCACAACAAACCAAACCATATCATCTTAAAATTACAAAAAAGGTGTACAAATCATAACAAACTATGCCAGACTCACCTAAATTACTTCGGCTATTCTAAATCATCACCAACTAACCCTTACTACAACAAACTAAACCCAATCACTTTTAAATTACAAAAAAATGCTAGTAACCATAGCAAACTATGCCAAACTCACCTAAATTACTTCGGCTACAATAAATCATCACCAACTAACCCTTACCACAACAAACTAAACCTAATCACTTTTAATTACAAAAAAATGCTAAAAATCATAACAAACTATACCAGAATCACCTAAATTACTTCGGCTACCGTAAATCACCCCCAACTATCCCTTACCACAACAAACCGAACCATATTATCTTAAAATTACAAAAAAATGTGTACAAATCATAACAAACTATGCCAGACTCACCTAAATTACTTCGGCTACTCTAAATCATCACCAACTAACCCTTACCACAACAAACTAAACCCAATCACTTTTAAATTACAAAAAAATGCTAGTAACCATAGCAAACTATGCCAAATTCACCTAAATTACTTCGGCTACCATAAATCATCACCAACTAACCCTTACCACAACAAACTAAACCCAATCACTTTTAAATTACAAAAAAATGCTACTAACCATAGCAAACTATGCCAAACTCACTTAAATTACTTCGGCTACCGTAAATCACCCCCAACTATCCCTTACCTCAACAAACTAAACCCAATCACTTTTAATTACAAAAAAATGCTAAAAATCAAACAAACTATACCAGAATCACCTAAATTACTTCGGCTATTATAAATCATCACCAACTAACCCTTACCACAACAAACTAAACACAATCACTTTTAAATTACAAAAAAATGCTAAAGATCATAACAAACTATACCAGAATCACCTAAATTACTTCGGCTACCGTAAATCACCCCCAACTATCCCTTACCACAACAAACCAAACCATATCATCTTAAAATTACAAAAAAAGGTGTACAAATCATAACAAACTATGCCAGACTCACCTAAATTACTTCGGCTACTCTAAATCATCACCAACTAACCCTTAAAACAACAAACTAAACCCAGTTACTTTTAAATTACAAAAAAATGCAAGTAACCATAGCAAACTATGCCAAACTCACCTAAATTACTTCGGCTACCATAAATCATCACCAACTAAACCTTACCACAACAAACTAAACACAATCACTTTTAAATTACAAAAAAATGCTAAAGATCATAACAAACTATACCTGTGAACATAAATTAAGTAACTAAGCAACAGACAATAACAAAGTTGTTGATCTTATTGATTTGTAAGATTTTGAAGTTTATAAAAGTTTTCAAAAATATATATCTTGTACTCGTGTGGCGTATTTCACAAGAATCCACGAAACTCAAAACATTGGTCCTTCGAGCCGGATTGTAAAAGAATAACAACAATAAGAAGAAGCCGATCCATCACAACATATCGTCCAGCATTTTGCCTCAGGGTACAAGGTCAGTCAGATCATTGCATCATATCAAATCGTTCCATCCTCGAGTTACAATTAAATCGCATCCACCTTATTGATCAATCGTCAAAATATACATATTTTGGGCAAGAGGTGGTAAATTAATTGTAAACTAACATATCAATTTCAATAAATACAAATGGATATCGATCAATTAGTCGCACAACGTGGTTTCTTAAAAGCTAAACTAACAAGGTTTGTCAAGTTTTTAAAGGATTTAGAACATGACAACTCAAAGTCAGATCAATTACAGTTGCGTTTTGACATGCTACAGCAAGTCTGGAAGCAATTCGACGATGTACAATCACAAATCGAAATCATTGACAGTAGCGATGTTCAATGCTGCGAGCGCGAATCATTTGAGGACAAATATTTTGATGCAGCAACGCAGACAACTCAATTGTTGAGATCAACTACCCCGAGCACAAGCTCGATTCTAACCCATCCTCCAATGGACGCAATCTCAAATTCAAATACGAACAATCAATTTAACATAAAATTTCCTCAAATAAACTTGCCATCATTCAGCGGCGGTTATAATGACTGGATGCATTTTCATGACACATTCAATTCGTTAATTCACAATAATCCATGTTTGACAACTATTCAGAAATTTTATTATTTACAATCGTCACTCAAGGGCGAAGCTGCTCAAATCGTAGCATCACTTCAAATTACCGAAGACAACTACGTGTTAGCATGGGATTTGTTGAAGCGACGTTTTGAAGACAAAAAAGTAATAACTCGCGCACACGTTAAGGAAATTGTTGATATTTCTCCTGTTAAACCCAATGCTCCCGCGTTAAGGAATTTTGTAAACACAATTGTCAAAAATTATCGATCACTTGCCAACCTTGGTGAATGTGTTGAGCAATGGGACACTATATTGCTATATATATTAACGTCAAAGTTAGATTTTGAATTCAAGAAAAATTGGGAAATCTATATGAAAGACATCGCGAAACCTACATTTACAATCTTTACAGAATTTTTGACACAACAGTGCAAATTGCTAGAAGCTATTGATGAAAAGCCCGCAAAACAAACATTGTTCAAAAAACCGCCTGAACAGAAGTCATTTTCGCATTTAGCAATGAATCGAATAAAATGTCCGATATGTCAAGAAAATCATCTCATTTATCATTGTAAACAATTTTTGGGTTTGTCAATCAGCAACCGGCTAGCGAACGTCCGCAGATTGAATCTGTGCACAAATTGTCTACGGTCAGGACACACAAATTCAGAGTGCAGATCAAGTACCTGTCGCAAATGCCAGAAAAAACACAATTCACTTTTGCATTTTCCATCAGCCACACAGCAAATTTCAACAGATGCAATGGCAAGCGTTTCAAATGAGAAAGAGTCAACTTCGATCGAAGTAAAACCTACAACTACGGCTTTAGCATCGCTCTATAATAGCAGTTTGTCTCCGGAGCCATTCGTCTTGTTAGCTACAGCGCAAATAATAATTTACGATTCAAATAATCAACCCGTTCTTTGTCGCGCTATTCTGGACAGTGGTTCACAATCTAATTTCATGACCAAGTGGTTGTCGGAAAGACTAGATCTCAAATCATCAAAAATAAGTGTTCCCGTATGCGGTATTAACCAAGCAGAATTGCGCATCAAAGCAAAAACAAAGGCAAGAATACAATCACGTCAAAATCAGTACTCTGCCGAGTTGACATTTCTAATTTTGTATCAAATTACTGGTCTCACTCCACAAAAAATGTTAAAACGTCATAAGCTGTGCATTCCGCCTGATATTCAAGATTGCTTAGCAGATCCTGAGTTTGATCAACCTGGGCGCATCGATGCACTTTTAGGAGCAAACATATTCTTTGATTTACTTTGCGTCGGACAAGTAAAGTTGGGACAGAATGAAATCATATTAAACAAAACAAATCTAGGATGGATTGTGTCGGGACAAACATTTCAGTGCGAACCACTGGAAACGAAATCATGTCTTTTAATCGCAAATTCAGATGTACAGGACCAACTTCAACAGTTTTGGCAACTGGAAAGCCACTATGCGATTCCCAAATACTCAAGGGAGGAAGTCGAGTGTGAAGAACATTTTTTAAAAACCGTGCGTCGAGACGAAACTGGTCGTTTCTCGGTTCAATTGCCTTTAAAGGCGAATTATACAGATTTAGGCGACTCCAGAGAAATGGCAATCACGCGTTTCGTTTCAATTGAACGTAAACTCCTCGCGAATCCAAAATTACGAGCAGACTATAATGAATTTATGGCAGAATATGAATCACTCGGTCATATGTCACGAGTAACTGTTGATCAATCAAGTTCTGAGGTACCCATATTTTATCTACCACATCATGGAGTACTGAAGGAGCAAAGCACCACTACTCGCTTACGCGTTGTTTTTGACGCCTCTGCAAAAAGCACTTCCGGTTTATCACTAAATGATGTATTAAAAATCGGTCCAACGATTCAAAACGACCTATTCACTACCCTCATACGATTTCGGCAGCATTCCGTAGTTTTAATTGCAGACATAGGGAAGATGTATAGGCAAATTAACATTGAACCAGCTCAACGTGACCTTCAGCGCATTGTTTGGCGATCGGATCCAAAAGGTGAGCTTAAGCATTATCGGCTCAACACGGTGACATACGGCACAGCTTCCGCGTCATTTCTATCAACTCGATGCCTAAAGCAATTGGCAATTGAAAATAGTTCAACTTACCCTCGAGAAGCAGCAATAATACAAAACGATTTTTACGTGGATGATCTTTTGACAGGATCTAATGATTCACGTGATTTAAGTACAATTTCACAAAACTTAATCACGATTTTCAAAAGTGCCGGGTTTGAATTAAGAAAATTCTTATCAAATGATTCATCAGTACTTGATAATTTGACCAGGGCACCAGACAATGCATCGAGATTTTTAATTGCAGATGATCAATCTAAAACTTTAGGAATTTCATGGTACGCGTCATCGGACAATTTTGAATATAAGATACGCGAATATGGCAATCATTGTCATGTCACAAAAAGAAAAATCCTGTCAATTATAGCTAAGATATTCGATCCTTTGGGCCTTCTTGGGCCAATCACGGTGCAAGCCAAGATCATATTACAAAAACTATGGCAATTAAACGTAACATGGGACGAATCAGTGCCTATCAGTTTGCACACGGCATGGATACAATTTTGCAAACGGCTCGAGGATTCGCAAACCGTTCGCGTACCTCGGCATACAATTTTACCCAACGCAAGAACCGTGCAACTCCATGGCTTCTGTGACGCAAGCGAGTTGGCTTATGGAGCCTGTGTATACATCCGATCACAAGCGTCCCGCGAACGCGTCCAGGTGAGTCTTCTCTGCGCAAAGTCGCGTGTCGCGCCGCTTAAGGCAATCTCTCTTCCGCGTCTCGAATTGTGTGGTGGCTTACTTCTCGCACAACTTATGAAAAGGGTTAAAAACGCTCTAGACATTCACATCAGCGATATTTTTTATTGGACGGACTCTACTATATTACTTTCTTGGCTAGCTGCTGAGCCTAACACCTGGAAAACATTCGTGTCAAATCGCGTATCGGAAATCCAAACTTTAACAGATGTTAAACATTGGCGGCATGTAAAATCAGCAGATAATCCCGCAGACATAATCTCCCGCGGGATATTCCCGGGCGAGTTTGCAGAGACCAAATTGTGGTGGGGTGGCCCGTCATTTTTAAGCAAGGATTTCACGGTGTGGGAAGCCCAAACACGAGACAATCTATTGTTAAAACATCAAGAAGCTCCAGAACGTAAAATCATAAGTTTGCCCTGTTCATTGGAATTAGATTTTGTAACCAAATTCTCAAGTATCAAAACGTTACAACGAATAATCGCATATTGCTTGAGATTTATTTCAAATGCTCAATTATCATCAAACTTCCGTATCTCGGGTAATCTAAGTACACAGGAAATCGAAAGGGCTACAACAGTGCTTCTAAAATATGTTCAGAAAAGGCATTTCACGTCGGAAATCGCGGCGCTTCGCCGTACGGGCTCTGTTAAACCGAGCAGTCGATTAAGAACTCTTAATGTATTCTTGGATCCAGAAGGATTGATTCGCGTCGGTGGTAGGTTAAAAAATTCAAATTTGGAATACAATCAAAAACATCCTATCGTTTTGCCAAGTCAATATCATGTGACCAAACTCATCATAGAAGATTATCACCGCAAAAATTTGCATTCCGGGGCTCAAGCCACACTCGCGTCAGTTCGACAAAACTATTGGCCACTCAAAGGCAATCAAACAGTGAAAGGAGTGTTAAGACGATGCGTATTCTGCTTTAGAGCTAATCCAATTTCAGTGATTCCCCAAATGGGTGACTTACCAAAACAAAGAGTCACGCCTGCGCGTCCATTCTACCACTGTGGGGTAGATTACGCAGGGCCATATGCATTGAAGGGAGGTCAAACACGCAACAGCAAAATAGTAAAGTCGTATTTATGCATTTTCGTCTGTCTTGCTACGAAGGCTGTACACATTGAGCTCGCAACTGACTTGACCACACAATGTTTTTTAAACGCATTTAAGAGATTTGCTTCTAGGCGTGGAGCAGCGCGTCAAATGTTTTCTGATAATGCCACCAATTTTACTGGGGCTAATAACTATCTTCAGAAAATTTCTAAGTTGTTGCAAACTAACGATTTTCAAAATTATTTCTCGTATTCCAGTATTGAATGGAAATTCATTCCTCCTCACAGTCCGCACTTTGGCGGCCTGTGGGTAGCATCAGTAAAATCTATCAAATATCATCTCAAACGTATTTTGACCAACATTAACTTAACTTACGAGGAGTTTTACACTCTCCTCACTCAGGTGGAAGCGGTTTTAAATTCGCGGCCTTTAATTCCCCTTTCCGAGGATCCCAATGATCTGACAGCGTTGACCCCGGGACATTTCTTGATCGGGGAGCCGCTAAATGCAATTCCGCAGCCACATCTAACAGACCAGCCGATCAACTTTGTACATCGATTCAAACACATACAATTGATGAGCCAACACTTCTGGACCCGCTGGTCCAAAGACTATTTACATCGGTTGCAGCAGCGTACCAAGTCCCACTTCAACAAGTCTCCTTCTCTCCTCGTCGGTTCACTTGTACTTTTGAAGGAAGACAACGCACCTCCCCTACATTGGCTGCTAGGACGCATTACAGCAGTTCATCCAGGAACGGATGGCGCTGTGCGTGTCGTCACCGTGAGAACGAGAGGCGGCGAAGTTAAGCGTGCCAGTGCCAAAGTGTGCCTGCTACCAATCATGGACAATATGGACGCTTAAGAGTGCTTATTATTGAAGTTCTTTAGATAATTTGTTAGTTGTCTTTGAAGCAATCACGTGAATTTTCGTTGAAAGGGAGCCTTTCAAGGGCGGCGGTATGTGAACATAAATTAAGTAACTAAGCAACAGACAATAACAAAGTTGTTGATCTTATTGATTTGTAAGATTTTGAAGTTTATAAAAGTTTTCAAAAATATATATCTTGTACTCGTGTGGCGTATTTCACAAGAATCCACGAAACTCAAAACAATACCAGAATCACCTAAATTACTTCGGCTAAATTACCCCCAACTATCCCTTACCACAACAAACCAAACCATATCACCTTAAAATTACAAAAAAAGGTGTACAAATCATAACAAACTATGCCAGACACACCTAAATTACTTCGGCTACTTTAAATCATCACCAACTAACCCTTACCACAACAAACTAAACCCAATCACTTTTAAATTACAAAAAAATGCTAGTAACCATAGCAAACTATGCCAGACTCACCTAAATTACTTCGGCTACTCTAAATCATCACCAACTAACCCTTACCACAACAAACCAAACCATATCATCTTAAAATTACAAAAAAAAGGTGTACAAATCATAACAAACTATGCCAGACTCACCTAAATTACTTCGGCTACTCTAAATCATCACCAACTAACCCTTACCACAACAAACTAAACCCAATCACTTTTAAATTACAAAAAAATGCTACTAACCATAGCAAACTATGCCAAACTCACCTAAATTACTTCGGCTATCAAAAATCACCCCCAACTACACTTTACAGCAACAAACTAAGCCCAATCACTTTAAAATTACAAAAAAATGCTAAAAATCATAACAAGCTATACCAGAATCACCTAAATTACTTCGGCTACCGTAAATCACCCCCAACTATCCCTTACCACAACAAACCAAACCATATAATCTTAAAATTACAAAAAAAGGTGTACAAATCATAACAAACTATGCCAGACTCACCTAAATTACTTCGGCTACTCTAAATCATCACCAACTAACCCTTACCGCAACAAACTAAACCCAATCACTTTTAAATTACAAAAAAATGCTAGTAACCATAGCATACTATGCCAAACTCACCTAAATTACTTCGGCTACCATAAATCATCACCAACTAACCCTTACCGCAACAAACTAAACCCAATCACTTTTAAATTACAAAAAAATGTTAAAATCATAACAAACTATACCAGAATCACCTAAATTACTTCGGCTACCGTAAATCACCCCCAACTATCCCTTACCACAACAAACCAAATCATATCATCTTAAAATTACAAAAAAAGGTGTACAAATCATAACAAACTATGCCAGACTCACCTAAATTACTTCGGCTACTCTAAATCATCACCAACTAACCCTTACCAAAACAAACTAAACCCAATCACTTTTAAATTACAAAAAAATGCTACTAACCATAGCAAACTATGCCAAACTCACCTAAATTACTTCGGCTATCAAAAATCACATCCAACTACACTTTACAGCAACAAACTAAGCCCAATCACTTTAAAATTAAAAAAAAAATGCTAAAAATCATAACAAACTATACCAGAATCACCTAAATTACTTCGGCTACCGTAAATCACTAACAACTATCCCTTACCACAACAAACCAAACCATATCATCTTAAAATTACAAAAAAAGGTGTAGAAATCATAACAAACTATGCCAGACTCACCTAAATTACTTCGGCTACTTTAAATCATCACCAACTAACTCTTACCACAACAAACTAAACCCAATCACTTTTAAATTACAAAAAAATGCTAGTAACCATAGCAAACTATGCCAAACTCACCTTAATTACTTCGGCTACCATAAATCATCACCAAGTAACCCTTACCACAACAAACTAAATTCAATCACTTTTAAATTACAAAAAAATGCTAAAAATCATAACAAACTATACCAGAATCACCTAAATTACTTCGGCTACCGTAAATCACCCCCAACTATCCCTTACCACAACAAACCAAACCATATCATCTTAAAATTACAAAAAAAGGTGTACAAATCATAACAAACTATGCCAGACTCACCTAAATTACTTCGGCTACTCTAAATCATCACCAACTAACCCTTACCAAAACAAACTAAACCCAATCACTTTTAAATTACAAAAAAATGCTAGTAACCATAGCATACTATGCCAAACTCACCTAAATTACTTCGGCTACCATAAATCATCACCAACTAACCCTTACCGCAACAAACTAAACCCAATCACTTTTAAATTACAAAAAAATGCTAAAAATCATAACAAACTATACCAGAATCACCTAAATTACTTCGGCTACCGTAAATCACCCCCAACTATCCCTTACCACAACAAACCAAACCATATCATCTTAAAATTACAAAAAAAGGTGTACAAATCATAACAAACTATGCCAGACTCACCTAAATTACTTCGGCTACTCTAAATCATCACCAACTAACCCTTACCAAAACAAACTAAACCCAATCACTTTTAAATTACAAAAAAATGCTACTAACCATAGCAAACTATGCCAAACTCACCTAAATTACTTCGGCTATCAAAAATCACATCCAACTACACTTTACAGCAACAAACTAAGCCCAATCACTTTAAAATTAAAAAAAAAATGCTAAAAATCATAACAAACTATACCAGAATCACCTAAATTACTTCGGCTACCGTAAATCACTCCCAACTATCCCTTACCACAACAAACCAAACCATATCATCTTAAAATTACAAAAAAAGGTGTAGAAATCATAACAAACTATGCCAGACTCACCTAAATTACTTCGGCTACTTTAAATCATCACCAACTAACTCTTACCACAACAAACTAAACCCAATCACTTTTAAATTACAAAAAAATGCTAGTAACCATAGCAAACTATGCCAAACTCACCTAAATTACTTCGGCTACCATAAATCATCACCAACTAACCCTTACCACAACAAACTAAATTCAATCACTTTTAAATTACAAAAAAATGCTAAAAATCATAACAAACTATACCAGAATCACCTAAATTACTTCGGCTACCGTAAATCACCCCCAACTATCCCTTACCACAACAAACCAAACCATATCATCTTAAAATTACAAAAAAAGGTGTACAAATCATAACAAACTATGCCAGACTCACCTAAATTACTTCGGCTACTCTAAATAATCAACAACTAGCCCTTACCACAACAAATTAAACCCAATCACTTTTAAATTACATAAAAATGCTAGTAACCATAGCAAACTATGCCAAACTCACCAAAATTACTTCGGCTACCATAAATCATCACCAACTAACCCTTACCACAACAAACTAAACCCCGATCACTTTTAAATTACAAAAAAATGCTAAAAATCATAACAAACTATACCAGAATCACCTAAATTACTTCGGTTACCGTAAATCACCCCCAACTATCTCTTACCACAACAAACCAAACCATATCATCTTAAAATTACAAAAAAAGGTGTACAAATCATAACAAACTATGCCAGACTCACCTAAATTACTTCGGCTACTCTAAATCATCACCAACTAACCCTTACCGCAACAAACTAAACCCAATCACTTTTAAATTACAAAAAAATGCTAGTAACCATAGCATACTATGCCAAACTCACCTAAATTACTTCGGCTACCATAAATCATCACCAACTAACCCTTACCGCAACAAACTAAACCCAATCACTTTTAAATTACAAAAAAATGCTAAAAATCATAACAAACTATACCAGAATCACCTAAATTACTTCGGCTACCGTAAATCACCCCCAACTATCCCTTACCACAACAAACCAAACCATATCATCTTAAAATTACAAAAAAAGGTGTACAAATCATAACAAACTATGCCAGACTCACCTAAATTACTTCGGCTACTCTAAATCATCACCAACTAACCCTTACCAAAACAAACTAAACCCAATCACTTTTAAATTACAAAAAAATGCTACTAACCATAGCAAACTATGCCAAACTCACCTAAATTACTTCGGCTATCAAAAATCACATCCAACTACACTTTACAGCAACAAACTAAGCCCAATCACTTTAAAATTAAAAAAAAAATGCTAAAAATCATAACAAACTATACCAGAATCACCTAAATTACTTCGGCTACCGTAAATCACTCCCAACTATCCCTTACCACAACAAACCAAACCATATCATCTTAAAATTACAAAAAAAGGTGTAGAAATCATAACAAACTATGCCAGACTCACCTAAATTACTTCGGCTACTTTAAATCATCACCAACTAACTCTTACCACAACAAACTAAACCCAATCACTTTTAAATTACAAAAAAATGCTAGTAACCATAGCAAACTATGCCAAACTCACCTAAATTACTTCGGCTACCATAAATCATCACCAACTAACCCTTACCACAACAAACTAAATTCAATCACTTTTAAATTACAAAAAAATGCTAAAAATCATAACAAACTATACCAGAATCACCTAAATTACTTCGGCTACCGTAAATCACCCCCAACTATCCCTTACCACAACAAACCAAACCATATCATCTTAAAATTACAAAAAAAGGTGTACAAATCATAACAAACTATGCCAGACTCACCTAAATTACTTCGGCTACTCTAAATCATCACCAACTAACCCTTACCAAAACAAACTAAACCCAATCACTTTTAAATTACAAAAAAATGCTAGTAACCATAGCATACTATGCCAAACTCACCTAAATTACTTCGGCTACCATAAATCATCACCAACTAACCCTTACCGCAACAAACTAAACCCAATCACTTTTAAATTACAAAAAAATGCTAAAAATCATAACAAACTATACCAGAATCACCTAAATTACTTCGGCTACCGTAAATCACCCCCAACTATCCCTTACCACAACAAACCAAACCATATCATCTTAAAATTACAAAAAAAGGTGTACAAATCATAACAAACTATGCCAGACTCACCTAAATTACTTCGGCTACTCTAAATCATCACCAACTAACCCTTACCAAAACAAACTAAACCCAATCACTTTTAAATTACAAAAAAATGCTACTAACCATAGCAAACTATGCCAAACTCACCTAAATTACTTCGGCTATCAAAAATCACATCCAACTACACTTTACAGCAACAAACTAAGCCCAATCACTTTAAAATTAAAAAAAAAATGCTAGAAATCATAACAAACTATACCAGAATCACCTAAATTACTTCGGCTACCGTAAATCACTCCCAACTATCCCTTACCACAACAAACCAAACCATATCATCTTAAAATTACAAAAAAAGGTGTAGAAATCATAACAAACTATGCCAGACTCACCTAAATTACTTCGGCTACTTTAAATCATCACCAACTAACTCTTACCACAACAAACTAAACCCAATCACTTTTAAATTACAAAAAAATGCTAGTAACCATAGCAAACTATGCCAAACTCACCTAAATTACTTCGGCTACCATAAATCATCACCAACTAACCCTTACCACAACAAACTAAATTCAATCACTTTTAAATTACAAAAAAATGCTAAAAATCATAACAAACTATACCAGAATCACCTAAATTACTTCGGCTACCGTAAATCACCCCCAACTATCCCTTACCACAACAAACCAAACCATATCATCTTAAAATTACAAAAAAAGGTGTACAAATCATAACAAACTATGCCAGACTCACCTAAATTACTTCGGCTACTCTAAATCATCACTAACTAACCCTTACCAAAACAAACTAAACCCAATCACTTTTAAATTACAAAAAAATGCTAGTAACCATAGCATACTATGCCAAACTCACCTAAATTACTTCGGCTACCATAAATCATCACCAACTAACCCTTACCGCAACAAACTAAACCCAATCACTTTTAAATTACAAAAAAATGCTAAAAATCATAACAAACTATACCAGAATCACCTAAATTACTTCGGCTACCGTAAATCACCCCCAACTATCCCTTACCACAACAAACCAAACCATATCATCTTAAAATTACAAAAAAAGGTGTACAAATCATAACAAACTATGCCAGACTCACCTAAATTACTTCGGCTACTCTAAATCATCACCAACTAACCCTTACCAAAACAAACTAAACCCAATCACTTTTAAATTACAAAAAAATGCTACTAACCATAGCAAACTATGCCAAACTCACCTAAATTACTTCGGCTATCAAAAATCACATCCAACTACACTTTACAGCAACAAACTAAGCCCAATCACTTTAAAATTAAAAAAAAAATGCTAAAAATCTTAACAAACTATACCAGAATCACCTAAATTACTTCGGCTACCGTAAATCACTCCCAACTATCCCTTACCACAACAAACCAAACCATATCATCTTAAAATTACAAAAAAAGGTGTAGAAATCATAACAAACTATGCCAGACTCACCTAAATTACTTCGGCTACTTTAAATCATCACCAACTAACTCTTACCACAACAAACTAAACCCAATCACTTTTAAATTACAAAAAAATGCTAGTAATTATAGCAAACTATGCCAAACTCACCTAAATTACTTCGGCTACCATAAATCATCACCAACTAACCCTTACCACAACAAACTAAATTCAATCACTTTTAAATTACAAAAAAATGCTAAAAATCATAACAAACTATACCAGAATCACCTAAATTACTTCGGCTACCGTAAATCACCCCCAACTATCTCTTACCACAACAAACCAAACCATATCATCTTAAAATTACAAAAAAAGGTGTACAAATCATAACAAACTATGCCAGACTCACCTAAATTACTTCGGCTACTCTAAATAATCAACAACTAACCCTTACCACAACAAATTAAACCCAATCACTTTTAAATTACAAAAAAATGCTAGTAACCATAGCAAACTATGCCAAACTTACCAAAATTACTTCGGCTACCATAAATCATCACCAACTAACCCTTACCACAACAAACTAAACCCAATCACTTTTAAATTACAAAAAAATGCTAAAAATCATAACAAACTATACCAGAATCACCTAAATTACTTCGGTTACCGTAAATCACCCCCAACTATCTCTTACCACAACAAACCAAACCATATCATCTTAAAATTACAAAAAAAGGTGTACAAATCATAACAAATTATGCCAGACTCACCTAAATTATTTCGGCTACTCTAAATCATCACCAACTAACCCTTACCACAACAAACTAAACCCAATCACTTTTAAATTACAAAAAAATGCTACTAACCATAGCAAACTATGCCAAACTTACCTAAATTACTTCGGCTATCAAAAATTACCCCCAACTACACTTTACAGCAACAAACTAAGCCCAATCACTTTAAAATTACAAAAAAATGCTAATGATCATAACAAACTATACCAGAATCACCTAAATTACTTCGGCTACCGTAAATCACCCCCAACTATCCCTTACCACAACAAACCAAACCATATCATCTTAAAATTACAAAAAAAAGTGTACAAATCATAACAAACTATGCCAGACTCACCTAAATTACTTCGGCTACTCTAAATCATCACCAACTAACCCTTACCACAACAAACTAAACCCAATCACTTTTAAATTACAAAAAAATGCTAGTAACCATAGCAAACTATGTCAAACTCACCTAAATTACTTTGGCTACCATAAATCATCACCAACTAACCCTTACCGCAACAAACTAAACCCAATCACTTTTAAATTACAAAAAAATGCTAGTAACCATAGCAAACTATGCCAAACTCACCTAAATTACTTCGGCTACCATAAATCATGACCAACTAACCCTTACCACAACAAACTAAAACCAATCACTTTTAAATTACAAAAAAATGCTAACAATCATAACAAACTATACCAGAATCACCTAAATTACTTCGGCTACCGTAAATCACCCCCAACTATCCCTTACCACAACAAACCAAATCATATCATCTTAAAATTACAAAAAAAGGTGTACAAATCATAACAAACTATGCCAGACTCACCTAAATAACTTCGGCTACTCTAAATCATCACCAACTAACCCTTACCACAACAAACCCAACCCAATTAATTTTAAATTACAAAAAAATGCTACTAACCATAGCAAACTATGCCAAACTCACCTAAATTACTTCGGCTATCAAAAATCACCCCCAACTACACTTTACAGCAACAAACTAAGCCCAATAACTTTAAAATTACAAAAAAATGCTAAAAATCATAACAAACTATACCAGAATCACCTAAATTACTTCGGCTACCGTAAATCACCCCCAACTATCCCTTACCACAACAAACCAAACCATATCATATTAAAATTACAAAAAAAAGTGTACAAATCATAACAAACTATGCCAGACTCACCCAAATTACTTCGGCTACTCTAAATCATCACCAACTAACCCTTACCAAAACAAACTATACTCAATCACTTTTAAATTTCAAAAAAATGCTAGTAACCATAGCAAACTATGCCAAACTCACCTAAATTACTTCGGCTACCATAAATCATGACCAACTAACCCTTACCACAACAAACTAAAACCAATCACTTTTAAATTACAAAAAAATGCTAAAAATCATAACAAACTATACCAGAATCACCTAAATTACTTCGGCTACCGTAAATCACCCCCAACTATCCCTTACCACAACAAACCAAATCATATCATCTTAAAATTACAAAAAAAGGTGTACAAATCATAACAAACTATGCCAGACTCACCTAAATAACTTCGGCTACTCTAAATCATCACCAACTAACCCTTACCACAACAAACCCAACCCAATTAATTTTAAATTACAAAAAAATGCTACTAACCATAGCAAACTATGCCAAACTCACCTAAATTACTTCGGCTATCAAAAATCACCCCCAACTACACTTTACAGCAACAAACTAAGCCCAATAACTTTAAAATTACAAAAAAATGCTAAAAATCATAACAAACTATACCAGAATCACCTAAATTACTTCGGCTACCGTAAATCACCCCCAACTATCCCTTACCACAACAAACCAAACCATATCATATTAAAATTACAAAAAAAAGTGTACAAATCATAACAAACCATGCCAGACTCACCTAAATTACTTCGGCTACTCTAAATCTTCACCAACTAACCCTTACCACAACAAACTAAACCCAATCACTTTTAAATTACAAAAAAATGCTAGTAAGCATAGCAAACTATGCCAAACTTAACTAAATTACTTCGGCTACCATAAATCATCACCAACTAATCTTTACCACAACAAACTAAACCCAATCACTTTTAAATTACAAAAAAATGCTAAAAATCATAACAAACTATACCAGAATCACCTAAATTACTTCGGCTACCGTAAATCACCCCCAACTATCCCTTACCACAACAAACCAAACCATATCATCTTAAAATTACAAAAAAAAGTGTACAAATCATAACAAACTATGCCAGACTCACCTAAATTACTTCGGCTATTCTAAATCATCACCAACTAACCCTTACCACAACAAACTGAACCTAATCACTTTTAAATTACAAAAAAATGCTATAAATCATAACAAATTATACCAGAATCACCTAAATTACTTCGGCTACCGTAAATCACCCCCAACTATCCCTTACCACAACAAACCAAACCATATCATCTTAAAATTACAAAAATAGGTTTACAAATCATAACAAACTATGCCAGACTCACCTAAATTACTTCGGCTACTCTAAATCATCACCAACTAACCCTTACCACAACAAACTAAACCCAATCACTTTTAAATTACAAAAAAATGCTAGTAACCATAGCAAACTATGCCAAACTCACTTAAATTACTTCGGCTACCATAAATCATCACCAACTAATCCTTACCACAACAAACTAAACCCAATCACTTTTAAATTACAAAAAAATGCTAAAAATCATAACAAACTATACCAGAAAAACCTAAATTACTTCGGCTACCGTAAATCACCCCCAACTATCCCTTACCACAACAAACCAAACCATATCATCTTAAAATTACAAAAAAAGGTGTACAAATCATAACAAACTATGCCAGACCCACCTAAATTACTTCGGCTACTCTAAATCATCACCAACTAACCCTTACCACAACAAACTATACCCAATCACTTTTAAATTACAAAAAAATGCTAGTGACCATAGCAAACTATGCCAAACTCACCTAAATTACTTCGGCTACCATAAATCATCACCAACTAACCTTTACCACAACAAACTAAACCCAATCACTTTTAAATTACAAAAAAATGCTAAAAATCATAACAAACTATACCAGAAACACCTAAATTACTTCGGCTATCGTAAATCACCCCCAACTATCCCATACCACAACAAACCAAACCATATCATCTTAAAATTACAAAAAAAGGTGTACAAATCATAACAAACTATGCCAGACTCACCTAAATTATTTCGGCTACTCTAAATCATCACCAACTAACCCTTACCACAACAAACTAAACCCAATCACTTTTAAATTACAAAAAAATGCTACTAACCATAGCAAACTATGCCAAACTTACCTAAATTACTTCGGCTATCAAAAATGACCCCCAACTACACTTTACAGCAACAAACTAAGCCCAATCACTTTGAAATTACAAAAAAATGCTAAAGATCATAACAAACTATACCAGAATCACCTAAATTACTTCGGCTACCGTAAATCACCCCCAACTATCCCTTAACACAACAAACCAAACCATATCATCTTAAAATTACAAAAAAAGGTGTACAAATCATAACAAACTATGCCAGACTCACCTAAATTACTTCGGCTACTCTAAATCATCACCAACTAACCCTTACCACAACAAACTAAACCCAATCACTTTTAAATTACGAAAAAATGCTAGTAACCATAGCAAACTATGTCAAACTCACCTAAATTACTTCGGCTACCATAAATCATCACCAACTAACCCTTACCACAACAAACTAAACCCAATCACTTTTAAATTACAAAAAAATGCTAAAAATCATAACAAACTATACCAGAATCACCTAAATTACTTCGGCTACCGTAAATCACCCCCAACTATCCCTTACCACAACAAACCAAACCATATCATCTTAAAATTACAAAAAAAAGTGTTCAAATCATAACAAACTATGCCAGACTCACCTAAATTACCTCGGCTATTCTAAATCATCACCAACTAACCCTTACCACAACAAACTAAACCTAATCACTTTTAAATTACAAAAAAATGCTATAAATCATAACAAATTATACCAGAATCACCTAAATTACTTCGGCTACCGTAAATCACCCCCAACTAACCCTTACCACAACAAACCAAACCATATCATCTTAAAATTACAAAAAAAGATGTACAAATCATAACAAACTATGCCAGACTCACCTAAATTACTTCGGCTACTCTAAATCATCACCAACTAACCCTTACCACAACAAACTAAACCCAATCACTTTAAAATTACAAAAAAATGCTAGTAACCATAGCAAACTATGCCAAACTCACCTAAATTACTTTGGCTACCATAAATCATCACCAACTAACCCTTACCACAACAAACTAAACCCAATCACTTTTAAATTACAAAAAAATCCTAAAAATCATAACAAACTATACCAGAATCACCTAAATTACTTCGGCTACCGTAAATCACACCCAACTATCCCTTACCACAACAAACCAAACCATATCGTCTTAAAATTACAAAAAAAGGTGTACAAATCATAACAAACTATGCCAGACTCACCTAAATTACTTCGGCTACCCTAAATCATCATCAACTATCCCTCACCACAACAAACTAAACCCAATCACTTTTAAATTACAAAAAAATGCTAGTAACCATAGCAAACTATGCCAAACTCACCTAAATTACTTCGGCTACCATAAATCATTACCAACTAACCCTTACCACAACAAACTAAACCCAATCACATTTAAATTACAAAAAAATGCTACTAACCATAGCAAACTATGCCAAACTCACCTAAATTACTTCGGCTATCAAAAATCACCCCCAACTACACTTTACAGCAACAAACTAAGCCCAAATACTTTAAAATTACAAAAAAATGCTAAAAATCATTAAAAACTATACCAGAATCACCTAAATTACTTCGGCTACCGTAAATCACCCCCAACTATCCCTTACCACAAAAAACCAAACCATATCATCTTAAAATTACAAAAAAAGTGTACAAATCATAACAAACTATGCCAGATTTACCTAAATTACTTCGGCTACTCTAAATCATCACCAACTAACCCTTACCACAACAAACTAAACCTAATCACTTTTAAATTACAAAAAAATGCTAATAACCATAGCAAACTATGTCAATTTCACCTAAATTACTTCGGCTACCATAAATCATCACCAACTAACCCTTACCACAACAAACTAAACTCAATCACTTTTAAATTACAAAAAAATGCTAAAAATCATAACAAACTATACCAGAATCACCTAAATCACTTCGGCTACCGTAAATCACCCCCAACTATCCCTTACCACAACAAACCAAACCATATCATCTTAAAATTACAAAAAAAAGTGTACAAATCATAACAAACTATGCCAGACTCACCTAAATTACTTCGGCTATTCTAAATCATCACCAACTAACCCTTACCACAACAAACTAAACCTAATCACTTTTAAATTACAAAAAAATGCTAAAAATCATAACAAACTATACCAGAATCACCTAAGTTACTTCGGCTACCGTAAATCACCCCCAACTAACCCTTACCACAACAAACCAAACCATATCATCTTAAAATTACAAAAAAAGATGTACAAATCATAACAAACTATGCCAGACTCACCTAAATTACTTCGGCTACTCTAAATCATCACCAACTAACCCTTACCACAACAAACTAAATCCAATCACTTTAAAATTACAAAAAAATGCTAGTAACCATAGCAAACTATGCCAAACTCACCTAAATTACTTTGGCTACCATAAATCATCACCAACTAACCCTTACCACAACAAACTAAACCCAATCACTTTTAAATTACAAAAAAATCCTAAAAATCATAACAAACTATACCAGAATCACCTAAATTACTTCGGCTACCGTAAATCACACCCAACTATCCCTTACCACAACAAACCAAACCATATCATCTTAAAATTACAAAAAAAGTGTACAAATCATAACAAACTATGCCAGACTCACCTAAATTACTTCGGCTACCCTAAATCATCACCAACTAACCCTTACCACAACAAACTAAACCCAATCACTTTTAAATTACAAAAAAATGCTAGTAACCATAGCAAACTATGCCAAACTCACCTAAATTACTTCGGCTATCAAAAATCACCCCCAACTACACTTTACAGCAACAAACTAAGCCCAAATACTTTAAAATTACAAAAAAATGCTAAAAATCATTAAAAACTATACCAGAATCACCTAAATTACTTCGGCTACCGTAAATCACCCCCAACTATCCCTTACCACAACAAACCAAACCATATCATCTTAAAATTACAAAAAAAGGTGTACAAATCATAACAAACTATGCCGTAAATCACCCTCAACTATCCCTTACCACAACAAACCAAACCATATCATCTTAAAATTACAAAAAAAGGTGTACAAATCATAACAAACTAAGCCAGACTCACCTAAATTACTTCGGCTACCATAAATCATCACCAACTAACTCTTACCACAACAAACTAAACCCAATCACTTTTAAATTACAAAAAAATGCTAAAAATCATAACAAACTATACCAGAATCACCTAAATTACTTCGGCTATCAAAAATCACCCCCAACTACACTTTACAGCAACAAACTAAGCCCAATCACTTTAAAATTACAAAAAAATGCTAAAAATCATAACAAACTATACCAGAATCACCTAAATTATTTCGGCTACCGTAAATCACCCCCAACTATCCCTTACCACAACAAACCAAACCATATCATCTTAAAATTACAAAAAAAGGTGTACAAATCATAACAAACTATGCCGTAAATCACCCCCAACTATCCCTTACCACAACAAACCAAACCATATCATCTTAAAATTACAAAAAAAGGTGTACAAATCATAACAAACTAAGCCAGACTCACCTAAATTACTTCGGCTACTCTAAATCATCACCAACTAACCCTTACCACAACAAACTAAACCCAATCACTTTTAAATTACAAAAAAACGCTAAAAATCATAACAAACTATACCAGAATCACCTAAATTACGTCGGCTACCGTAAATCACCCCCAACTATCCCTTACCACAACAAACCAAACCATATCATCTTAAAATTACAAAAAAAGGTGTACAAATCATAACAAACTATGCCAGACTCACCTAAATTACTTCGGCTACTCTAAATCATCACCCACTAACCCTTACCACAACAAACTAAACCCAATCACTTTTAAATTACAAAAAAATGCTAGTAAATATAGCAAACTATGCCAAACTCACCTAAATTACTTCGGCTATCAAAAATCACACCCAACTACACTTTACAGCAACAAACTAAGCCCAATTACTTTAAAATTACAAAAAAATGCTAAAAATCATAACAAACTATACCAGAATCACCTAAATTACTTCGGCTACCGTAAATCACCCCCAACTATCCCTTACCACAACAAACCAAACCATATCATCTTAAAATTACAAAAAAAAGTGTACAAATCATTAGAAACTATGCCAGATTCACCTAAATTACTTCGGCAACTCTAAATCATCACCAACTAACCCTTACCACAACAAACTAAACCCAATCACTTTTAAATTACAAAAAAATGCTAGTAACCATAGCAAACTATGCCAAACTCACCTAAATTACTTCGGCTACCATAAATCATCACCAACTAACCCTTACCACAACAAACTACACCCAATCACTTTTAAATTACAAAAAAATGCTAAAAATCATAACAAACTATACCAGAATCACCTAAATTACTTCAACTACCGTAAATCACCCCCAACTATCCCTTACCACAACAAACTAAACCATATCATCTTAAAATTAAAAAAAGGTGTACAAATCATAACAAACTATGCCAGACTCACCTAAATTACTTCGGCTACTCTAAATCATCACCCACTAACCCTTACCACAACAAACTAAACCCAATCACTTTTAAATTACAAAAAAATGCTAGTAAATATAGCAAACTATGCCAAACTCACCTAAATTACTTCGGCTATCAAAAATCACACCCAACTACACTTTACAGCAACAAACTAAGGCCAATTACTTTAAAATTACAAAAAAATGCTAAAAATCATAACAAACTATACCAGAATCACCTAAATTACTTCGGCTACCGTAAATCACCCCCAACTATCCCTTACCACAACAAACCAAACCATATCATCTTAAAATTACAAAAAAAGGTGTACAAATCATAACAAACTATGCCAGACTCACCTAAATTACTTCGGCTACTCTAAATCATCACCAACTAACCCTTACCACAACAAACTAAACCCAATTACTTTTAAATTACAAAAAAGTGCTAGTAACCATAGCAAACTATGCCAAACTCACCTAATTTACTTCGGCTACAATAAATCATCACCAACTAACCCTTACCACAACAAACTACACCCAATCACTTTTAAATTACAAAAAAATGCTAAAAATCATAACAAACTATACCAGAATCACCTAAATTACTTCAACTACCGTAAATCACCCCCAACTATCAATTACCACAACAAACTAAACCATATCATCTTAAAATTAAAAAAAGGTGTACAAATCATAACAAACTATGCCAGACTCACCTAAATTACTTCGGCTAATCTAAATCATAACCAACTAACCCTTAACACAACAAACTAAACCCAATTACTTTTACATTACAAAAAATGCTAGTAACCATAGCAAACTATGCCAAACTCACCTAAATTACTTCGGCTACCATAAATCATCACCAACTAACCCTTACCACAACAAACCAAACCATATCATCTTAAAATTACAAAAAAAGGTGTACAAATCATAACAAACTATGCCAGACTCACCTAAATTACTTCGGCTACTCTAAATCATCACCAACTAACCCTTACCACAACAAACAAAAACCCAATCACTTTTATATAAAAAAAAAATGCTAGTAACCATAGCAAACTATGCCAAACTCACCTAAATTACTTCGGCTACCATAAATCATCACCAACTAACCCTTACCACAACAAACTAAACCAAATCACTTTTAAATTACAAAAAAATGCTACTAACCATAGCAACCTATGCCAAACTCACCTAAATTACTTCGGCTATCAAAAATCACCCCCAACTACACTTTACAGCAACAAACTAAGCCCAATCACTTTAAAATTACAAAAAAATGCTAAAAATCATAACAAACTATACCAGAATCACCTAAATTACTTCGGCTACCGTAAATCACCCCCAACTATCCCTTACCACAACAAACCAAACCATATCATCGTAAAATTACAAAAAAGGTGTACAAATCATAACAAACTATGCCAAACTCACCTAAATTACTTCGGCTACCATAAATCATCACCAACTAACCCTTACCACAACAAAATAAACCCAATCACTTTTAAATTACAAAAAAATGCTACTAACCATAGCAAACTATGCCAAACTCACCTAAATTACTTCGGCTATCAAAAATCACCCCCAACTACACTTTACAGCAACAAACTAAGCCCAATCAGTTCAAAATTACAAAAAAATTCTAAAAATCATAACAAACTATTCCAGAATCACCTAAAATACTTCGGCTACCGTAAATCACCCCTAACTATCCCTTACCACAACAAACCAAACCATATCATCTTAAAATTACAAAAAAAGTGTACAAATCATAACAAACTATGCCAGACTCACCTAAATTACTTCGGCTACTCTAAATCATCACCAACTAACCCTTACCACAACAAACTAAACCCAATCACTTCTAAATTACAAAAAAATGCTACTAACCATAGCAAACTATGCCAAACTCACCTAAATTACTTCGGCTATCAAAAATCACCCCCAACTACACTTTACAGCAACAAACTAAGCCCAATCAGTTCAAAATTACAAAAAAATTCTAAAAATCATAACAAACTATTCCAGAATCACCTAAAATACTTCGGCTACCGTAAATCACCCCTAACTATCCCTTACCACAACAAACCAAACCATATCATCTTAAAATTACAAAAAAAGGTGTACAAATCATAACAAACTAAGCCAGACTCACCTAAATTACTTCGGCTACTCTAAATCATCACCAACTAACCCTTACCACAACAAACTAAACCCAATCACTTTTAAATTACAAAAAAACGCTAAAAATCATAACAAACTATACCAGAATCACCTAAATTACGTCGGCTACCGTAAATCACCCCCAACTATCCCTTACCACAACAAACCAAACCATATCATCTTAAAATTACAAAAAAAGGTGTACAAATCATAACAAACTATGCCAGACTCACCTAAATTACTTCGGCTACTCTAAATCATCACCCACTAACCCTTACCACAACAAACTAAACCCAATCACTTTTAAATTACAAAAAAATGCTAGTAAATATAGCAAACTATGCCAAACTCACCTAAATTACTTCGGCTATCAAAAATCACACCCAACTACACTTTACAGCAACAAACTAAGCCCAATTACTTTAAAATTACAAAAAAATGCTAAAAATCATAACAAACTATACCAGAATCACCTAAATTACTTCGGCTACCGTAAATCACCCCCAACTATCCCTTACCACAACAAACCAAACCATATCATCTTAAAATTACAAAAAAAAGTGTACAAATCATTAGAAACTATGCCAGATTCACCTAAATTACTTCGGCAACTCTAAATCATCACCAACTAACCCTTACCACAACAAACTAAACCCAATCACTTTTAAATTACAAAAAAATGCTAGTAACCATAGCAAACTATGCCAAACTCACCTAAATTACTTCGGCTACCATAAATCATCACCAACTAACCCTTACCACAACAAACTACACCCAATCACTTTTAAATTACAAAAAAATGCTAAAAATCATAACAAACTATACCAGAATCACCTAAATTACTTCAACTACCGTAAATCACCCCCAACTATCCCTTACCACAACAAACTAAACCATATCATCTTAAAATTAAAAAAAGGTGTACAAATCATAACAAACTATGCCAGACTCACCTAAATTACTTCGGCTACTCTAAATCATCACCCACTAACCCTTACCACAACAAACTAAACCCAATCACTTTTAAATTACAAAAAAATGCTAGTAAATATAGCAAACTATGCCAAACTCACCTAAATTACTTCGGCTATCAAAAATCACACCCAACTACACTTTACAGCAACAAACTAAGGCCAATTACTTTAAAATTACAAAAAAATGCTAAAAATCATAACAAACTATACCAGAATCACCTAAATTACTTCGGCTACCGTAAATCACCCCTAACTATCCCTTACCACAACAAACCAAACCATATCATCTTAAAATTACAAAAAAAGTGTACAAATCATAACAAACTATGCCAGACTCACCTAAATTACTTCGGCTACTCTAAATCATCACCAACTAACCCTTACCACAACAAACTAAACCCAATCACTTCTAAATTACAAAAAAATGCTAATAACCATAGCAAACTATGCCAAACTCACCTAAATTACTTCGGCTACCATAAATCATCACCAACTAACAATTACCACAACAAACTAAACCCAATCACTTTCAAATTACAAAAAAATGCTAAAAATCATAACAAACTATACCAGAATCACCTAAATTACTTCGGCTACCTTAAATCACCCCCAACTATCCCTTACCACAACAAACCAAACCATATCATCTTAAAATTACAAAAAAAGGTGTACAAAACATAACAAACTATGCCAGACTCACCTAAATTACTTCGGCTACTCTAAATCAACACCAACTAACCCTTACCACAACAAACTAAACCCAATCACTTTTAAATTACAAAAAAATGCTAGTAACCATAGCAAACTATGCCAAACTCACCTAAATTACTTCGGCTACTCTAAATCATCAGCAACTAACCCTTACCACAACAAACTAAACCCAATCACTTTTAAATTACAAAAAATATGCTACTAACCATAGCAAACTATGCCAAACTCACCTAAATTACTTCGGCTATCAAAAATCACCCCCAACTACACTTTTACACTTTAAAGCAACAAACTAAGCCTAATCACTTTAAAATTACAAAAAAATGCTAAAAATCATAGCAAACTATACCAGAATCACCTAAATTACTTCGGCTACCGTAAATTACCCCCAACTATCCCTTACCACAACAAACCAAACCATATCATCTTAAAATTACAAAAAAAGGTGTACAAATCATAACAAACTATGCCAGACTCACCTAAATTACTTCGGCTACTCTAAATCATCACCAACTAACCCTTACCACAACAAACTAAACCCAATCACTTTTAAATTACAAAAAAATGCTACTAACCATAGCAAACTATGCCAAACTCACCTAAATTACTTCGGCTATCAAAAATCACCCCCAACTACACTTTACAGCAACAAACTAAGCCCAATCACTTTAAAATTACAAAAAAATGCTCAAAATCATAACAAACTATACCAGAATCACCTAAATTACTTCGATTACCGTAAATCACCCCCAACTATCCCTTACCACAACAAACCAAACCATATCATTTTAAAATTACAAAAAAAGGTGTACAAATCATAACAAACTATGCCAGACTCACCTAAATTACTTCGGCTACTCTAAATCATCACCAACTAAACCTTAACACAACAAACTAAACCCAATCACATTTAAAGTACAAAAAAATGCTACTAACCATAGCAAACTATGCCCAACTCACATAAATTACTTCGGCTATCAAAAATCACCCCCAACTACACTTTTCAGCAACAAACTAAAATCACTTTAAAATTACAAAAAAATGCTAAAAATCATAACAAACTATATCAGAATCACCTAAATTACTTTGGCTACCGTAAATCACCCCCAACTATCCCTTACCACAGCAAACCAAACCATATCATCTTAAAATTACAAAAAAAGGTGTACAAATCATAACAAACTATGCCAGACTCACCTAAATTACTTCGGCTACCCTAAATCATCATCAACAAACCCTTACCACAACAAACTAAACCCAATCACTTTTAAATTACAAAAAAATGCTACTAACCATAGCAAATTCACCTAAATTACTTCGGCTATCAAAAATCACCCCCAACTACAATTTACAGCAACAAACTAAGCCCAATCACTTTAAAATTACAAAAAAATGCTAAAAATCATAACAAACTATACCAGAATCACCTAAATTACTTCGGCTACCGTAAATCACCCCCAACTATCCCTTACCACAACAAACCAAACCATATCATTTTAAAATTACAAAAAAAGATGTACAAATCATAACAAACTATGCCAGACTCACCTAAATTACTTCGGCTACTCTAAATCATCAGCAACTAACCCTTACCACAACAAACTAAACCCAATCACTTTTAAATTACAAAAAAATCTACTAACCATAGCAAACTATGCCAAACTCACCTAAATTACTTCGGCTATCAAAAATCACCCCCAACTACACTTTTACACTTTACAGCAACAAACTATGCCCAATCACTTTAAAATTACAAAAAAATGCTAAAAATCATAACAAACTATACCAGAATCACCTAAATTACTTCGGCTACCGTAAATCACCCCCAACTATCCCTTACCACAACAAACCAAACCATATCATCTTAAAATTACAAAAAAAGGTGTACAAATCATAACAAATTATGCCATACTCACCTAAGTTACTTCGGCTACTCTAAATCATCACCAACTAACCCTTACCACAACAAACTAAACCCAATCACTTTTAAATTACAAAAAAATGCTACTAACCATAGCAAACTATGCCAAACTCACGTAAATTACTTCGGATATCAAAAATCACCCCCAACTACACTTTACAGCAACAAACTAAGCCCAATCACTTTAAAATTAAAAAAAATGCAAAAAATCATAACAAACTATACCAGAATTACCTAAATTACTTCGGCTACCGTAAATCACCCCCAACTATCCCTTACCACAACAAACCAAACCATATCATCTTAAAATTACAAAAAAAGGTGTACAAATCATAACAAATTATGCCAGACTCACCTAAATTACTTCGGCTACTCTAAATCATCACCAACTAACCCTTACCACAACAAACTAAACCCAATCACTTTTAAATTACAAAAAAATGCTACTAACCATAGCAAACTATGCCAAACTCAACTAAATTACTTCGGATATCAAAAATCACTCCCAACTACACTTTACAGCAACAAACTAAGCCCAATCACTTTAAAATTAAAAAAAATGCTAAAAATCATAACAAACTATACCAGAATTACATAAATTACTTCGGCTACCGTAAATCACCCCCAACTATCCCTTACCACAACAAACCAAACCATATCATTTTAAAATTACAAAAAAAGGTGTACAAATCATAACAAACTATCCCAGACTCACCTAAATTACTTCGGCTACTCGAAATCATCACCAACTAAACCTTAACACAACAAACTAAACCCAATCACTTTTAAATTACAAAAAAATGTTACTAACTATAGCAAACTATGCCAAACTCACCTAAATTACTTCGGCTATCAAAAATCACCCTTAACTACACTTTACAGCAACAAACTAAGCCCAATCACTTTAAAATTACAAAAAAATGCTAAAAATCATAACAAACTATACCAGAATCACCTAAATTACTTCGGTTACCGTAAATCACCCCCACCTATCCCTTACCACAACAAACCAAACCATATCATCTTAAAATCTATATATATAAAGCGAAGTGTCCTCACTGACACACTCATTCATCTACACACTGATTCATAATCAACCCACAGCCCAAACCGTGAGGGCTGGAGACTTGAAATTTTAGACACGGGTGTATCATGTGCCGAAACTGAACACTAAGAAGGGATTTTGCGAAATTCGGCCCGGTTCCTTTGTAATTCAATAAAAACCGGCTAAAATAAACAAAAAATGATCCGATCGCGGAGACCGTGTTTATGTTAGAAGCACGTATCTAGCCAAAACAACTTCGACGACGGGCGACCGGTTTACATTAAAAGCACTTATTTAACCTAAACAATTTCAACGTCGAGTTTCTGCTTTCGTGATCATACTTTTGCCGTACCTAGCGAGGCCGCAGATTTCAATTATAATTTTCATTTCAATTATAATGTCGATCCGTGACTCAATTAAAAATTACCAAATCACTCCAAATTTAATCCGTCAACATTAAACATCCTCAAATATCTCTTACCACTGCAAACTTTACCAAATCAACCCCAAAAAATTCCCGAACTATGCCAAACTGACATAAACTAGATCCGTTATTTTAAATCATCCCTTACCACCCCTTAGCAACCCCAAGTAACTCCAATCACTTTAAAATAAAACAAAATGACACAAATCATGGCAGATTATGTCGAACTCACACATATTATTTCGTCTACCAAAAATCACCCCCAACTACCCCTTACCACCCCAAAATAAGCCCAATCACTTTAAAATTACAAAAAAATTCTACAAACCGTAGCAAACTATGCCAAACTCACTTAAATTACTTCGGCTACCATAAATCACCCCCAACTACCCCTTACCACCCCAAAATAAGCCCAATCACTTTAAAATTACAAAAAAATGCTACAAACCATAGCAAACTATGCCTAACTCACCTAAATTACTTCGGCTACCATAAATCACCCCCAACTACCCCTTACCACCCCAAAATAAGCCCAATCACTTTAAAATTACAAAAAATGCTACAAACCATAGCAAACTATGCCTAACTCACCTAAATTACTTCGGCAAACATAAATCACCCCCAACAACCCCTTACTACCCCAAAATAAGCCCAATCACTTTAAAATTACAAAAAATACTACAAACCATAGCAAACTATGCCAAACTCACTTAAATTACTTCGGCTATCATAAATCACCCCCAACTACCCCTTACCACCCCTAACTCATCCCAATCACTTTAAAATTACAAAAAATGCTACAAACCATAGCAAACTATGTCTAACTCACCTAAATTACTTCGGCAAACATAAATCACCCCCAACAACCCCTTACTACCCCAAAATAAGCCCAATCACTTTAAAATTATAAAAAATGCTACAAACCATAGCAAACTATGCCTAACTCACCTAAATTACTTCGGCAAACATAAATCACCCCCAACAACCCCTTACTACCCCAAAATAAGCCCAATCACTTTAATATTACAAAAAATACTACAAACCATAGCAAACTATGCCAAACTCACTTAAATTACTTCGGCTATCATAAATCACCCCCAACTACCCGTTACCACCCCTAACTCATCCCAATCACTTTAAAATTACAAAAAATGCTACAAACCATAGCAAACTATGCCTAACTCACCTAAATTACTTCGGCAAACATAAATCACCCCCAACAACCCCTTACTACCCCAAAATAAGCCTAATCACTTTAAAATTATAAAAAATGCTACAAACCATAGCAAACTATGCCTAACTCACCTAAATTACTTCGGCAAACATAAATCACCCCCAACAACCCCTTACTACCCCAAAATAAGCCCAATCACTTTAAAATTACAAAAAATACTACAAACCATAGCAAACTATGCCAAACTCACTTAAATTACTTCGGCTATCATAAATCACCCCCAACTACCCCTTACCACCCCTAACTCATCCCAATCACTTTAAAATTACAAAAAATGCTACAAACCATAGCAAACTATGTCTAACTCACCTAAATTACTTCGGCTAACATAAATCACCCCCAACAACCCCTTACTACCCCAAAATAAGCCCAATCACTTTAAAATTACAAAAAAATGCTACAAACCATAGCAAACTATGCCTAACTCACCTAAATTACTTCGGCTACCATAAATCACTTTTGCTTTTTTTATACATAATTCCCAAATACTTCGTGTTTATGGTGTGAAATTTTGTATTTATATATTTCAACATTGTGTTTAATGTTGTCAGAGAACTAAATCGGAATAATTTGGAATAATTTAGCATCTCTGTCAACTCTCCTTCTCTTGAAACTTTTGAAATCAACGACAAAATTATTTAGGGCGCCTGGATTTGAAAATATCACTCTGTGTAATAAGCTCAGACTGACTAGAGTGAAAAAAAAGGAGCTTGCACCCAGAAACGAAATTAAATGGAACAGTTGAAATTGCAATATCTGTTTGTCATTCGTCACAAGTCCATGAAGGAATGCGTGTTAATGTAAACAAGTGTGAGTTTATTGGAGAGGCCAAATAAGTTTTTTACATTATTGAAGCTAAAGCCTGCCACGTCAAGGGCAAGGTCACAAACGTGAAAAGGCGCTGCTTGATTTGGTTTGATTTAATATCTATGCAGAAATTCGCACATACCAAGCATTGGATAAGCCTTTCTTATCGTTTCTTAGAATTCGAGAATTGCTGGTTCAGCGTGCGGACCATTACTCGATCGCGGTATTTAATTTTAACACAATTACAATTGTGAAAATTGCTGATCCAGCGTCGGAAACTGTTCGCAAAGTCGCCAATTTCGATGACGCGACGTAAACTTAAATTTTCCCGAACGTTAATTTCGATTTCCTGGAATTGCTTATAGGAAGAACATTTCCAAACTGCGTCTTTGCCTAAAGAGTCTATTCAAGATTTTTCATCTCAGATATCAACCAAGGTATCCGCTTTGTCCAAATCACATTGAAGTACCCGGTCCTGGCAACGCAGGTTAATTTCAGCAAATTTGTTCATTGTGTGATTGGCAAGGTAGAGCATTTCTGTTTAATTGTATTATATTGTCGATTAGTCAACATCGCCAATACATCACTTTTGTCAACACTGAGTTTATTTAATCTACGTCCGGGCAACGCCGGGTACATTCAGCTATCTATTACCATGTTTATATCGTGAGCGTTTAGGCGGCTTGAATTTAGTCGGATTAGATAAGTTTAATCCGACATCGTTTATATCGGAGTTGCTATTCGACTTGATTATAGAAAGTAGTAGGGATAGGTTGCTAACTTCACTTATGTTTGCCACGTATACTCCTAACCTAACTTTCAGTAGTTGTCAAGTTGCAGGAATGATGGAAAATGAAGAAATCTATGTATTTGGCAAAAAACACATTTCGTTAACTATGGCCACAACCACAAAATGCAATCCTAGCTGATCCATCGTTGAACATCTATGCCAGAAATCGCGAAACAAATATGACAAACGTTTGTATCAACTGTAATGTCATAATGACCACCTTATAGTTGTCACTCACATTGTTTCTAGGTAAATGCAAACTAAATGGTTGTAGAATATTGGGTGGTATAAAAACAAGTTCATATCCATCTTTATTATTTATTTGTTATCAATAACTTATTTATTACTTATAATAACTTACTTAACTTAACAATAACTTACTTAACTTAACAATAACTTACTTAACTTAACAATAACTTACTTAACTTAACAATATATATTTATGATAGTACCGCGGCCGCGGCGCCGCCAATTTTGACGGTCCCGGCTGCCACCACGGCCCCGGCCCCGGTTGCCGCCACGGCCCCGGCCCCGGTTGCCGCCACGGCCCCGGCCCCGATTGCCGCCACGGCCCCGGCCCCGGTTGCCGCCACGGCCCCGGCCCCGGTTGCCGCCACGTCCCCGGCTGCCGCCACGGCCCACGCCGCCCCGGCCCACGCCGCCACGTCCCCAGCCCCGGCTACCGCCACGTCCCCAGCCCCGGCTACCGCCACGGCCTCGATCGGCGGCCGGCTGGACCACGTCATCTGTCCCCGGAGTCCAGGGGACTGTGTTCCCAGGGTCTCCCTCCTCCATGGGAGACTCTGGGGGTAGTGACTGTGGTGGCGGTGGACTTGGTTCAGACATCTCAAATCAAAAAAAAATTAGTTTGTTATAAGATAATTTCTACATACTTTCGTTTTTATGATTTGAAATTTTGTATTTTGAATGGGACATATTTCAAGGTTGGGTTTCACATTGTCAGAAAGCCAAAATTGAATAGGATTTGCAACAATTAGCTCTTAGAAAACTCTCCGTCCCGGCAAACTTTAGAAATCATAACAACAAAATTATTTAGGGGGCGGCTGTATTTAAAAATATAATAATATCATGTGTAATAAGTTTAAACTCACTTACGGTGGAAAAACATATCCGCAGCATCCGAGGTGGAGAAACGAAATGAAGCTGAACACTTGAAGTTGCGATATTTGTTTTTATTTCGTCACAGGTTCATGAAGGAATACGTGTTACTGTAAACAAGTGTGAGTCCGTCCCAGAGGCCAAATCAATTTTTTTCATTATTGAAACAGCTGGAGCTTGCGAGAGCAAGGGCAAAGTTACAAAGGCAAAAAGGCGATGTTCCAATAGTTTTGATTCAAAATCTAATGCAAAAACTCGCACATACTAAGCATAGGATATCGCTATTTCTTATTGCTTTTCGAATATACGAAAATTGCTGGTTCAGCATAGCTATGTTAATTAATACTAAATTTTGTCGCTTTAAATAAAAATAATGATTCGTCAAATTCAAAATATATTTCATAGACGATGTATACAATTGGAGGTCTCGATTTGTCGAATATATTCGTTTCCGTCTGGGCCGATCGTCGACAATCCACTTGAAATCCCAAGTGGTCGTCGCCCTTTTGGTGAAATGATGAAATATGATAAATATTATTTTTCACGAGGCGAGACGGATCGAATCTGGCCAAAACAACGTAACTAACATTCGGTTGCAATCTATATATATAAAGCGAAGTGTCCTCACTGACACACTCATTCATTCACTCATTCATCTACACATCTACACACTGATTCATAATCAACCCACAGCCCAAACCGTGAGGGCTGGAGACTTGAAATTTTAGACACGGGTGTATCATGTGCCGAAACTGAACACTAAGAAGGGATTTTGCGAAATTCGGCCCGGTTCCTTTGTAATTCAATAAAAACCGGCTAAAATAAACAAAAAATGATCGGATCGCGGAGACCGTGTTTATGTTAGAAGCACGTATCTAGCCAAAACAACTTCGACGACGGGCGACCGGTTTACATTAAAAGCACTTATTTAACCTAAACAATTTCAACGTCGAGTTTCTGCTTTCGTGATCATACTTTTGCCGTACCTAGCGAGGCCGCAGATATTTCAATTATAATTTTGATTTCAATTATAATGTCGATCCGTGACTCAATTAAAAATTACCAAACCACTCCAAATTTAATCCGTCAACATTAAACATCCTCAAATATCTCTTACCACTGCAAACTTTACCAAATCAACCCCAAAAAATTCCCGAACTATGCCAAACTGACATAAACTAGATCCGTTATTTTAAATCATCCCTTACCACCCCTTAGCAACCCCAAGCAACTCCAATCACTTTAAAATAAAACAAAATGACACAAATCATGGCAGATTAAGTCCAACTCACACATATTATTTCGTCTACCAAAAATCACCCCCAACTACCCCTTACCACCCCAAAATAAGCCCAATCACTTTAAAATTACAAAAAATGTTACAAACCTTACCAAACTATGCCAAACTCATCTAAATTACTTTGGCTTCCATAAATCACCCCCAACTACCCCTTACCACCCCAAAATAAGCCCAATCACTTTAAAATTTTCAAAAATGCTACAAACCATAGCAAACTATGCCTAACTCACCTAAATTACTTCGGCTAACATAAATCACCCCCAACAACCCCTTACTACCCCAAAATAAGCCCAATCACTTTAAAATTACAAAAAATGCTACAAACCATAGCAAACTATGCCAAACTCACTTAAATTACTTCGGCTATCATAAATCACCCCCAACTACCCCTTACCACCCCTAACTCATCCCAATCACTTTAAAATTACAAAAAATGCTACAAACCATAGCAAACTATGCCTAACTCACCCAAATTACTTCGGCTAACATAAATCACCCCCAACAACCCCTTACTACCCCAAAATAAGCCCAATCACTTTAAAATTACAAAAAATGCTACAAACCATAGCAAACTATGCCAAACTCACCTAAATTACTTCGGCTACCATAAATCACCCCCAACTACCCCTTACCACCCCAAAATAAGCCCAATCACTTTAAAATTACAAAAAATGCTACAAACCATAGCAAACTAAGCCAAACTCACCTAAATTACTTCGGCTAACATAAATCACCCCCAACAACCCCTTACTACCCCAAAATAAGCCCAATCACTTTAAAATTACAAAAAAAGCTACAAACCATAGCAAACTATGCCAAACTCACTTAAATTACTTCGGCTATCATAAATCACCCCCAACTACCCCTTACCACCCTAAACTCAGCCCAATCACTTTAAAATTACAAAAAATGTTACAAGCCATATCAAACTATGCCAAACTCATCTAAATTACTTTGGCTTCCATAAATCACCCCCAACTACCCCTTACCACCCCAAAATAGGCTCAATCACTTTAAAATTACAAAAAAATTCTACATTCCATAGCAAACTATGCCAAACTCACTTAAATTACTTTGGCTTCTATAAATCACCCCCAACTACCTCTTACCACCCCAAAATAGGCTCAATCACTTTAAAATTACAAAAAAATTCTACAAACCGTAGCAAACTATGCCAAACTCCCCTAAATTACTTCGGCTACCATAAATCACAGCGAACTACCCCTTACAACCCCAAAATAAGCGCAATCACTTTAAAATTACAAAATATTTAACAAATCATAGCAAACTATGCCTAACTCACCTAAATTACTTCGGCTACCATAAATCACCCCCAACTACCCCTTACAACCCCAAAATTAGCCCAATCACTTTAAAATTACGAAAAATGCTACAAACCATGGCAAACTATCTCAAACTCACCTGAATTACTTCGGCTACCATAAATCACCCCCAACAACCCCTTACTACCCCAAAATAAGCCCAATCACTTTAAAATTACAAAAAATGCTACAAACCATAGCAAACTATGCCAAACTCACTTAAATTACTTCGGCTATCATAAATCACCCCCAACTGCCCCTTACCACCCCTAACTCATCCCAATCACTTTAAAATTACAAAAAATGCTACAAACCATAGCAAACTATGCCTAACTCACCTAAATTACTTCGGCTAACATAAATCACCCCCAACAACCCCTTACTACCCCAAAATAAGCCCAATCACTTTAAAATTACAAAAAAATGCTACAAACCATAGCAAACTATGCCTAACTCACCTAAATTACTTCGGCTATCATAAATCACCCCCAACTACCCCTTACCACCCCTAACTCATCCCAATCACTTTAAAATTACAAAAAATACTACAAACCATAGCAAACTATGCCAAACTCATTTAAATTACTTCGGCTATCATAAATCACTTCCAACTACCCCTTACCACCCCTAACTCATCCCAATCACTTTAAAATTACAAAAAATGCTACAAACCATAGCAAACTATGCCAAACTCACTTAAATTACTGCGGCTACCATAAATCACCCCGAACTACCCCTTACAACCCCAAAATAAACCCAATCACTTTAAAATTACAAAATATTCAACAAATCATAGCAAGCTATGCCTAACTCACCTAAATTACTTCGGCTACCATAAATCACCCCCAACTACCCCTTACCACCCCAAAATAAGCCCAATCAGTTTAAAATTACAAAAAATGCAACAAACCATAGCAAACTATGCCAAACTCACTTAAATTACTTTGGCTTTTATAAATCACCCCCAACTACCCCTTACCAACCACAAACTAAACCCAATCACTTTAAAATTACAAAAAATGCTACAAACCATAGCAAACTATGCCAAACTCACTTAAATTACTTCGGCTATCATAAATCACCCCCAACTGCCCCTTACCACCCCTAACTCATCCCAATCACTTTAAAATTACAAAAATGCTACAAACCATAGCAAACTATGCCTAACTCACCTAAATTACTTCGGCTAACATAAATCACCCCCAACAACCCCTTACTACCCCAAAATAAGCCCAATCACTTTTAATTACAAAAAAATGCTACAAACCATAGCAAACTATGCCTAACTCACCTAAATTACTTCGGCTATCATAAATCACCCCCAACTACCCCTTACCACCCCTAACTCATCCCAATCACTTTAAAATTACAAAAAATACTACAAACCATAGCAAACTATGCCAAACTCATTTAAATTACTTCGGCTATCATAAATCACTTCCAACTACCCCTTACCACCCCTAACTCATCCCAATCACTTTAAAATTACAAAAAATGCTACAAACCATAGCAAACTATGCCAAACTCACTTAAATTACTGCGGCTACCATAAATCACCCCGGACTACCCCTTACAACCCCAAAATAAACCCAATCACTTTAAAATTACAAAATATTCAACAAATCATAGCAAGCTATGCCTAACTCACCTAAATTACTTCGGCTACCATAAATCTCCCCCAATTACCCCTTACCACCCCAAAATAAGCCCAATCACTTTAAAATTACAAAAAATGCAACAAACCATAGCAAACTATGCCAAACTCACTTAAATTACTTTGGCTTTTATAAATCACCCCCAACTATCCCTTACCAACCACAAACTAAACCCAATCACTTTAAAATTACAAAGAATGCTGCAAACCATAGCAAACTATGCCAAACTCACTTAAATTACTTCGGCTATTATAAATCACCCCCAACTACCCCTTACCACCCCAAACTCAGCCCAATCACTTTAAAATTACAAAAAATGTTACAAGTCATATCAAACTATGCCAAACTCATTTAAATTACTTTGGCTTCCATAAATCACCCCCAACTACCCCTTACCACCCCAAAATAGGCGCAATCACTTTAAAATTACCAAAAAATTCTACAAACCGTAGCAAACTATGCCAAACTCCCCTAAATTACTTCGGCTACCATAAATCACCCCGAACTACCCCTTACAACCCCAAAATAAACCCAATCACTTTAAAATTACAAAATATTCAACAAATCATAGCAAGCTATGCCTAACTCACCTAAATTACTTCGGCTACCATAAATCACCCCCAACTACCCCTTACCACCCCAAAATAAGCCCAATCACTTTAAAATTACAAAAAATGCAACAAACCATAGCAAACTATGCCAAACTCACTTAAATTACTTTGGCTTCTATAAATCACCCCCAACTACCCCTTACCACCCCAAAATAGGCTCAATCACTTTAAAATTACAAAAAAATTTTACAAACCCTAGCAAACTATGCCAAACTCCCCTAAATTACTTCGGCTACCATAAATTACCCCGAACTACCTCTTACAACCCCAAAATAAGCCCAATCACTTTAAAATTACAAAATATTCAACAAATCATAGCAAACTATGCCTAACTCACCTAAATTACTTCGGCTACCATAATTCACCCCCAACTACCCCTTACAACCCCAAAATTAGCCCAATCACTTTAAAATTACGAAAAGTGCTACAAACCATAGCAAACTATCTCAAACTCACCTGAATTACTTCGGCTACCATAAATCACCCCTAACTACCCCTTACCACCCCAAACTAAGCCCAATCGCTTTAAAATTACAAAAAATGCTACAAACCATAGCAAACTATGCCAAACTCACTTAAATTACTGCGGCTACCATAAATCACCCCCAACTACCCCTTACCAACCACAAACTAAACCCAATCACTTTAAAATTACAAAAAATTATACAAACCATAGCAAACTATGTCAAAGTCACCTAAATTACTTCGGCTACCATAAATCACCCACAACTACCCCTTACGACCCCAAAATTAGCCCAATCACTTTAAAATTACGAAAAATGCTACAAGCCATAGCAAACTATCTCAAACTCTCCTGAATTACTTCGGCTACCATAAACCACCCCCAACTACCCCTTACCGCCCCAAAATTAGCCTAATAACTTTAAAATTACAAAAATGCTACAAAACATAGCAAGTTATGCCAAACTCACTTAAATTTCTTCGGCTACCATAAATTAATAATCGTTTTCAATCAAAATCTTCTATTTGGTTGTGTTATTTATAAATGCCTTATCGTATTAAATCATAAAATATTAATAAATATCTGCACATAAAATATATTGTTCCGACTAATAGTCGTTATTCTGAATATTAAATATGCTGATACCTATTTTGATTCTCTTCCACCTTCCAATAAATATTTGTTCCAGTTGAGATGCAAACATAAACGTATTTCTGAATTGCAACACGCGGACGGGGCAAGCCCTACCTTTTCAACATGCGTGCATTTTTATAAACAGCTCTTTGGTTTTTAACGTTAAAGAGGTATAAAGGCGGTGTAAGCGCTAGAGTTTCGTAAAAATATCTGAAAAATTCGAAATTCTGCAATTGATTCAGAACTATCTTTGTGTTCGATAGTAAATTTATACTTGCAGTGGCACTGCCAACCCTGCCACTCCTGACGAGGCACCTGCTGACTACTCTCCTTTCAGGGAAACTTTATAAATCAACGTCAAAATAATTTAGGGCGCCTGAATGTGAAAATATCACTGTGTAATAAGTTCAGACTGACATGGAACACTTGAAATTTCGATATTTGTTTGTAATTCGTCACAGGTCCATGAAGGAATGCATGTTAATGTAAACAAGTGTTAGTTTGTTGGAGAGACCGAATAAGATTTTTAACATTCCTGTCAAAATATTTATTTACTTTAGAATGTTAATTTTTTAAGTTCATTTCGTGAAAATTATGACGGGCCATACGAGTACACCTGTGCGAGTATTATTTGGTACATACAAATTAATCTTTTTTGTTATCCAAATTGTTTACATACGCACTAGGCACGTGCACCTCATATAATTGTGAAAATTGCTGCTTCAGCGTCTGAAACGCTGGTACTCAACGTCGCCAAGGTCGAGGCGACGCATCGGTATTCGAAGTTCTATCGCTATTAAATAAATTATTTTATTCCCGATATTCCCGATTTGTTCTTGCCGTTAACCAAAACTCTCCCCAATCGATTTTCGAAAAATTTCCAGCGTCGGACCGGACGTCACTTATTATCGTACGCTAATTTTTACGTTCAGTTAATCATAGTGGTGTATTTGTTCTTCACCAAACCTGCTCCGGCCAAAATCCGAAATTTTCACTGACATCATACGCTTAAGTATTGTGTGCTTATACACGATTTACACTATTTATTTTACGTACATTGCGTTCATTATGGTTCTGCATTATTTATAACTAAGATGGAGCAGTTTGAAAATCTAATAGTAAGCGGAGAACAAATACCACCATGTATAATTCCCGTGAAAAGTGATGGAAATAGTCTTTCTTACTATCTTTCCTATTGCATTTTTAATACCGGAAATAGAGCTCAAGAGCGAAGAATAACTTCGACTTTTTTTATACATAATTCCTAAATACTTCGTTTTTATGGTGTAAAATTTTGTATTGTGTGGTCTTTAACGTTGTCAGAGAACTAAATGGGAATAATTTGGAATAATTTAGCTTCTATGTCAACGCTCCTTCTCTTGAAACTTTGGAAAACAACGACAAGATTCTTTAGGGCGCCTGGATTTGAAAATATAACTCTGTATAATAAGTTTAGACTGACTAGAGTGAAAAGAAAGGAGCTTGCACCCAGAAACGAAATTAAATGGAACACTTGAAGTTGCAATATTTGTTTGTAATTCGTCAGAAGTCCATGAGGGAATGCGTGTTAATGTAAACAAATGTGAGTTTATTGGAGAGGCCGAATAAGATTTTTACATTATTGATGCAGCTGGAGCCTGCCACGTCAAGGGCAAGGTCACAAACGTGAAAAGGCGATGCTCGATTTAGTTTGATTGAGTATCTATGCAGAAATTCGCACATACCAAGCGTTGGATAAGCCTTTCTTATCGTTTCTTAGAATTCGAGAATTGCTGGTTCAGCGTGTGGAGCAGTACTCGATCGCGGTGTTTAATTTTAACACAACTACAATTGTGAAAATTGCTGCTCCAGCGTCGGAAACTGTTCGCAAAGTCGCCAAATTCGATGAGGCGACGCATCAGTGTTCGAAGGTCTACCGCTATCAAATAAAGTATTTTAATTTAACATTTGATCCTCGCGTTAACCAAATCTGCCCCCAATCAATTTTCGAAAAATTACCAGCGTCGAACCGGATTCCACTTATATTTGTACGCTAATTTTTACTTTCAGTTAATGGTAGTGGTGTATTTGTTTTTCACCAAATTTGCCCCCGCTGAAATCCGAAATTTTCACCGTTGTATGTACCAGAGATCACTGACATCCATACCCTTAATAATTATGTGCTTATACACGTTTTACACTATTTATTTTACGTTCACTGTGTTTATTATTGCTTTACTTCATTTATAACTAAGATGGAGATGTTTGAAAATCTAGCGATGTACAAATACCACACCGTATTATGAAAGGTGATGGAAATTGTCTTTTTTTATATCTATGGTATTGGTATTGATATTTTAATACTGGAACGGAAGCTCAATAGGTTGGCACTTTAATTGTTCAACAAGTGTGTGATAATGTAAACAGGTGTGAGTCCGTCGGAGAGACCGAATAAGATTTTTACATCCACCATATTCCCGTCAATATATTTATTTATTTTAGAATGTTAATTTTGCCGTTAACAAAATTTGTTCCCAATCACCTTCGTCGTACCGGACGACCGTTCAGTTAATGATAATGGTGTATTTATTTTTCACCAAATCTGCCTCGGCTGAAATCCAAAATTTACAGCGTTGGACCAGACATTACTGACATTGATACGCGTTTTACACTGTTTATTTTACGTAAATACATTGTGTTCATTATTGCTTTACATCATTTATAACTAAGATGGACAAGTTTGAAAATCTAGCGATGCACAAATACCATAAAATACCACATTTTACCACATACCAAAATTTTAATACTGGAAAGGGAGCTCAAAAGTTTCGCACTGTAATTGTCCAACCAGTTAGGGCCAGGTTGTAATAATTTTTCTGCAGTTCAGAAGGAGATAAGTGTTTGTTTATTCCAGAGATAAGTCAAAATCATCTACATACTGTTCTGTTTGTGAGTTGACTGCAGCAAGAGGAATTGTTCCATTGTGTTTTCAATTTTATCATAACATGATCAGCTAATTTGTAAACTTCGATTTTCCCTAAAATTATATAAAGTTAATTTCGATTTCCTGGAATCGTTTATAGGACAACTGCCTAAAGAGTCTATTCAAAATTTTTTATCTCAGATATCAACCAAGGTATCCTTTTTGTCCAAATCATATTGAAGTACCCGGTCCTGGCAACGCAGGTTAATTTCAGCATATTTGTTTATTTTGTGATTGGAAAAGTAGAGCATTCCTGTTTAATTGTATTATAATGTCGATTAGTCAACATCACCACTTTAGTCAACACTGAGTTTATTTAATCTACGTCCGGGCAACGCCGGGTACATTCAGCTAGTATATAATATTATCTTCCTCATTGGACTTCTTGGATGTCATGTCATCATGCATCAATTGACGTTTACGTTTACGTTGGTACATACAAATGAATCTGTTTTGCTACCCAGATTGTTACATTTACCAATAGAAGTTACGTACACGTAATAAAATTGTGAAAATTGCTGCTTCAGTGGCTGGAACAGTACTACCGTCGCACGGTCAATCTTTCCAAGATCGACAGCGCTTCAGTATTCGAAGTTGTATCGGTATCAAATAAAACATTTTAATTTAACATTTCTCACGTTAACCAAATCTGCGCGAAACCGATTGTAGAAACATTTTCAGCGTTGGACCCCCGACTCCACTAACATTCTTACACTTATTTTTACGTTCAGTTAATTATAGTGGTGTATTTGTTTTTTTGAATTCATACGCATAAGTATTTTGTGCTTATACACGTGTACACTATTTATTTTACGTACATTGTGTTCATTGTTGTTCTATATTATTTATAACTAACATGGAGCAGTTTGAAAATCTAATAGTAAGCGGATTACAAATACCACACAGTATAATTTCCGTGAAAAATGATGGACTTTAATTGTTCATTTTTAATTACCACAATTTCTGTAAATTTTACCTGTCTACGTTAAACACTCCCAAACATAACGTATAAAACCACCCCAAATCAACCCAAAATTAAAAAAAAAATGTACGAACTCCAAGCAAACTATGCCAAACTCACATAAATTACTTCAGCTTCCCTTGAATCACCCCAATCACCTCTTACCAACCCAAAATGATCCCAATCATATTAAAATTTTACCCATTAAAAATTACGCAAGTTTAACTCGCAAAAGCTAAACACCGCCAACCATCAATAACGATTCCAAATAATCCCTAAAGAAACTCTTAACATCCAAACCTATCTATATATATAAAGCGAAGTGTCCTCATCCTAAATAAACATAATATTACAAACAAATGCCACGAACCCTAACAAATCACGCCAAATTCACATAAATAATTTTTTTTACATAATTCCTAAATACTTCCGTATTATGGTGTGAAATTTTGTATCTATATATTTCAATGTTGTCTTTAACGTTGTCAGAGAACTAAATGGGAAGAATTTGGAATAATTTTGCTTCTCTCCTTCTCGGGAAACTGTTGAAATCAACGACAAAATTATTTAGGGCGCCTGGATTTGAAAATATCACTCTGTGTAATAAGTTCAGATTGACTAGAGTGAAAAAAAAGCAGCTTGCACTCAGAAACGAATTTAAATGGAACACTTGAAGTTGCGATCTTTGTTTGTAATTCGTCACAGGTCCACGAAAAAAATGCGTGTTAATGTAAACAAGTGTGAGTTCGTCGGAGAGGCCAAATAAGATTTTTACTTTATTGAAGCAGCTGGAGCCTGCCAGGTCAAGGGCAAAGTAACAAAAGTAAAAAGGCGATGATCCATTTGTTTTGATTCAATATATATGCAGAACTTCGCACATACCACGCCTCTCTTATCGTTTCTTAGAATTCGAGAATTGTTGGTTCAGCGTCTGGAGCAGTACTCGACCGCGGTACTAAATATTAACACATCTACTAACTATAGTAGAACAACCGCGAAAATTGTGACTGGCTATACGAGTACACCTTTCAGAGTATTATTTGGTACATACAATTAATCTCTTTTGCTATACAAATTGTTTTAATACGCAATCGAAGGCACCTAATAAAATTGTGAAAATTGCTGCTTCAGCGTCTGAAACGATTTTCTATATATATAAAGCGAAGTGTCCTCACTGACACACTCATCTACTCATCTACACATTCACGCACTGATTCACCGACAACACACAGCCCAAACCGTGAGGGCTGGCGACTTGAAATTTTAGATACGGGTGTATCAAGTGCCGAAAGTGAACGCTAATAAGGAGATTTTGCAAAATTCGGCCCGGTTCCTTTGTATTTAAATAAAAACCGAATAAAAACCGGTTAAAATAAACAAAAAATGATCGGCTCGCGGAGACCGTGTTTTTGTTAGAAGCACGTGTCTAGCCAAAACAACTTTGACGTCGGGCGACACTTTCTGCTTTCCTGATCATACTTTTGCCGTACCTAGCGAGGCGCAGATATTTCAATTATAATTTTGATTTCAATTATAATGTCGATCCGGGACTCTTTAAAAATTACCAAACCACTCCAAATTTAATCCGTCTACATTAAACATCCTCAAATATCTCTTACCATTGCAAACTTTACCAAATCAACCACAAAAAATTCCCGAACTACGCCAAACTGACAAATTAGATCCAAACCGTAGCAAACTATGCCAAACTCACCTAAATTACTTCGGCTTCCATAAATCACCCCCAACTACCCCTTACCGCCCCAAACTAAGCCCAATCACTTTAAAATTACAAAAAATGCCACAACCCATAGCAAACTATGCCAAACTCACCCAAATTACTTCGGCTATTATAAATCACCCCCAACTACCCCTTACCGCCCCAAACTAAGAAGAATCACTTTAAAATTACAGAAAATGTTACAAATCATAGTAAACTATGCCAAACTCACCCAAATTACTTCGGCTACCATAAATCACCCCCAACTACCCCTTACCACCCCAAACTAAGCCAAATCACTTTAAAATTACAAAAAATGATACAAACCATAGCAAACTATGCCAAATTACTTCGGCTATTATAAATCACCCCCAACTACCCCTTACCGCCCCAAACTAAGCCCAATCACTTTAAAATTACAAAAAACGATACAAACCATAGCAAACTATGCCAAACTCATCCAAATTACTTCGGCTACCATAAGTCACCCCCCAAATACACCTTACCGCCCCAAACTAAGCCCAATCACTTTAAAATTACAAAAAATGCTAAAAGCCATAGCAAGCTATGCCAAACTCAACTAAATTACTTCGGCTACCTTAAATCACCCCTAACTACCCCTTACCACCCCTAACTAAGCCCAATCACTTTAAAATTACAAAAAATGCCACAAACCATAGCAAACTAGGCCAAACTCATCCAAATTACTTCGGCTATTATAAATCACCCCCAACTATCCCTTACCGCCCCAAACTAAGCCCAATCACTTTAAAATTACAAAAAATGATACAAACCATAGCAAACTATGCCAAACTCACCCAAATTACTTCGGCTACCATAAATCACCCCCAACTACCCCTTACCGCCCCAAACTAAGCCGAATCACTTTAAAATTACAAAAAATGCCACAAACCATAGCAAACTATGCCAAACTCACCCAAATTACTTCGGCTATTGTAAATCACCCGCAACTACCCCTTACCGCCCCAAACTAAGCCCAATCACTTTAACATTACAAAAAATGATACAAACCATAGCAAACTATGCCAAACTAACCCAAATTACTTCGGCTACCATAAATCACATCCAACTACCCCTTACCACCCCAAACTAAGCCACATCACTTTAAAATTACAAAAAATGATACAAACCATAGCAAACTATGCCAAACTCACCCAAATTACTTCGGCTACCATAAATCACCCCCAACTACCCCTTACCAGCCCAAACTAAGCCAAATCACTTTAAAATTACAAAAAATGATACAAACCATAGCAAACTAAGCCAAACTCACCCAAATTACTTCGGCTACCATAAATCACCCCCAACAACCCCTTACCACCCCAAACTAATATCAATCACTTTAAAACTACAAAATTATGAAACGTTAGACCAGGAATTTATTAATTTGTTAAATTGATGCGTGAGGACGTGCTAACAGCTCACAGAAATGTATTATTCTTATTCTAGGTGAGAGATAGGTGAAATCTTGGCAGCTATAGATAAACCATAAAAGTGCGAAATTCCATAAAATATTGTAACAATTATTTCTCCTAGGACTTCATCGGTGATCGCTAAAAACGATTCAATTTGCAAATTAAGCTAAGCTAATCCGCTATCGCAATAGCGCTTTAAAATCACTGCTATTAAAAAATAGCAACCGTGAAATAGCAGGCGCTTGATTGAAAAATAGCGGTTTAACTCAGCCCTAGTAGATCCAGGAACAGTAAAGTCGAGTAACTAATGTGCTGCGCTCGCCATCGACTCCATACCTCAGTTGCAGAGTTGCCGGCTACCATAAATCACCCCCAACTACCCCTTACCACCACAAACTAAGCCCAATCACTTTAAAATTACAAAAAAATGCTACAAACCTTAGCAAACTATGTGAAACTCACTTAAATTACTTCGACTACCATAAATCACTCCCAACTACCCCTTACCGCCCCAAACTAAGAACAATCACTTTAAAATTACAAAAAATGCTACAAACCATAGCAAACTATATCAAACCCACTTAAATTACTTCGGCTACCATAAATCACCCCCAACTACCCCTTATCGCCCCAAACTAAGAACAATCACTTTAAAATTACAAAAAATGTTACAAATCATAGTAAACTATGCCAAACTCACCCAAATTACTTCCGCTACCATAAATCACCCCCAACTCTGCCCCTTACCACCCCAAACTAAGCCAAATCACTTTAAAATTACAAAAAATGATACAAACCATAGCAAACTATGCCAAACTCACCCAAATTACTTCGGCTACCATAAATCACCGCCAACTACCCCTTACCTCCCCAAACTAAGAACAATCACTTTAAAATTACAAAAAATGTTACAAATCATAGTAAACTATGCCAAACTCACCCAAATTACTTCGGCTATTATAAATCAGCCCCAACTACCCCTTACCGCCCCAAACTAAGCCCAATCACTTTAAAATTACAAAAAATGCCACAAACCATCGCAAACTATTCCAAACTCACCCAAATTACTTCGGCTATTATAAATCACCCCCAACTACCTCTTACCGCCCCAAACTAAGCCCAATCACTTTAAAATTACAAAAAATGATAGAAACCATAGCAAACTATGCCAAACTCACCCAAATTACTTCGGCTACCATGAATCACCTCCAACTACCCCTTACCACGCCAAACTAAGCCAAATCACTTTAAAATTACAAAAAATGATACAAACCATAGCAAACTATGCCAAACTCACCCAAATTACTTCGGCTACCATAAATCACCCCCAATTACCCCTTACCACCCCAAACTAAGCCAAATCACTTTAAAATTACAAAAAATGATAGAAACCATAGCAAACTAAGCCAAACTCACCCAAATTGCTTCGGCTACCATAAATTACCCCCAACAACCCCTTACCACCCCAAACTAATACCAATCACTTTAAAATTACAAAAAAATGATACAAACCATAGCAAATAATGCCAAACTCACCCAAATTACTTCGGGTACCATATATCAACCCCAACTACCCCTTAACACCCTAAACTAAGCCCAATCACTTTAAAATTACAAAAAATGCTACAAACTATAGCAAAGTAGGCCAAACGCACCTAAATTACTTCGGCTACCATAAATCACCCCCAACTACCGCTTACCACCCCAAAACTAAGCCCAATTACTTTAAAATTACAAAAAATGCTACAAACCATAGCAAACTATGCCAAACTCACCTAAATTACTTCGGTTACCATAAATTAATAATTATTTTCAATCAAAATCTTATCCCTAAAATCCCTAAAAGTCATACATTTACCATTCAAAACTACTCCAGGTCAACCCATAATTAAAAAAAAATTACGAATTCTAAGCAAACTACGCCAAACTCGCATAAATGACTTCGAATTCCCCTAAATCACCCCAACCACTTCTTACCAAGCCAAACAAAGCCCAATCACATTATAATTACCAAAAATTTTGTTTAATCCGCCAAAGCTAAACCCTGCCAACCATCAATAACCATTCCAAACAATCCTCAAAGAAACCCATATCATCCGAAACAACCCCAAATCAACCTAATATTTTTGCATTTTTTTGAACCATAGCAAATCACGCCAAATTAACATAAATAACTTCGACTTTTTTTATAAATAATTCCCAAATACTTCGTTTTTATGGTGTGAAATTTTGTATTTATATATTTCAACATTGTCTTTAACGTTGTCAGAGAACTAAATGGGAATAATTTGGAATAATTTAGCTTCTCTGTCAACTCTCCTTCTCTTGAAACTTTTGAAAACAACGACAAAATTTTTTAGGGCGCCTGGATTTGAAAATATCACTCTGTGTAATAAGTTCAGACTGACTAGACTGAAAAGAAAGGAGCTTGCATCCAGAAACGAAATTAAATGGAACACTTGAAGTTGCAATATTTGTTTGTAATTCGTCACAAGTCCATGAAGGAATGCGTGTTAATGTAAACAAATGTGAGTTTATTGGAGATGCCGAATAAGATTTTTACATTATTGAAGCAGCTTGAGCCTGCCACGTCAAGGGCATGGTCACAAACGTGAAAAGGCGATGCTCGATTTGGTTTTATTCAATATCTATGCAGAAATTCGCACATTTCAAGCATTGGATAAGCCTTTCTTATCGTTTCTTAGAATTCGAGAATTGCTGGTTCAGCGTGTGGAGCAGTACTCGATCGCGGTGTTTAATTTTAACACAACTACAATTGTGAAAATTGCTGCTCCAGCGTCGGAAACTGTTCGCAAAGTCGCCAAATTCGATGAGGCGACGCATCAGTATTCGAACGTCTACCGCTATCAAATAAAGTATTTTAATTTAACATTTGATCCTCGCGATAACCAAATCTGCCCCCAATCAATTTTCGAAAAATTACCAGCGTCGAACCGGACTCCACTTATATTTGTACGCTAATTTTTACGTTCAGTTAATGGTAGTGGTGTATTTGTTTTTCACCAAATTTTCCCTGGCTGAAATCCGAAATTTTCACCGTTGTATGTACCAGACATCACTGACATTCATACCCTTAATAATTATGTGCTTATACACGTTTTACACTATTTATTGTACGTACAATGTGTTCATTATTGCTTTACATCATTTATAACTAAGATGGAGAAGTTTGAAAATCTAGCGATGAACAATTACGTATTATGAAAGGTGATGGAAATTGTCTTTTTTAATATCTATGGTATTGGTATTAATATTTTAATACTGGAACGGGAGCTCAAGGGGTTCGCACTTTAATTGTTCAACAAGTTTGTGTTAATGTAAACAAGTGTGAGTCCGTCGGAGAAGCCGAATAAGATTTTTACATCCACCATATTCCCGTCAAAATATTTATTTATTTTATATAGAATGTTAATTTTGCCGTTAACCAAATTTGCTCCCAATCACCATCGTCGTACCGGACCGTTCAGTTAATGATAATGGTGTTTTTATTTTTCACCAAATCTGCCTCGGCTGAAATCCAAAATTTACAGCGTTGGATCAGACTTTACTGACATTGATACGCGTTTTACACTATTTATTTTACGTAAATACATTGTGTTCATTATTGCTTTACCTCTACAAGTGTTTGTTTATTCTGAAGATAAGTCAAAATCATCTACATACTGTTCTGTTTGTGAGTTGACTGCAGCAAAAGGAATGGTTCCATTGTGTTTTCAATTTTATCATAACATGATCAGCTAATTTGTAAACTTCGATTTCCCCGAAAATTATCTAAAGTTAATTTCGATTTCCTGGAATCGCTTATAGAACAACTACGTCTTTGCCTAAAGAGTCTATTCAAGATTTTTCTTCTCAGATATCAACCAAGGTATCGTCTTTGTCCAAATCATATTGAAGTACCCTGTCCTGACAACGAAGGTTAATTTCAACAAATTTGTTTATTTTGTGATTGGAAAAGTAGAGCATTCCTGTTTAATTGTATTATAATGTCGATTAGTCAACATCACCACTTTAGTCAACACTGCGTTTATTTAATCTACGTCCGGGCAACGCCGGGTACATTCAGCTAGTTAATTATAAAGGGTACAGCGTGTGGAGCATTATTGGATCGCGGTTCTTAAAAATAAAACAACTACTATGTGAATTAATGACGTAATGATATTAGAAGCAAACAACAATATGTATTATCCCTAAATATTGGAGCTTAAAATAAAAATAATGATGTAAAATATAATATAAGTAAAATATAATATAAAATATATTTAATGGTCGATGTGTACAGTAATTAGAGGTCTTGATTATAAGTACTTCCGCCTGGGCCGATCGTCAACATCGACAATCCACTTGAAATCCCAAGTGGTTGCGTATTCGTCGCCTTTTGCTGAATTAGCCGTTTTCTGGAAATCGTGGCAGATACTTAATGCCGTATAATATGTATGATTAAATATTATAATTATATTCTTCATGGGACGAGACGGGCCGAAACTTACTAAGACAATCTAACAAACATTTATTGCAACTACCATTGCAATAAATGACATGATACATAATCTTACATCAATCGACGTTATCGGAAATTTATGTATGACGGGTATGTTACATAGAAATAAATCTGTTTTGCTACCCGAATTGTTCCGTTTTAATACGTAATTAATACGAAATAGAAGGCACGTGCAACTAATAAAATTGCTGCTTCAGCGCCTGGAACAGTAAGTACTCCATCCCATGGTCAACGTCGCCAAGATCGACAGCGCGTCAGTATTCGAAGTTGTATCGGTATCGAATAAAGCATTTTAATTTAACGTTGTTCGCGTTAACCAACTCTGCCCGAAACCGATTTTCGAAACATTTTCACTGTCGGACCAGACTCTTTTTTACTTAGCTTTCGCTTATTTTTAAGTTCCGTTGGTGAGAGTGATAGTGTTAGTGATTTGTTCTTCATCAAATTTGCCCAGGCTGAAATCAGAAAATTTGTAGCGTTGGACCGGACTTCACTCGCACTTCACACGCTTAAATATTCTGTTCATATAAACATTTTACACCATTTATTTTTTGAATTTTTAGTTTTTCAGTTTTTTTACATTGCGTTCATTATTGCTCTAATCTATTGTTTATAAGTAAGATGGAGCAGTTTGAAATTCTAATAGTAAACGGAGTACAAATACCACACCGTGTATTTCCCGTGAAAGGTGATGGAAATTGTCTATTTTACTCTCTTTCCTATTGCATCTTTAACACCGTAAATAGAGCTCAAGCGGTTCGCACTTTAATTGTTCAACACGTTGCGGCCAATTGGGCAAGGTTTCAATTATTATCGTGCAACCGAGAAGGGAATAATTATGCTGACCAGTTTGTTTATTCTGAAGATATGTCAAAATTATCTACATATGGTTCTGTTTGTGAGTTGACTGCAGCAGGAGAAATGTTTCCATTTTGTTTTCAAGTATATCATAACGGTAGTTTTTATGCGCAATTTGGTGAACATAATCAGTCAATTCGTAAACTTAGATTTTCCGGAAATTTATCTAACGGTCATTTCGATGTCCTTGAATCAGTTCCCGTGCCACGACTTATAGAACATTCCCAAATTGCGTCTTTGTCTGAAGAGTCTATTCAAGATAATTCTTCTCAGACATCAAATAAAAGGAAACGCCGTGCGCGTGTTTCAAACAGAACTAGAAACACCCAACTAAAAATTGCTGCAGTGAAATATACATCAAAAAATAAAGAGCAAAAGAAGGCTGCTTCAGTAAAATACGCAAAAAAAAATCCAGAAGTTCATAGAGCTGCTGTAGCGAAATATGGCCAAAAACATCCGGAAGTTAATAGAGCTGCCGTTGCGAAATATGCGCAAGAACATCCGGAAGTTAAAAGAGCTGCTGTTGCGAAATATGCGCAAAAACATCCGGAAGTTAATAGAGCTGCTGTTGCAAAATATGCGCAAGAACATCCGGAAGTTAATAGAGCTGCTGTGGCGAAATATGCGCAAGAACATCCGGAAGTTAACAGAGCTGCTGTAGCGAAACATGCGCAAGAACATCCCGAAGGTCACAGAGCTGCCGTTCGTAGATATACACAACAGCACCCAGAGGTTAACAGAAACGCTGTTGCGCGTTATGATCCACGCAACGAAAAAAGAATTCAACGAAGGACACTTTCTTGGACGCAAAAGGCTGATTCTGCATTCGAATATGACCCATGTATTGCATACGAAGATGAAAAACCTATACAATTGGGTGAAATGAGCATAATATGCCAATGGTGCAAAGCCCTCAAATGGAAGGGCGAGACACCTGGCATGTGTTGCAACAATGGAAAGGTGCAATTAACACCATTCGAACAACAACCTGAACCTATAAGGAGCCTTTTGTCCTTTTTACATCCGAAATCAAAACATTTTCTAAATTCTATTAGGAAATATAACGGTTGTTTTCAAATGACATCTTTTGCGGCTAAAGAGGTTTCTGAAGGTAGCTTTAGGCCCACATTTAAAGTTCAAGGTCAGGTGTACCATTTAGCTGGGAGTTTGTTGCCACCTAATACTAACGAAGAACCTAAGTTCCTTCAGATATATTTTGTGGGAGAAGACGAGAAAGAAACAACTCTTAGGTGTCGGAATTTTACTGATGTAAATAATGCTTTGGTGGCGCAACTACAAAAGATGCTTCACGAGAATAACACATACGTTAGAGATTTTAAAGCTGCCATAGAAAATATTCCACAAAATACAGAAGATTTCCGTGTAGTCATACATGCCGAAAGAAAACCCATAAACGCTCATCGAGGTCGTTACAATAATCCTATCGCCAATGAAATTGCTATAGTAATGGAAGGTCAGATATTTGAAAAAAGAGACATTGTGTTGCACAGTCGCGATGACAAGTTACAACGAATAAGTGAGTTGAACAGAGCATACGACGCGTTGCAATATCCCTTAATGTTTTGTAGAGGTGAGGATGGTTATTCCATAGCAGTACCTCAAACTGACCCTGTTTCAAAGATGCCTTTAAATAAAACCGTTTCGGCAGCAAATTTCTATGCTTTTCGCATTATGATTAGACAAAACGAAATTAATCATCTTCTCTGTTACCGAAGCTTACTAAGTCAATTTTTAGTTGACATGTATGCAAAAATCGAAACAGAAAGATTAAATTTTATCAAGAATAATCAAACAAAATTAAGGGCGGAAAATTACGTTCATTTACAAGATGCAATTAAAAAGGCTGATGCCAATGCTGCAGAGTTAGGTCGATTAGTAATTCTCCCTTCAACTTTCACTGGAGGACCCAGGTATATGCATGAACGTACCCAAGACGCGTTGACATACGTACGCCACTACGGCCGTCCAGATTTATTTATTACTTTTACGTGTAACCCAAAGTGGAAAGATATAACAGATGTATTATTGTTCGAACAACAGCCGCATGATCGACATGACGTCATTAGCCGCGTCTTTCGTCTGAAAGTGAGAACAATGATGAACCTATTAACCAAGGCTCAAATATTTGGACGCGTTCGCTGTTACATGTATTCCGTAGAATGGCAGAAACGAGGACTTCCGCATGTACATATTTTGCTATGGTTGGAAAACCGAATTTGTGCTGATAAAATAGATGACGTGATCTGTGCAGAAATTCCGTCTCCCGAAGAAGATCCGATTCTTCACGAAATAATTAAATCCAATATGATACATGGACCGTGCGGTAACATAAATAGAGATTCTCCGTGTATGATTGATGGAATCTGTTCAAAGAAGTATCCTCGACAATTAATAAGAGATACACAGAGAGGTGAGGATGGTTATCCTAAGTACCGACGAAGATCACCGCAAGATGGTGGGTTCACTGTTGAAATTAAAGGCAAACAACTCGACAACCGGTGGGTTGTACCGTTTAATCCGGTCCTGTCTCGCACTTTTAATGCACATATTAACGTAGAGTACTGCAATTCTGTCAAATCTATCAAATATATCTGCAAATACGTTAATAAAGGCAGCGATCAGGCGGCCTTTGCACTACAAAATGAACTAGATGAGGTGGCAATCTATAAAACGGGAAGATATATAAGCACTTCGGAAGCTGTTTGGCGCATTCTATGTTTTCCCATTCACGAAAGGTTTCCTCCTATTGTTAATCTTTCCGTCCATTTGGAAAATGGACAGAGAATCTATTTTAATGAAGACAATCTTTTGGATAGGGTCAATAACCCTCCAAAAACCACATTAATGGCCTTTTTTGATTTATGCAGAAACGACGATTTTGCCAAAACCCTTTTTTACCACGAAGTGCCTTCATATTATACGTGGAACAAGAATAAATTTCAACGTAGAAAGCTAGGAAAAAATATTGATGAATATCCGGGTGTAAAAAAAGATAACGTCCTTGGAAGGGTTTATACAGTACATCCCAATAATGCCGAGTGTTACTACCTTCGCCTACTATTGCATGAGGTTCGTGGACCTACTTCTTTCTTAAGTCTTAGGACGGTTAATGGCGTAGTACATTCTACTTTTCAATCCGCATGTAAAGCCCTGGGATTGTTGGAAGATGACAAACATTAGGAAAACACACTAGAAGATGCTACTATCTCAGAATCACCGATGAAACTGAGAGAATTGTTTGCAATAATGTTAGTGTTTTGTCATGTATCCGACCCATTGCAGCTTTGGGAGAAATACAAAGACAGTTTGTCCGAGGATATTCTCAGAAGGGTGGCCAGAGAGCTGGCAGTTGAAGAATTACATGCCAAAACGGAGGTGTACAACAAGGCATTGATTCTTCTAGAAGATGTTATTCTAACAATCGGTGATCAACCCTTAACTCATTTTGGATTGCCGCAACCGAAACGCAATACCAACGAGATTACGGAAAATTTGGTTTATATTAGAGAAAAGAACTACGATATTGAAGTTTTATTACAAACGGTCGAAGAAAACGAACCTTTACTTACAAGTGAACAGAAAGAGGTTTACTTAGAAATTTTAGAAAACTTAGACTACGGCAAAGTTTTCTTTTTAGATGCACCTGGGGGTACAGGAAAAACATTCCTTATAAATTTGTTATTATCGAAAATACGCAGTTCCAATAAAATTGCTATCGCGGTGGCTTCTTCGGGAATTGCAGCAACTTTGTTACAGGGTGGTAGAACTGCCCATTCTGTTTTTAAATTGCCCCTAAATTTAAACTCCACAGATAATCCGTTATGCAACATATCAAAACAAAGCGACGTTGCTCGATTGCTTTATGACTGCAGCCTAATTGTATGGGACGAATGTACCATGGCGCACAAAAAAGCAGTTGAGGCTCTTGACCGTACATTAAGAGACATTAGAAATAATGTTTCGATTATGGGAAAAGTTACCGTTGTATTAGCAGGAGATTTCAGACAAACGCTGCCTGTTGTACCGAGAGGAACTCGGGCTGATGAAGTTAATGCTTGCTTGAAATCGTCCTATTTGTGGCCCAAAATACAAAAAATTTCATTATCTAAAAACATGCGAGTATACCTAAGAGGTGATACGGGAGCTGGTGAATTTGCGCAACTTTTATTAAATTTAGGTGAGGGTCGTACGCCAGAAAGAGATGGCAAAATTGAAATTTTGTCAAGCCTAGCAACGGTGGTTCAAAGTGTTGCCGATTTAATAGATAAGATTTATCCGGATATTCGAAATTTGAAAGATAAATCTATGTCCTGGTTGCGAGAACGAGCCATTTTATCACCGAAAAATGATAGTGCTAATGAATTAAATAATATTATCCTTGATGGCTTTGAGAGTGAAGAGTTGACATACAAATCTGTCGACTCGGTATTGAATACTGATGAAGCCGTCAATTATCCGGTGGAATTTTTGAATTCCTTAAATCCTCCTGGAATGCCTGTCCATAAACTCAAATTAAAGATTGGCACTCCTATAATGTTGCTGCGTAACTTGAAACCGCCCAAACTTTGCAATGGTACAAGGCTTCAGATCACGAAACTGTACCAAAACGTAATTGAAGCAAGTATATTTACTGGTTGTGCGCAGGGCGAGTCTGTATTCATCCCCCGAATCCCGCTCATTCCATCGGATTACCCCTTTGAATTTAAAAGATTGCAATTCCCTGTGAAGGTTTGTTTTGCAATGACGATAAATAAATCTCAGGGACAGTCTTTAAAAGAAGCAGGGATCGATCTGAGGGAGGATTGTTTTTCGCATGGGCAGTTGTATGTGGCATGCTCAAGAATGAGTAATCCATCTTCTTTGGTTATATTGGCACCGGATAATAAAGCTGCCAATATTGTTTACAAAGAAGCGATCTCAAAATGAGAACAGAATAATATATACAGAATAAAAGTGGCGTTTCATTTTTAGATTAAACCTCACTTTCGATGTCTCTATAATCGCATCTGAGGGTTTAGAGCTTTGAATATTTCTTTAGGCTGGTTGAGTTGGATTTTACATATTATTCTCAAAACAATTTTTTTTTGGGATAGGACACCGTCTATTTCCGTTCGATTTACTGTGCGCAGGCATACGCCTGATATTGATACTGATGCATATAAAAATTTTGTGGGGTTCATGTTATGGTATGTTATGGTTTATAAGGTTTATTTGGATCATTTACATTCATATTTGCAATGCAACAACTAGAATGTAAAAAAACACATGATAACCAAAAACCAAATCTGTGAAGATTTAATATGTGCTGTGAACTTAGCCTCACTTATTTTTATTTTAGTCTGATCTAACATTTGATATAATTGAAGAGTTCATTGATGTGAACAGAAATGTAAAATACTGCTCTGCTCTGACCGGAATCCAAAGAAAATATTCAAGTGATGTCTAATGTAAAAATCCTAGAATTTACAAACTTTCAAATATTAAATAGTGAAAGAAACAATTGCTGTTTCTTCAGTATTTTCTAATTAATCGACACGCTCCCTTACTGATACACAATTTTTCTTTATCAATCCACAAGTTTCTTTATCTATATATATAAAGCGAAGTGTCCTCACTGACACACTCATCTACACATCTACACATTCACTGATTCACCGACAACCCACAGCCCAAACCGTGAGGGCTGGCGACTAGAAATTTTAGACACGGGTGTATCATGTGCCGAAACTGAACACTAAGAAGGGATTTTGCGAAATTCGGCCCGGTTCCTTTGTAATTCAATAAAAACCGGCTAAAATAAACAAAAAATGATCCGATCGCGGAGACCGTGTTTATGTTAGAAGCACGTATCTAGCCAAAACAACTTCGACGACGGGCGACCGGTTTACATTAAAAGCACTTATTTAACCTAAACAATTTCAACGTCGAGTTTCTGCTTTCGTGATCATACTTTTGCCGTACCTAGCGAGGCCGCCGATATTTCAATTATAATTTTGATTTCAATTATAATGTCGATCCGTGACTCAATTAAAAATTACCAAATCACTCCAAATTTAATCCGTCAACATTAAACATCCTCAAATATCTCTTACCACTGCAAACTTTACCAAATGAACCCCAAAAAATTCCCGAACTAAGCCAAACTGACATAAATTAGATCCGTTATTTTAAATCATCCCTTACCACCCTTTAGCAACCCCAAGTAACTCCAATCACTTTAAAATAAAACAAAATGACACAAATCATAGCAAACTATCCCTAACTTACCTAAATTACTTCGGCTACCATAAATCACCCCCAACTACCCCTTACCACCCCAAACTCAGCCCAATCACTTTAAAATTACAAAAAATGTTACAAGCAATATCAAACTATGCCAAACTCATCTAAATTACTTCGGCTTCCAGTAATCACCCCCAACTACCCCTTACCTCCCCAAAATAGGCTCAATCACTTTAAAATTACAAAAAAATTCTACAAACCGTAGCAAACTGTGCCAAACTCCCCTAAATTACTTCGGCTACCATAAATCACCCCCAACTACCCCTTACAACCCCAAAATAAGCCCAATCACTTTAAAATTACAAAAAATTCTACAAACCATACCAAACTATGCCAAACTCACTTAAATTACTTCGGCTATCATAAATCACCCCAACTACCCCTTGCCACCCCTAACTCATCCCAATCACTTTAAAATTACAAAAAATGCTACAAATCATAGCAAACTATGCCAAACTCACTTAAATTACTTCGGCTAACATAAATCACTCCCAACAACCCCTTACTACCCCAAAATAAGCCCAATCACTTTAAAATTACAAAAAAATGCTACAAACCATAGCAAACTATGCCTAACTCACCTAAATTACTTCGGCTACCATAAATCACCCCCAACTACCCCTTACCACCCCAAAATAAGCCCAATCACTTTAAAATTACAAAAAATGCTACAAACCATAGCAAACTATCCCTAACTCACCTAAATTACTTCGGCTACCATAAATCACCCCCAACTACCCCTTACCACCCCAAACTCAGCCCAATCACTTTAAAATTAAAAAAATGTTACAAGCAATATCAAACTATGCCAAACTCATCTAAATTACTTCGGCTTACATTAATCACCCCCAACTACCCCTTACCTACCCAAAATAGGCTCAATCACTTTAAAATTACAAAAAAATTCTACAAACCGTAGCAAACTGTGCCAAACTCCCCTAAATTACTTCGGCTACCATAAATCGCCCCCAACTACCCCTTACAACCCCAAAATAAGCCCAATCACTTTAAAATTACAAAAAATTCTACAAAACATACCAAACTATGCCAAACTCACTTAAATTACTTCGGCTATCATAAATCACCCCCAACTACCCCTTACCACCCCTAACTCATCCCAATCACTTTAAAATTACAAAAAATGCTACAAACCATAGCAAACTATGCCTAACTCACCTAAATTACTTCGGCTACCATAAATCACCCCCAACTACCCCTTACCACCCCAAAATAAGCCCAATCACTTTAAAATTACAAAAAATGCTACAAACCATAGCAAACTATCCCTAACTCACCTAAATTACTTCGGCTACCATAAATCACCCCCAACTACCCCTTACCACCCCAAACTCAGCCCAATCACTTTAAAATTAAAAAAATGTTACAAGCAATATCAAACTATGCCAAACTCATCTAAATTACTTCGGCTTACATTAATCACCCCCAACTACCCCTTACCTACCCAAAATAGGCTCAATCACTTTAAAATTACAAAAAATGCTACAAATCATAGCAAACTATGCCAAACTCACTTAAATTACTTCGGCTAACATAAATCACCCCCAACAACCCCTTACTACCCCAAAATAAGCCCAATCACTTTAAAATTACAAAAAAAAATGCTGCAAACCATAGCAAACTATGCCTAACTCACCTAAATTACTTCGGCTACCATAAATCACCCCCAACTACCCCTTACTACCCCAAAATAAGCCCAATCACTTTAAAATTATAAAAAATACTACAAACCATAGCAAACTATGCCAAACTCACTTAAATTACTTCGGCTATCATAAATCACCCCCAACTACCCCTTACCACCCCTAACTCATCCCAATCACTTTAAAATTACAAAAAATGCTACAAACCATAGCAAACTATGCCTAACTCACCTAAATTACTTCGGCTAACATAAATCACCCCCAACTACCCCTTACTACCCCAAAATAAGCCCAATCACTTTAAAATTATAAAAAATGCTACAAACCATAGCAAACTATGCCAAACTCCCTTAAATTACTTCGGCTACCATAAATCACCCCGAACTACCCCTTACAACCCCAAAATAAACCCAATCACTTTAAAATTACAAAATATTTAACAAATCATAGCAAACTATGCCTAACTCACCTAAATTACTTCGGCTACCATAAATCACCCCCAACTACCCCTTACCACCCCAAAATAAGCCCAATCACTTTAAAATTACAAAAAAATTCTACAAACCGTAGCAAACTATGCCAAACTCCCCTAAATTACTTCGGCTACCATAAATCACCCCGAACTACCCCTTACAACCCCAAAATAAGCTCAATCACTTTAAAATTACAAAATATTCAACAAATCATAGCAAACTATGCCTAACTCACCTAAATTACTTCGGCTACCATAAATCACCCCCAACTACCCCTTACCACCCCAAAATAAGCCCAATCACTTTAAAATTACAAAAAATGCTACAAACCATAGCAAACTATGCCTAACTCACCTTAATTACTTCGGCTACCATAAATCACCCCCAACTACCCCTTACCACCCCAAAATAAGTGCAACAACTTTAAAATTACGAAAAATGCTACAAGCCATAGTAAACTATCTCAAACTCACCTGAATTACTTCGGCTACCATAAATCACCCCCAACTACCCCTTACCACCCCAAACTAAGCCCAATCACTTTAAAATTACAAAAAATGCTACAAACCATAGCAAACTATTCCAAACTCACCTAAATTACTTCGGCTACCATAAATCACCCCCAACTACCCCTTACCGCCCCAAAATTAGCCTAATCACTTTAAAATTACAAAAATGCTACAAAACATAGCAAGCTATGCCAAACTCACTTAAATTACTTCGGCTACCATAAATTAATAATCGTATTCAATCAAAATCTTCTATTTGGTTGTGTTATTTATAAATGCCTTATCGTATTAAATCATAAAATATTAATAAATATCTGCACATAAAATATATTGTTCCGACTAATAGTCGTTATTCTGAATATTAAATATGCTGATACCTATTTTGATTCTCTTCCACCTTCCAATAAATATTTGTTCCAGTTGAGATGCAAACATAAACGTATTTCTGAATTGCAACACGCTGACGGGGCAAGCCCTACCTTTTCAACATGCGTGCATTTGTATAAACAGATCTATGGTTTTTAACTTTAAAGAGGTATAAAGGCGGTGTAAGCGCTAGATTTTCGTAAAAATATCTGAAAAATTCGAAATTCTGCAATTGAATTACAGAACTATTTTTGTGTTCGGTAGTAAATTTATACTTGGAGTGGCACTGCCAACCCTGCCACCCCTGACGAGGCCCCTGCTGACTACTCTCCTTCCAGGGAAACTTTATAAATCAACGGCAAAATAATTTAGGGCGCCTGAATGTGAAAATATCACTGTGTAATAAGTTCAGACTGACATGGAACACTTGAAATTTCGATATTTGTTTGTAATTCGTCACAGGTCCATGAAGGAATGCATGTTAATGTAAACAAGTGTTAGTTTGTCGGAGAGACCGAATAAGATTTTTAACATTCCTGTCAAAATATTTATTTACTTTAGAATGTTAATTTCTTAAATTGATTTTGTGAAAATTATGACGGGCCATACGAGTACACCTGTACGAGTATTATTTGGTACATACAAATTAATCTCTTTTGTTATCCAAATTGTTTTGATACGCACTAGGCACGTGCACCTCATATAATTGTGAAAATTGCTGCTTCAGCGTCTGGATCGCTGGTACTCAACGTCGCCAAGGTCGAGGCGACGCATCGGTATTCAAAGTTCTATCGCTATTAAATGAATTATTTTAATATAATATTCCCGATTTGTTCTTGCCGTTAACCAAAACTCTCCCCAATCGATTTTCGAAAAATTTCCAGCGTCGGACCGGACTTCACTTATCTTCGTACGCTAATTTTTACGTTCAGTTAATGATAGTGGTGTATTTGTTCTTCACCAAACCTGCTCCGGCGGAAATCCGAAATTTTCACTGACATCATACGCTTAAGTATTGTATGCTTATACACGATTTATTTACACTATTTATTTTACGTACATTGCGTTCATTATTGTTCTGCATTATTTATAACTAAGATGGAGCAGTTTGAAAATCTAATAGTAAGCGGAGAACAGATACCACCACGTATAATTCCCGTGAAAAGTGATGGAAATAGTCTTTCTTACTATCTTTCCTATTGCATTTTTAATACCGGAAATAGAGCTCAAGAGCGAAGAATAACTTCGACTTTTTTTATACATAATTCCTAAATACTTCGTTTTTATGGTGTAAAATTTTGTATTTATATATTTCAACATTGTCTTTAACGTTGTCAGAGAACTAAATGGGAATAATTTGGAATAATTTAGCTTCTATGTCAACTCTCCTTCTCTTGAAACTTTTGAAAACAACGACAAAATTCTTTAGGGCGCCTGGATTTGAAAATATAACTCTGTGTAATAAGTTTAGACTGACTAGAGTAAAAAGAAAGGAGCTTGCATCCAGAAACGAAATTAAATGGAACACTTGAAGTTGAAATATTTGTTTGTAATTCGTCACAAGTCCATGAGGGAATGCGTGTTAATGTAAACAAATGTGAGTTTATTGGAGAGGCCGAATAAGATTTTTACATTATTGAAGCAGCTGGAGCCTGCCACGTCAAGGGCAAGGTCAGAAACGTGAAAAGGCGATGCTCGATTTAGTTTGATTGAGTGTCTATGCAGAAATTCGCACATACCAAGCGTTGGATAAGCCTTTCTTATCGTTTCTTAGAATTCGAGAATTGCTGGTTCAGCGTGTGGAGCAGTACTCGATCGCGGTGTTTAATTTTAACACAACTACAATTGTGAAAATTGCTGCTCCAGCGTCGGAAACTGTTCGCAAAGTCGCCAAATTCGATGAGGCGACGCATCAGTGTTCGAAGGTCTACCGCTATCAAATAAAGTATTTTAATTTAACATTTGATCCTCGCGTTAACCAAATCTGCCCCCAATCAATTTTCGAAAAATTATCAGCATCGGACCGGACTCCACTTATATTTGTACGCTAATTTTTACGTTTAGTTAATGATAGTGGTGTATTTGTTTTTCACCAAATTTGCCCCGAAATTTTCACCTTTGTATGTACCAGATATCACTGACATTCATACCAGTGGCGGTGTAAGCGCTAAATTTTCGTGAAAATATCTGAAAAATTCATAATTCTGCAACTGAATTACAGAACTAATTTTGTGTTCGATAGTAAATTTATACTTGGAGTGGCACTGCCAACCCTGCCACCCCTGACGAGCCCCACTGCTGACTACTTTCCTTCCAGAAAAATTTTTGAAATCAGCGGCAAAATAAATTTAGGGCATTTGGATGTGAAAATATCACTATGTAATAAGTTCAGACTGACAAGAGTGAAAAAAACCGCTTGCATCCAGAAACGAAATCAAATGGAACACTTGAAATTTAGATATTTGTTTGTAATTCGTCACAGGTCCATGAAGGCATGCATGTTAATGTAAACAAGTGTTAGTTTGTCGGAGATGCCGAATAAGATTTTTACAGCCACCACATTCCCGTCAAAATATTTATTTACTTTAGTATGTTAATTCATTTTGTGCAAATTATGACGGGCCAGTCGAGTACACCTGCGCGAGTATTATTTGGTAATCCAAATTCTTTTAATACGCACTAGGCACGTGCACCTAATATAATTGTTAAAATTGCTGCTTCAGCGTCTGGAACGCTGGTACTCAACGTCGCCAAGGTCGAGGCGACGCATCAGTATTCGAAGTTCTATCGCTATTAAATTAATTTTTTTAATATAATATTCCCGATTTGTTCTTGACGTTAAGTAAATATCTCCCCAATCGATTTTCGAAAAATTACCATCGTCGTACCGGTCTCCACTTATATACCGTACGCTAATTTTTACGTTCATTTAATGATAGTGGTGTATTTGATCTTCACCAAACCTGCTCCGACCAAAATCCGAAATTTGCAGTTTTACCGGATTTCACTGACATCATAAGTAATGTGTGCTTATACACGATTTACACTATTTATTTAATGTACATTGTGTTCATTATTGTTCTGCATTATTTATAACTAAGATGGAGGAATAGTAAGCGGGGTACAAATACCACCACGTATAATTCCTCTGAAAAGTGATGGAAATAGTCTTTTTTACTATCTTTCCTATTGCATTTTATTACCGAAAATAGAGCTCAAGAGGTTCGCACTATAATTGTTCATTTTTAAATTACCAAATTTTCTGTATATTTTACCTGAATACGTTAAACACCCCTAAACATAATGTACCATTCCAAACTACTCTCAAAAATCATACACTTGCCATTCCAAACTACCCCACATCAACCTAAAATGTAAAATTACAAGCAAACTACGCAAAACTCGCATAAATTACTTCGACTTCCGCTATATCACCCCAACCACTTCTTACCAAGCCAAACTAAACCCAATCGCATTAAAATTACCAAAAGTTTCGTTTAATCCGCCAAAGCTAAACCCCGCCAACCATCAATAACCATTCAAAACAATCCCCAAAAAAACCTTATCATCCGAAACTACACCAAATACATCGTTTTTATGGTGTGAAATTATTTATTTATATATTTCAACATTCTTCGACGACATTCTTTAACGTTGTTAGAGAACTAAATGGGAATAATTTGGAATAGTTCAGCTTCTCTGTCAACTCTCCTTCTCTTGAAGAGTGAAAAAAGAGTGAAAAAAAAGGAGCTTGCACCCAGAAACGAAATTATCGTCATTTTCCAAATCATATTGAAGTACCCGGTCCTGGCAATGCAGGTTAATTTCAGCAAATTTGTTTATTTTGTGATTGGAAAAGTAGAGCATTCCTGTTTAATTGTATTATAATGTCGATTAGTTTACATCACAAATACACCACTTTTGTCAACACTGCGTTTATTTAATCTACGTCCGGGCAACGCCGGGTACATTCAGCTAGTCAATCCATAATTTTTACTTATGACTTATCGTTATCCTTTTTCCTTCCTTCTATCCCTATCCCGGCAAGAGAGCTCTACACCTTCCCGTTGGTTCTTGCTGAACAATTGCAAATTTTTTATCTTGCGATTGACTAAGTAGAGCATTCCTGTTTAATTGTATTATAATGTCGATTAGTTAACATCACCAATACACCACTTTTGTCAAGACTGCGTTTATTTAATCTACGTCCGGTCAACGCCGGGTACATTCAGCTAGTCTATTATATAAAGCGAAGTGTCCTCACTGACACACTCATTCATCTACACACTGATTCATAATCAACCCACAGCCCAAACCGTGAGGGCTGGAGACTTGAAATTTTAGACACGGGTGTATCATGTGCCGAAACTGAACACTAGTAAGGGGTTTTGCGAAATTCGGCCCGGTTCCTTTGTAATTCAATAAAAACCGGCTAAAATAAACAAAAAATTATCCGATCGCGGAGACCGTGCTTATGTTAGAAGCACGTATCTAGCCAAAACAACTTCGGCGACGGGTGACCGGTTTACATTAAAAGCACTTATTTAACCTAAACAATTTCAACGTCGAGTTTCTGCTTTCGTGATCATACTTTTGCCGTACCTAGCGAGGCCGCAGATATTTCAATTATAATTTTGATTTCAATTATAATGTCGATCCGTGACTCAATTAAAAATTACCAAATCACTCCAAATTTAATCCGTCAACATTAAACATCCTCAAATATCTCTTACCACTGCAAACTTTACCAAATCAACCCCAAAAAATTCCCGAACTAAGCCAAACTGACATAAATTAGATCCATTATCTTAAATCATCCCTTACCACACTTTAGCAACCCCAAGTAACTCCAATCACTTTAAAATAAAACAAAATGACACAAATCATAGCAAACTATCCCTAACTCACCTAAATTACTTCGGCTACCATAAATCACCCCCAACTACCCCTTACCACCCCAAACTCAGCCCAATCACTTTAAAATTACAAAAAATGTTACAAGCAATATCAAACTATGCCAAACTCATCTAAATTACTTCGGCTACCATAAATCACCCCCAACTACCCCTTACAACCCCAAATTAAGCCCAATCACTTTAAAATTACAAAAATTCTACAAACCATACCAAACTATGCCAAACTTACTTAAATTACTTCAGCTATCATAAATAACCCCCAACTACCCCTTACCACCCCTAACTCATCCCAATCACTTTAAAATTACAAAAAATGCTACAAACCATAGCAAACTATGCCTAACTCACCTAAATTACTTCGGCTAACATAAATCACCCCCAACTACCCCTTACTACCCCAAAATAAGCCCAATCACTTTAAAATTATAAAAAATGCTACAAACCATAGCAAACTATGCCAAACTCACTTAAATTACTTCGGCTATCATAAATCACCCCCAACTACCCCTTACCAACCACAAACTAAACCCAATCACTTTAAAATTACAAAAAATGCTACAAATCATAGCAAACTATGCCAAACTCACTTAAATTACTTCGGCTATCATAAATCACCCCCAACTACCCCTTACCACCCCTAACTCATCCCAATCACTTTAAAATTACAAAAAATGCTACAAACCATAGCAAACTATGCCTAACTCACCTAAATTTCTTCGGCTAACATAAATCACCCCCAACAACCCCTTACTACCCAAAAATAAGCCCAATCACTTTAAAATTACAAAAAAATGGTAAAAATCATAACAAACTATACCAGAATCACCTAAATTACTTCAGCTACCGTAAATCACCCCCAACTATACCTTACCACAACAAACCAAACCATATCATATTAAAATTACAAAAAAAGGTGTACAAATCATAACAAACTATGCCAGACTCACCTAAATTACTTCGGCTACTCTAAATCATCACCAACTAACCTTTACCACAACAAACTAAACCCAATAACTTTTAAATTACAAAAAATGCTACTAACCATAGCAAACTATGCCAAACTCACCTAAATTACTTCGGCTATCAAAAATCACCCCCAACTACACTTTACAGCAACAACCTAAGCTCAATCACTTTAAAATTACAAAAAAATGCTAAAAATCATAACAAACTATACCAGAATCACCTAAATTACTTCGGCTACCGTAAATCACCCCCAACTATCCCTTACCACAACAAACCAAACCATATCATCTTAAAATTACAAAAAAAGGTGTACAAATCATAACAAACTATGCCAGACTCATCTAAATTACTTCGGCTACTCTAAATCATCACCAACTAACCCTTACCACAACAAACTGAACCCAATCACTTTTCAATTACAAAAAAATGCTACTAACCATAGCAAACTATGCCAAACTCACCTAAATTACTTCGGCTATCAAAAATCACCCCCAACTACACTTTACAGCAACAAACTAAGCCCAATCACTTTAAAATTACAAAAAAATGCCAAAAATCATAACAAACTATACCAGAATCACCTAAATTACTTCGGCTACCGTAAATCACCCCCAACTATTCCTTACCACAACAAACCAAACCATATCATCTTAAAATTACAAAAAAAGGTGTACAAATCATAACAAACTATGCCAGACTCACCTAAATTACTTCGGCTACTATAAATCATCACCAACTAACCCTTACCACAACAAATTAAACCCAATCACTTTTCAATTACAAAAAAATGCTACTAACCATAGCAAACTATGCCAAACTCACCTAAATTACTTCGGCTATCAAAAATCACCCCCAACTACACTTTACAGCAACAAACTAAGCCCAATCACTTTAAAATTACAAAAAAATGGTAAAAATCATAACAAACTATACCAAAAACACCTAAATTACTTCAGCTACCGTAAATCACACCCAACTATCCCTTACCACAACAAACCAAACCATATCATCTTAAAATTACAAAAAAAGGTGTACAAATCATAACAAACTATGCCAGACTCACCTAAATTACTTCGGCCACTCTAAATCATCACCAACTAACCCTTACCACAACAAACTAAACCCAATCACTTTTAAATTACAAAAAAATGCTACTAACCATAGCAAACTATGCCAAACTCACCTAAATTACTTCGGCTATCAAAAATCACCCCCAACTACACTTTACAGCAACAACCTAAGCTCAATCACTTTAAAATTACAAAAAAATGCTAAAAATCATAACAAACTATACCAGAATCACCTAAATTACTTCGGCTACCGTAAATCACCCCCAACTATCCCTTACCACAACAAACCAAACCATATCATTTTAAATTACAAAAAAAGGTGTACAAATCATAACAAACTATGCCAGACTCAACTAAATTACTTCGGCTACTCTAAATCATCACCAACTAACCCTTACCACAACAAACTAAACCCAATCACTTTTCAATTACAAAAAAATGCTACTAACCACAGCAAACTATGCCAAACTCACCTAAATTACTTCGGCTATCAAAAATCACCCCCAACTACACTTTACAGTAACAAACTAAGCCCAATCACTTTAAAATTACAAAAAAATGCTAAAAATCATAACAAACTATACCAGAATCACCTAAATTACTTCGGCTACCGTAAATCACCCCCAACTATTCCTTACCACAACAAACCAGACCATATCATCTTAAAATTACGAAAAAAGGTGTACAAATCATAACAAACTATGCCAGACTCACCTAAATTACTTCGGCTACTCTAAATCATCACCAACTAACCCTTACCACAACAAACTAAACCCAATCACTTTTAAATTACAAAAAAATGCTACTAACCATAGCAAACTATGCCAAACTCACCTAAATTACTTCGGCTATCAAAAATCACCCCCAACTACACTTTACAGAAACAAACTAAGCCCAATCATTTTAAAATTACAAAAAAATGGTAAAAATCATAACAAACTATACCAGAATCACCTAAATTACTTCGGCTACCTTAAATCACCCCCAACTATCCCTTACCACAACAAACCAAACCATATCATCTTAAAATTACAATAAAAGGTGTACAAATCATAACAAACTATGCCAGACTTACCTAAATTACTTCGGCTACTCTAGATCATCACCAACTAACTCTTAGCACAACAAACTAAACCCAATCACTTTTAAATTACAAAAAAATGCTACTAAACATAGCAAACTATGCCAAACTCACCTAAATTACTTCGGCTATCAAAAATCACCCCCAACTACACTTTACAGCAACAAACTAAGCTCAATCACTTTAAAATTACAAAAAAATGCTAAAAATCATAACAAACTATACCAGAATCACCTAAATTACTTCGGCTACCGTAAATCACCCCCAACTATCCCTTACCACAACAAACCAAACCATATCATCTTAAAATTATAAAAGTAGGTGTACAAATCATAACAAACTATGCCAGACTCACCTAAATTACTTCGGCTACTATAAATCATCACCAACTAATCCTTACCACAACAAACTAAACCCAATCACTTTTCAATTACAAAAAAATGCTACTAACCATAGCAAACTATGCCAAACTCACTTAAATTACTTCGGCTATCAAAAATCACCCCCAACTACACTTTACAGCAACAAACTAAGCCCAATCACTTTAAAATTACAAAAAAATGCTAAAAATCATAACAAACTATACCAGAATCACCTAAATTACTTTGGCTACCGTAAATCACCCCCAACTATCCCTTACCACAACAAACCAAACCATATCATCTTAAAATTACAAAAAAAGGTGTACAAATCAAAACAAACTATGCCAGACTCACCTTAATTACTTCGGCTACTCTAAATCATCACCAACTAACCCTTACCACAACAAACTAAACCCAATCACTTTTAAATTACAAAAAAATGCTACTAACCATAGCAAACTATGCCAAACTCACCTAAATAACTTCGGCTATCAAAAATCACCCCCAACTACACTTTACAGAAACAAACTAAGCCCAATCACTTTAAAATTACTAAAAAATGCTAAAAATCATAACAAACTATACCAGAATCACCTAAATTACTTCGGCTACCGTAAATCACCCCCAACTATCCCTTACCACAACAAACCAAACCATATAATCTTAAAATTACAAAAAAAGGTGTACAAATCATAACAAACTATGCCAGACTCACCTAAATTACTTCGGCTACTCTAAATCATCACCAACTAACCTTTACCACAACAAACTAAACCCAATAACTTTTAAATTACAAAAAATGCTACTAACCATAGCAAACTATGCCAAACTCACCTAAATTACTTCGGCTATCAAAAATCACCCCCAACTACACTTTACAGCAACAACCTAAGCTTAATCACTTTAAAATTACAAAAAAATGCTAAAAATCATAACAAACTATACCAGAATCACCTAAATTACTTCGGCTACCGTAAATCACCCCCAACTATCCCTTACCACAACAAACCAAACCATATCATCTTAAAATTACAAAAAAAGGTGTACAAATCATAACAAACTATGCCAGACTCATCTAAATTACTTCGGCTACTCTAAATCATCACCAACTAACCCTTACCACAACAAACTGAACCCAATCACTTTTCAATTACAAAAAAATGCTACTAACCATAGCAAACTATGCCAAACTCACCTAAATTACTTCGGCTATCAAAAATCACCCCCAACTACATTTTACAGCAACAAACTAAGCCCAATCACTTTAAAATTACAAAAAAATGCCAAAAATCATAACAAACTATACCAGAATCACCTAAATTACTTCGGCTACCGTAAATCACCCCCAACTATTCCTTACCACAACAAACCAAACCATATCATCTTAAAATTACAAAAAAAGGTGTACAAATCATAACAAACTATGCCAGACTCACCTAAATTACTTCGGCTACTATAAATCATCACCAACTAACCCTTACCACAACAAATTAAACCCAATCACTTTTCAATTACAAAAAAATGCTACTAACCATAGCAAACTATGCCAAACTCACCTAAATTACTTCGGCTATCAAAAATCACCCCCAACTACACTTTACAGCAACAAACTAAGCCCAATCACTTTAAAATTACAAAAAAATGGTAAAAATCATAACAAACTATACCAAAAACACCTAAATTACTTCAGCTACCGTAAATCACACCCAACTATCCCTTACCACAACAAACCAAACCATATCATCTTAAAATTACAAAAAAAGGTGTACAAATCATAACAAACTATGCCAGACTCACCTAAATTACTTCGGCTACTCTAAATCATCACCAACTAACCCTTACCACAACAAACTAAACCCAATCACTTTTAAATTACAAAAAAATGCTACTAACCATAGCAAACTATGCTAAACTCACCTAAATTACTTCGGCTATCAAAAATCACCCCCAACTACACTTTACAGCAACAACCTAAGCTCAATCACTTTAAAATTACAAAAAAATGCTAAAAATCATAACAAACTATACCAGAATCACCTAAATTACTTCGGCTACCGTAAATCACCCCCAACTATCCCTTACCACAACAAACCAAACCATATCATTTTAAATTACAAAAAAAGGTGTACAAATCATAACAAACTATGCCAGACTCAACTAAATTACTTCGGCTACTCTAAATCATCACCAACTAACCCTTACCACAACAAACTAAACCCAATCACTTTTCAATTACAAAAAAATGCTACTAACCACAGCAAACTATGCCAAACTCACCTAAATTACTTCGGCTATCAAAAATCACCCCCAACTACACTTTACAGTAACAAACTAAGCCCAATCACTTTAAAATTACAAAAAAATGCTAAAAATCATAACAAACTATACCAGAATCACCTAAATTACTTCGGCTACCGTAAATCACCCCCAACTATTCCTTACCACAACAAACCAGACCATATCATCTTAAAATTACGAAAAAAGGTGTACAAATCATAACAAACTATGCCAGACTCACCTAAATTACTTCGGCTACTCTAAATCATCACCAACTAACCCTTACCACAACAAACTAAACCCAATCACTTTTAAATTACAAAAAAATGCTACTAACCATAGCAAACTATGCCAAACTCACCTAAATTACTTCGGCTATCAAAAATCACCCCCAACTACACTTTACAGAAACAAACTAAGCCCAATCATTTTAAAATTACAAAAAAATGGTAAAAATCATAACAAACTATACCAGAATCACCTAAATTACTTCGGCTACCGTAAATCACCCCCAACTATCCCTTACCACAACAAACCAAACCATATCATCTTAAAATTACAATAAAAGGTGTACAAATCATAACAAACTATGCCAGACTTACCTAAATTACTTCGGCTACTCTAGATCATCACCAACTAACTCTTAGCACAACAAACTAAACCCAATCACTTTTAAATTACAAAAAAATGCTACTAAACATAGCAAACTATGCCAAACTCACCTAAATTACTTCGGCTATTAAAAATCACCCCCAACTACACTTTACAGCAACAAACTAAGCTCAATCACTTTAAAATTACAAAAAAATGCTAAAAATCATAACAAACTATACCAGAATCACCTAAATTACTTCGGCTACCGTAAATCACCCCCAACTATCCCTTACCACAACAAACCAAACCATATCATCTTAAAATTATAAAAGTAGGTGTACAAATCATAACAAACTATGCCAGACTCACCTAAATTACTTCGGCTACTATAAATCATCACCAACTAACCCTTACCACAACAAACTAAACCCAATCACTTTTCAATTACAAAAAAATGCTACTAACCATAGCAAACTATGCCAAACTCACTTAAATTACTTCGGCTATCAAAAATCACCCCCAACTACACTTTACAGCAACAAACTAAGCCCAATCACTTTAAAATTACAAAAAAATGCTAAAAATCATAACAAACTATACCAGAATCACCTAAATTACTTCGGCTACCGTAAATCACCCCCAACTATCCCTTACCACAACAAACCAAACCATATCATCTTAAAATTACAAAAAAAGGTGTACAAATCAAAACAAACTATGCCAGACTCACCTTAATTACTTCGGCTACTCTAAATCATCACCAACTAACCCTTACCACAACAAACTAAACCCAATCACTTTTAAATTACAAAAAAATGCTACTAACCATAGCAAACTATGCCAAACTCACCTAAATTACTTCGGCTATCAAAAATCACCCCCAACTACACTTTACAGAAACAAACTAAGCCCAATCACTTTAAAATTACTAAAAAATGCTAAAAATCATAACAAACTATACCAGAATCACCTAAATTACTTCGGCTACCGTAAATCACCCCCAACTATCCCTTACCACAACAAACCAAACCATATAATGTTAAAATTACAAAAAAAGGTGTACAAATCATAACAAACTATGCCAGACTCACCTAAATTACTTCGGCTACTCTAAATCATCACCAACTAACCCTTACCACAACAAACTAAACTCAATCACTTTTAAATTACAAAAAAATGCTACTAACCATAGCAAACTATGCCAAACTCACCTAAATTACTTTGGCTATCAAAAATCACCCCCAACTACACTTTACAGAAACAAACTAAGCCCAATCACTTTAAAATTACAAAAAAATGCTAAAAATCATAACAAACTATACCAGAATCACCTAAATTACTTCGGCTACCGTAAATCACCCCCAACTATCCCTTACCACAACAAACCAAACCATATCATCTTAAAATTACAAAAAAAGGTGTACAAATTATAACAAACTATGCCAGACTCACCTAAATTACTTCGGCTACTCTAAATCATCACCAACTAAACCTTACCACAACAAACTAAACCCAATCACTTTTAAATTACAAAAAAATGCTACTAACCATACCAAACTATGCCAAACTCACCTAAATTACTTCGGATATCAAAAATCACCCCCAACTACACTTTGCAGCAACAAACTAAGCCCAATCACTTTAAAATTACAAAAAAATGCTAAAAATCATAACAAACTATACCAGAATCACCTAAATTACTTCGGCTACCGTAAATCACCCCCAACTATCCCTTACCACAACAAACCAAACCATATCATCTTAAAATTACAAAAAAAGGTGTACAAATCATAACAAACTATGCCAGACTCACCTAAATTACTTCGGCTGCTCTAAATCATCACCAACTAACCCTTACCACAACAAACTAAACCCAATCACTTTTAAATTACAAAAATATGCTACTAACCATAGCAAACTATGCCAAACTCACCTAAATTACTTCGGCTATCAAAAATCACCCCCAACAACACTTCACAGCAACAAACTAAGCCCAATCACTTTAAAAATACAAAAAAATGCTAAAAATTAAAACAAACTATACCAGAATTACCTAAATTACTTCGGCTACCGTATATCACCCCCAACTATCCCTTACCACAACAAACCAAACCATATCATCTTAAAATTACAAAAAAAAGTGTACAAATCATAACAAACTATGCCAGACTCACCTAAATTACTTCGGCTACTCTAAATCATCACCAACTAACCCTTACCACAACAAACTAAACCCAATCACTTTTCAATTACAAAAAAATGCTACTAACCATAACAAACTATGCCAAATTCACTTAAATTACTTCGGCTATCAAAAATCACCCCTAACAACACTTTACAGCAACAAACTAAGCCCAATCACTTTAAAATTACAAAAAAATGCTAAAAATCATAACAAACTATACCAGAATCACCTAAATTACTTCGGCTACCGTAAATCACCCCCAACTATGCCTTACCACAACACACCAAACCATATCATCTTAAAATTACAAAAAAAGGTGTACAAACCATAACAAACTATGCCAGACTCGTATAAATTACTTCGGCTACTCTAAATCATCACCAACTAACCCTTACCACAACAAACTAAACCCAATCACTTTTAAATTACAAAAAAGTTCTACTAACCATAGCAAACTATGCCAAACTCACCTAAATTACTTCGGCTATCAAAAATCACCCCCAACTACACTTTACAGCGACAAACTAAGCCCAATCTCTTTAAAATTACAAAAAAATTCTAAAAATCATAACAAACTATACCAGAATCACCTAAATTACTTCGGCTACCGTAAATCACCCCCAACTATCCCTTACCACAACAAACCAAACCATATCATCTTAAAATTACAAAAAAAGGTGTACAAATCATAACAAACTATGCCAGACTCACCTAAATTACTTCGGCTACTCTAAGTCATCACCAACTAACCCTTACCAAAACAAACTAAACCAAATCACTTTTAAATTATAAAAAAATGCTACTAACCATAGCAAACTATGCCAAACTCACCTAAATTACTTCGGCTATCAAAAATTACCCCCAACTACACTTTACAGCAACAAACTCAGCCCAATCACTTTAAAATTACAAAAAAATGATAAAAATCATAACAAACTATACCAGAATCACCTAAATTACTTCGGCTACCGTAAATCACCCCCAACTTTGCCTTACCACAACACACCAAACCATATCATCTTAAAATTACAAAAAAAGGTGTACAAATTATAACAAACTATGCCAGACTCACCTAAATTACTTCGGCTACTCTAAATCATCACCAACTAAACCTTACCACAACAAACTAAACCCAATCACTTTTAAATTACAAAAAAATGCTACTAACCATACCAAACTATGCCAAACTCACCTAAATTACTTCGGATATCAAAAATCACCCCCAACTACACTTTGCAGCAACAAACTAAGCCCAATCACTTTAAAATTACAAAAAAATGCTAAAAATCATAACAAACTATACCAGAATCACCTAAATTACTTCGGCTACCGTAAATCACCCCCAACTATCCCTTACCACAACAAACCAAACCATATCATCTTAAAATTACAAAAAAAGGTGTACAAATCATAACAAACTATGCCAGACTCACCTAAATTACTTCGGCTGCTCTAAATCATCACCAACTAACCCTTACCACAACAAACTAAACCCAATCACTTTTAAATTACAAAAAAATGCTACTAACCATAGCAAACTATGCCAAACTCACCTAAATTACTTCGGCTATCAAAAATCACCCCCAACAACACTTCACAGCAACAAACTAAGCCCAATCACTTTAAAAATACAAAAAAATGCTAAAAATTAAAACAAACTATACCAGAATTACCTAAATTACTTCGGCTACCGTATATCACCCCCAACTATCCCTTACCACAACAAACCAAACCATATCATCTTAAAATTACAAAAAAAAGTGTACAAATCATAACAAACTATGCCAGACTCACCTAAATTACTTCGGCTACTCTAAATCATCACCAACTAACCCTTACCACAACAAACTAAACCCAATCACTTTTCAATTACAAAAAAATGCTACTAACCATAACAAACTATGCCAAATTCACTTAAATTACTTCGGCTATCAAAAATCACCCCTAACAACACTTTACAGCAACAAACTAAGCCCAATCACTTTAAAATTACAAAAAAATGCTAAAAATCATAACAAACTATACCAGAATCACCTAAATTACTTCGGCTACCGTAAATCACCCCCAACTATGCCTTACCACAACACACCAAACCATATCATCTTAAAATTACAAAAAAAGGTGTACAAACCATAACAAACTATGCCAGACTCGTATAAATTACTTCGGCTACTCTAAATCATCACCAACTAACCCTTACCACAACAAACTAAACCCAATCACTTTTAAATTACAAAAAAGTTCTACTAACCATAGCAAACTATGCCAAACTCACCTAAATTACTTCGGCTATCAAAAATCACCCCCAACTACACTTTACAGCGACAAACTAAGCCCAATCTCTTTAAAATTACAAAAAAATTCTAAAAATCATAACAAACTATACCAGAATCACCTAAATTACTTCGGCTACCGTAAATCACCCCCAACTATCCCTTACCACAACAAACCAAACCATATCATCTTAAAATTACAAAAAAAGGTGTACAAATCATAACAAACTATGCCAGACTCACCTAAATTACTTCGGCTACTCTAAGTCATCACCAACTAACCCTTACCAAAACAAACTAAACCAAATCACTTTTAAATTATAAAAAAATGCTACTAACCATAGCAAACTATGCCAAACTCACCTAAATTACTTCGGCTATCAAAAATTACCCCCAACTACACTTTACAGCAACAAACTCAGCCCAATCACTTTAAAATTACAAAAAAATGATAAAAATCATAACAAACTATACCAGAATCACCTAAATTACTTCGGCTACCGTAAATCACCCCCAACTTTGCCTTACCACAACACACCAAACCATATCATCTTAAAATTACAAAAAAAAGTGTACAAACCATAACAAACTATGCCAGACTCGTATAAATTACTTCGGCTACTCTAAATCATCACCAACTAACCCTTACCACAACAAACTAAACCCAATCACTTTTAAATTACAAAAAAATCCTACTAACCATAGCAAACTATGCCAAACTCACCTAAATTACTTCGGCTATCAAAAATCACCCCCAACTACACTTTACAGCGACAAACTAAGCCCAATCTCTTTAAAATTACAAAAAAATGCTAAAAATGATAACAAACTATACCAGAATCACCTAAATTACTTCGGCTACCGTAAATCACCCCCAACTATCCCTTACCACAACAAACCAAACCATATCATCTTAAAATTACAAAAAAAGGTGTACAAATCATAACAAACTATGCCAGACTCACCTAAATTACTTCGGCTACTCTAAATCATCACCAACTAACCCTTACCACAACAAACTAAACCCAATTACTTTTAAATTACAAAAAAAATGCTACTAACCATAGCAAACTATGCCAAACTCACCTAAATTACTTCGGCTATCAAAAATTACCCCCAACTACACTTTACAGCAACAAACTAAGCCCAATCACTTTAAAATTACAAAAAAATGCTAAAAATCATAACAAACTATACCAGAATCACCTAAATTACTTCGGCTACCGTAAATCACCCCCAACTATCCCTTACCACAACAAACCAAACCATATCATTTTAAAATTACAAAAAAAAGTGTACAAATCATAACAAACTATGCCAGACTCACCTAAATTACTTCGGCTACTCGAAATCATCACCAACTAACCCTTACCACAACAAACTAAACCCAATCACTTTTAAATTACAAAAAAATGCTACTAACCATAGCAAACTATGCCAAACTCACCTAAATTACTTCGGCTATCAAAAATCACCCCCAACAACACTTCACAGCAACAAACTAAGCCCAATCACTTTAAAATTACAAAAAAATGCTAAAAATCATAACAAACTATACCAGAATCACCTAAATTACTTCGGCTATTAAAAATCACCCCCAACTACACTTTACAGCAACCAAGTGGGCCCAATCACTTTAAAATTACAAAAAAATGCTAAAAATCATAACAAACTATACCAGAATCACCTAAATTACTTCGGCTACCGTAAATCACCCCCAACTATGCATTACCACAACAAACCAAACCATATCATCTTAAAATTACAAAAAAAGGTGTACAAATCATAACAAACTATGCCAGACTCACCTAAATTACTTCTGCTACTCTAAATCATCAGCAACTAACCCTTACCACAACCAACTAAACCCAATCACTTTTAAATTACAAAAAAATGCTACTAACCATAGCAAACTATGCCAAACTCACCTAAATTACTTCGGCTATCAAAAATCACCCCCAACTACACTTTACAGTGACAAACTAAGCCCAATCTCATTAAAATTACAAAAAAATGCTAAAAATCATAACAAACTATACCAGAATCACCTAAATTACTTCGGCTACCGTAAATCACCCCCAACTATCCCTTACCGCAACAAACCAAACCATATCATCTTAAAATTACAAAAAAAGGTGTACAAATCATAACAAACTATGCCAGACTCACCTAAATTACTTCGGCTACACTAAATCATCACCAACTAACCCTTACCACAACAAACTAAACCCAATCACTTTTAAATTACAAAAAAATGCTACTAACCATAGCAAACTATGCCAAACTCACCTAAATTACTTCGGCTATCAAAAATCACCCCCAACTACACTTTACAGCAACAAACTAAGCCCAATCACTTCAAAATTACAAAAAAATGCTAAAAATCATAACAAACTATACCAGAATCACCTAAATTACTTCGGCTACCGTAAATCATTCCCAACTAGCCCTTACCACAACAAACCAAACCATATCATCTTAAAATTACAAAAAAAGGTGTACAAATCATAACAAAATATGCCAGACACACCTAAATTACTTCGGCTACTCTAAATCATAACCAACTAACCCTTACCACAACAAACTAAACCCAATCACTTTTAAATTACAAAAAAATGCTACTAACCATAGCAAACTATGCCAAACACACCTAAATTACTTCGGCTATCAAAAATCACCCCCAACTACACTTTACAGCAACAAACTAAGCCCAATCACTTTAAAATTACAAAAAAATGCTAAAAATCATAACAAACTATACCAGAATCACCTAAATTACTTCGGCTACCGTAAATCACCCCCAACTATCCCTTACCACAACAAACCAAACCATATCATCTTAAAATTACAAAAAAGGTGTACAAATCATAACAAACTATGCCAGACTCATATAAATTACTTCGGCTACTCGAAATCATCACCAACTAACCCTTACCACAACAAACTAAACCCAATCACTTTTAAATTACAAAAAAATGCTACTAACCATAGCAAACTATGCCAAACTCACCTAAATTACTTCGGCTATCAAAAATCACCCCCAACAACACTTCACAGCAACAAACTAAGCCCAATCACTTTAAAATTACAAAAAAATGCTAAAAATCATAACAAACTATACCAGAATCACCTAAATTACTTCGGCTATTAAAAATCACCCCCAACTACACTTTACAGCAACCAAGTGGGCCCAATCACTTTAAAATTACAAAAAAATGCTAAAAATCATAACAAACTATACCAGAATCACCTAAATTACTTCGGCTACCGTAAATCACCCCCAACTATGCATTACCACAACAAACCAAACCATATCATCTTAAAATTACAAAAAAAGGTGTACAAATCATAACAAACTATGCCAGACTCACGTAAATTACTTCTGCTACTCTAAATCATCAGCAACTAACCCTTACCACAACCAACTAAACCCAATCACTTTTAAATTACAAAAAAATGCTACTAACCATAGCAAACTATGCCAAACTCACCTAAATTACTTCGGCTATCAAAAATCACCCCCAACTACACTTTACAGTGACAAACTAAGCCCAATCTCATTAAAATTACAAAAAAATGCTAAAAATCATAACAAACTATACCAGAATCACCTAAATTACTTCGGCTACCGTAAATCACCCCCAACTATCCCTTACCACAACAAACCAAACCATATCATCTTAAAATTACAAAAAAAGGTGTACAAATCATAACAAACTATGCCAGACTCACCTAAATTACTTCGGCTACACTAAATCATCACCAACTAACCCTTACCACAACAAACTAAACCCAATCACTTTTAAATTACAAAAAAATGCTACTAACCATAGCAAACTATGCCAAACTCACCTAAATTACTTCGGCTATCAAAAATCACCCCCAACTACACTTTACAGCAACAAACTAAGCCCAATCACTTCAAAATTACAAAAAAATGCTAAAAATCATAACAAACTATACCAGAATCACCTAAATTACTTCGGCTACCGTAAATCATTCCCAACTAGCCCTTACCACAACAAACCAAACCATATCATCTTAAAATTACAAAAAAAGGTGTACAAATCATAACAAAATATGCCAGACACACCTAAATTACTTCGGCTACTCTAAATCATAACCAACTAACCCTTACCACAACAAACTAAACCCAATCACTTTTAAATTACAAAAAAATGCTACTAACCATAGCAAACAATGCCAAACACACCTAAATTACTTCGGCTATCAAAAATCACCCCCAACTACACTTTACAGCAACAAACTAAGCCCAATCACTTTAAAATTACAAAAAAATGCTAAAAATCATAACAAACTATACCAGAATCACCTAAATTACTTCGGCTACCGTAAATCACCCCCAACTATCCCTTACCACAACAAACCAAACCATATCATCTTAAAATTACAAAAAAGGTGTACAAATCATAACAAACTATGCCAGACTCATATAAATTACTTCGGCTACTCTAAATCATCACCAACTAACCCTTACCACAACAAACTAAACGCAATCACTTATAAATTACAAAAAATGCTACTAACCATAGCAAACTATGCCAAACTCACCTAAATTACTTCGGCTATTAAAAATCACCCCCAACTACACTTTACAGCAACTAACTAAGCCCAATCACTTCAAAATTACAAAAAAATGCTAAAAATCATAACAAACTATACCAGAATCACCTAAATTACTTCGGCTACCGTAAATCATTCCCAACTAGCCCTTACCACAACAAACCAAACCATATCATCTTAAAATTACAAAAAAAGGTGTACAAATCATAACAAACTATGCCTGACTCACCTAAATTCCTTCGGCTACTCTAAATCATCACCAACTAATCCTTACCACAACAAACTAAACCCAATCACTTTTAAATTACAAAAAAATGCTACTAACCATAGCAAACTATGCCAAACTCACCTAAATTACTTCGGCTATCAAAAATTACCCCCAACTTCACTTTACAGCAACAAACTAAGCCCAATCACTTTAAAATTACAAAAAAATGCTTAAAATCATAACTAACTATACCAGAATCACCTAAATTACTTCGGCTACCGTAAATCACCCCCAACTATCCCTTACCACAACAAACCAAACCATATCATCTTAAAATTACAAAAAAAGGTGTACAAATCATAACAAACTATGCCAGACTCACCTAAATTACTTCGGCTACTCTAAATCATCACCAACTAACCCTTACCACAACAAACTAAACCCAATCACTTTTAAATTACAAAAAAATGCTACTAACCATAGCAAACTATGCCAAACTCACCTAAATTACTTCGGCTATCAAAAATCACCCCCAACTTCACTTTACAGCAACAAACTAAGCCCAATCACTTTAAAATTACAAAAAAATGCTAAAAATCATAACTAACTATACCAGAATGACCTAAATTACTTCGGCTACCGTAAATCACCCCCAACTATCCCTTACCACAACAAACCAAACCATATCATCTTAAAATTACAAAAAAAGGTGCACAAATCATAACAAACTATGCCAGACTCACCTAAATTACTTCGGCTACTCTAAATCATCACCAACTAACCCTTACCACAACAAAGTAAACCCAATCACTTTTAAATTACAAAAATTGCTACTAACCATAGCAAACTATGCCAAACTCACCTAAATTACTTCGGCTATTAAAAATCACCCCCAACTACACTTTACAGCAACTAACTAAGCCCAATCACTTTAAAATTACAAAAAAATGCTAAAAATCATAACAAACTATACCAGAATCACCTAAATTACTTCGGCTACCGTAAATCACCCCTAACTATGCCTTACCACAACAAACCAAACCATATCATCTTAAAATTACAAAAAAAGGTGTACAAATCATAACAAACTATGCCAGACTCACCTAAATTACTTCGGCTACTCTAAATCATCACCAACTAACCCTTACCACAACAAACTAAACCCAATCACTTTTAAATTACAAATAAATGCTACTAACCATAGCAAACTATGCCAAACTCACCTAAATTACTTCGGCTATCAAAAATAACCCCCAACTACACTTTACAGCAAAAAACTAAGTCCAATCACTTTAAAATTACAAAAAAATGCTAAAAACCATAACTAACTATACCAGAATCACCTAAATTACTTCGGCTACCGTAAATCACCCCCAACTATCCCTTACCACAACAAACCAAACCATATCATCTTAAAATTACAAAATAAGGTGTACAAATCATAACAAACTATGCCTGACTCACCTAAATTCCTTCGGCTACTCTAAATCATCACCAACTAACTCTTACCACAACAAACTAAACCCAATCACTTTTAAATTACAAAAAAATGCTACTAACCATAGCAAACTATGCCAAACTCACCTAAATTACTTCGGCTATCAAAAATCACCCCCAACTTCCCTTTACAGCAACAAACTAAGCCCAATCACTTTAAAATTACAAAAAAATGCTAAAAATCATAACTAACTATACCAGAATCACCTAAATTACTTCGGCTACCGTAAATCACCCCCAACTATCCCTTACCACAACAAACCAAACCATATCATCTTAAAATTATAAAAAAAGGTGTACAAATCATAACAAACTATGCCAGACTCAATTAAATTACTTCGGCTACTCTAAATCCTCACCAACTAACCCTTACCACAACAAACTAAACCCAATCACTTTTAAATTACAAAAAAATGCTACTAACCATAGCAAACTATGCCAAACTCACCTAAATTACTTCGGCTATCAAAAATCACCCCCAACTACACTTTGCAGCAACAAACTAAGCCCAATCACTTTAAAATTACAAAAAAATGCTAAAAATCATAACAAACTATACCAGAATCACCTAAATTACTTCGGCTACCGTAAATCACCCCCAACTATCCCTTACCACAACAAACCAAACCATATCATCTTAAAATTACAAAAAAAGGTGTACAAATCATAACAAACTATGCCTGACTCACCTAAATTCCTTCGGCTACTCTAAATCATCACCAACTAACCCTTACCACAACAAACTAAACCCAATCACATTTAAGTTACAAAAATTGCTACTAACCATAGCAAACTATGCCAAACTCACCTAAATTACTTCGGCTATTAAAAATCACCCCCAACTACACTTTACAGCAACTAACTAAGCCCAATCATTTTAAAATTACAAAAAAATGCTAAAAATCATAACAAACTATACCAGAATCACCTAAATTACTTCGGCTACCGTAAATCACCCCTAACTATGCCTTACCACAACAAACCAAACCATATCATCTTAAAATTACAAAAAAAGGTGTACAAATCATAACAAACTATGCCAGACTCACCTAAATTACTTCGGCTACTCTAAATCATCACCAACTAACCCTTACCACAACAAACTAAACCCAATCACTTTTAAATTACAAAAAAATGCTACTAACCAAAGCAATCTATGCCAAACTCACCTAAATTACTTCGGCTATCAAAAATAACCCCCAACTACACTTTACAGCAAAAAACTAAGTCCAATCACTTTAAAATTACAAAAAAATGCTAAAAACCATAACTAACTATACCAGAATCACCTAAATTACTTCGGCTACCGTAAATCACCCCCAACTATCCCTTACCACAACAAACCAAACCATATCATCTTAAAATTACAAAATAAGGTGTACAAATCATAACAAACTATGCCTGACTCACCTAAATTCCTTCGGCTACTCTAAATCATCACCAACTAACCCTTACCACAACAAACTAAACCCAATCACTTTTAAATTACAAAAAAATGCTACTAACCATAGCAAACTATGCCAAACACACCTAAATTACTTCGGCTAACAAAAATCACCCCCAACTTCCCTTTACAGCAACAAACTAAGCCCAATCACTTTAAAATTACAAAAAAATGCTAAAAATCATAACTAACTATACCAGAATCACCTAAATTACTTCGGCTACCGTAAATCACCCCCAACTATCCCTTACCACAACAAACCAAACCATATCATCTTAAAATTATAAAAAAAGGTGTACAAATCATAACAAACTATGCCAGACTCAATTAAATTACTTCGGCTACTCTAAATCCTCACCAACTAACCCTTACCACAACAAACTAAACCCAATCACTTTTAAATTACAAAAAAATGCTACTAACCATAGCAAACTATGCCAAACTCACCTAAATTACTTCGGCTATCAAAAATCACCCCCAACTACACTTTGCAGCAACAAACTAAGCCCAATCACTTTAAAATTTCAAAAAAATGCTAAAAATCATAACAAACTATACCAGAATCACCTAAATTACTTCGTCTACCGTAAATCATCCCCAACTATCCCTTACCACAACAAACCAAACCATATCATCTTAAAATTACAAAAAAAGGTGTACAAATCATAACAAACTATGCCTGACTCACCTAAATTCCTTCGGCTACTCTAAATCATCACCAACTAACCCTTACCACAACAAACTAAACCCAATCACATTTAAATTACAAAAAAATGCTAGTAACCATAGCAAACTATGCCAAACTCACCTAAATTACTTCGGCTACCATAAATCATCACCAACTAACCCTTACCACAACAAACTAAACCCAATCACTTTTAAATTACAAAAAAATGCTAAAAATCATAACAAACTATACCAGAATCACCTAAATTACTTCGGCTACCGTAAATCACCCCCAACTATCCCTTGCCACAATAAACCAAACCATATCATCTTAAAATTACAAAAAAAGGGGTACAAATCATAACAAACTATGCCAGACTCACCTAAATTACTTCGGCTACTCTATATCATCACCAACTAACCTTTACCACAACAAACTAATCCCAATCACTTTTAAATTACAAAAAAATGCTAGTAACCATAGCAAACTATGCCAAACTCACCTAAATTACTTCGGCTACCATAAATCATCTCCAACTAACCCTTACCACAACAAACTAAACCCAATCACTTTTAAATTACAAAAAAATGCTACTAACCATAGCAAACTATGCCAAACTCACCTAAATTACTTCGGCTATCAAAAATCACCCCCAACTACACTTTACAGCAACAAACTAAGCCCAATCACTTTAAAATTACAAAAAAATGCTAAAAATCATAACAAACTATACCAGAATCACCTAAATTACTTCGGCTACCGTAAATCACCCCCAACTATCCCTTACCACAACAAACCAAAAAATATCATCTTAAAATTACAAAAAAAATGTACAAATCATAACAAACTATGCCAGACTCACCTAAATTACTTCGGCTACACTAAATCATCACCAACTAACCCTTACCACAACAAACTAAACCCAATCACTTTTAAATTACAAAAAAATGCTAGTAACCATAGCAAACTATGCCAAACTCACCTAAATTACTTCGGCTACCATAAATCATCACCAACTAACCCTTACCACTACAAACTAAACCCAATCACTTTTAAATTACAAAAAAATTCTAAAAATCATAACAAACTATACCAGAATCACCTAAATTACTTCGGCTACCGTAAATCTCCCCCAACTATCCCTTACCACAACAAACCAAACCATATCATTTTAAAATTACAAAAAAAGGTGTACAAATCATAACAAACTATGCCAGACTCACCTAAATTACTTCGGCTACTCTAAATCATCACCAACTAACCCTTACCACAACAAACTAAACCCAATCACTTTTAAATTACAAAAAAATGCTAGTAACCATAGCAAACTATGCCAAACTCACCTAAATTACTTCGGTTACCATAAATCATCACCAACTAACCTTTACCACAACAAACTAAACCCAATCACTTTTAAATTACAAAAAAATGCTACTAACCATAGCAAACTATGCCAAACTCACCTAAATTACTTCGGCTATCAAAAATCACCCCCAACTACACTTTACAGCAACAAACGAAGCTCAATCACTTTAAAATTACAAAAAAATGCTAAAAATCATAACAAACTATACCAGAATCACCTAAATTACTTCGGCTACCGTAAATCACCCACAACTATCCCTTACCACAACAAACCAAACCATATTATCTTAAAATTACAAAAAAAGGTGTACAAATCATAACAAACTAAGCCAGACTCACCTAAATTACTTCGGCTACTCTAAATCATCACCAACTAACCCTTACCACAACAAACTAAACCCAATCACTTTTAAATTACAAAAAAATGCTAGTAACCATAGCAAACTATGCCAAACTCACCTAAATTACTTCGGCTACCATAAATCATCACCAACTAACCCTTACCACAACAAACTAAACCCAATCACTTTTAAATTACAAAAAAATGCATAAAATCATAACACACTATACCAGAATCACCTAAATTACTTCGGCTACCGTAAATCACCCCCAACTATCCCTTACCACAACAAACCAAACCATATCATCTTAAAATTACAAAAAAAAGTGTACAAATCATAACAAACTATGCCAGACTCACCTAAATTACTTCGGCTACTCTAAATCATCACCAACTAACCCTTACCACAACAAACTAAACCCAATCACTTTTAAATTACAAAAAAATGCTAGTAACCATAGCAAACTATGTCAAACTCACCTAAATTACTTTGGCTACCATAAATCATCACCAACTAACCCTTACCGCAACAAACTAAACCCAATCACTTTTAAATTACAAAAAAATGCTAGTAACCATAGCAAACTATGCCAAACTCACCTAAATTACTTCGGTTACCATAAATCATCACCAACTAACCTTTACCACAACAAACTAAACCCAATCACTTTTAAATTACAAAAAAATGCTACTAACCATAGCAAACTATGCCAAACTCACCTAAATTACTTCGGCTATCAAAAATCACCCCCAACTACACTTTACAGCAACAAACGAAGCTCAATCACTTTAAAATTACAAAAAAATGCTAAAAATCATAACAAACTATACCAGAATCACCTAAATTACTTCGGCTACCGTAAATCACCCACAACTATCCCTTACCACAACAAACCAAACCATATCATCTTAAAATTACAAAAAAAGGTGTACAAATCATAACAAACTATGCCAGACTCACCTAAATTACTTTGGCTACTCTAAATCATCACCAACTAACCCTTACCACAACAAACTAAACCCAATCACTTTTAAATTACAAAAAAATGCAAGTAACCATAGCAAACTATGCCAAACTCACCTAAATTACTTCGGCTACCATAAATCATCACCAACTAACCCTTACCACAACAAACTAAACCCAATCACTTTTAAATTACAAAAAAATGCATAAAATCATAACAAACTATACCAGAATCACCTAAATTACTTCGGCTACCGTAAATCACCCCCAACTATCCCTTACCACAACAAACCAAACCATATCATCTTAAAATTACAAAAAAAGGTGTACAAATCATAACAAACTATGCCAGACTCACCTAAATTACTTCGGCTACTCTAAATCATCACCAACTAACCCTTACCACAACAAACTAAACCCAATCACTTTTAAATTACAAAAAAATGCAAGTAACCATAGCAAACTATGCCAAACACACCTAAATTACTTCGGCTACCATAAATCATCACCAACTAACCCTTACCACAACAAACTAAACCCCATCACTTTTAAATTGCAAAAAAATGCATAAAATCATAACAAAATATACCAGAATCACCTAAATTACTTCGGCTACCGTAAATCACCCCCAACTATCCCTTACCACAACAAACCAAACTATATCATCTTAAAATTACAAAAAAAGGTGTACAAATCATAACAAACTATTCCAGACTCACTTAAATTACTTCGGCTACTCTAAATCTTCACCAACTAACCCTTACCACAACAAACTAAACCCAATCACTATTAAATTACAAAAAAATGCTAGTAACCATAGCAAACTATGCCAAACTCACCTAAATTACTTCGGCTACCATAAATCATCACCAACTAACCCTTACCACAACAAACTAAACCCAACCACTTTTAAATTACAAAAAAATGCTAAAAATCATAACAAACTATACCAGAATCACCTAAATTACTTCGGCTACCGTAAATCACCCCCAACTATCCCTTACCACAACAAACCAAACCATATCATCTTAAAATTACAAAAAAAGGTGTACAAATCATAACAAACTATGCCAGACTCACCTAAATTACTTCGGCTACTCTAAATCATCACCAACTAACCCTTACCACAACAAACTAAACCCAATCACTTTTAAATTACAAAAAAATGCTAGTAACCATAGCAAACTATGCCAAACTCACCTAAATTACTTCGGCTAACATAAATCATCACCAACTAACCCTTACCACAACTAACTAAACCCAATCACGTTTAAATTACAAAATAATGCTAAAAATCATAACAAACTATACCAGAATCACCTAAATTACTTCGGCTACCGTAAATCACCCCCAACTATCCCTTACCACAACAAACCAAACCATATCATCTTAAAATTACAAAAAAAGGTGTACAAATCATAACAAACTATGCCAGACTCACCTAAATTACTTCGGCTACTCTAAATCATCACCAACTAACCCTTACCACAACAAACTAAACCCAATCACTTTTAAATTACAAAAAAATGCTAGTAACCATAGCAAACTATTCCAAACTTACCTAAATTACTTCGGCTACCATAAATCATCACCAACTAACCCTTACCACAACAAACTAAACCCAATCACTTTTAAATTACAAAAAAATGCTACTAACCATAGCAAACTATGCCAAACTCACCTAAATTACTTCGGCTATCAAAAATCACCCCCAACTACACTTTACAGCAACAAACTAAACCCAAACACTTTAAAATTACAAAAAAAGCTAAAAATCATAACAAACTATACCAGAATCACCTAAATTACTTCGGCTACCGTAAATTACCCCCAACTATCCCTTACCACAACAAACCAAACCATATCATCTTAAAATTACAAAAAAAGATCTACAAATCATAACAAACTATGCCAGACTCACCTAAATTACTTCGGCTACTCTAAATCATTACCAACTAACACTTACCACAACAAACTAAACCCAATCACGTTTAAATTACAAAAAAATGCTAGTAACTATAGCAAACTATGCCAAACTCACCTAAATTACTTCGGCTACCATAAATCATCACCAACTAACCGTTACCACAACAAACTAAACCCAATCACTTTTACATTACAAAAAAATGCTAAAAATCATAACTAACTATACCAGAATCACCTTAAATACTTCGGCTACCGTAAATCACCCCCAACTATCCCTTACCACAACAAACCAAACCATATCATCTTAAAATTACAAAAAAAGGTGTACAAATCATAACAAACTATGCCAGACTCACCTAAATTACTTCGGCTACTCTAAATCATCACCAACTAACCCTTACCACAACAAACTAAACCCAATCACATTTAAATTACAAAAAAATGCTAGTAACCATAGCAAACTATGCCAAACTCACCTAAATTACTTCGGCTACCATAAATCATCACCAACTATCCCTTACCACAACAAACTAAACCCAATCACTTTTAAATTACAAAAAATGCTAAAAATCATAACAAACTATACCAGAATCACCTAAATTACTTCGGCTACCGTAAATCACCCCCAACTATCCCTTGCCACAATAAACCAAACCATATCATCTTAAAATTACAAAAAAAGGTGTACAAATCATAACAAACTATGCCAGACTCACCTAAATTACTTCGGCTACTCTAAATCATCACCAACTAACCCTTACCACAACAAACTAATCCCAATCACTTTTAAATTACAAAAAAATGCTAGTAACCATAGCAAACTATGCCAAACTCACCTAAATTACTTCGGCTACCATAAATCATCTCCAACTAACCCTTACCACAACAAACTAAACCCAATCACTTTTAAATTACAAAAAAATGCTACTAACCATAGCAAACTATGCCAAACTCACCTAAATTACTTCGGCTATCAAAAATCACCCCCAACTACACTTTACAGCAACAAACTAAGCCCAATCACTTTAAAATTACAAAAAAATGCTAAAAATCATAACAAACTATACCAGAATCACCTAAATTACTTCGGCTACCGTAAATCACCCCCAACTATCCCTTACCACAACAAACCAAAAAATATCATCTTAAAATTACAAAAAAAATGTACAAATCATAACAAACTATGCCAGACTCACCTAAATTACTTCGGCTACACTAAATCATCACCAACTAACCCTTACCACAACAAACTAAACCCAATCACTTTTAAATTACAAAAAAATGCTAGTAACCATAGCAAACTATGCCAAACTCACCTAAATTACTTCGGCTACCATAAATCATCACCAACTAACCCTTACCACTACAAACTAAACCCAATCACTTTTAAATTACAAAAAAATTCTAAAAATCATAACAAACTATACCAGAATCACCTAAATTACTTCGGCTACCGTAAATCTCCCCCAACTATCCCTTACCACAACAAACCAAACCATATCATTTTAAAATTACAAAAAAAGGTGTACAAATCATAACAAACTATGCCAGACTCACCTAAATTACTTCGGCTACTCTAAATCATCACCAACTAACCCTTACCACAACAAACTAAACCCAATCACTTTTAAATTACAAAAAAATGCTAGTAACCATAGCAAACTATGCCAAACTCACCTAAATTACTTCGGTTACCATAAATCATCACCAACTAACCTTTACCACAACAAACTAAACCCAATCACTTTTAAATTACAAAAAAATGCTACTAACCATAGCAAACTATGCCAAACTCACCTAAATTACTTCGGCTATCAAAAATCACCCCCAACTACACTTTACAGCAACAAACTAAGCTCAATCACTTTAAAATTACAAAAAAATGCTAAAAATCATAACAAACTATACCAGAATCACCTAAATTACTTCGGCTACCGTAAATCACCCACAACTATCCCTTACCACAACAAACCAAACCATATCATCTTAAAATTACAAAAAAAGGTGTACAAATCATAACAAACTATGCCAGACTCACCTAAATTACTTCGGCTACTCTAAATCATCACCAACTAACCCTTACCACAACAAACTAAACCCAATCACTTTTAAATTACAAAAAAATGCTAGTAACCATAGCAAACTATGCCAAACTCACCTAAATTACTTCGGCTACCATAAATCATCACCAACTAACCCTTACCACAACAAACTAAACCCAATCACTTTTAAATTACAAAAAAATGCATAAAATCATAACAAACTATAGCAGAATCACCTAAATTACTTCGGCTACCCTAAATCACCCCCAACTATCCCTTACCACAACAAACCAAACCATATCATCTTAAAATTACAAAAAAAGGTGTACAAATCATAACAAACTATGCCAGACTCACCTAAATTACTTTGGCTACTCTAAATCATCACCAACTAACCCTTACCACAACAAACTAAACCCAATCACTTTTAAATTACAAAAAAATGCAAGTAACCATAGCAAACTATGCCAAACTCACCTAAATTACTTCGGCAACCATAAATCATCACCAACTAACCCTTACCACAACAAACTAAACCCAATCACTTTTAAATTACAAAAAAATGCATAAAATCATAACAAACTATACCAGAATCACCTAAATTACTTCGGCTACCGTAAATCACCCCCAACTATCCCTTACCACAACAAACCACACTATATCATCTTAAAATTACAAAAAAAGGTGTACAAATCATAACAAACTATGCCAGATTCACTTAAATTACTTCGGCTACTCTAAATCTTCACCAACTAACCCTTACCACAACAAACTAAACCCAATCACTTTTAAATTACAAAAAAATGCTAGTAACCATAGCAAACTATGCCAAACTCACCTAAATTACTTCGGCTACCATAAATCATCACCAACTAACCCTTACCACAACAAACTAAACCCAACCACTTTTAAATTACAAAAAAATGCTAAAAAGCATAACAAACTATACCAGAATCACCTAAATTACTTCGGCTACCGTAAATCACCCCCAACTATCCCTTACCACAACAAACCAAACCATATCATCTTAAAATTACAAAAAAAGGTGTACAAATCATAACAAACTATGCCAGACTCACCTAAATTACTTCGGCTACTCTAAATCATCACCAACTAACCCTTACCACAACAAACTAAACCCAATCACTTTTAAATTACAAAAAAATGCTAGTAACCATAGCAAACTATGCCAAACTCACCTAAATTACTTCGGCTAACATAAATCATCACCAACTAACCCTTACCACAAACAACTAAACCCAATCACGTTTAAATTACAAAAAAATGCTAAAAATCATAACAAACTATACCAGAATCACCTAAATTACTTCGGCTACCGTAAATCACCCCCAACTATCCCTTACCACAACAAACCAAACCATATCATCTTAAAATTACAAAAAAAGGAGTACAAATCATAACAAACTATGCCAGACTCACCTAAATTACTTCGGCTACTCTAAATCATCACCAACTAACCCTTACCACAACAAACTAAACCCAATCACTTTTAAATTACAAAAAAATGCTAGTAACCATAGCAAACTATTCCAAACTTACCTAAATTACTTCGGCTACCATAAATCATCACCAAATAACCCTTACCACAACAAACTAAACCCAATCACTTTTAAATTACAAAAAAGTGCTACTAACCATAGCAAACTATGCCAAACTCACCTAAATTACTTCGGCTATCAAAAATCACCCCCAACTACACTTTACAGCAACAAACTAAACCCAAACAATTTAAAATTACAAAAAAAGCTAAAAATCATAACAAACTATACCAGAATCACCTAAATTACTTCGGCTACCATAAATCATCACCAACTAACCCTTACCACAACAAACTAAACCCAACCACTTTTAAATTACAAAAAAATGCTAAAAAGCATAACAAACTATACCAGAATCACCTAAATTACTTCGGCTACCGTAAATCACCCCCAACTATCCCTTACCACAACAAACCAAACCATATCATCTTAAAATTACAAAAAAAGGTGTACAAATCATAACAAACTATGCCAGACTCACCTAAATTACTTCGGCTACTCTAAATCATCACCAACTAACCCTTACCACAACAAACTAAACCCAATCACTTTTAAATTACAAAAAAATGCTAGTAACCATAGCAAACTATGCCAAACTCACCTAAATTACTTCGGCTAACATAAATCATCACCAACTAACCCTTACCACAACCAACTAAACCCAATCACGTTTAAATTACAAAAAAATGCTAAAAATCATAACAAACTATACCAGAATCACCTAAATTACTTCGGCTACCGTAAATCACCCCCAACTATCCCTTACCACAACAAACCAAACCATATCGTCTTAAAATTACAAAAAAAGATCTACAAATCCTAACAAACTATGCCAGACTCACCTAAATTACTTCGGCTACTCTAAATCATTACCAACTAACCCTTACCACAACAAACTAAACCCAATCACGTTTAAATTACAAAAAAATGCTAGTAACTATAGCAAACTATGCCAAACTCACCTAAATTACTTCGGCTACCATAAATCATCACCAACTAACCGTTACCACAACAAACTAAACCCAATCACTTTTAAATTACAAAAAAATGCTAAAAATCATAACTAACTATACCAGAATCACCTTAAATACTTCGGCTACCGTAAATCACCCCCAACTATCCCTTACCACAACAAACCAAACCATATCATCTTAAAATTACAAAAAAAGGTGTACAAATCATAACAAACTATGCCAGACTCACCTAAATTACTTCGGCTACTCTAAATCATCACCAACTAACCCTTACCACAACAAACTAAACCCAATCACATTTAAATTACAAAAAAATGCTAGTAACCATAGCAAACTATGCCAAACTCACCTAAATTACTTCGGCTACCATAAATCATCACCAACTAACCCTTACCACAACAAACTAAACCCAATCACTTTTAAATTACAAAAAAATGCTAAAAATCATAACAAACTATACCAGAATCACCTAAATTACTTCGGCTACCGTAAATCACCCCCAACTATCCCTTGCCACAATAAACCAAACCATATCATCTTAAAATTACAAAAAAAAAAGTTTACAAATCATAACAAACTATGCCAGACTCACCTAAATTACTTCGGCTACTCTAAATCATCACCAACTAACCCTTACCACAACAAACTAAACCCAATCACTTTTCAATTACAAAAAATGCTACTAACCATAACAAACTATGCCAAACTCACCTAAATTACTTCGGCTATCAAAAATCACCCCCAACAACACTTCACAGCAACAAACTAAGCCCAATCAATTTAAAATTAAAAAAAAATGCTAAAAATCATAACAAACTATACCAGAATCACCTAAATTACTTCGGCTACCGTAAATCACCCCCAACTATCCCTTACCACAACAAACCAAACCATATCATCTTAAAATTACAAAAAAAAAAGTTTACAAATCATAACAAACTATGCCAGACTCACCTAAATTACTTCGGCTACTCTAAATCATCACCAACTAACCCTTACCACAACAAACTAAACCCAATCACTTTTCAATTACAAAAAATGCTACTAACCATAACAAACTATGCCAAACTCACTTAAATTACTTCGGCTATCAAAAATCACCCTCAGCAACACTTTACAGCAACAAACTAAGCCCAATCACTTTAAAATTACAAAAAAATGCTAAAAATCATAACAAACTATACCAGAATCACCTAAATTACTTCGGCTACCTTAAATCACCCCCAACTATCCCTTACCACAACAAGCCAAACCATATCATCTTAAAATTACAAAAAAAGGTGTACAAACCATAACAAACTATGCCAGACTCGTATAAATTACTTCGGCTACTCTAAATCATCACCAACTAACCCTTACGACAACAAACTAAACCCAATCAATTTTAAATTACAAAAAATGCTACTAACCAGAGTAAACTATGCCAAACTCACCCAAAATTACTTCGGCTATTAAAAATCACCCCCAACTACACTTTACAGCAACCAAGTGGGCCCAATCACTTTAAAATTACAAGAAAATGCTAAAAATCATAACAAACTATACCAGAATCACCTAAATTACTTCGGCTACCGTAAATCACCCCCAACTATGCCTTACCACAACACACCAAACCATATCATCTTAAAATTACAAAAAAAGGTGTACAAATCATAACAAACTATGCCAGACTCACCTAAATTACTTCGGCTACTCTAAATCATCAGCAACTAACCCTTACCACAACAAACTAAACCCAATCACTTTTAAATTACAAAAAAATCCTACTAACCATAGCAAACTATGCCAAACTCACCTAAATTACTTCGGCTATCAAAAATCACCCCCAACTACACTTTACAGCGACAAACTAAGGCCAATCTCTTTAAAATTACCAAAAAATGCTAAAAATCATAACAAACTATACCAGAATCACCTAAATTACTTCGGCTACCGTAAATCACCCCCAACTATCCCTTACCACAACAAACCAAAACATATCATCTTAAAATTACAAAAAAAAAAGTTTACAAATCATAACAAACTATGCCAGACTCACCTAAATTACTTCGGCTACTCTAAATCATCACCAACTAACCCTTACCACAACAAACTAAACCCAATCACTTTTCAATTACAAAAAAAATGCTACTAACCATAGCAAACTATGCCAAACTCACCTAAATTACTTCGGCTATCAAAAATTACCCCCAGCTACACTTTACAGCAACAAACTAAGCCCAATCACTTTAAAATTACAAAAAATGCTAAAAATCATAACAAACTATACCAGACTCACCTAAATTACTTCGGCTACCGTAAATCACCCCCAACTATCCCTTACCACAACAAACCAAACCATATCATCTTAAAATTACAAAAAAAGGTGTACAAATCATAACAAACTATGCCAGACTCACCTAAATTACTTCGGCTACTCTAAATCATCAGCAACTAACCCTTACCACAACAAACTAAACCCAATCACTTTTAAATTACAAAAAAATCCTACTAACCATAGCAAACTATGCCAAACTCACCTAAATTACTTCGGCTATCAAAAATCACCCCCAACTACACTTTACAGCGACAAACTAAGCCCAATCTCTTTAAAATTACAAAAAAATGATAAAAATCATAACAAACTATACCAGAATCACCTAAATTACTTCGGCTACCGTAAATCACCCCCAACTATCCCTTACCACAACAAACCAAACCATATCATCTTAAAATTACAAAAAAAGGTGTACAAATCATAACAAACTATGCCAGACTCACCTAAATTACTTCGGCTACTCTAAATCATCACCAACTAACCCTTACCACAACAAACTAAACCCAATCACTTTTAAATTACAAAAAAAATGATACTAACTATAGCAAACTATGCCAAACTCACCTAAATTACTTCGGCTATCAAAAATTACCCCCAACTACACTTACAGCAACAAACTAAGCCCAATCACTTTAAAATTACAAAAAATGCTAAAAATCATAACAAACTTTACCAGAATCACCTAAATTACTTCGGCTAACGTAAATCACCCCCAACTATCCCTTACCACAACAAACCAAACCATATCATTTTAAAATTACAAAAAAAGGTGTACAAATCATAACAAACTATGCCAGACTCACCTAAATTACTTCGGCTACTCTAAATCATCACCAACTAACCCTTACCACAACAAACTAAACCCAATCACTTTTAAATTACAAAAAAATGCTACTAACCATAGCAAACTATGCCAAACTCACCTAAATTACTTCGGCTATCAAAAATCACCCCCAACAACACTTCACAGCAACAAACTAAGCCCAATCACTTTAAAATTACAAAAAAATGCTAAAAATCATAACAAACTATACCAGAATCACCTAACTTACTTCGGCTACCGTAAATCACCCCCAACTATCCCTTACCACAACAAACCAAACCATATCATCTTAAAATTACAAAAAAAGGTGTACAAATCATAACAAACTATGCCAGACTCACCTAAATTACTTCGGCTACTCTAAATCATCACCAACTAACCCTTACCACAACAAACTAAACCCAATCACTTTTAAATTACAAAAAAATGCTACTAACCATAGCAAACTATGCCAAACTCACCTAAATTACTTCGGCTATCAAAAATTACCCCCAACTACACTTACAGCAACAAACTAAGCCCAATCACTTTAAAATTACAAAAAATGCTAAAAATCATAACAAACTATACCAGAATCACCTAAATTACTTCGGCTACCGTAAATCACCCCCAACTATCCCTTACCACAACAAACCAAACCATATCATCTTAAAATTACAAAAAAAGGTGTACAAATCATAACAAACTATGCCAGACTCACCTAAATTACTTCGGCTACTCTAAATCATCACCAACTAACCCTTACCACAACAAACTAAACCCAATCACTTTTAAATTACAAAAAAATGCTACTAACCATAGCAAACTATGCCAAACTCACCTAAATTACTTCGGCTATCAAAAATTACCCCCAACTACACTTACAGCAACAAACTAAGCCCAATCACTTTAAAATTACAAAAAATGCTAAAAATCATAACAAACTATACCAGAATCACCTAAATTACTTCGGCTACCGTAAATCACCCCCAACTATCCCTTACCACAACAAACCAAACCATATCATCTTAAAATTACAAAAAAAAGTGTACAAATCATAACAAACTATGCCAGACTCACCTAAATTACTTCGGCTACTCTAAATCATCACCAACTAACCCTTACCACAACAAACTAAACCCAATCACTTTTAAATTACAAAAAAATGCTACTAACCATAGCAAACTATGCCAAACACACCTAAATTACTTCGGCTATCAAAAATCACCCCCAACAACACTTCACAGCAACAAACTAAGCCCAATTACTTTAAAATTATAAAAAAATGCTAAAAATCATAACAAACTATACCAGAATCACCTAAATTACTTCGGCTATTAAAAATCACACCCAACTACACTTTACAGCAACCAAGTGGGCCCAATCACTTTAAAATTACAAAAAAATGCTAAAAATCATAACAAACTATACCAGAATCACCTAAATTACTTCGGCTACCGTAAATCACCCCCAACTATGCCTTACCACAACAAACCAAACCATATCATCTTAAAATTACAAAAAAAGGTGTACAAATCATAACAAACTATGCCAGACTCACCTAAATTACTTCGGCTACTCTAAATCATCAGCAACTAACCCTTACCACAACAAACTAAACCCAATCACTTTTAAATTACAAAAAAATGCTACTAACCATAGCAAACTATGCCAAACTCACCTAAATTACTTCGGCTATCAAAAATCACCCCCAACTACACTTTACAGCGACAAACTAAGCCCAATCTCTTTAAAATTACAAAAAAATGCTAAAAATCATAACAAACTATACCAGAATCACCTAAATTACTTCGGCTACCGTAAATCACCCCCAACTATCCCTTCCCACAACAAACCAAACCATATCATCTTAAAATTACAAAAAAAGGTGTACAAATCATAACAAACTATGCCAGACTCACCTAAATTACTTCGGCTACTCTAAATCATCACCAACTAACCCTTACCACAACAAACTAAACCCAATCACTTTTAAATTACAAAAAAATGCTACTAACCATAGCAAACTATGCCAAACTCACCTAAATTACTTCGGCTATCAAAAATAACCCCCAACTACACTTTACAGCAAAAAACTAAGCCCAATCACTTTAAAATTACAAAAAAATGCTAAAAACCATAACTAACTATACCAGAATCACCTAAATTACTTCGGCTACCGTAAATCACCCCCAACTATCCCTTGCCACAACAAACCAAACCATATCATCGTAAAATTACAAATAAAGGTGTACAAATCATAACAAACTATGCCAGACTCACCTAAATTCCTTCGGCTACTCTAAATCATCACCAACTAACCCTTACCACAACAAACTAAACCCAATCACTTTTAAATTACAAAAAAATGCTACTAACCATAGCAAACTATGCCAAACTCACCTAAATTACTTCGGCTATCAAAAATCACCCCCAAATTCACTTTACAGCAACAAACTAACCCAATCACTTTAAAATTGCAAAAAAATGCTAAAAATCATAACTAACTATACCAGAATCACCTAAATTACTTCGGCTACCGTAAATCACCCCCAACTATCCCTTACCACAACAAACAAAACCATATCATCTTAAAATTACAAAAAAAGGTGTACAAATCATAACAAACTATGCCAGACTCACCTAAATTACTTCGGCTACTCTAAATCATCACCAACTAACCCTTACCACAACAAACTAAACCCAATCACTTTTAAATTACAAAAAAATGCTACTAACCATAGCAAACTATGCCAAATTTACCTAAATTACTTCGGCTATCAAAAATCACCCCCAACTACACTTTACAGCAACAAACTAAGCCCAATCACTTTAAAATTACAACAAAATGCTAAAAATCATAACAAACAATACCAGAATCACCTAAATTACTTCGGCTACCGTAAATCATTCCCAACTATCCCTTACCACAACAAACCAAACCATATCATCTTAAAATTAAAAAAAAGGTGTACAAATCATAACAAACTATGCCAGACTCACCTAAATTACTTCGGCTACTCTAAATCATCACAAACTAACCCTTACCACAATAAACTAAACCTAATCACTTTTAAATTACAAAAAAATGCTACTAACCATATCAAACTATGCCAAACTCACCTAAATTACTTTGGCTATCAAAAATCACCCCCAACTACACTTTACCGCGACAAACTATGCCCAATCACTTTAAAATTACATAAAAATGCTAAAAATCATAACAAACTATACCAGAATCACCTAAATTACTTCGGCTACCGTAAATCACCCCCAACTATCCCTTACCACAACAAACCAAACCATATCATCTTAAAATTACAAAAAAAGGTGTACAAATCATAACAAACTATGCCAGACTCACCTAACTTACTTCGGCTTCTCTAAATCATCACCAACTAACCCTTACCACAACAAACTAAACCCAATCACTTTTAAATTACAAAAAAATGCTACTAACCATAGCAAACTATGCCAAACTCACCTAAATTACTTCGGCTATCAAAAATCACCCCCAACTACACTTTACAGCAACAAACTAAGCCCAATCACTTTAAAATTACAAAAAAATGCTAAAAATCATAACAAACTATACCAGAATCACCTAAATTACTTCGGCTACCGTAAATCATTCCCAACTATCCCTTACCACAACAAACCAAACCATATCATCTTAAAATTACAAAAAAAGGTGTACAAATCATAACAAACTATGCCAGACTCACCTAAATTACTTCGGCTACTCTAAATCATCACCAACTAACCCTTACCACAACAAACTAAACCCAATCACTTTTAAATTACAAAAAAATGCTACTAACCATAGCAAACTAGGCCAAACTCACCTAAATTACTTCGGCTATCAAAAATCACCCCCAACTACACTTTACAGCGACAAACTAAGCCCAATCTCTTTAAAATTACAAAAAAATGCTAAAAATCATAACAAACTATACCAGAATCACCTAAATTACTTCGGCTACCGTAAATCACCTCCAACTATCCCTTCCCACAACAAACCAAACCATATCATCTTAAAATTACAAAAAAAGGTGTACAAATCATAACAAACTATGCCAGACTCACCTAAATTACTTCGGCTACTCTAAATCATCACCAACTAACCCTTACCACAACAAACTAAACCCAATCACTTTTAAATTACAAAAAAATGCTACTAACTATAGCAAACTATGCCAAACTCACCTAAATTACTTCGGCTATCAAAAATAACCCCCAACTACACTTTACAGCAAAAAACTAAACCCAATCACTTTAAAATTACAAAAAAATGCTAAAAACCATAACTAACTATACCAGAATCACCTAAATTACTTCGGCTACCGTAAATCACCCCCAACTATCCCTTACCACAACAAACCAAACCATATCATCTTAAAATTACAAAAAAAGGTGTACAAATCATAACAAACTATGCCAGACTCACCTAAATTCCTTCGGCTACTCTAAATCATCACCAACTAACCCTTACCACAACAAACTAAACCCAATCACTTTTAAATTACAAAAAAATGCTACTAACCACAGCAAACTATGCCAAACTCACCTAAATTACTTCGGCTATCAAAAATCACCCCCAACTTCACTTTACAGCAACAAACTAAGCCCAATCACTTTAAAATTGCAAAAAAATGCTAAAAATCATAACTAACTATACCAGAATCACCTAAATTACTTCGGCTACCGTAAATCACCCCCAACTATCCCTTACCACAACAAACCAAACCATATCATCTTAAAATTACAAAAAAAGGTGTACAAATCATAACAAACTATGCCAGACTCACCTAAATTCCTTCGGCTACTCTAAATCATCACCAACTAACCCTTACCACAACAAACTAAACCCAATCACTTTTAAATTACAAAAAAATGCTACTAACCACAGCAAACTATGCCAAACTCACCTAAATTACTTCGGCTATCAAAAATCACCCCCAACTTCACTTTACAGCAACAAACTAAGCCCAATCACTTTAAAATTACAAAAAATGCTAAAAATCATAACAAACTATACCAGAATCACCTAAATTACTTCGGCTACCGTAAATCACCCCCAACTATCCCTTACCACAACAAACCAAACCATATCATCTTAAAATTACAAAAAAAGGTGTACAAATCATAACAAACTATGCCAGACTCACCTAAATTACTTCGGCTACTCTAAATCATCACCAACTAATCCTTACCACAACAAACTAAACCCAATCACTTTTAAATTACAAAAAAATGCTACTAACCATAGCAAACTATGCCAAACTCACCTAAATTACTTCGGCTATCAAAAATTACCCCCAACTACACTTACAGCAACAAACTAAGCCCAATCACTTTAAAATTACAAAAAATGCTAAAAATCATAACAAACTATACCAGAATCACCTAAATTACTTCGGCTACCGTAAATCACCCCCAACTATCCCTTACCACAACAAACCAAACCATATCATCTTAAAATTACAAAAAAAAGTGTACAAATCATAACAAACTATGCCAGACTCACCTAAATTACTTCGGCTACTCTAAATCATCACCAACTAACCCTTACCACAACAAACTAAACCCAATCACTTTTAAATTACAAAAAAATGCTACTAACCATAGCAAACTATGCCAAACACACCTAAATTACTTCGGCTATCAAAAATCACCCCCAACAACACTTCACAGCAACAAACTAAGCCCAATTACTTTAAAATTATAAAAAAATGCTAAAAATCATAACAAACTATACCAGAATCACCTAAATTACTTCGGCTATTAAAAATCACACCCAACTACACTTTACAGCAACCAAGTGGGCCCAATCACTTTAAAATTACAAAAAAATGCTAAAAATCATAACAAACTATACCAGAATCACCTAAATTACTTCGGCTACCGTAAATCACCCCCAACTATGCCTTACCACAACAAACCAAACCATATCATCTTAAAATTACAAAAAAAGGTGTACAAATCATAACAAACTATGCCAGACTCACCTAAATTACTTCGGCTACTCTAAATCATCAGCAACTAACCCTTACCACAACAAACTAAACCCAATCACTTTTAAATTACAAAAAAATGCTACTAACCATAGCAAACTATGCCAAACTCACCTAAATTACTTCGGCTATCAAAAATCACCCCCAACTACACTTTACAGCGACAAACTAAGCCCAATCTCTTTAAAATTACAAAAAAATGCTAAAAATCATAACAAACTATACCAGAATCACCTAAATTACTTCGGCTACCGTAAATCACCCCCAACTATCCCTTCCCACAACAAACCAAACCATATCATCTTAAAATTACAAAAAAAGGTGTACAAATCATAACAAACTATGCCAGACTCACCTAAATTACTTCGGCTACTCTAAATCATCACCAACTAACCCTTACCACAACAAACTAAACCCAATCACTTTTAAATTACAAAAAAATGCTACTAACCATAGCAAACTATGCCAAACTCACCTAAATTACTTCGGCTATCAAAAATAACCCCCAACTACACTTTACAGCAAAAAACTAAGCCCAATCACTTTAAAATTACAAAAAAATGCTAAAAACCATAACTAACTATACCAGAATCACCTAAATTACTTCGGCTACCGTAAATCACCCCCAACTATATCTTGCCACAACAAACCAAACCATATCATCGTAAAATTACAAAAAAAGGTGTACAAATCATAACAAACTATGCCAGACTCACCTAAATTCCTTCGGCTACTCTAAATCATCACCAACTAACCCTTACCACAACAAACTAAACCCAATCACTTTTAAATTACAAAAAAATGCTACTAACCATAGCAAACTATGCCAAACTCACCTAAATTACTTCGGCTATCAAAAATCACCCCCAAATTCACTTTACAGCAACAAACTAACCCAATCACTTTAAAATTGCAAAAAAATGCTAAAAATCATAACTAACTATACCAGAATCACCTAAATTACTTCGGCTACCGTAAATCACCCCCAACTATCCCTTACCACAACAAACAAAACCATATCATCTTAAAATTACAAAAAAAGGTGTACAAATCATAACAAACTATGCCAGACTCACCTAAATTACTTCGGCTACTCTAAATCATCACCAACTAACCCTTACCACAACAAACTAAACCCAATCACTTTAAATTACAAAAAAATGCTACTAACCATAGCAAACTATGCCAAATTTACCTAAATTACTTCGGCTATCAAAAATCACCCCCAACTACACTTTACAGCAACAAACTAAGCCCAATCACTTTAAAATTACAACAAAATGCTAAAAATCATAACAAACAATACCAGAATCACCTAAATTACTTCGGCTACCGTAAATCATTCCAACTATCCCTTACCACAACAAACCAAACCATATCATCTTAAAATTAAAAAAAAGGTGTACAAATCATAACAAACTATGCCAGACTCACCTAAATTACTTCGGCTACTCTAAATCATCACCAACTAACCCTTACCAAAACAAACTAAACCCAATCACTTTTAAATTACAAAAAAATGCTACTAACCATAGCAAACTATGCCAAATTTACCTAAATTACTTCGGCTATCAAAAATCACCCCCAACTACACTTTACAGCAACAAACTAAGCCCAATCACTTTAAAATTACAACAAAATGCTAAAAATCATAACAAACTATACCAGAATCACCTAAATTACTTCGGCTACCGTAAATCACCCCCAACTATCCCTTACCACAACAAACTTAACCATATCATCTTAAAATTACAAAAAAAGGTGTACAAATCATAACAAACTATGCCAGACTCACCTAAATTACTTCGGCTACTCTAAATCATCAGCAACTAACCCTTACCACAACAAACTAAACCCAATCACTTTTAAATTACAAAAAAATCCTACTAACCATAGCAAACTATGCCAAACTCACCTAAATTACTTCGGCTATCAAAAATCACCCCCAACTACACTTTACAGCGACAAACTAAGCCCAATCTCTTTAAAATTACAAAAAAATGCTAAAAATCATAAAAAACTATACCAGAATCACCTAAATTACTTCGGCTATCAAAAATCACCCCCAACTACACTTTACAGCGACAAACTAAGCCCAATCTCTTTAAAATTACAAAAAAATGCTAAAAATCATAACAAACTATACCAGAATCACCTAAATTACTTCGGCTACCGTAAATCACCCCCAACTATCCCTTACCACAACAAACCAAACCATATCATCTTAAAATTACAAAAAAAGGTGTACAAATCATAACAAACTATGCCAGACTCACCTAAATTATTTCGGCTACTCTAAATCATCACCAACTAACCCTTGCCACAACAAACTAAACCCAATCACTTTTAAATTACAAAAAAAATGCTACTAACCATAGCAAACTATGCCAAACTCACCTAAATTACTTCGGCTATCAAAAATTACACCCAACTACACTTTACAGAAACAAACTAAGCCCAATCACTTTAAAATTACAAAAAAATGCTAAAAATCATAACAAACTATACCAGAATCACCTAAATTACTTCGGCTACCGTAAATCACCCCCAACTATCCCTTACCACAACAAACCAAACCATATCATCTTAAAATTACAAAAAAAGGTGTACAAATCATAACAAATTATACCAGACTCACCTAAATTACTTCGGCTACTCTAAATCATCACCAACTAACCCTTACCACAACAAACTAAACCCAATCACTTTTAAATTACAAAAAAATGCTACTAACCATAGCAAACTATGCCAAACTCAACTAAATTACTTCGGATATCAAAAATCACTCCCAACTACACTTTACAGCAACAAACTAAGCCCAATCACTTTAAAATTAAAAAAAATGCTAAAAATCATAACAAACTATACCAGAATCACCTAAATTACTTCGGCTACCGTAAATCATTCCCAACTATCCCTTACCACAACAAACCAAACCATATCATCTTAAAATTAAAAAAAAAGGTGTACAAATCATAACAAACTATGCCAGACTCACCTAAATTACTTCGGCTACTCTAAATCATCACCAACTAACCCTTACCACAACAAACTAAACCCAATCACTTTTAAATTACAAAAAAATGCTACTAACCATAGCAAACTATGCCAAACTCACCTAAATTACTTCGGCTACTCTAAATCATCACCAACTAACCCTTACCACAACAAACTAAACCCAATCACTTTTAAATTACAAAAAAATGCTACTAACCATGGCAAACTATGCCAAACTCACCTAAATTACTTCGGCTATCAAAAATTACCCCCAACTACACTTTACAGCAACAAACTAAGCCCAATCACTTTAAAATTACAAAAAATGCTAAAAATCATAACAAACTATACCAGAATCACCTAAATTACTTCGGCTACCGTAAATCACCCCCAACTATCCCTTACCACAACAAACCAAACCATATCATCTTAAAATTACAAAAAAAGGTGTACAAATCATAACAAACTATGCCAGACTCACCTAAATTACTTCGGCTACTCTAAATCATCAGCAACTAACCCTTACCACAACAAACTAAACCCAATCACTTTTAAATTACAAAAAAATCCTACTAACCATAGCAAACTATGCCAAACTCACCTAAATTACTTCGGCTATCAAAAATCACCCCCAACTACACTTTACAGCGACAAACTAAGCCCAATCTCTTTAAAATTACAAAAAAATGCTAAAAATCATAAAAAACTATACCAGAATCACCTAAATTACTTCGGCTATCAAAAATCACCCCCAACTACACTTTACAGCGACAAACTAAGCCTAATCTCTTTAAAATTACAAAAAAATGCTAAAAATCATAACAAACTATACCAGAATCACCTAAATTACTTCGGCTACCGTAAATCACCCCCAACTATCCCTTACCACAACAAACCAAACCATATCATCTTAAAATTACAAAAAAAGGTGTACAAATCATAACAAACTATGCCAGACTCACCTAAATTATTTCGGCTACTCTAAATTATCAGCAACTAACCCTTACCACAACAAACTAAACCCAATCACTTTTAAATTACAAAAAAAATGCTACTAACCATAGCAAACTATGCCAAACTCACCTAAATTACTTCGGCTATCAAAAATCACCCCCAACTACAGTTTACAGCGACAAACTAAGCCCAATCTCTTTAAAATTACAAAAAAATGCTAAAAATCATAACAAACTATACCAGAATCACCTAAATTACTTCGGCTACCGTAAATTACCCCCAACTATCCCTTACCACAACAAACCAAACCATATCATCTTAAAATTACAAAAAAAGGTGTACAAATCATAACAAACTATGCCAGACTCACCTAAATTACTTCGGCTACTCTAAATCATCACCATCTAACCCTTACCACAACAAACTAAACCCAATCACTTTTAAATTACAAAAAAAATGCTACTAACCATAGCAAACTATGCCAAACTCACCTAAATTACTTCGGCTATCAAAAATTACCCCCAACAACACTTTACAGCAACAAACTAAGCCCAATCACTTTAAAATTACAAAAAATGCTAAAAATCATAACAAACTATACCAGAATCACCTAAATTACTTCGGCTACCCTAAATAACCCCCAACTATCCCTTACCACAACAAACCAAACCATATCATCTTAAAATTACAAAAAAAGGTGTACAAATCATAACAAACTATGCCAGACTCACCTAAATTACTTCGGCTACTCTAAATCATCACCAACTAACCCTTACCACAACAAACTAAACCCAATCACTTTTAAATTACAAAAAAAATGCTACTAACCATATCAAACTATGCCAAACTCACCTAAATTACTTCGGCTATCAAAAATTAGCCCCAACTACACTTTACAGCAACAAACTAAGCCCAATCACTTTAAAATTACAAAAAATGCTAAAAATCATAACAAACTATACCAGAATCACCTAAATTACTTCGGCTACCGTAAATCACCCCCAACTATCCCTTACCACAACAAACCAAACCATATCATCTTAAAATTACAAAAAAAGGTGTACAAATCATAACAAACTATGCCAGACTCACCTAAATTACTTCGGCTACTCTAAATCATCAGCAACTAACCCTTACCACAACAAACTAAACCCAATCACTTTTAAATTACAAAAAAAATGCTACTAACCATAGCAAACTATGCCAAACTCACCTAAATTACTTCGGCTATCAAAAATCACCCCCAACAACACTTTACAGCGACAAACTAAGCCCAATCACTTTAAAATTACAAAAAAATGCAAAAAATCATAACAAACTATACCAGAATCACCTAAATTACTTCGGCTATTAAAAATCACCCCCAACTACACTTTACAGCAACCAGGTGGGCCCAAACATTTTAAAGTTACAAAAAAATGCTAAAAATCATAACGAACTATACCAGAATCACCTAAATTACTTCGGCTACCGTAAATCACCCCCAACTATGCCTTACCACTACAAACCTAACCATATCATCTTAAAATTACAAAAAAAGGTGTACAAATCATAACAAACTATGCCAGACTCACCTAAATTACTTCGGCTACTCTAAATCATCAGCAACTAACCCTTACCACAACAAACTAAACCCAATCACATTTAAATTACAAAAAAATGCTACTAACCATAGCAAACTATGCCAAACTCACCTAAATTACTTCGGCTATCAAAAATCACCCCCAACTACACTTTACAGCGACAAACTAAGCCCAATCTCTTTAAAATTACACAAAAATGCTAAAAATCATAACAAACTATACCAGAATCACCTAAATTACTTCGGCTACCGTAAATAACCCCCAACTATCCCTTACCACAACAAACCAAACCATATCATCTTAAAATTACAAAAAAAGGTGTACAAATCATAACACACTATGCCAGACTCACCTAAATTACTTCGGCTACTCCAAATCATCACCAACTAATCCTTAAAACAACAAACTAAACCCAATCACTTTTAAATTACAAAAAAAATGCTACTAACCATAGCAAACTATGCCAAACTCACCTAAATTACTTCGGCTATCAAAAATTACCCCCAACTACACTTTACAGCAACTAACTAAGCCCAATCACTTTAAAATTACAAAAAAATGCTAAAAATCATAACAAACTATACCAGAATCACCTAAATTACTTCGGCTACCGTAAATCACCCCTAACTATGCCTTACCACAACAAACCAAACCATATCATCTTAAAATTACAAAAAAAGGTGTACAAATCATAACAAACTATGCCAGACTCACCTAAATTACTTCGGCTACTCTAAATCATCAGCAACTAACCCTTACCACAACAAACTAAACCCAATCACATTTAAATTACAAAAAAATGCTACTAACCATAGCAAACTATGCCAAACTCACCTAAATTACTTCGGCTATCAAAAATCACCCCCAACTACACTTTACAGCGACAAACTAAGCCCAATCTCTTTAAAATTACACAAAAATGCTAAAAATCATAACAAACTATACCAGAATCACCTAAATTACTTCGGCTACCGTAAATAACCCCCAACTATCCCTTACCACAACAAACCAAACCATATCATCTTAAAATTACAAAAAAAGGTGTACAAATCATAACACACTATGCCAGACTCACCTAAATTACTTCGGCTACTCCAAATCATCACCAACTAATCCTTAAAACAACAAACTAAACCCAATCACTTTTAAATTACAAAAAAAATGCTACTAACCATAGCAAACTATGCCAAACTCACCTAAATTACTTCGGCTATCAAAAATTACCCCCAACTACACTTTACAGCAACTAACTAAGCCCAATCACTTTAAAATTACAAAAAAATGCTAAAAATCATAACAAACTATACCAGAATCACCTAAATTACTTCGGCTACCGTAAATCACCCCTAACTATGCCTTACCACAACAAACCAAACCATATCATCTTAAAATTACAAAAAAAGGTGTACAAATCATAACAAACTATGCCAGACTCACCTAAATTACTTCGGCTACTCTAAATCATCACCAACTAACCCTTACCACAACAAACTAAACCCAATCACTTTTAAATTACAAAAAAATGCTATTTACCATAGGAAAGTATGCCAAACTCACCTAAATTACTTCGGCTATCAAAAATAACCCCCAACTACACTTTACAGCAAAAAACTAAGCCCAATCCCTTTAAAATTACAAAAAAATGCTAAAAATCATAACTAACTATACCAGAATCACCTAAATTACTTCGGCTACCGTAAATCACCCCCAACTATCCCTTACCACAACAAACCAAACCATATCATCTTAAAATTACAAAAAAGGTGTACAAATCATAACAAAACTATGCCAGACTCATATAAATTACTTCGGCTACTCTAAATCATCACCAACTAACCCTTACCACAGCAAACTAAACCCAATCACTTTTAAATTACAAAAAAATGCTACTAACCATAGCAAACTATGCCAAACTCACCTAAATTACTTCGGCTATCAAAAATCACCCCCAACTACACTTTACAGCAACAAACTAAGCCCAATCACTTCAAAATTACAACAAAATGCTAAAAATCATAACAAACTATACCAGAATCACCTAAATTACTTCGGCTACCGTAAATCATTTCCAACTATCCCTTACCACAACAAACCAAACCATATCATCTTAAAATTAAAAAAAAGGTGTACAAATCATAACAAACTATGCCAGACTCACCTAAATTACTTCGGCTACTCTAAATCATCACAAACTAACCCTTACCACAACAAACTAAACCCAATCACTTTTAAATTACAAAAAAATGCTACTAACCATAGCAAACTATGCCAAACTCACCTAAATTACTTCGGCTATCAAAAATCACCCCCAACTACACTTTACAGCGACAAACTAAGCCCAATCACTTTAAAATTACATAAAAATGCTAAAAATCATAACAAACTATACCAGAATCACCTAAATTACTTCGGCTACCGTAAATCACCCCTAACTATCCCTTACCACAACAAACCAAACCATATCATCTTAAAATTACAAAAAAAGGTGTACAAATCATAACAAACTATGCCAGACTCACCTAACTTACTTCGGCTACTCTAAATCATCACCAACTAACCCTTACCACAACAAACTAATCCCAATCACTTTTAAATTACAAAAAAATGCTACTAACCATAGCAAACTATGCCAAACTCACCTAAATTACTTTGGCTATCAAAAATCACCCCCAACTACACTTTCAGCAACAAACTAAGCCCAATCACTTTAAAATTACAAAAAAATGCTAAAAATCATAACAAACTATACCAGAATCACCTAAATTACTTCGGCTACCGTAAATCATTCCCAACTATCCCTTACCACAACAAACCAAACCATATCATCTTAAAATTACATGAAAAGGTGTACAAATCATAACAAACTAGGCCAGACTCACCTAAATTACTTCGGCTACTCTAAATCATCACCAACTAACCCTTACCACAACAAACTAAACCCAATCACTTTTAAATTACAAAAAAAATGCTACTAACCATAGCAAACTATGCCAAACTCACCTAAATTACTTCGGCTATCAAAAATTACCCCCAACTACACTTTACAGCAACTAACTAAGCCCAATCACTTTAAAATAACAAAAAAATGCTAAAAATCATAACAAACTATACCAGAATCACCTAAATTACTTCGGCTACCGTAAATCACCCCCAACTATCCCTTACCACAACAAACCAAACCATATCATCTTAAAATTAAAAAAAAGGTGTACAAATCATAACAAACTATGCCAGACTCACCTAAATTACTTCGGCTACTCTAAATCATCACAAACTAACCCTTACCACAACAAACTAAACCCAATCACTTTTAAATTACAAAAAAATGCTACTAATGATAGCAAACTATGCCAAACTCACCTAAATTACTTCGGCTATCAAAAATCACCCCCAACTACACTTTACAGCGACAAACTAAGCCCAATCACTTTAAAATTACATAAAAATGCTAAAAATCATAACAAACTATACCAGAATCACCTAAATTACTTCGGCTACCGTAAATCACCCCTAACTATCCCTTACCACAACAAACCAAACCATATCATCTTAAAATTACAAAAAAAGGTGTACAAATCATAACAAACTATGCCAGACTCACCTAACTTACTTCGGCTACTCTAAATCATCACCAACTAACCCTTACCACAACAAACTAAACCCAATCACTTTTAAATTACAAAAAAATGCTACTAACCATAGCAAACTATGCCAAACTCACCTAAATTACTTTGGCTATCAAAAATCACCCCCAACTACACTTTCAGCAACAAACTAAGCCCAATCACTTTAAAATTACAAAAAAATGCTAAAAATCATAACAAACTATACCAGAATCACCTAAATTACTTCGGCTACCGTAAATCATTCCCAACTATCCCTTACCACAACAAACCAAACCATATCATCTTAAAATTACAAGAAAAGGTGTACAAATCATAACAAACTATGCCAGACTCACCTAAATTACTTCGGCTACTCTAAATCATCACCAACTAACCCTTACCACAACAAACTAAACCCAATCATTTTTAAATTACAAAAAAAATGCTACTAACCATAGCAAACTATGCCAAACTCAGCTAAATTACTTCGGCTATCAAAAATTACCCCCAACTACACTTTACAGCAACTAACTAAGCCCAATCACTTTAAAATAACAAAAAAATGCTAAAAATCATAACAAACTATACCAGAATCACCTAAATTACTTCGGCTACCGTAAATCACCCCCAACTATCCCTTACCACAACAAACCAAACCATATCATCTTAAAATTACAAAAAAGAGTGTACAAATCATGTTCGGCCCCAGCGAGCTGGCTCCGAGTTGAATTTCACGTTTTTTATTGTAACACTAGCTGAATGTACCCGGCGTTGCCCGGACGTATAATACAATTAAACAGGAATGCTCTACTTTTACAATCACAAAATAAACAAATTTGCTGAAATTAACCTGCATTGCCAGGACCGGGTACTTGACCGGGTATATGATTTGGAAAAAAGGATATCTTGGTTGATATCAGATGAAAAATCTATTATAGACTCTTTAGGCAAAGACGCAGTTTGGAGGTGTTCTATAAGCGATTTCAGGAAATCGAAATTAATGTTAGAAAATTTTCGGGAAAATCGAAGTTTACAAATTAGCAGATAATGTTATGATAAAGTTGAAAAGACAATGGAAACATTTCTCCTGCTACAGTCATCTCACAGCAGAACAGTATGTAGATGATTTTGACTTAACTTCAGAATAAACAAACTCTTCAGTATAAATATCTCCTTTTGAGCTGCACAAAGTTATTAAAACCTGGCCGCAACTTGTTGAACAATTAAAGTGAGAACCTTTTGAGCTCCCTTTCCAGTATTAAAATTTCAATACCATTACCACAGATAGTAAAAAAGACAATTTTCATCAGCTTTTACGAAAATTATACGCTGTGGTATTTGTAATCTGCTATATTTTCAAACTGCTCCATCTTAGTTTTAAATGATGCAATAATGAACACAATGTATTTACGTAAAATAAATAGTGTATAAAACGCGTATCTAAGTCAGTAAAGTCTGGTCCAACGCTGCAAATTTCGGATTTCAGCCGGGGCAGGTTTGGTGAAAAACAAATACACCACTATCATTAACTGAACGTAAAAATTAGCGTACGAATATAAGTGGGGTCTCGTACGACGATGGTAATTTTTGGTTAACGGCAAGAACAAATCGGGAATATTATATTAAAATAATTTATTTAATAGCGATAGAACTTTTAATACTGCAAATTTCGGATTTCAGCCGGGGCAGGTTTGGTGAAAAACAAATACACCACTATCATTAACTGAACGTAAAAATTAGCGTACAAATATAAGTGGGGTCTCGTACGACGATGGTAATTTTTGGTTAACGGCAAGAACAAATCGGGAATATTATACTAAAATAATTTATTTAATAGCGATAGAACTTTTAATACTGATGCGTCGCCTCGACCTTGGCGACTTTGAGTACCAGCGTTTCAGCCGCTGAAGCAGCAATTTTCACAATTATATTAGGTGCACGTGCCTAGTGCGTGTTAAAACAATTTGGCTAACAAAAGAGATTAATTTGTATATACCAAATAATACTCGCAAAGGTGTACTCGTATGGCCCGTCATTATTTTCACGAAATGAATTGGAAAAATGAACATTCTAAAGTAAATAATTATTTTGACGGGAATGTGGTGGATGAAAAAATCTTATTCGGCCTCTCCGACAAACTAACACTTGTTTAGATTAACATGTATTCCTTCATGGACCTGTGACGAATTACAAACAAATATCGAAAATTCAAGTGTTCCATATGATTTCGTTTCTGTATGAAAGCGGTTTTTTTCACTCGTCAGTCTGAACTTACTACACAGTGATATTTTCACATCCAGGCGAGCTAAATTATTTTGCCGTTTATTTCAAAAATTTCCCTGAAAGGAGAGTAGTCAACAGTGGGGCTCATCAGGGGTGGCAGGGTTGGCAGTGCCACTCCAAGTATAAATATACTATCGAACACAAAATTAGTTCTGCAATTCAATTGCAAAATTATGAATTTTTAGATATTTTAACGAAAATCTAGCGTTTACACCGCTTTAAAATTAAAAACCATAGAGCTCTTTATACAATGGAGAAAAAGTCCTTATTATTTGCGATGTAAATGCACGCATGTTAAGAAGATAGGGCTTGCCCTGTCAGCGTGTTGCAATTCAGAACATAAGTTTATGTTTGCATCTCAACTGGAATAATTATTTATTGGAAGGTGGAAGAGAATCAAAATTTTTATCAGCCTATTTAATATTCAGAATAACGTCTATTAGTCGAAACAATATATTTTATGTGCAGATATTTATTAATATTTTATTATTTTTGGCCTACAAAGTCTGCAACAGTACGTTTTTTCCATTTTAAAAAGAATTAAAACATTTAGTCGAACTTGTACTTGCAAATCTCGCTTAATCAACTTGTCAACGATTGCAATAGAGGAACAATTAATGAAGACTTTGCTTAATAGTAAGGAATTTTATGACATAATTAGTGGGCTTAGTTTGGGTTGTAAGGGGTATTCGGGGTGATTTATGGTAGCCGAAGTAATTTGGGTGAATTTGGCATAGTTTGCTATGGTTTGTAGCATTTTTTGTAATTTTAAAGTGATTGGGCTTAGTTTTGGGTGGTAAGGGGTAGTTGGGGTTGATTTATGGTAGCCGAAGTAATTTGGGTGAGTTTGGCATAGTTTTGCTATGGTTTGTAGCATTTTTTCTAATTTTAAAGTGATTGGGCTTAGTTTGGGGTGGTAGTTGGGGGTGATTTATGGCAGCCGTAGTAAGTTAGGTGAGTTTCGCATAGTTTTGTTATAGTTTGTAGCATTTTTTGTAATTTTAAAATGATTGTTTTTAATTTAGGGTGGTAAGGAGTAGTTTGGGTTGATTTATGTTAGCCGAAGTAATTTGGGTGAGTTTGGCATAGTTTTGCTATGGTTTGTAGCATTTTTTCTAATTTTAAAGTGATTGGGCTTAGTTTGGGGTGGTAGTTGGGGGTGATTTATGGTAGTTGAAGTAAGTTAGGTGAGTTTGGCATACTTTTGCTATAGATTGTAGAATTTTTTTTATTTTAAAGTGATGGGTCTTAGTTTGGGGTGGTAAGGGGTAGTTGGGGGTGATTTATGGTAGCAGTCTGCTATGGTTTTAGCATTTTTTGTAATTTTAAAGTGATTGGGCTAAGTTTGGGGTGGTAAGGGGTAGTTGGGGGTGATTTATGGTAGCAGTCTGCTATGGTTTGTAGCATTTTTTGTAATTTTAAAGTGATTGGGCTAAGTTTGGGGTGGTAAGGGGTAGTTGGAAGTGATTTATGATAGCCGAAGTAATGTGGGTGAGTTTGGCATAGTTTTGCTATGGTTTGTAGCATTTTTTTGTAATTTTAAAGTGATTTGGCTTAGTTTGGGGTGGTAAGGGGTAGTTGGGGGTGATTTATGCTAGCAAAGTAATTTAAGTGAGTTTGACATAGTTTGCTATGGTTTGTAGCATTTTTTGTAATTTTAAAGTGATTGGGCTTAGTTTGGGGTGGTAAGGGGTAGTTGGGGGTGATTTATGATAGCCGAAGTAATGTGGGTGAGTTTGGCATAGTTTTGCTATGGTTTGTAGCATTTTTTCTAATTTTAAAGTGATTGGGCTTATTTTGTGGTGGTAAGGGGTAGTTGGGGGTGATTTATGGTAGCCGAAGTAATTTAAGTGAGTTTGACTTAGTTTGCTATGGTTTGTAGCATTTTTTTGTAATTTTAAAGTGATTTGGCTTAGTTTGGGGTGGTAAGGAGTAGTTGGGGGTGATTTATGGTAGCCGAAGTAATTTAGGTGAGTTTGACATAGTTTGCTATGGTTTGTAGCTTTTTTTTGTAATTTTAAAGTGATTTGGCTTAGTTTGGGGTGGTAAGGGGTAGTTGGGGGTGATTTATGGTAGCCGAAGTAATTTAAGTGAGTTTGACTTAGTTTGCTATGGTTTGTAGCATTTTTTCTAATTTCAAAGTGATTGGGCTTATTTTGTGGTGGTAAGGGGTAGTTGGGGGTGATTTATGGTAGCCGAAGTAATTTAAGTGAGTTTGACTTAGTTTGCTATGGTTTGTAGCATTTTTTGTAATTTTAAAGTGATTATTCTTAGTTTGGGTCGGTAAGGGGTAGTTGGGGGTGATTTATGGTAGCCGCAGTAGTTTAAGTGAGTTTGGCATAGTTTGCTATGGTTTGTAGCATTTTTTGTAATTTTAAAGTGATTGAGATTATTTTGGGGTGGTAAGGGGTAGTTGGGGGTGATTTATGGTAGCCGAAGTAATTTAGGTGAGTTAGGCATAGTTTGCTATGGTTTGTAGCATTTTTTGTAATTTTAAAGTGATTGGGATGAGTTAGGGGTGGTAAGGGGTAGTTGGGGGTGATTTATGATAGCCGAAGTAATTTAAGTGAGTTTGGCATAGTTCGCTATGGTTTGTAGCATTTTTTGTAATTTTAAAATGATTGGGATGAGTTAGGGGTGGTAAGGGGTAGTTGGGGGTGATTTATGATAGCAGTAGTAATTTAAGTGAGTTTGGAATAGTTTGCTATGGTTTGTAGCATTTTTTGTAATTTTAAAGTGATTGGGATGAGTTAGGGGTGGTAAGGGGTAGTTGGGGGTGATTTATGATAGCCGAAGTAATTTAAGTGAGTTGGGCATAGTTTGCTATGGTTTGTAGCATTTTTTGTAATTTTAAAGTGATTGGGCTTATTTTGGGGTAGTAAGGGGTTGTTGGGGGTGCTTTATGTTAGCCGAAGTAATTTAGGTGAGTTAGGCATAGTTTGCTATGGTTTGTAGCATTTTTTGTAATTTTAAAGTGATTGGGTTGAGTTAGGGGTGGTAAGGGGTAGTTGGGGGTGATTTATGATAGCCGAAGTAATTTAAGTGAGTTTGGCATAGTTTGCTATGGTTTGTAGCATTTTTTGTAATTTTAAAATGATTGGGATGAGTTAGGGGTGGTAAGGGGTAGTTGGGGGTGATTTATGATAGCAGTAGTAATTTAAGTGAGTTTGGCATAGTTTGCTATGGTTTGTAGCATTTTTTGTAATTTTAAAGTGATTGGGCTTATTTTGGGGTAGTAAGGGGTTGTTGGGGGTGATTTATGTTAGCCGAAGTAATTTAGGTGAGTTAGGCATAGTTTGCTATGGTTTGTAGCATTTTTTGTAATTTTAAAGTGATTGGGATGAGTTAGGGGTGGTAAGGTGTAGTAGGGGGTGATTTATGATAGCTGAAGTAGTTTAAGTGAGTTTGGCATAGTTTGCTATGGTTTGTAGCATTTTTTGTAATTTTAAAGTGATTGGGCTTATTTTGGGGTAGTAAGGGGTTGTGGGGGGTGATTTATGTTAGCCGAAGTAATTTAGGTGAGTTAGGCATAGTTTGCTATGGTTTGTAGCATTTTTTGTAATTTTAAAGTGATTGGGATGAGTTAGGGGTGGTAAGGGGTAGTTGGGGGTGATTTATGATAGCCGAAGTAATTTAAGAGAGTTTGGCATAGTTTGCTATGATTTGTAGCATTTTTTGTAATTTTAAAGTGATTGGGATGAGTTAGGGGTGGTAAGGGGTAGTTGGGGGTGATTTATGATAGCCGAAGTAATTTAAGAGAGTTTGGCATAGTTTGCTATGATTTGTAGCATTTTTTGTAATTTTAAAGTGATTGGGATGAGTTAGGGGTGGTAAGGGGTAGTTGGGGGTGATTTATGGTAGCCGAAGTAATTTGGGTGAGTTTGGCATAGTTTTGCTATGGTTTGTAGCATTTTTTCTAATTTTAAAGTGATTGGGCTTAGTTTGGGGTGGTAGTTGGGGGTGATTTATGGCAGCCGTAGTAAGTTAGGTGAGTTTCGCATAGTTTTGTTATAGTTTGTAGCATTTTTTGTAATTTTAAAATGATTGTTTTTAATTTAGGGTGGTAAGGAGTAGTTTGGGTTGATTTATGTTAGCCGAAGTAATTTGGGTGAGTTTGGCATAGTTTTGCTATGGTTTGTAGCATTTTTTCTAATTTTAAAGTGATTGGGCTTAGTTTGGGGTGGTAGTTGGGGGTGATTTATGGTAGTTGAAGTAAGTTAGGTGAGTTTGGCATACTTTTGCTATAGATTGTAGAATTTTTTTTATTTTAAAGTGATGGGTCTTAGTTTGGGGTGGTAAGGGGTAGTTGGGGGTGATTTATGGTAGCAGTCTGCTATGGTTTTAGCATTTTTTGTAATTTTAAAGTGATTGGGCTAAGTTTGGGGTGGTAAGGGGTAGTTGGGGGTGATTTATGGTAGCAGTCTGCTATGGTTTGTAGCATTTTTTGTAATTTTAAAGTGATTGGGCTAAGTTTGGGGTGGTAAGGGGTAGTTGGAAGTGATTTATGATAGCCGAAGTAATGTGGGTGAGTTTGGCATAGTTTTGCTATGGTTTGTAGCATTTTTTTGTAATTTTAAAGTGATTTGGCTTAGTTTGGGGTGGTAAGGGGTAGTTGGGGGTGATTTATGCTAGCAAAGTAATTTAAGTGAGTTTGACATAGTTTGCTATGGTTTGTAGCATTTTTTGTAATTTTAAAGTGATTGGGCTTAGTTTGGGGTGGTAAGGGGTAGTTGGGGGTGATTTATGATAGCCGAAGTAATGTGGGTGAGTTTGGCATAGTTTTGCTATGGTTTGTAGCATTTTTTCTAATTTTAAAGTGATTGGGCTTATTTTGTGGTGGTAAGGGGTAGTTGGGGGTGATTTATGGTAGCCGAAGTAATTTAAGTGAGTTTGACTTAGTTTGCTATGGTTTGTAGCATTTTTTTGTAATTTTAAAGTGATTTGGCTTAGTTTGGGGTGGTAAGGAGTAGTTGGGGGTGATTTATGGTAGCCGAAGTAATTTAGGTGAGTTTGACATAGTTTGCTATGGTTTGTAGCTTTTTTTTGTAATTTTAAAGTGATTTGGCTTAGTTTGGGGTGGTAAGGGGTAGTTGGGGGTGATTTATGGTAGCCGAAGTAATTTAAGTGAGTTTGACTTAGTTTGCTATGGTTTGTAGCATTTTTTCTAATTTCAAAGTGATTGGGCTTATTTTGTGGTGGTAAGGGGTAGTTGGGGGTGATTTATGGTAGCCGAAGTAATTTAAGTGAGTTTGACTTAGTTTGCTATGGTTTGTAGCATTTTTTGTAATTTTAAAGTGATTATTCTTAGTTTGGGTCGGTAAGGGGTAGTTGGGGGTGATTTATGGTAGCCGCAGTAGTTTAAGTGAGTTTGGCATAGTTTGCTATGGTTTGTAGCATTTTTTGTAATTTTAAAGTGATTGAGATTATTTTGGGGTGGTAAGGGGTAGTTGGGGGTGATTTATGGTAGCCGAAGTAATTTAGGTGAGTTAGGCATAGTTTGCTATGGTTTGTAGCATTTTTTGTAATTTTAAAGTGATTGGGATGAGTTAGGGGTGGTAAGGGGTAGTTGGGGGTGATTTATGATAGCCGAAGTAATTTAAGTGAGTTTGGCATAGTTCGCTATGGTTTGTAGCATTTTTTGTAATTTTAAAATGATTGGGATGAGTTAGGGGTGGTAAGGGGTAGTTGGGGGTGATTTATGATAGCAGTAGTAATTTAAGTGAGTTTGGAATAGTTTGCTATGGTTTGTAGCATTTTTTGTAATTTTAAAGTGATTGGGATGAGTTAGGGGTGGTAAGGGGTAGTTGGGGGTGATTTATGATAGCCGAAGTAATTTAAGTGAGTTGGGCATAGTTTGCTATGGTTTGTAGCATTTTTTGTAATTTTAAAGTGATTGGGCTTATTTTGGGGTAGTAAGGGGTTGTTGGGGGTGCTTTATGTTAGCCGAAGTACTTTAGGTGAGTTAGGCATAGTTTGCTATGGTTTGTAGCATTTTTTGTAATTTTAAAGTGATTGGGTTGAGTTAGGGGTGGTAAGGGGTAGTTGGGGGTGATTTATGATAGCCGAAGTAATTTAAGTGAGTTTGGCATAGTTTGCTATGGTTTGTAGCATTTTTTGTAATTTTAAAATGATTGGGATGAGTTAGGGGTGGTAAGGGGTAGTTGGGGGTGATTTATGATAGCAGTAGTAATTTAAGTGAGTTTGGCATAGTTTGCTATGGTTTGTAGCATTTTTTGTAATTTTAAAGTGATTGGGCTTATTTTGGGGTAGTAAGGGGTTGTTGGGGGTGATTTATGTTAGCCGAAGTAATTTAGGTGAGTTAGGCATAGTTTGCTATGGTTTGTAGCATTTTTTGTAATTTTAAAGTGATTGGGATGAGTTAGGGGTGGTAAGGTGTAGTAGGGGGTGATTTATGATAGCTGAAGTAGTTTAAGTGAGTTTGGCATAGTTTGCTATGGTTTGTAGCATTTTTTGTAATTTTAAAGTGATTGGGCTTATTTTGGGGTAGTAAGGGGTTGTGGGGGGTGATTTATGTTAGCCGAAGTAATTTAGGTGAGTTAGGCATAGTTTGCTATGGTTTGTAGCATTTTTTGTAATTTTAAAGTGATTGGGATGAGTTAGGGGTGGTAAGGGGTAGTTGGGGGTGATTTATGATAGCCGAAGTAATTTAAGAGAGTTTGGCATAGTTTGCTATGATTTGTAGCATTTTTTGTAATTTTAAAGTGATTGGGATGAGTTAGGGGTGGTAAGGGGTAGTTGGGGGTGATTTATGATAGCCGAAGTAATTTAAGAGAGTTTGGCATAGTTTGCTATGATTTGTAGCATTTTTTGTAATTTTAAAGTGATTGGGATGAGTTAGGGGTGGTAAGGGGTAGTTGGGGGTGATTTATGATAGCCGAAGTAATTTAAGTGAGTTTGGCATAGTTTGCTATGGTTTGTAGCATTTTTTGTAATTTTAAAGTGATTGGGATGAGTTAGGGGTGGTAAGGTGTAGTAGGGGGTGATTTATGATAGCTGAAGTAGTTTAAGTGAGTTTGACATAGTTTGCTATGGTTTGTAGCATTTTTTGTAATTTTAAAGTGATTGGGCTTATTTTGGGGTAGTAAGGGGTTGTTGGGGGTGATTTATGTTAGCCGAAGTAATTTAGGTGAGTTAGGCATAGTTTGCTATGGTTTGTAGCATTTTTTGTAATTTTAAAGTGATTGGGATGAGTTAGGGGTGGTAAGGGGTTGTTGGGGGTTATTTATGTTAGCCGAAGTAATTTAGGTGAGTTAGGCATAGTTTGCTATGGTTTGTAGCATTTTTTGTAATTTTAAAGTGATTGGGATGAGTTAGGGGTGGTAAGGGGTAGTTGGGGGTGATTTATGATAGCCGAAGTAATTTAAGTGAGTTTGGCATAGTTTGGTATGGTTTGTAACATTTTTTGTTATTTTAAAGTGATTGGGCTTATTTTGGGGTAGTTGGGGGTGATTTATGGTAGCCGAAGTAATGTAGGTGAGTTAGGCATAGTTTGCTATGGTTTGTGGTATTTTTTGTAATTTTAAAGTGATTGGGATGAGTAAGGGTTGGTAAGGGGTAGTTGGGGGTGATTTATGATAGCCGAAGTAATTTAAGTGAGTTTGGCATAGTTTGGTATGGTTTGTAGCATTTTTTGTAATTTTAAAGTGATTGGGCTTATTTTGGGGAGGTAAGGGGTAGTTGGGGGTGATTTATGGTAGCCGATGTAATTTAGGTGAGTTAGGCTTAGTTTGCTATGGTTTGTGGCATTTTTTGTAATTTTAAAGAGATATTTTGGGATGGTAAGGGGTAGTTTGGGGTGATTTATGGAAGTCAAAGTAATTTATATGAGTTTGGCATAGTTTGATATGGCTTGTAACATTTTTTATAATTTTAAAGTGATTGGGCTGTGTTTTGGGTGGTAAGGGGTAGTTGGGGGTGATTCATGATAGCCGAAGTAATTTAGGGGAGTTTGGCATAGTTTGCTACAGTTTGTAGAATTTTTTTGTAATTTTAAAGTGATTGGGCTTATTTTGGGGTGGTAAGGGGTAGTTTGGGGTGATTTATGGTAGCCGAAGTCATTTAGGTGAGTTTGACATGGTTTGCTATGGTTTGTAGCATTTTTTGTCATTTTAAAGCGATTGGGCTTATTTTGGGGTGGTAAGGGGTAGTTGGGGGTGATTTATGATAGCCGAAGTAATTTAAGTGAGTTTGGCATAGTTTGCTATGGTTTGTAGCATTTTTTGTAATTTTAAAGTGATTGCGTTTAGTTTGTGGTTGGTAAGGGGTAGTTGGGGGTGATTTATGGTAGCCGAAGTAATTTAGGTGAGTTTGAGATAGTTCGCTATGGTTTGTAGCATTTTTTGTAATTTTAAAGTGATTGGGTTTAGTTTGTAGTTGGTAAGGGGTAGTTGGGGGTGATTTATGGTAGCCGAAGTAATTTAAGTAAGTTTGACATAGTTTGCTATGGTTTGTAGCATTTTTTGTAATTTTACAGTGATTGGGCTTAGTTTGGGGTGGTAAGGGGTAGTTGGGGGTGACTTATGGTAGTCGAAGTAATTTAGGTTAGTTTGAGATAGTTTGCTATGGTTTAGAGCATTTTTTGTAATTTTAAAGTGATTGGGCTTATTTTGGGGTGGTAAAGAGTAGTTGGGGGTGATTTATGGTAGCCGAAGTAATTCAAGTGAGTTTGAGATAGTTCGCTATGGTTTGGAGCATTTTTTATAATTTTAAAGTGATTGGGCTTATTTTGGGGTGGTAAGGGGTAGTTGGTGGTGATTTATGGTAGCCGAAGTAATTTAGGTGACTTTGGAATAGTTTGCTACGGTTTGTAGCATTTTTTGTAATTTTAAAGTGATTGGGCTTAGTTTGGGGTGGTAAGGGGTAGTTGGGGGTGATTTATGATAGCCGAAGTAATTTAAGTGAGTTTGGCATAGTTTGCTACGGTTTGTAGCATTTTTTGTAATTTTAAAGTGATTGGTCTTATTTTGGGGTGGTATGGGGTAGTTTAGGGTGATTTATGGTAGCCGAAGTCATTTAGGTGAGTTTGACATGGTTTGCTATGGCTTGTAGCATTTTTTGTCATTTTAAAGCGATTGGGCTTATTTTGGGGTGGTAAGGGGTAGTTGGGGGTGATTTATGGTAGCCGAAGTAATTTAAGTAAGTTTGACATAGTTTGCTATGGTTTGTAGCATTTTTTGTAATTTTACAGTGATTGGGCTTAGTTTGGGGTGGTAAGGGGTAGTTGGGGGTGACTTATGGTAGTCAAAGTAATTTAGGTGAGTTTGAGATAGTTTGCTATGGTTTAGAGCATTTTTTGTAATTTTAAAGTGATTGGGCTTATTTTGGGGTGGTAAAGAGTAGTTGGGGGTGATTTATGGTAGCCGAAGTAATTCAGGTGAGTTTGAGATAGTTCGCTATGGTTTGGAGCATTTTTTATAATTTTAAAGTGATTGGGCTTATTTTGGGGTGGTAAGGGGTAGTTGGTGGTGATTTATGGTAGCCGAAATAATTTAGGTGACTTTGGAATAGTTTGCTACGGTTTGTAGCATTTTTTGTAATTTTAAAGTGATTGGGCTTAGTTTGGGGTGGTAACGGGTAGTTGGGGGTGATTTATGATAGCCGAAGTAATTTAAGTGAGTTTGGCATAGTTTGCTATGGTTTGTAGCATTTTTTGTAATTTTAACGTGATTGGGTTTAGTTTGTAGTTGGTAAGGGGTAGTTGGGGGTGATTTATGGTAGCCGAAGTAATTTAAGTGAGTTTCACATTGTTTGCTATGGTTTGTAGCATTTTTTGTAATTTTAAAGTGATTGGGCTTAGTTTGGGGTGGTAAGGGGCAGTTGGGGGTGATTTATGGTAGTCAAAATAATTTAGGTGAGTTTGAGATAGTTTGCTATGGTTTGGAGCATTTTTTGTAATTTTAAAGTGATTGGGCTTATTTTGGGGTGGTAAGGGGTAGTTGGTGGTGATTTATGGTAGCCGAAGTAATTTAGGTGATTTTGGAATAGTTTGCTACTGTTTGTAGCATTTTTTGTAATTTTAAAGTGATTGGGCTTAGTTTGGGGTGGTAAGGGGTAGTTGGGGGTGATTTATGATAGCCGTAGTAATTTAAGTGAGTTTGGCATAGTTTGCTATGGTTTGTAGCATTTTTTGTAATTTTAAAGTGATTGCGTTTAGTTTGTGGTTGGTAAGGGGTAGTTGGGGGTGATTTATGGTAGCCGAAGTAATTTAAGTGAGTTTGGCATTGTTTGCTATGGTTTGTACCATTTTTTGTAATTTTAAAGTGATTGGTCTTATTTTGGGGTTGTAAGGGGTAGTTGGGGGTGATTTATGGTAGCCGAAGTAATTTAGGGGAGTTTGGCATAGTTTGCTATGCTGGTTTGAACCATTTTTTGTAATTTTAAAGTGATTGGTCTTATTTTGGGGTTGTAAGGGGTAGTTGGGAGTGATTTATGGTTGCCGATGTAATTTAGGGGAGTTTGGCATAGTTTGCTATGGTTTGTAGAATTTTTTGTAATTTTAAAGTGATTGGGCTTATTTTGGGGTGGTAAGGGGTAGTTGGGGGTGATTTATGGTAGCCGAAGTAATTTAGGTGACTTTGGAATAGTTTGCTATGGTTTGTAGCATTTTTTGTAATTTTAAAGTGATTGGGCTTAGTTTGGGGTGGTAAGGGGTAGTTGGGGGGGGATTTATGGTAGTCGAAGTAATTTAGGTGAGTTTGAGATAGTTTGCTATGGTTTGGAGCATTTTTTGTAATTTTAAAGTGATTGGGTTTAGTTTGTGGTTGGTAAGGGGTAGTTGGGGGTGATTTATGGTAGCCGAAGTAATTTAAGTGAGTTTGGCATAGTTTGCTATGGTTTATAGCATTTTTTGTAATTTTAAAGTGATTGGTCTTATTTTGGGGTTGTAAGGGGTAGTTGGGGGTGATTTATTGTAGCCGAAGTAATTTAGGGGAGTTTGGCATAGTTTGCTATGGTTTGTAGAATTTTTTGTAATTTTAAAGTGATTGGGCTTATTTTGGGGTGGTAGGGGGTAGTTGGGGGTGATTTATGGTAGCCGAAGTAATTTAGGGGAGTTTGGCATAGTTTGCTATGCTGGTTTGTAAAATTTTTTGTAATTTTAAAGTGATTGGTCTTATTTTGGGGTTGTAAGGGGTAGTTGGGGGTGATTTATGTTAGCCGAAGTAATTTAGGTGAGTTAGGCATAGTTTGCTATGGTTTGTAGCATTTTTTGTAATTTTAAAGTGATTGGGATGAGTTAGGGGTGGTAAGGTGTAGTAGGGGGTGATTTATGATAGCTGAAGTAGTTTAAGTGAGTTTGGCATAGTTTGCTATGGTTTGTAGCATTTTTTGTAATTTTAAAGTGATTGGGTTGAGTTAGGGGTGGTAAGGGGTAGTTGGGGGTGATTTATGATAGCCGAAGTAATTTAAGTGAGTTTGGCATAGTTTGCTATGGTTTGTAGCATTTTTTGTAATTTTAAAATGATTGGGATGAGTTAGGGGTGGTAAGGGGTAGTTGGGGGTGATTTATGATAGCAGTAGTAATTTAAGTGAGTTTGGCATAGTTTGCTATGGTTTGTAGCATTTTTTGTAATTTTAAAGTGATTGGGCTTATTTTGGGGTAGTAAGGGGTTGTTGGGGGTGATTTATGTTAGCCGAAGTAATTTAGGTGAGTTAGGCATAGTTTGCTATGGTTTGTAGCATTTTTTGTAATTTTAAAGTGATTGGGATGAGTTAGGGGTGGTAAGGTGTAGTAGGGGGTGATTTATGATAGCTGAAGTAGTTTAAGTGAGTTTGGCATAGTTTGCTATGGTTTGTAGCATTTTTTGTAATTTTAAAGTGATTGGGCTTATTTTGGGGTAGTAAGGGGTTGTGGGGGGTGATTTATGTTAGCCGAAGTAATTTAGGTGAGTTAGGCATAGTTTGCTATGGTTTGTAGCATTTTTTGTAATTTTAAAGTGATTGGGATGAGTTAGGGGTGGTAAGGGGTAGTTGGGGGTGATTTATGATAGCCGAAGTAATTTAAGAGAGTTTGGCATAGTTTGCTATGATTTGTAGCATTTTTTGTAATTTTAAAGTGATTGGGATGAGTTAGGGGTGGTAAGGGGTAGTTGGGGGTGATTTATGATAGCCGAAGTAATTTAAGAGAGTTTGGCATAGTTTGCTATGATTTGTAGCATTTTTTGTAATTTTAAAGTGATTGGGATGAGTTAGGGGTGGTAAGGGGTAGTTGGGGGTGATTTATGATAGCCGAAGTAATTTAAGTGAGTTTGGCATAGTTTGCTATGGTTTGTAGCATTTTTTGTAATTTTAAAGTGATTGGGATGAGTTAGGGGTGGTAAGGTGTAGTAGGGGGTGATTTATGATAGCTGAAGTAGTTTAAGTGAGTTTGACATAGTTTGCTATGGTTTGTAGCATTTTTTGTAATTTTAAAGTGATTGGGCTTATTTTGGGGTAGTAAGGGGTTGTTGGGGGTGATTTATGTTAGCCGAAGTAATTTAGGTGAGTTAGGCATAGTTTGCTATGGTTTGTAGCATTTTTTGTAATTTTAAAGTGATTGGGATGAGTTAGGGGTGGTAAGGGGTTGTTGGGGGTTATTTATGTTAGCCGAAGTAATTTAGGTGAGTTAGGCATAGTTTGCTATGGTTTGTAGCATTTTTTGTAATTTTAAAGTGATTGGGATGAGTTAGGGGTGGTAAGGGGTAGTTGGGGGTGATTTATGATAGCCGAAGTAATTTAAGTGAGTTTGGCATAGTTTGGTATGGTTTGTAACATTTTTTGTTATTTTAAAGTGATTGGGCTTATTTTGGGGTAGTTGGGGGTGATTTATGGTAGCCGAAGTAATGTAGGTGAGTTAGGCATAGTTTGCTATGGTTTGTGGTATTTTTTGTAATTTTAAAGTGATTGGGATGAGTAAGGGTTGGTAAGGGGTAGTTGGGGGTGATTTATGATAGCCGAAGTAATTTAAGTGAGTTTGGCATAGTTTGGTATGGTTTGTAGCATTTTTTGTAATTTTAAAGTGATTGGGCTTATTTTGGGGAGGTAAGGGGTAGTTGGGGGTGATTTATGGTAGCCGATGTAATTTAGGTGAGTTAGGCTTAGTTTGCTATGGTTTGTGGCATTTTTTGTAATTTTAAAGAGATATTTTGGGATGGTAAGGGGTAGTTTGGGGTGATTTATGGAAGTCAAAGTAATTTATATGAGTTTGGCATAGTTTGATATGGCTTGTAACATTTTTTATAATTTTAAAGTGATTGGGCTGTGTTTTGGGTGGTAAGGGGTAGTTGGGGGTGATTCATGATAGCCGAAGTAATTTAGGGGAGTTTGGCATAGTTTGCTACAGTTTGTAGAATTTTTTTGTAATTTTAAAGTGATTGGGCTTATTTTGGGGTGGTAAGGGGTAGTTTGGGGTGATTTATGGTAGCCGAAGTCATTTAGGTGAGTTTGACATGGTTTGCTATGGTTTGTAGCATTTTTTGTCATTTTAAAGCGATTGGGCTTATTTTGGGGTGGTAAGGGGTAGTTGGGGGTGATTTATGATAGCCGAAGTAATTTAAGTGAGTTTGGCATAGTTTGCTATGGTTTGTAGCATTTTTTGTAATTTTAAAGTGATTGCGTTTAGTTTGTGGTTGGTAAGGGGTAGTTGGGGGTGATTTATGGTAGCCGAAGTAATTTAGGTGAGTTTGAGATAGTTCGCTATGGTTTGTAGCATTTTTTGTAATTTTAAAGTGATTGGGTTTAGTTTGTAGTTGGTAAGGGGTAGTTGGGGGTGATTTATGGTAGCCGAAGTAATTTAAGTAAGTTTGACATAGTTTGCTATGGTTTGTAGCATTTTTTGTAATTTTACAGTGATTGGGCTTAGTTTGGGGTGGTAAGGGGTAGTTGGGGGTGACTTATGGTAGTCGAAGTAATTTAGGTTAGTTTGAGATAGTTTGCTATGGTTTAGAGCATTTTTTGTAATTTTAAAGTGATTGGGCTTATTTTGGGGTGGTAAAGAGTAGTTGGGGGTGATTTATGGTAGCCGAAGTAATTCAAGTGAGTTTGAGATAGTTCGCTATGGTTTGGAGCATTTTTTATAATTTTAAAGTGATTGGGCTTATTTTGGGGTGGTAAGGGGTAGTTGGTGGTGATTTATGGTAGCCGAAGTAATTTAAGTGAGTTTGGCATAGTTTGCTACGGTTTGTAGCATTTTTTGTAATTTTAAAGTGATTGGTCTTATTTTGGGGTGGTATGGGGTAGTTTAGGGTGATTTATGGTAGCCGAAGTCATTTAGGTGAGTTTGACATGGTTTGCTATGGCTTGTAGCATTTTTTGTCATTTTAAAGCGATTGGGCTTATTTTGGGGTGGTAAGGGGTAGTTGGGGGTGATTTATGGTAGCCGAAGTAATTTAAGTAAGTTTGACATAGTTTGCTATGGTTTGTAGCATTTTTTGTAATTTTACAGTGATTGGGCTTAGTTTGGGGTGGTAAGGGGTAGTTGGGGGTGATTTATGATAGCCGAAGTAATTTAAGTGAGTTTGGCATAGTTTGCTACGGTTTGTAGCATTTTTTGTAATTTTAAAGTGATTGGTCTTATTTTGGGGTGGTATGGGGTAGTTTAGGGTGATTTATGGTAGCCGAAGTCATTTAGGTGAGTTTGACATGGTTTGCTATGGCTTGTAGCATTTTTTGTCATTTTAAAGCGATTGGGCTTATTTTGGGGTGGTAAGGGGTAGTTGGGGGTGATTTATGGTAGCCGAAGTAATTTAAGTAAGTTTGACATAGTTTGCTATGGTTTGTAGCATTTTTTGTAATTTTACAGTGATTGGGCTTAGTTTGGGGTGGTAAGGGGTAGTTGGGGGTGACTTATGGTAGTCAAAGTAATTTAGGTGAGTTTGAGATAGTTTGCTATGGTTTAGAGCATTTTTTGTAATTTTAAAGTGATTGGGCTTATTTTGGGGTGGTAAAGAGTAGTTGGGGGTGATTTATGGTAGCCGAAGTAATTCAGGTGAGTTTGAGATAGTTCGCTATGGTTTGGAGCATTTTTTATAATTTTAAAGTGATTGGGCTTATTTTGGGGTGGTAAGGGGTAGTTGGTGGTGATTTATGGTAGCCGAAATAATTTAGGTGACTTTGGAATAGTTTGCTACGGTTTGTAGCATTTTTTGTAATTTTAAAGTGATTGGGCTTAGTTTGGGGTGGTAACGGGTAGTTGGGGGTGATTTATGATAGCCGAAGTAATTTAAGTGAGTTTGGCATAGTTTGCTATGGTTTGTAGCATTTTTTGTAATTTTAACGTGATTGGGTTTAGTTTGTAGTTGGTAAGGGGTAGTTGGGGGTGATTTATGGTAGCCGAAGTAATTTAAGTGAGTTTCACATTGTTTGCTATGGTTTGTAGCATTTTTTGTAATTTTAAAGTGATTGGGCTTAGTTTGGGGTGGTAAGGGGCAGTTGGGGGTGATTTATGGTAGTCAAAATAATTTAGGTGAGTTTGAGATAGTTTGCTATGGTTTGGAGCATTTTTTGTAATTTTAAAGTGATTGGGCTTATTTTGGGGTGGTAAGGGGTAGTTGGTGGTGATTTATGGTAGCCGAAGTAATTTAGGTGATTTTGGAATAGTTTGCTACTGTTTGTAGCATTTTTTGTAATTTTAAAGTGATTGGGCTTAGTTTGGGGTGGTAAGGGGTAGTTGGGGGTGATTTATGATAGCCGTAGTAATTTAAGTGAGTTTGGCATAGTTTGCTATGGTTTGTAGCATTTTTTGTAATTTTAAAGTGATTGCGTTTAGTTTGTGGTTGGTAAGGGGTAGTTGGGGGTGATTTATGGTAGCCGAAGTAATTTAAGTGAGTTTGGCATTGTTTGCTATGGTTTGTACCATTTTTTGTAATTTTAAAGTGATTGGTCTTATTTTGGGGTTGTAAGGGGTAGTTGGGGGTGATTTATGGTAGCCGAAGTAATTTAGGGGAGTTTGGCATAGTTTGCTATGCTGGTTTGAACCATTTTTTGTAATTTTAAAGTGATTGGTCTTATTTTGGGGTTGTAAGGGGTAGTTGGGAGTGATTTATGGTTGCCGATGTAATTTAGGGGAGTTTGGCATAGTTTGCTATGGTTTGTAGAATTTTTTGTAATTTTAAAGTGATTGGGCTTATTTTGGGGTGGTAAGGGGTAGTTGGGGGTGATTTATGGTAGCCGAAGTAATTTAGGTGACTTTGGAATAGTTTGCTATGGTTTGTAGCATTTTTTGTAATTTTAAAGTGATTGGGCTTAGTTTGGGGTGGTAAGGGGTAGTTGGGGGGGGATTTATGGTAGTCGAAGTAATTTAGGTGAGTTTGAGATAGTTTGCTATGGTTTGGAGCATTTTTTGTAATTTTAAAGTGATTGGGTTTAGTTTGTGGTTGGTAAGGGGTAGTTGGGGGTGATTTATGGTAGCCGAAGTAATTTAAGTGAGTTTGGCATAGTTTGCTATGGTTTATAGCATTTTTTGTAATTTTAAAGTGATTGGTCTTATTTTGGGGTTGTAAGGGGTAGTTGGGGGTGATTTATTGTAGCCGAAGTAATTTAGGGGAGTTTGGCATAGTTTGCTATGGTTTGTAGAATTTTTTGTAATTTTAAAGTGATTGGGCTTATTTTGGGGTGGTAGGGGGTAGTTGGGGGTGATTTATGGTAGCCGAAGTAATTTAGGGGAGTTTGGCATAGTTTGCTATGCTGGTTTGTAAAATTTTTTGTAATTTTAAAGTGATTGGTCTTATTTTGGGGTTGTAAGGGGTAGTTGGGAGTGATTTATGGTTGCCGATGTAATTTAGGGGAGTTTGGCATAGTTTGCTATGGTTTGTAGAATTTTTTGTAATTTTAAAGTGATTGGGCTTATTTTGGGGTGGTAAGGGGTAGTTGGGGGTGATTTATGGTAGCCGAAGTAATTTAGGTGACTTTGGAATAGTTTGCTATGGTTTGTAGCATTTTTTGTAATTTTAAACTGATTGGGCTTAGTTTGGGGTGGTAAGGGGTAGTTGGGGGTGATTTATGGTAGTCGAAATAATTTAGGTGAGTTTGAGATAGTTTGCTATGGTTTGGAGCATTTTTTGTAATTTTAAAGTAATTGGGCTTATTTTGTGGTGGTAAGGAGTAGCCGGGGTGATTTATGGTAGCCGAAGTAATTTAAGTGAGTTTGGCATAGTTTGCTATGGTTTGTAGCATTTTTTGTAATTTTAAAGTGATTGGGTTTAGTTTGTGGTTGTTAAGGGGTAGTTGGGGGTGATTTATGGTAGCCGAAGAAATTTAAGTGAGTTTGGCATAGTTTGCTATGGTTTATAGCATTTTTTGTAATTTTAAAGTGATTGGTCTTATTTTGGGGTTGTAAGGGGTAGTTGGGGGTGATTTATTGTAGCCGAAGTAATTTAGGGGAGTTTGGCATAGTTTGCTATGGTTTGTAGAATTTTTTGTAATTTTAAAGTGATTGGGTTTATTTTGGGGTGGTAGGGGGTAGTTGGGGGTGATTTATGGTAGCCGAAGTACTTTAGGTGAGTTAGGCTTAGTTTGCTATGATTTGTGTCATTTTGTTTTATTTTAAAGTGATTGGAGTTACTTGGGGTTGCTAAAGGTTGGTAAGGGCTGATTTAAGATAACGGATCTAATTTGTCAGTTTGGCTTAGTTCGAGAATTTTTTGGGGTGATTTGGTAAAGTTTGCAATTGTAAGAGATATTTGAGGATGTTTAAGGTAGACGGATTAAATTTGGAGTGGTTTTGTAATTTTTAATTGTGTTACGGATCGACATTATAATTGAAATCAAGATTATAATTGATATATCCGCGGCCTCGCTAGGTATGGTAAAAATTTGATCACAAAAGCAGAAACTCGACGTTGAAATTGTTTAGGTTAAATAAGTGCTTTTAATGTAAACCGGTCGCCCGTCGTCGAAGTTGTTTTGGCTAGATACGTGCTTCTAACATAAACACGGTGTCCGCGATCGGATCATTTTTTGTTTATTTTAGCCGGTTTTTATTGAATTACAAAGGAACCGGGCCGAATTTCGCAAAATCCCTTCTTAGTGTTCAGTTTCGGCACATGATACACCCGTGTCTAAAATTTCAAGTCTCCAGCCCTCACGGTTTGGGCTGTGGGTTGATTATGAATCAGTGTGTAGATGAATGAGTGTGTCAGTGAGGACACTTCGCTTTATATATATAGACTAGCTGAATGTACCCGGCGTTGCCCGGACGTAGATTAAATAAACTCAGTGTTGACTAAAGTGGTGATGTTGACTAATCGACATTATAATACAATTAAACAGGAATGCTCTACTTTTCCAATCACTAAATAAACAAATATGCTGAAATTAATCTGCGTTGCCAGGACCGGGTACTTCAATATGATTTGGACAAAGAGGATACCTTGGTTGATATCTGAGATGAAAAATTTTGAATAGACTCTTTAGGCAGTTGTTCTATAAGCGATTCCAGGAAATCGAAATTAACTTAAATAAAATTAACGAAATTAACAAATTAGCTGATCATGTTATGATAAATTTGAAAACACAATGGAACAATTCCTCTTGCTGCAGTCAACTCACAAACAGAACAGTATGTAGATGATTTTGACTTATCTCCGGAATAAACAAACACTTATCTCCTTCTGAACTGCACAAAAATTATTACAACCTGGCCCTAACTGGTTGGACAATTAAAGTGCGAACCTTTTGAGCTCCCTTTCCAGTATTAAAATTTTGGTATGTGGTAAAATGTGGTATTTTATGGTATTTGTGCATCGCTAGATTTTCAAACTTGTCCATCTTAGTTATAAATGATGTAAAGCAATAATGAACACAATGTATTTACGTAAAATAAACAGTGTAAAACGCGTATCAATGTCAGTAATGTCTGGTCCAACGCTGTAAATTTTTGGATTTCAGCCGAGGCAGATTTGGTGAAAAATAAATACACCATTATCATTAACTGAACGGTCGTCCGGTACGACGAAGGTGATTGGGAACAAATTTTGTTAACGGCAAAATTAACATTCTAAAATCTATATATATAAAGCGAAGTGTCCTCACTGACACACTCATTCATTCACTCATTCATCTACACATCTACACACTGATTCATAATCAACCCACAGCCCAAACCGTGAGGGCTGGAGACTTGAAATTTTAGACACGGGTGTATCATGTGCCGAAACTGAACACTAAGAAGGGATTTTGCGAAATTCGGCCCGGTTCCTTTGTAATTCAATAAAAACCGGCTAAAATAAACAAAAAATGATCGGATCGCGGAGACCGTGTTTATGTTAGAAGCACGTATCTAGCCAAAACAACTTCGACGACGGGCGACCGGTTTACATTAAAAGCACTTATTTAACCTAAACAATTTCAACGTCGAGTTTCTGCTTTCGTGATCATACTTTTGCCGTACCTAGCGAGGCCGCAGATATTTCAATTATAATTTTGATTTCAATTATAATGTCGATCCGTGACTCAATTAAAAATTACCAAATCACTCCAAATTTAATCCGTCAACATTAAACATCCTCAAATATCTCTTACCACTGCAAACTTTACCAAATCAACCCCAAAAAATTCCCGAACTATGCCAGATCCGTTATTCTAAATCATCCCTTACCACCCCTTAGCAACCCCAAGCAACTCCAATCACTTTAAAATAAAACAAAATGACACAAATCATGGCAGATTAAGTCCAACTCACACATATTATTTCGTCTACCAAAAATCACCCCCAACTACCCCTTACCACCCCAAAATAAGCCCAATCACTTTAAAATTACAAAAAATGTTACAAACCTTACCAAACTATGCCAAACTCATCTAAATTACTTTGGCTTCCATAAATCACCCCCAACAACCCCTTACTACCCCAAAATAAGCCCAATCACTTTAAAATTACAAAAAATGCTACAAACCATAGCAAACTATGCCAAACTCACTTAAATTACTTCGGCTATCATAAATCACCCCCAACTACCCCTTACCACCCCTAACTCATCCCAATCACTTTAAAATTACAAAAAATGTTACAAACCTTACCAAACTATGCCTAACTCACCCAAATTACTTCGGCTAACATAAATCACCCCCAACAACCCCTTACTACCCCAAAATAAGCCCAATCACTTTAAAATTACAAAAAATGCTACAAACCATAGCAAACTATGCCAAACTCACTTAAATTACTTCGGCTATCATAAATCACCCCCAACTACCCCTTACCGCCCCTAACTCATCCCAATCACTTTAAAATTACAAAAAATGCTACAAACCATAGCAAACTATGCCTAACTCACTTAAATTACTTCGGCTAACATAAATCACCCCCAACAACCCCTTACTACCCCAAAATAAGCCCAATCACTTTAAAATTACAAAAAAATGCTACAAACCATAGCAAACTATGCCTAACTCACCTAAATTACTTCGGCTACCATAAATCAGCCCCAACTACCCCTTACCACCCCAAAATAAGCCCAATCACTTTAAAATTACAAAAAATGCTACAAACCATAGCAAACTATGCCAAACTCACTTAAATTACTTCGGCTAACATAAATCACCCCCAACAACCCCTTACTACCCCAAAATAAGCCCAATCACTTTAAAATTACAAAAAAATGCTACAAACCATAGCAAACTATGCCAAACTCACCTAAATTACTTCGGCTAACATAAATCACCCCCAACAACCCCTTACTACCCCAAAATAAGCCCAATCACTTTAAAATTACAAAAAAATGCTACAAACCATAGCAAACTATGCCTAACTCACCTAAATTACTTCGGCTAACATAAATCACCCCCAACAACCCCTTACTACCCCAAAATAAGCCCAATCACTTTAAAATTACAAAAAATGCTACAAACCATAGCAAACTATGCCTAACTCACCTAAATTACTTCGGCTAACATAAATCACCCCCAACAACCCCTTACTACCCCAAAATAAGCCCAATCACTTTAAAATTACAAAAAAATGCTACAAACCATAGCAAACTATGCCTAACTCACCTAAATTACTTCGGCTAACATAAATCACCCCCAACAACCCCTTACTACCCCAAAATAAGCCCAATCACTTTAAAATTACAAAAAATGCTACAAACCATAGCAAACTATGCCTAACTCACCTAAATTACTTCGGCTACCATAAATCACCCCGAACTACCCCTTACAACCCCAAAATAAGCCGAATCACTTTAAAATTACAAAATATTCAACAAATCATAGCAAACTATGCCAAACTCACTTAAATTACTTCGGCTAACATAAATCACCCCCAACAACCCCTTACTACTCCAAAATAAGCCCAATCACTTTAAAATTACAAAAAAATGCTACAAACCATAGCAAACTATGCCTAACTCACCTAAATTACTTCGGCTACCATAAATCACCCCCAACTACCCCTTACCACCCCAAAATAAGCCCAATCACTTTAAAATTACAAAAAATGCTACAAACCATAGCAAACTATGCCAAACTCACCTAAATTACTTCGGCTACCATAAATCACCCCCAACTACCCCTTACCACCCCAAAATAAGCCAAATCACTTTAAAATTACGAAAAATGCTACAAGCCATAGCAAACTATCTCAAACTCACCTGAATTACTTTGGCTACCATAAATCACCCCCAACTACCCCTTACCACCCCAAACTAAGCCCAATCACTTTAAAATTACAAAAAATGCTACAAACCATAGCAAACTATGCCAAACTCACCTAAATTACTTCGGCTACCATAAATCACCCCCAACTACCCCTTACCGCCCCAAAATTAGCCTAATCACTTTAAAATTACAAAATATTCAACAAATCATAGCAAACTATGCCAAACTCACTTAAATTACTTCGGCTAACATAAATCACCCCCAACAACCCCTTACTACTCCAAAATAAGCCCAATCACTTTAAAATTACAAAAAAATGCTACAAACCATAGCAAACTATGCCTAACTCACCTAAATTACTTCGGCTACCATAAATCACCCCCAACTACCCCTTACCACCCCAAAATAAGCCCAATCACTTTAAAATTACAAAAAATGCTACAAACCATAGCAAACTATGCCAAACTCACCTAAATTACTTCGGCTACCATAAATCACCCCCAACTACCCCTTACCACCCCAAAATAAGCCAAATCACTTTAAAATTACGAAAAATGCTACAAGCCATAGCAAACTATCTCAAACTCACCTGAATTACTTTGGCTACCATAAATCACCCCCAACTACCCCTTACCACCCCAAACTAAGCCCAATCACTTTAAAATTACAAAAAATGCTACAAACCATAGCAAACTATGCCAAACTCACCTAAATTACTTCGGCTACCATAAATCACCCCCAACTACCCCTTACCGCCCCAAAATTAGCCTAATTACTTTAAAATTACAAAAATGCTACAAAACATAGCAAGCTATGCCAAACTCACTTAAATTTCTTCGGCTACCATAAATTAATAATCGTTTTCAATCAAAATCTTCTATTTGGTTGTGTTATTTATAAATGCCTTATCGTATTAAATCATAAAATATTAATAAATATCTGCACATAAAATATATTGTTCCGACTAATAGTCGTTATTCTGAATATTAAATATGCTGATACCTATTTTGATTCTCTTCCACCTTCCAATAAATATTTGTTCCAGTTGAAATGCAAACATAAACGTATTTCTGAATTGCAACACGCTGACGGGGCAAGCCCTACCTTTTCAACATGCGTGCATTTGTATAAACAGCTCTATGGTTTTTAACTTTAAAAGAGGTATAAAGGCGGTGTAAGCGCTAGAGTTTCGTAAAAATATCTGAAAAATTCGAAATTCTTCAATTGAATCAGAACTATCTTTGTGTTCGATAGTAAATTTATACTTGGAGTGGCACTGCCAACCCTGCCACCCATGACGAGGCACCTGCTGACTACTCTCCTTCCAGGGAAACTTTATAAATCAACGTCAAAATAATTTAGGACGCCTGAATGTGAAAATATCACTGTGTAATAAGTTCAGACTGACATGGAACACTTGAAATTTCGATATTTGTTTGTAATTCGACACAGGTCCATGAAGGAATGCATGTTAATGTAAACAAGTGTTAGTTTGTCGGAGAGACCGAATAAGATTTTTAACATTCCTGTCAAAATATTTATTTACTTTAGAATGTTAATTTCTTAAATTGATTTTGTGAAAATTATGACGGGCCATACGAGTACACCTGTGCGAGTATTATTTGGTGCATACAAATTAATCTCTTTTGTTATCCGAATTGTTTTTATACGCACTAGGCACGTGCACCTCATATTATTGTGAAAATTGCTGCTTCAGCGTCTGAAACGCTGGTACTCAACGTCGCCAAGGTCGAGGCGACGCATCGGTATTCGAAGTTCTATCGCTATTAAATAAATTATTTTATTCCCGATATTCCCGATTTGTTCTTGCCGTTAACCAAAACTCTCCCCAATCGATTTTCGAAAAATTTCCAGCGTCGGACCGGACGTCACTTATTATCGTACGCTAATTTTTACGTTCAGTTAATCATAGTGGTGTATTTGTTCTTCACCAAACCTGCTCCGGCCAAAATCCGAAATTTTAAGTATTGTGTGCTTATACACGATTTACACTATTTATTTTACGTACATTGCGTTCATTATGGTTCTGCATTATTTATAACTAAGATGGAGCAGTTTGAAAATCTAATAGTAAGCGGAGAACAAATACCACCACGTATAATTCCCGTGAAAAGTGATGGAAATAGTCTTTCTTACTATCTTTCCTATTGCATTTTTAATACCGGAAATAGAGCTCAAGAGCGAAGAATAACTTCGACTTTTTTATACATAATTCCTAAATACTTCCTTATATATTTCAACATTGTCTTTAACGTTGTCAGAGAACTAAATGGGAATAATTTGGAATAATTTAGAAACTTTTGAAAACAATGACAAAATTCTTTAGGGCCCCTGGATTTGAAAATATAACTCTGTGTAATAAGTTTAGACTGACTAGAGTGAAAAGAAAGGAGCTTGCGCCCAGAAACGAAATTAAATGGAACACTTGAAGTTGAAATATTTGTTTGTAATTCGTCACAAGTCCATGAGGGAATGCGTGTTAATGTAAACAAATGTGAGTTTATTGGAGAGGCCGAATAAGATTTTTACATTATTGAAGCAGCTGGAGCCTGCCACGTCAAGGGCAAGGTCAGAAACGTGAAAAGGCGATGCTCGATTTAGTTTGAGTGTCTATGCAGAAATTCGCACATACCAAGCGTTGGATGATAAGCCTTTCTTATCGTTTCTTAGAATTCGAGAATTGCTGGTTCAGCGTGTGGAGCAGTACTCGATCGCGGTGTTTAATTTTAACACAACTACAATTGTGAAAATTGCTGCTCCAGCGTCGGAAACTGTTTGCAAAGTCGCCAAATTCGATGAGGCGACGCATCAGTGTTCGAAGGTCTACCGCTATCAAATAAAGTATTTTAATTTAACATTTCATCCTCGCGTTAACCAAATCTGCCCCCAATCAATTTTCGAAAAATTATCAGCATCGGACCGGACTCCACTTATATTTGTACGCTAATTTTTACGTTTAGTTAATGATAGATAGATAGATAGATAATTTTCGTGAAAATATCTGAAAAATTCATAATTCTGCAACTGAATTACAGAACTAATTTTGTGTTCGATAGTAAATTTATACTTGGAGTGGCACTGCCGACCCTGCCACCCCTGACGAGCCCCACTGCTGACAACTTTCCTTCCAGAAAAATTTTTGAAATCAGCGGCAAAATAAATTTAGGGCACCTGGATGTGAAAATATCACTATGTAATAAGTTCAGACTGACAAGAGTGAAAAAAACCGCTTGCATCCAGAAACGAAATCAAATGGAACACTTGAAATTTAGATATTTGTTTGTAATTCGTCGCAGGTCCATGAAGGCATGCATGTTAATGTAAACAAGTGTTAGTTTGTCGGAGAGGCCAAATAAGATTTTTACACCCACCACATTCCCGTCAAAATATTTATTTACTTTAGTATGTTAATTCATTTTGTGCAAATTATGACGGCCCAGTCGAGTACACCTGCGCGAGTATTATTTGGTAATCCAAATTCTTTTAATACGCACTAGGCACGTGCACCTAATATAATTGTTAAAATTGCTGCTTCAGCGTCTGGAACGCTGGTACTCAACGTCGCCAAGGTCGAGGCGACGCAACAGTATTCGAAGTTCTATCGCTATTAAATAATTTTTTTTATTATAATATTCCCGATTTGTTCTTGACGTTAAGTAAATATCTCCCCAATCGATTTTCGAAAAATTACCATCGTCGTACCGGACTCCACTTATATACCGTACGCTAATTTTTACGTTCATTTAATGATAGTGGTGTATTTGATCTTCACCAAACCTGCTCCGGCCAAAATCCGAAATTTGCAGTTTTACCGGATTTCACTGACATCATAAGTAATGTGTGCTTATACACGATAGCTGAATGTACCCGGCGTTGCCCGGACGTAGATTAAATATACGCAGTCTTGACAAAAGTGGTGTATTGGTGATGTTAACTAATCGACATTATAATACAATTAAACAGGAATGCTCTACTTAGTCAATCGCAAGATAAAAAATTTGCAATTGTTCAGCAAGAACCAACGGGAAGGTGTAGAGCTCTCTTGCCGGGATAGGGATAAAAGGAAGGAAAAAGGATAACGATAAGTCATAAGTAAAAATTATGGATTGATAAAGAAACTTGTGGATTGATAAAGAAAAATTGTGTATCAGTAAGGGAGAGTGTCGATTAATTAGAAAATACTGAAGAAACAGCAATTGTTTCTTTCACTATTTAATATTTGAAAGTTTGTAAATTCTAGGATTTTTACATTAGACATCACTTGAATATTTTTTTTTGGATTCCGGCCAGAGCAGAGCAGTATTTTACATTTCTGTTCACATCAATGAACTCTTCAATTGCATCAAATGTTATGTCAGACTAAAATAAAAATAAGTGAGGCCAAGTTCACAGCACATATTAAATCTTCACAGATTTGGTTTTTCGTTATCATGTGTTTTTTTACATTCTAGTTGTTGCATTGCAAATATGAATGTAAATGATCCAAATAAACCTTATAAACCATAACATACCATAACATGAACCCCACAAAATTTTTATATGCATCAGTATCAGGCGTATGCCTGCGCACAGTAAAAATCGAACGGGAATAGACGGTGTCCTATCCCAAAAAAAAATTGTTTTGAGAATAATATGTAAAATCCAACTCAACCAGCCTAAAGAAATATTCAAAGCTCTAAACCCTCAGAAGCGATTATAGGGACATCGAAAGTGAGGTTTAATCTAAAAATGAAACGCCACTTTTATTCTGTATATATTATTCTGTTCTCATTTTGAGATCGCTTCTTTGTAAACAATATTGGCAGCTTTATTATCCGGTGCCAATATAACCAAAGAAGATGGATTACTCACTCTTGAGCATGCCACATACAACTGCCCATGCGAAAAACAATCCCCCCTCAGATCGATCCCTGCTTCTTTTAAAGACTGTCCCTGAGATTTATTTATCGTCATTGCAAAACAAACCTTCACAGGGAACTGCAATCTTTTAAATTCAAAGGGGTAATCCGATGGAATGAGCGGGATTCGGGGGATGAATACAGACTCGCCCTGCGCACAACCAGTAAATATACTTGCTTCAATTACGTTTTGGTACAGTTTCGTGATCTGAAGCCTTGTACCATTGCAAAGTTTGGGCGGTTTCAAGTTACGCAGCAACATTATAGGAGTGCCAATCTTCAATTTGAGCTTATGGACAGGCATTCCAGGAGGATTTAAAGAATTCAAAAATTCCACCGGATAATTGACGGCTTCATCATTATTCAATACCGAGTCGACAGATTTGTATGTCAACTCTTCACTCTCAAAGCCATCAAGGATAATATTATTTAATTCATTAGCACTATCATTTTTCGGTGATAAAATGGCTCGTTCTCGCAACCAGGACATAGATTTATCTTTCAAATTTCGAATATCCGGATAAATCTTATCTATTAAATGGGCAACACTTTGAACCACCGTTGCTAGGCTTGACGAAATTTGAATTTTGCCATCTATTTCTGGCGTACGACCCTCACCTAAATTTAATAAAAGTTGCGCAAATTCACCAGCTCCCGTATCACCTCTTAGGTATACTCGCATGTTTTTAGATAATGAAATTTTTTGTATTTTGGGCCACAAATAGGACGATTTCAAGCAAGCATTAACTTCATCAGCCCGAGTTCCTCTCGGTACAACAGGCAGCGTTTGTCTGAAATCTCCTGCTAATACAACGGTAACTTTTCCCATAATCGAAACATTATTTCTAATGTCTCTTAATGTACGGTCAAGAGCCTCAACTGCTTTTTTGTGCGCCATGGTACATTCGTCCCACACAATTAGGCTGCAGTCATAAAGCAATCGAGCGACGTCGCTTTGTTTTGATATGTTGCATAACGGATTATCTGTGGAGTTTAAATTTAGGGGCAATTTAAAAACAGAATGGGCAGTTCTACCACCCTGTAACAAAGTTGCTGCAATTCCCGAAGAGGCCACCGCGATAGCAATTTTATTGGAACTGCGTATTTTCGATAATAACAAATTTATAAGGAATGTTTTTCCTGTACCCCCAGGTGCATCTAAAAAGAAAACTTTGCCGTAGTCTAAGTTTTCTAAAATTTCTAAGTAAACCTCTTTCTGTTCACTTGTAAGTAAAGGTTCGTTTTCTTCGACCGTTTGTAATAAAACTTCAATATCGTAGTTCTTTTCTCTAATATAAACCAAATTTTCCGTAATCTCGTTGGTATAGCGTTTCGGTTGCGGCAATCCAAAATGAGTTAAGGGTTGATCACCGATTGTTAGAATAACATCTTCTAGAAGAATCAATGCCTTGTTGTACACCTCCGTTTTGGCATGTAATTCTTCAACTGCCAGCTCTCTGGCCACCCTTCTGAGAATATCCTCGGACAAACTGTCTTTGTATTTCTCCCAAAGCTGCAATGGGTCGGATACATGACAAAACACTAACATTATTGCAAACAATTCTCTCAGTTTCATCGGTGATTCTGAGATAGTAGCATCTTCTAGTGTGTTTTCCCAATGTTTGTCATCTTCCAACAATCCCAGGGCTTTACATGCGGATTGAAAAGTAGAATGTACTACGCCATTAACCGTCCTAAGACTTAAGAAAGAAGTAGGTCCACGAACCTCATGCAATAGTAGGCGAAGGTAGTAACACTCGGCATTATTGGGATGTACTGTATAAACCCTTCCAAGGACGTTATCTTTTTTTACACCCGGATATTCATCAATATTTTTTCCTAGCTTTCTACGTTGAAATTTATTCTTGTTCCACGTATAATATGAAGGCACTTCGTGGTAAAAAAGGGTTTTGGCAAAATCGTCGTTTCTGCATAAATCAAAAAAGGCCATTAATGTGGTTTTTGGAGGGTTATTGACCCTATCCAAAAGATTGTCTTCATTAAAATAGATTCTCTGTCCATTTTCCAAATGGACGGAAAGATGAACAACAGGAGGAAACCTTTCGTGAATGGGAAAACATAGAATGCGCCAAACAGCTTCCGAAGTGCTTATATATCTTCCCGTTTTATAGATTGCCACCTCATCTAGTTCATTTTGTAGTGCAAAGGCCGCCTGATCGCTGCCTTTATTAACGTACTAGCTGAATGTACCCGGCGTTGCCCGGACGTAGATTAAATAAACGCAGTGTTGACAAAAGTGGTGTATTTGTGATGTAGACTAATCGACATTATAATACAATTAAACAAAAATGCTCTACTTTTCCAATCACAAAATAAACAAATTAGCTGAAATTAACCTGCATTGCCAGGACCGGGTACTTCAATATGATTTGGAAAATGACGATAATTTCGTTTCTGGGTGCAAGCTCCTTTTTTTTCACTCTTTTTCACTCTTCAAGAGAAGGAGAGTTGACAGAGAAGCTGAATTATTCCAAATTATTCCCATTTAGTTCTCTAACAACGTTAAAGAATGTCGTCGAAGAATGTTGAAATAAATACATAATTTCACACCATAAAAACGATGTATTTGGTGTAGTTTTGGATGATAAGGGTTTTTTTGGGGATTGTTTTGAATGGTTATTGATGGTTGGCGGGGTTTAGCTTTGGCGGATTAAACGAAACTTTTGGTAATTTTAATGGGATTGGGTTTAGTTTGGCTTGGTAAGAAGTGGTTGGGGTGATATAGCGGAAGTCGAAGTAATTTATGCGAGTTTAGCGTAGTTTGCTTGGAATTCGTAATTTTTTTACATTTTACGTTGATGTGGGGTAGTTTGGAATGGCAAGTGTATGATTTTTGAGAGTAGTTTGGAATGGTACATTATGTTTAGGGGTGTTTAACGTATTCAGGTAACATATACAGAAAATTTGGTAATTTTAAAATGAACAATTATAGTGCGAACCTCTTGAGCTCTATTTTCGGTAATAAAATGCAATAGGAAAGATAGTAAAAAAGACTATTTCCATCACTTTTCAGAGGAATTATACGTGGTGGTATTTGTACCCCGCTTACTATTCCTCCATCTTAGTTATAAATAATGCAGAACAATAATGAACACAATGTACATAAAATAAATAGTGTAAATCGTGTATAAGCACACATTACTTATGATGTCAGTGAAATCCGGTAAAACTGCAAATTTCGGATTTTGGCCGGAGCAGGTTTGGTGAAGATCAAATACACCACTATCATTAAATGAACGTAAAAATTAGCGTACGGTATATAAGTGGAGTCCGGTACGACGATGGTAATTTTTCGAAAATCGATTGGGGAGATATTTACTTAACGTCAAGAACAAATCGGGAATATTATATTAAAAAAAAATATTTAATAGCGATAGAACTTCGAATACTGATGCGTCGCCTCGACCTTGGCGACGTTGAGTACCAGCGTACCAGACGCTGAAGCAGCAATTTTAACAATTATATTAGGTGCACGTGCCTAGTGCGTATTAAAAAAATTTGGATTACCAAATAATACTCGCGCAGGTGTACTCGACTGGCCCGTCATAATTTGCACAAAATGAATTAACATACTAAAGTATATAAATATTTTGACGGGAATGTGGTGGGTGTAAAAATCTTATTCGGCCTCTCCGACAAACTAACACTTGTTTACATTAACATGCATGCCTTCATGGACCTGTGACGAATTACAAACAAATATCTAAATTTCAAGTGTTCCATTTGATTTCGTTTCTGGATGCAAGCGGTTTTTTTCACTCTTGTCAGTCTGAAATTATTACATAGTGATATTTTCACATCCAGGTGCCCTAAATTTATTTTGCCGCTGATTTCAAAAATTTTTCTGGAAGGAAAGTAGTCAGCAGTGGGGCTCGTCAGGGGTGGCAGGGTTGGCAGTGCCACTCCAAGTATAAATTTACTATCGAACACAAAATTAGTTCTGTAATTCAGTTGCAGAATTATGAATTTTTCAGATATTTTCACGAAAATTTAGCGCTTACACCGCCACTGGTATGAATGTCAGTGATATCTGGTACATACAACGGTGAAAATTTCGGGGCAAATTTGGTGAAAAACAAATACACCACTATCATTAACTAAACGTAAAAATTAGCGTACAAATATAAGTGGAGTCCGGTCCGATGCTGATAATTTTTCGAAAATTGATTGGGGGCAGATTTGGTTAACGCGAGGATCAAATGTTAAATTAAAATACTTTATTTGATAGCGGTAGACCTTCGAACACTGTTGCGTCGCCTCAGCGAATTTGGCGACTTTGCGAACAGTTTCCGACGCTGGAGCAGCAATTTTCACAATTGTAGTTGTGTTAAAATTAAACACCGCGATCGAGTACTGCTCCACACGCTGAACCAGCAATTCTCGAATTCTAAGAAACGATAAGAAAGGCTTATCCAACGCTTGGTATGTGCGAATTTCTGCATAGACACTCAATCAAACTAAATCGAGCATCGCCTTTTCACGTTTCTGACCTTGCCCTTGACGTGGCAGGCTCCAGCTGCTTCAATAATGTAAAAATCTTATTCGGCCTCTCCAATAAACTCACATTTGTTTACATTAACACGCATTCCCTCATGGACTTGTGACGAATTACAAACAAATATTTCAACTTCAAGTGTTCCATCTAATTTCGTTTCTGGGTGCAAGCTCCTTTATTTTCACTCTAGTCAGTCTAAACTTATTACACAGAGTTATATTTTCAAATCCAGGCGCCCTAAAGAATTTTGTCGTTGTTTTCAAAAGTTCCAAGAGAAGGAGAGTTGACATAGAAGCTAAATTATTCCAAATTATTCCCATTTAGTTCTCTGACAACGTTAAAGACAATGTTGAAATATATAAATACAAAATTTTACACCATAAAAACGAAGTATTTAGGAATTATGTATAAAAAAAGTCGAAGTTATTCTTCGCTCTTGAGCTCTATTTCCGGTATTAAAAATGCAATAGGAAAGATAGTAAGAAAGACTATTTCCATCACTTTGCACGGGAATTATACGTGGTGGTATTTGTTCTCCGCTTACTATTAGATTTTCAAACTGCTCCATCTTATAAATAATGCAGAACAATAATGAACGCAATGTACGTAAAATAAATAGTGTAAATAAATCGTGTCTAAGCATACAATACTTAAGCGTATGATGTCAGTGAAAATTTCGGATTTCGGCCGGAGCAGGTTTGGTGAAGAACAAATACACCACTATCATTAACTGAACGGTAAAAATTAGCGTACGAAAATAAGTGAAGTCCGGTCCGACGCTGGAAATTTTTCGAAAATCGATTGGGGAGAGTTTTGGTTAACGGCAAGAACAAATCGGGAATATTATATTAAAATAATTTATTTAATAGCGATAGAACTTTGAATACCGATGCGTCGCCTCGACCTTGGCGACGTTGAGTACCAGCGTTCCAGACGCTGAAGCAGCAATTTTCACAATTATATGAGGTGCACGTGCCTAGTGCGTATAAAAACAATTTGGATAACAAAAGAGATTAATTTGTATGTACCAAATAATACTCGCACAGGTGTACTCGTATGGCCCGTCATAATTTTCACAAAATCAATTTAAGAAATTAACATTCTAAAGTAAATAAATATTTTGACAGGAATGTTAAAAATCTTATTCGGTCTCTCCGACAAACTAACACTTGTTTACATTAACATGCATTCCTTCATGGACCTGTGACGAATTACAAACAAATATCGAAATTTCAAGTGTTCCATGTCAGTCTGAACTTATTACACAGTGATATTTTCACATTCAGGCGCCCTAAATTATTTTGACGTTGATTTATAAAGTTTCCCTGGAAGGAGAGTAGTCAGCAGGTGCCTCGTCAGGGGTGGCAGGGTTGGCAGTGCCACTCCAAGTATAAATTTACTATCGAACACAAAGATAGTTCTGATTCAATTGCAGAATTTCGAATTTTTCAGATATTTTTACGAAACTCTAGCGCTTACACCGCCTTTATACCTCTTTAAAGTTAAAAACCATAGAGCTGTTTATACAAATGCACGCATGTTGAAAAGGTAGGGCTTGCCCCGTCAGCGTGTTGCAATTCAGAAATACGTTTATGTTTGCATCTCAACTGGAACAAATATTTATTGGAAGGTGGAAGAGAATCGAAATAGGTATCAGCCTATTTAATATTCAGAATAACGACTATTAGTCGGAACAATATATTTTATGTGCAGATATTTATTAATATTTTATGATTTAATACGATAAGGCATTTATAAATAACACAACCAAATAGAAGATTTTGATTGAAAACGATTATTAATTTATGGTAGCCGAAGTAATTTAAGTGAGTTTGGCATAGCTTGCTATGTTTTGTAGCATTTTTGTAATTTTAAAGTGATTAGGCTAATTTTGGGGCGGTAAGGGGTAGTTGGGGGTGATTTATAGTAGCCGAAGTAATTTAGGTGAGTTTGGAATAGTTTGCTATGGTTTGTAGCATTTTTTGTTATTTTAAAGTGATTGGGCTTAGTTTGGGGTGGTAAGGGGTAGTTGGGGGTGATTTATGGTAGCCGAAGTAATTCAGGTGAGTTTGAGATAGTTTGCTATGGCTTGTAGCATTTTTCGTAATTTTAAAGTGATTGGGCTTATTTTGGGATGGTAAGGGGTAGTTGGGGGTGATTTATGGTAGCCGAAGTAATTTAGGTGAGTTAGGCATAGTTTGCTATGGTTTGTAGCATTTTTTGTAATTTTAAAGTGATTGGGCTTATTTTGGGGGTGATTTATGGTAGCCGAAGTAATTTAGGTGAGTTAGGCATAGTTTGCTATGGTTTGTAGCATTTTTTGTAATTTTAAAGTGATTGGGCTTATTTTGGGGTGGTAAGGGGTAGTTGGGGGTGATTAATGGAAGCCGAAGTAATTTAGGTGAGTTAGGCATAGTTTGCTATGATTTGTTGAATATTTTGTAATTTTAAAGTGATTGGGCTTATTTTGGGGTTGTAAGGGGTAGTTCGGGGTGATTTATGATAGCCGAAGTAATTTAAGTGAGTTTGGCATAGTTTGGTATGGTTTGTAGAATTCTTTGTAATTTTAAAGTGATTGGGCTTATTTTGGGGTTGTAAGGGGTAGCTGGGGGTGATTTATGGTAGCCGAAGTAATTTAGGGGAGTTTGGCACAGTTTGCTACGGTTTGTAGAATTTTTTTGTAATTTTAAGGTGATTGAGCCTATTTTGGGAAGGTAAGGGGTAGTTGGGGGTGATTAATGGAAGCCGAAGTAATTTAGATGAGTTTGGCATAGTTTGATATTGCTTGTAACATTTTTTGTAATTTTAAAGTGATTGGGCTGAGTTTGGGGTGGTAAGGGGTAGTTGGGGGTGATTTATGGTAGCCGAAGTAATTTAGGTGAGTTAGGCATAGTTTGCTATGATTTGTGTCATTTTGTTTTATTTTAAAGTGATTGGAGTTACTTGGGGTTGCTAAACGGTGGTAAGGGATGATTTAAGATAACGGATCTAATTTATGTCAGTTTGGCTTAGTTCGGGAATTTTTTGGGGTTGATTTGGTAAAGTTTGCAGTGGTAAGAGATATTTGAGGATGTTTAATGTTGACGGATTAAATTTGGAGTGGTTTGGTAATTTTTAAATGAGTCACGGGTCGACATAACTGAAATCAAAATTATAAATGAAATATCTGCGCCTCGCTAGGTGCGGCAAAATAATAATCACGAAAGCAGAAACTCGACGTTGAAATTGTTTAGGTTAAATAAGTGCTTTTAATGTAAACCGGTCGCCCGTCGTCGAAGTTGTTTTGGCTAGATACGTGCTTCTAACATAAACACGGTCTCCGCGATCGGATCATTTTTTGTTTATTTTAGCCGGTTTTTATTGAATTACAAAGGAACCGGGCCGAATTTCGCAAAATCCCTTCTTAGTGTTCAGTTTCGGCAGATGATACACCCGTGTCTAAAATTTCAAGTCGCCAGCCCTCACGGTTTGGGCTGTGGGTTGTCGGTGAATCAGTGAATGTGTAGATGTGTAGATGAGTGTGTCAGTGAGGACACTTCGCTTTATATATATAGATTTCGAATATCCGGATAAATCTTATCTATTAAATGGGCAACACTTTGAACCACCGTTGCTAGGCTTGACGAAATTTGAATTTTGCCATCTATTTCTGGCGTACGACCCTCACCTAAATTTAATAAAAGTTGCGCAAATTCACCAGCTCCCGTATCACCTCTTAGGTATACTCGCATGTTTTTAGATAATGAAATTTTTTGTATTTTGGGCCACAAATAGGACGATTTCAAGCAAGCATTAACTTCATCAGCCCGAGTTCCTCTCGGTACAACAGGCAGCGTTTGTCTGAAATCTCCTGCTAATACAACGGTAACTTTTCCCATAATCGAAACATTATTTCTAATGTCTCTTAATGTACGGTCAAGAGCCTCAACTGCTTTTTTGTGCGCCATGGTACATTCGTCCCACACAATTAGGCTGCAGTCATAAAGCAATCGAGCGACGTCGCTTTGTTTTGATATGTTGCATAACGGATTATCTGTGGAGTTTAAATTTAGGGGCAATTTAAAAACAGAATGGGCAGTTCTACCACCCTGTAACAAAGTTGCTGCAATTCCCGAAGAGGCCACCGCGATAGCAATTTTATTGGAACTGCGTATTTTCGATAATAACAAATTTATAAGGAATGTTTTTCCTGTACCCCCAGGTGCATCTAAAAAGAAAACTTTGCCGTAGTCTAAGTTTTCTAAAATTTCTAAGTAAACCTCTTTCTGTTCACTTGTAAGTAAAGGTTCGTTTTCTTCGACCGTTTGTAATAAAACTTCAATATCGTAGTTCTTTTCTCTAATATAAACCAAATTTTCCGTAATCTCGTTGGTATAGCGTTTCGGTTGCGGCAATCCAAAATGAGTTAAGGGTTGATCACCGATTGTTAGAATAACATCTTCTAGAAGAATCAATGCCTTGTTGTACACCTCCGTTTTGGCATGTAATTCTTCAACTGCCAGCTCTCTGGCCACCCTTCTGAGAATATCCTCGGACAAACTGTCTTTGTATTTCTCCCAAAGCTGCAATGGGTCGGATACATGACAAAACACTAACATTATTGCAAACAATTCTCTCAGTTTCATCGGTGATTCTGAGATAGTAGCATCTTCTAGTGTGTTTTCCCAATGTTTGTCATCTTCCAACAATCCCAGGGCTTTACATGCGGATTGAAAAGTAGAATGTACTACGCCATTAACCGTCCTAAGACTTAAGAAAGAAGTAGGTCCACGAACCTCATGCAATAGTAGGCGAAGGTAGTAACACTCGGCATTATTGGGATGTACTGTATAAACCCTTCCAAGGACGTTATCTTTTTTTACACCCGGATATTCATCAATATTTTTTCCTAGCTTTCTACGTTGAAATTTATTCTTGTTCCACGTATAATATGAAGGCACTTCGTGGTAAAAAAGGGTTTTGGCAAAATCGTCGTTTCTGCATAAATCAAAAAAGGCCATTAATGTGGTTTTTGGAGGGTTATTGACCCTATCCAAAAGATTGTCTTCATTAAAATAGATTCTCTGTCCATTTTCCAAATGGACGGAAAGATGAACAACAGGAGGAAACCTTTCGTGAATGGGAAAACATAGAATGCGCCAAACAGCTTCCGAAGTGCTTATATATCTTCCCGTTTTATAGATTGCCACCTCATCTAGTTCATTTTGTAGTGCAAAGGCCGCCTGATCGCTGCCTTTATTAACGTATTTGCAGATATATTTGATAGATTTGACAGAATTGCAGTACTCTACGTTAATATGTGCATTAAAAGTGCGAGACAGGACCGGATTAAACGGTACAACCCACCGGTTGTCGAGTTGTTTGCCTTTAATTTCAACAGTGAACCCACCATCTTGCGGTGATCTTCGTCGGTACTTAGGATAACCATCCTCACCTGTCTGTGTATCTCTTATTAATTGTCGAGGATACATCTTTGAACAGATTCCATCAATCATACACGGAGAATCTCTATTTATGTTACCGCACGGTCCATGAATCATATTGGATTTAATTATTTCGTGAAGAATCGGATCGTCTTCGGGAGACGGAATTTCTGCACAAATCACGTCATCTATTTTATCAGCACAAATTCGGTTTTCCAACCATAGCAAAATATGTACATGTGGAAGTCCTCGTTTCTGCCATTCTACGGAATACATGTAACAGCGAACGCGTCCAAATATTTGAGCCTTGGTTAATAGGTTCATCATTGTTCTCACTTTCAGACGAAAGACGCGGCTAATGACATCATGTCGATCATGCGGCTGTTGTTCGAACAATAATACATCTGTAATATCTTTCCACTTTGGGTTACACGTAAAAGTAATAAATAAATCTGGACGGCCGTAGTGGCGTACGTATGTCAACGCGTCTTGGGTACGTTCATGCATATACCTGGGTCCTCCAGTGAAAGTTGAAGGCAGAATTACTAATCGACCTAACTCAGCAGCATTGGCATCAGCCTTTTTAATTGCATCTTGTAAATGAACGTAATTTTCCGCCCTTAATTTTGTTTGATTATTCTTGATAAAATTTAATCTTTCTGTTTCGATTTTTGCATACATGTCAACTAAAAATTGACTTAGTAAGCTTCGGTAACAGAGAAGATGATTAATTTCGTTCTGTCTAATCATAATGCGAAAAGCATAGAAATTTGCTGCCGAAACGGTTTTATTTAAAGGCATCTTTGAAACAGGGTCAGTTTGAGGTACTGCTATGGAATAACCATCCTCACCTCTACAAAACATTAAGGGATATTGCAACGCGTCGTATGCTCTGTTCAACTCACTTATTCGTTGTAACTTGTCATCGCGACTGTGCAACACAATGTCTCTTTTTTCAAATATCTGACCTTCCATTACTATAGCAATTTCATTGGCGATAGGATTATTGTAACGACCTCGATGAGCGTTTATGGGTTTTCTTTCGGCATGTATGACTACACGGAAATCTTCTGTATTTTGTGGAATATTTTCTATGGCAGCTTTAAAATCTCTAACGTATGTGTTATTCTCGTGAAGCATCTTTTGTAGTTGCGCCACCAAAGCATTATTTACATCAGTAAAATTCCGACACCTAAGAGTTGTTTCTTTCTCGTCTTCTCCCACAAAATATATCTGAAGGAACTTAGGTTCTTCGTTAGTATTAGGTGGCAACAAACTCCCAGCTAAATGGTACACCTGACCTTGAACTTTAAATGTGGGCCTAAAGCTACCTTCAGAAACCTCTTTAGCCGCAAAGGATGTCATTTGAAAACAACCGTTATATTTCCTAATAGAATTTAGAAAATGTTTTGATTTCGGATGTAAAAAGGACAAAAGGCTCCTTATAGGTTCAGGTTGTTGTTCGAATGGTGTTAATTGCACCTTTCCATTGTTGCAACACATGCCAGGTGTCTCCCCCTTCCATTTGAGGGCTTTGCACCATTGGCATATTATGCTCATTTCACCCAATTGTATAGTTTTTTCTGCTTCGTATGCAATACATGGGTCATATTGGAATGCAGAATCAGCCTTTTGCGTCCAAGAAAGTGTCCTTCGTTGAATTCTTTTTTCGTTGCGTGGATCATAACGCGCAACAGCGTTTCTGTTAACCTCTGGGTGCTGTTGTGTATATCTACGAACGGCAGCTCTATGACCTTCGGGATGTTCTTGCGCATGTTTCGCTACAGCAGCTCTGTTAACTTCCGGATGTTCTTGCGCATATTTCGCCACAGCAGCTCTATTAACTTCAGGATGTTGTTGCGCATATTTCGCAACAGCAGCTTTATTCACTTCCGGATGGTCTTGCGCATATTTTGCAACAGCAGCTCTATTAACTTCCAGATGTTCTTGCGCATATTTCGCAACAGCAGCTCTATTAACTTCCGGATGTTCTTGCGCATATTTCGCAACAGCAGCTCTATTAACTTCCGGATGTTTTTGCGCATATTTCGCAACAGCAGCTCTTTTAACTTCCGGATGTTCTTGCGCATATTTCGCAACAGCAGCTCTATTAACTTCCGGATGTTTTTGCGCATATTTCGCAACAGCAGCTCTTTTAACTTCCGGATGTTCTTGCGCATATTTCGCAACGGCAGCTCTATTAACTTCCGGATGTTTTTGGGCATATTTCGCTACAGCAGCTCTATGAACTTCTGGATTTTTTTTTGCGTATTTTACTGAAGCAGCCTTCTTTTGCTCTTTATTTTTTGATGTATATTTCACTGCAGCAATTTTTAGTTGGGTGTTTCTAGTTCTGTTTGAAACACGCGCACGGCGTTTCCTTTTATTTGATGTCTGAGAAGAATTATCTTGAATAGACTCTTCAGACGAAGACGCAATTTGGGAATGTTCTATAAGTCGTGGCACGGGAACTGATTCAAGGACATCGAAATGACCGTTAGATAAATTTCCGGAAAATCTAAGTTTACGAATTGACTGATTATGTTCACCAAATTGCGCATAAAAACTACCGTTATGATATACTTGAAAACAAAATGGAAACATTTCTCCTGCTGCAGTCAACTCACAAACAGAACCATATGTAGATAATTTTGACATATCTTCAGAATAAACAAACTGGTCAGCATAATTATTCCCTTCTCGGTTGCACGATAATAATTGAAACCTTGCCCAATTGGCCGCAACGTGTTGAACAATTAAAGTGCGAACCTCTTGAGCTCTATTTACGGTGTTAAAGATGCAATAGGAAAGAGAATAAAATAGACAATTTCCATCACCTTTCACGGGAAATACACGGTGTGGTATTTGTACTCCGTTTACTATTAGAATTTCAAACTGCTCCATCTTACTTATAAACAATAGATTAGAGCAATAATGAACGCAATGTAAAAAAACTGAAAAACTAAAAATTCAAAAAATAAATGGTGTAAAATGTTTATATGAACAGAATACTTAAGCGTGTGAAGTGCGAGTGAAGTCCGGTCCAACGTTACAAATTTTCTGATTTCAGCCTGGGCAAATTTGATGAAGAACAAATCACTAACACTATCACTCTCACCAACGGAACTTAAAAATAAGCGAAAGCTAAGTAAAAAAGAGTCTGGTCCGACAGTGAAAATGTTTCGAAAATCGGTTTCGGGCAGATTTGGTTAACGCGAACAACGTTAAATTAAAATGCTTTATTCGATACCGATACAACTTCGAATACTGACGCGCTGTCGATCTTGGCGACGTTGACCATGGGATGGAGTACTTACTGTTCCAGGCGCTGAAGCAGCAATTTTATTAGTTGCACGTGCCTTCTATTTCGTATTAATTACGTATTAAAACGGAACAATTCGGGTAGCAAAACAGATTTATTTTTATGTAACATACCCGTCATACATAAATTTCGGATAACGTCGATTGATGTAAGATTATGTATGTTGCAATGGTAGTTGCAATAAATGTTTGTTAGATTGTCTTAGTAAGTTTCGGCCCGTCTCGTCCCATGAAGAATATAATTATAATATTTAATCATACATATTATACGGCATTAAGTATCTGCCACGATTTCCAGAAAACGGCTAATTCAGCAAAAGGCGACGAATACGCAACCACTTGGGATTTCAAGTGGATTGTCGATGTTGACGATCGGCCCAGGCGGAAGTACTTATAACCGAGACCTCTAATTACTGTACACATCGACCATTAAATATATTTTATATTATATTTTACGAATCATTATTTTTATTTTAAGCTCCAATATTTAGGGATAATACATATTGTTGTTTGCTTCTAATATCATTACGTCATTAATTCACATAGTAGTTGTTTTATTTTTAAGAACCGCGATCCAATAATGCTCCACACGCTGTACCCTTTATAATTAAAAATCGTTTCAGACGCTGAAGCAGCAATTTTCACAATATCAAAACAAATGGATCATCGCCTTTTTACTTTTGTTACTTTGCCCTTGACCTGGCAGGCTCCAGCTGCTTCAATAAAGTAAAAATCTTATTTGGCCTCTCCGACGAACTCACACTTGTTTACATTAACACGCATTTTTTTCGTCGACCTGTGACGAATTACAAACAAAGATCGCAACTTCAAGTGTTCCATTTAAATTCGTTTCTGGGTGCAAGCTGCTTTTTTTCACTCTAGTCAATCTGAACTTATTACACAGAATGATATTTTCAAATCCAGGCGCCCTAAATAATTTTGTCGTTGATTTCAAAAGTTTCCCGAGAAGGAGAGAAGCAAAATTATTCCAAATTCTTCCCATTTAGTTCTCTGACAACGTTAAAGACAACATTGAAATATATAGATACAAAATTTCACACCATAATACGGAAGTATTTAGGAATTATGTAAAAAAAAAGCCGAAATTATTTATGTGAATTTGGCGTGATTTGTTAGGGTTCGTGGCATTTGTTTGTAATATTATGTTTATTTAGGATAGGTTTGGATGTTAAGAGTTTCTTTAGGGATTATTTGGAATCGTTATTGATGGTTGGCGGTGTTTAGCTTTTGCGGGTTAAACTTGCGTAATTTTTAACGGGTAAAATTTTAATATGATTGGGATCATTTTGGGTTGGTAAGAGGTGATTGGGGTGATTCAAGGGAAGCTGAAGTAATTTATGTGAGTTTGGCATAGTTTGCTTGGAGTTCGTACATTTTTTTTTAATTTTGGGTTGATTTGGGGTGGTTTTATACGTTATGTTTGGGAGTGTTTAACGTAGACAGGTAAAATTTACAGAAATTTTGGTAATTAAAAATGAACAATTAAAGTCCATCATTTTTCACGGGAATTATACTGTGTGGTATTTGTAATCCGCTTACTATTAGATTTTCAAACTGCTCCATGTTAGTTATAAATAATATAGAACAACAATGAACACAATGTACGTAAAATAAATAGTGTACACGTGTATAAGCACAAAATACTTATGCGTATGAATTCAAAAAAACAAATACACCACTATCATTAACTGAACGTAAAAATAAGTGTAAGAATGTTAGTGGAGTCGGGGGTCCAACGCTGAAAATGTTTCTACAATCGGTTTCGCGCAGATTTCGTTAACGTGAGAAATGTTAAATTAAAATGTTTTATTTGATACCGATACAACTTCGAATACTGAAGCGCTGTCAATCTTGGAAAGATTGACCGTGCGACAGTAGTACTGTTCCAGCCACTGAAGCAGCAATTTTCACAATTTTATTACGTGTACGTAACTTCTATTGGTAAATGTAACAATCTGGGTAGCAAAACAGATTCATTTGTATGTACCAACGTAAACGTAAACGTCAATTGATGCATGATGACATGACATCCAAGAAGTCCAATGAGGAAGATAATATTATATATTGCAACCGAATGTTAGTTACGTTGTTTTGGCCAGATTCAATCCGTCTCGCCTCGTGAAAAATAATATTTATCATATTTCATCATTTCAACAAAAGGGCGACGACCACTTGGGATTTCAAGTGGATTGTCGACGATCGGCCCAGACGGAAACGAATATATTCGACAAATCGAGACCTCCAATTGTATACATCGACTATGAAACATATTTTCAATTTGACGAATCATTATTTTTATTTAAAGCGACAAAATTTAGTATTAATTAACATAGCTATGCTGAACCAGCAATTTTCGTATACCCGAAAAGCAATAAGAAATAGCGATATCCTATGCTTAGTATGTGCGAGTTTTTGCATAAGATTTTGAATCAAAACTATTGGAACATCGCCTTTTTGCCTTTGTAACTTTGCCCTTGCTCTCGCAAGCTCCAGCTGTTTCAATAATGAAAAAAATTGATTTGGCCTCTGGGACGGACTCACACTTGTTTACAGTAACACGTATTCCTTCATGAACCTGTGACGAAATAAAAACAAATATCGTAACTTCAAGTGTTCAGCTTCATTTCGTTTCTCCACCTCGGATGCTGCGGATGTGTTTTTCCACCGTAAGTGAGTTTAAACTTATTACACATGATATTATTATATTTTTAAATCCAGCCGCCCCCTAAATAATTTTGTTGTTATGATTTCTAAAGTTTGCCGGGACGGAGAGTTTTGTAAGAGCTAATTGTTGCAAATCCTATCCAATTTTGGCTTTCTGACAATGTGAAACTCAACCTTGAAATATGTCCCATTCAAAATACAAAATTTCAAATCATAAAAACGAAAGTATGTAGAAATTATCTTATAACAAACTAATTTTTTTTTTATTTGAGATGTCTGAACCAAGTCCACCGCCACCACAGTCACTACCCCCAGAGTCTCCCATGGAGGAGGGAGACCCTGGGAACACAGTCCCCTGGACTCCGGGGACAGATGACGTGGTCCAGCCGGCCGCCGATCGAGGCCGTGGCGGTAGCCGGGGCTGGGGACGTGGCGGTAGCCGGGGCTGGGGACGTGGCGGTAGCCGGGGCGGCGTGGGCCGGGGCGGCGTGGGACGTGGCGGCAGCCGGGGACGTGGCGGCAACCGGGGCCGGGGCCGTGGCGGCAACCGGGGCGGCAACCGGGGCCGGGGCCGTGGCGGCAACCAGGGCCGGGGCCGTGGCGGCAACCGGGGCCGGGGCCGTGGTGGCAGCCGGGACCAACAAAATTGGCGGCGCCGCGGCCGCGGCCGCGGTACTGTCATCTTTATATATTGTTAAGTTAAGTTATTGTTAAGTTATTGTTAAGTTATTGTTAAGTTAAGTAAGTAAGTTATTATAAGTAATAAATAAATAATAAATGATGGATATGAACTTGTTTTTATACCACCCAATATTCTACAACCATTTAGTTTGCATTTACCTAGAAACAATGTGAGTGACAACTATAAGGTGGTCATTATGACATTACAGTTGATACAAACGTTTGTCATATTTGTTACGCGATTTCTGGCATAGATGTTCAACGATGGATCAGCTAGGATTGCATTTTGTGGTTGTGGCCACAGTTAACGAAATGTGTTTTTTGCCAAATACATAGATTGCCACAATATGCTGTCGTAATTGTCAAGAATTTCCAAATGACGGATGTTCAACCACTTTGATATATTTTCCTAATTAGCAGAAACCCTTGTTTAACCTGGAAATAAAACAGGAACACTGTAACTTTGATCTATGTTAAGTTGGGGATTTAATTAATTAGCACATTATCTGTTATGTATCGTGCAGAAACTTGAAACACGGACTTAAAAAGCAATAATTATTTCGAGTAATATCACGTCTTAACAAAAATATAACCTAACTTTTAAAAGTCAGCTGTGTGTATTGGTTTGAGGACGCCCACTGTCATCAAAGTTGATCATGCGCATATGGTCGAATGCACGTCTCTGAAGAGTTCAAGCCAATATATCCTACTCTCTTTTATGGAAACTCTTTCCGCACACAGCCTCTTATGCGAATGTTCGATATAAATTTTATTAAATATTCGCTTTATATATATAGATAGCTGAATGTACCCGGCGTTGCCCGGACGTAGATTAAATAAACTCAGTGTTGACTAAAGTGGTGATGTTGACTAATCGACATTATAATACAATTAAACAGGAATGCTCTACTTTTCCAATCACAAAATAAACAAATATGCTGAAATTAACCTGCGTTGCCAGGACCGGGTACTTCAATATGATTTGGACAAAGAGGATACCTTGGTTGATATCTGAGATGAAAAATTTTGAATAGTCTCTTTAGGCAGTTGTTCTATAAGCGATTCCAGGAAATCGAAATTAACTTGATATAATTTTAGGGGAAATCGAAGTTTACAAATTAGCTGATCATGTTATGATAAAATTGAAAACACAATGGAACAATTCCTCTTGCTGCAGTCAACTCACAAATAGAACAGTATGTAGATGATTTTGACTTATCTCCGGAATAAACAAACACTTATCTCCTTCTGAACTGCACAAAAATTATTACAACCTGGCCCTAACTGGTTGGACAATTAAAGTGCGAACCTTTTGAGCTCCCTTTCTAGTATTAAAATTTTGGTATGTGGTAAAATGTGGTATTTTATGGTATTTGTGCATCGCTAGATTTTCAAACTTGTCCATCTTAGTTATAAATGATGTAAAGCAATAATGAACACAATGTATTTACGTAAAATAAACAGTGTAAAACGCGTATCAATGTCAGTAATGTCTGGTCCAACGCTGTAAATTTTGGATTTCAGCCGAGGCAGATTTGGTGAAAAATAAATACACCATTATCATTAACTGAACGGTCGTCCGGTACGACGAAGGTGATTGGGAACAAATTTTGTTAACGGCAAAATTAACATTCTAAAATAAATAAATATTTTGACGGGAATATGGTGGATGTGAAAATCTTATTCGGTCTCTCCGACGGACTCACACCTGTTTACATTAACACACACTTGTTGAACAATTAAAGTGCCAACCTATTGAGCTTCCGTTCCAGTATTAAAATATCAATACCAATACCATAGATATAAAAAAAGACAATTTCCATAACCTTTCATAATACGGTGTGGTATTTGTACATCGCTAGATTTTCAAACTTCTCCATCTTAGTTATAAATGATGTAAAGCAATAATAAACACAGTGAACGTAAAATAAATAGTGTAAAACGTGTATAAGCACATAATTATTAAGGATATGAATGTCAGTGATCTCTGGTACATACAACGGTGAAAATTTCGGATTTCAGCCGGGGCAAATTTGGTGAAAAACAAATACACCACTACCATTAACTGAAAGTAAAAATTAGCGTACAAATATAAGTGGAATCCGGTTCGACGCTGGTAATTTTTCGAAAATTGATTGGGGGCAGATTTGGTTAACGCGAGGATCAAATGTTAAATTAAAATACTTTATTTGATAGCGGTAGACCTTCGAACACTGATGCGTCGCCTCATCGAATTTGGCGACTTTGCGAACAGTTTCCGACGCTGGAGCAGCAATTTTCACAATTGTAGTTGTGTTAAAATTAAACACCGCGATCGAGTACTGCTCCACACGCTGAACCAGCAATTCTCGAATTCTAAGAAACGATAAGAAAGGCTTATCCAACGCTTGGTATGGGCGAATTTCTGCATAGATACTCAATCAAACTAAATCGAGCATCGCCTTTTCACGTTTGTGACCTTGCCCTTGTCGTGGCAGGCTCCAGCTGCTTCAATAATGTAAAAATCTTATTCGGCCTCTCCAATAAACTCACATTTGTTTACATTAACACGCATTCCCTCATGGACTTCTGACGAATTACAAACAAATATTGCAACTTCAAGTGTTCCATTTAATTTCGTTTCTGGGTGCAAGCTCCTTTCTTTTCACTCTAGTCAGTCTAAACTTATTATACAGAGTTATATTTTCAAATCCAGGCGCCCTAAAGAATTTTGTCGTTGTTTTCCAAAGTTTCAAGAGAAGGAGAGTTGACATAGAAGCTAAATTATTCCAAATTATTCCCATTTAGTTCTCTGACAACGTTAAAGACAATGTTGAAATATATAAATACAAAATTTTACACCATAAAAACGAAGTATTTAGGAATTATGTATAAAAAAAGTCGAAGTTATTCTTCGCTCTTGAGCTCTATTTCCGGTATTAAAAATGCAATAGGAAAGATAGTAAGAAAGACTATTTCCATCACTTTTCACGGGAATTATACGTGGTGGTATTTGTTCTTCGCTTACTATTAGATTTTCAAACTGCTCCATCTTAGTTATAAATAATGCAGAACCATAATGAACGCAATGTACGTAAAATAAATAGTGTAAATCGTGTATAAGCACACAATACTTAAGCGTATGATGTCAGTGAAAATTTCGGATTTTGGCCGGAGCAGGTTTGGTGAAGAACAAATACACCATTATGATTAAGTGAACGTAAAAATTAGCGTACGATAATAAGTGACGTCCGGTCCGACGCTGGAAATTTTTCGAAAATCGATTGGGGAGAGTTTTGGTTAACGGCAAGAACAAATCGGGAATATCGGGAATAAAATAATTTATTTAATAGCGATAGAACTTCGAATACCGAAGCGTCGCCTCGACCTTGGCGACGTTGAGTACCAGCGTTTCAGACGCTGAAGCAGCAATTTTCACAATTATATGAGGTGCACGTGCCTAGTGCGTATGTAAACAATTTGGATAACAAAAGAGATTAATTTGTATGTACCAAATAATACTCGCACAGGTGTACTCGTATGGCCCGTCATAATTTTTACGAAATGAATTAAAAAAATTAACATTCTAAAGCAAATAAATATTTTGACAGAAATGTTAAAAATCTTATTCGGTCTCTCCAACAAACTAACACTTGTTTACATTAACATGCATTCCTTCATAGACCTGTGACGAATTATAAACAAATATCAAAATTTCAAGTGTTCCATGTCAGTCTGAACTTATTACACAGTGATATTTTCACATTCAGGCGCCCTAAATTATTTTGACGTTGATTTATAAAGTTTCCCTGGAAGGAGAGTAGTCAGCAGGTGCCTCGTCAGGGGTGGCAGGGTTGGCAGTGCCACTCCAAGTATAAATTTACTATCGAACACAAAGATAGTTCTGATTCAATTGCAGAATTTCGAATTTTTCAGATATTTTTACGAAACTCTAGCGCTTACACCGCCTTTATACCTCTTTAAAGTTAAAAACCATAAAGCTGTTTATAAAAATGCACGCATGTTGAAAAGGTAGGGCTTGCCCCGTCAGCGTGTTGCAATTCAGAAATACGTTTATGTTTGCATCTCAACTGGAACAAATATTTATTGGAAGGTGGAAAAGAATCGAAATAGGTATCAGCCTATTTAATATTCAGAATAACGACTATTAGTCGGAACAATATATTTTATGTGCAGATATTTATTAATATTTTATGATTTAATACGATAAGGCATTTATAAATAACACAACCAAATAGAAGATTTTGATTGAAAACGATTATTAATTTATGGTAGCCGAAGTAATTTAGGTGAGTTAGGCATAGTTTGATATGGCTTGTAACATTTTTTGTAATTTTAAAGTGATTGGGCTGAGTTTGGGGTGGTAAGGGGTAGTTGGGGGTGATTTATGATAGCCGAAGTAATTTAAGTGAGTTTGGCATAGTTTGCTATGGTTTGTAGCATTTTTTGTAATTTTAAAGTGATTGGGTTTAGTTTGTGGTTGGTAAGGGGTAGTTGGGGGTGATTTATGGTAGCCGCAGTAATTTAAGTGGGTTCGGCATAGTTTGTTATGGTTTGTAGCTTTTTTTGTAATTTTAAAGTGATTGGGCTTATTTTGGGATGGTAAGGGGTAGTTGGGGGTGATTTATGGTAGCCGAAGGAAATTAGGTAAGTTAGGCATAGTTTGCTATGGTTTGTAGCATTTTTTGTAATTTTAAAGTGATTGGGCTTATTTTGGGGTGGTAAGGGGTAGTTGGGGGTGATTTATGGTAGCCGAAGTAATTTGGGTGAGTTAGGCATAGTTTGCTATGATTTGTTGAATATTTTGTAATTTTAAAATGATTGGGTTTATTTTGGGGTTGTAAGGGGTAGTTCGGGATGATTTATGGTAGCCGAAGTAATTTAGGGGAGTTTGGCATAGTTTGCTACGGTTTGTAGAATTTTTTTGTAATTTAAAAGTGATTGAGCCTATTTTGGGGTGGTAAGGGGTAGTTGGGGGTGATTTATGGAAGCCAAAGTAATTTAGATGAGTTTGGCATAGTTTGATATGGCTTGTAACATTTTTTGTAATTTTAAAGTGATTGGGCTGAGTTTGGGGTGGTAAGGGATAGTTGGGGGTGATTTATGGTAGCCGAAGTAATTTAGGGGAGTTTGGCATAGTTTGCTATCGTTTGTAGAATTTTTTGTAATTTTAAAGTGATTGGGCTTATTTTGGGGTGGTAGGGGGTAATTGGAGGTGATTTATGGTAGCCGAAATAATTTAGGTGAGTTAGGCATGGTTTGCTATGGTTTGTAGAATATTTTGTAATTTTAAAGTGATTGGGCTTATTTTGGGGTTGTAAGGGGTAGTTGGGGGTGATTTATGGTAGCCGAAGTAATTTAAGGGAGTTTGGCACAGTTTGCTAGGGTTTGTAGAATTTTTTTGTAATTTTAAAGTGATTGATCCTATTTTGGGGTGGTAAGGGGTAGTTGGGGGTGATTAATGGAAGCCGTAGTAATTTAGATGAGTTTGGCATAGTTTAATATTGTTGTAACATTTTTTGTAATTTTAAAGTGATTGGGCTGAGTTTGGGGTGGTAAGGGGTAGTTAGGGGTAATTTATGGTAGCCGAAGTAATTTAGGTGAGTTAGGGATAGTTTGCTATGATTTGTGTCATTTTGTTTTATTTTAAAGTGATTGGAGTTACTTGGGGTTGCTAAAGGGTGGTAAGGGATGATTTTAGATAACGGATCTAATTTATGTCAGTTTGGCTTAGTTCGGGAATTTTTTGGGGTTGATTTGGTAAAGTTTGCAATGGTAAGAGATATTTGAGGATGTTTAATGTAGACGGATTAAATTTGCAGTGGTTTTGTAATTTTTAATTGAGTCACGGATCGACATTATAATTGAAATCAAGATTATAATAAAAATATCCGCGGCCTCGCTAGGTACGGCAAAAGTATGATCACGAAAGCAGAGACTCGACGTTGAAATTGTTTAGGTTAAATAAGTGCTTTTAATGTAAACCGGTCGCCCGTCGTCGAAGTTGTTTTGGCTAGATACGTGCTTCTAACATAAACACGGTCTCCGCGATCGGATCATTTTTTGTTTATTTTAGCCGGTTTTTATTGAATTACAAAGGAACCGGGCCGAATTTCGCAAAATCCCTTCTTAGTGTTCAGTTTCGGCACATGATACACCCGTGTCTAAAATTTCAAGTCTCCAGCCCTCACGGTTTGGGCTGTAGGTTGATTATGAATCAGTGTGTAGATGAATCAGTGAATGAATGAGTGTCAGTGAGGACACTTTGCTTTATATAATAGACTAGCTGAATGTACCCGGCGTTGCCCGGACGTAGATTAAATAAACGCAGTGTTGACAAAAGTGGTGAATTGGTGATGTAGACTAATCGACGTTATAATACAATTAAACAGGAATGCTCTACTTTTCCAATCACAAAATAAACAAATATGCTGAAATTAACCTGCGTTGCCAGGACCGGGTACTTCAATATGATTTGGACAAAGAGGATACCTTGGTTGATATCTGAGATGAAAAATTTTGAATAGATTCTTTAGGCAGTTGTTCTATAAGCGATTCCAGGAAATCGAAATTAACTTTATATAATTTTCGAGGAAATCGAAGTTTACAAATTAGCTGATCATGTTATGATAAAACTAGCTGAATGTACCCGGCGTTGCCCGGACGTAGATTAAATAAACGCAGTGTTGACAAAAGTGGTGTATTTGTGATGTAGACTAATCGACATTATAATACAATTAAACAGGAATGCTCTACTTTTCCAATCACAAAATAAACAAATTTGCTGAAATTAACCTGCATTGCCAGGACCGGGTACTTCAATATGATTTGGAAAATGACGATAATTTCGTTTCTGGGTGCAAGCTCCTTTTTTTTCACTCTTTTTCACTCTTCAAGAGAAGGAGAGTTGACAGAGAAGCTGAACTATTCCAAATTATTCCCATTTAGTTCTCTAACAACGTTAAAGAATGTCGTCGAAGAATGTTGAAATATATAAATACATAATTTCACACCATAAAAACGATGTATTTGGTGTAGTTTCGGATGATAAGGTTTTTTTTGGGGATTGTTTTGAATGGTTATTGATGGTTGGCGGGGTTTAGCTTTGGAGGATTAAACGAAACTTTTGGTAATTTTAATGCGATTGGGTTTAGTTTGGCTTGGTAAGAAGTGGTTGGGGTGATATAGCGGAAGTCGAAGTAATTTATGCGAGTTTAGCGTAGTTTGCTTGTAATTCGTAATTTTTTTACATTTTAGGTTGATGTGGGGTAGTTAGGAATGGCAAGTGTATGATTTTTGAGAGTAGTTTGGAATGGTACATTATGTTTAGGGGTGTTTAACGTATTCAGGTAAAATATACAGAAAATTTGGTAATTTTAAAATGAACAATTATAGTGCAAACCTCTTGAGCTCTATTTTCGGTAATAAAATGCAATAGGAAAGATAGTAAAAAAGACTATTTCCATCACTTTTCAGATGAATTATACGTGGTGGTATTTGTACCCCGCTTACTATTCCTCCATCTTAGTTATAAATAATGCAGAACAATAATGAACACAATGTACATAAAATAAATAGTGTCAATCGTGTATAAGCACACATTACTTATGATGTGTCAGTGAATGTGATGATCATGTCAGTGAAAACCGGTTAAACTGCAAATTTCGGATTTTGGCCGGAGCAGGTTTGGTGAAGATCAAATACACAACTATCATTAAATGAATGAAAATTAGCGTACGGTATATATGTGGAGTCCGGTACGACGATGGTAATTTTTCTAAAATCGATTGGGGAGATATTTACTTAACGTCAAGAACAAATCGGGAATATTATATTAAAAAAATTAATTTAATAGCGATAGAACTTCGAATACTGATGCGTCGCCTCGACCTTGGCGACGTTGAGTACCAGCGTTCCAGACGCTGAAGCAGCAATTTTAACAATTATATTAGGTGCACGTGCCTAGTGCGTATTAAAAGAATTTGGATTACCAAATAATACTCGCGCAGGTGTACTCGACTGGCCGGTCATAATTTGCACAAAATGAATTAACATACTAAAGTAAATAAATATTTTGACGGGAATGTAGTGGGTGTAAAAATCTTATTCGGCATCTCCGACAAACTAACACTTGTTTACATTAACATGCATGCCTTCATGGACCTGTGACGAATTACAAACAAATAACTAAATTTCAAGTGTTCCATTTGATTTCGTTTCTGGATGCAAGCGGTTTTTTTCACTCTTGTCAGTCTGAACTTATTACATAGTGATATTTTCACATCGAGGTGCCCTAAATTTATTTTGCCGCTGATTTCAAAAATTTTTCTGGAAGGAAAGTAGTCAGCAGTGGGGCTCGTCAGGGGTGGCAGGGTTGGCAGGGTTGGCAGTGCCACTCCAAGTATAAATTTACTATCGAACACAAAATTAGTTCTGTAATTCAGTTGCAGAATTATGAATTTTTCAGATATTTTCACGAAAATTTAGCGCTTACACCGCCACTGGGATGAATGTCAGTGATATCTGGTACATACAACGGTGAAAATTTCGGGGCAAATTTGGTGAAAAACAAATACACCACTATCATTAACTAAACGTAAAAATTAGCGTACAAATATAAGTGGAGTCCGGTCCGATGCTGATAATTTTTCGAAAATTGATTGGGGGCAGATTTGGTTAACGCGAGGATCAAATGTTAAATTAAAATACTTTATTTGATAGCGGTAGACCTTCGAACACTGATGCGTCGCCTCATCGAATTTGGCGACTTTGCGAACAGTTTCCGACGCTGGAGCAGCAATTTTCACAATTGTAGTTGTGTTAAAATTAAACACCGCGATCGAGTACTGCTCCACACGCTGAACCAGCAATTCTCGAATTCTAAGAAACGATAAGAAAGGCTTATCCAACGCTTGGTATGTGCGAATTTCTGCATAGACACTCAATCAAACTAAATCGAGCATCGCCTTTTCACGTTTCTGACCTTGCCCTTGACGTGGCAGGCTCCAGCTGCTTCAATAATGTAAAAATCTTATTCGGCCTCTCCAATAAACTCACATTTGTTTACATTAACACGCATTCCCTCATGGACTTCTGACGAATTACAAACAAATATTGCAACTTCAAGTGTTCCATTTAATTTCGTTTCTGAGTGCAAGCTCCTTTCTTTTCACTCTAGTCAGTCTAAACTTATTATACAGAGTTATATTTTCAAATCCAGGCGCCCTAAAGAATTTTGTCGTTGTTTTCCAAAGTTTCAAGAGAAGGAGAGTTGACATAGAAGCTAAATTATTCCAAATTATTCCCATTTAGTTCTCTGACAACGTTAAAGACAATGTTGAAATATATAAATACAAAATTTTACACCATAAAAACGAAGTATTTAGGAATTATGTATAAAAAAAGTCGAAGTTATTCTTCGCTCTTGAGCTCTATTTCCGGTATTAAAAATGCAATAGGAAAGATAGTAAGAAAGACTATTTCCATCACTTTTCACGGGAATTATACGTGGTGGTATTTGTTCTCCGCTTACTATTAGATTTTCAAACTGCTCCATCTTAGTTATAAATAATGCAGAACAATAATGAACGCAATGTACGTAAAATAAATAGTGTAAATAAATCGTGTCTAATCATACAATACTTAAGCGTATGATGTCAGTGAAAATTTCGGATTTCGACCGGAGCAGGTTTGGTGAAGAACAAATACACCACTATCATTAACTGAACGTAAAAATTAACGTACGAAAATAAGTGAAGTCCGGTCCGACGCTGGAAATTTTTCGAAAATCGATTGGGGAGAGTTTTGGTTAACGGCAAGAACAAATCGGGAATATTATATTAAAATAATTTATTTAATAGCGATAGAACTTTGAATACCGATGCGTCGCCTCGACCTTGGCGACGTTGAGTACCAGCGATCCAGACGCTGAAGCAGTAATTTTCACAATTATATGAGGTGCACGTGCCTAGTGCGTATAAAAACAATTTGGATAACAAAAGAGATTAATTTGTATGCACCAAATAATACCCGCACAGGTGTACTCGTATGGCCCGTCATAATTTTCACAAAATCAATTTAAGAAATTAACATTCTAAAGTAAATAAATATTTTGACAGGAATGTTAAAAATCTTATTCGGTCTCTCCGACAAACTAACACTTGTTTACATTAACATGCATTCCTTCATGGACCTGTGACGAATTACAAACAAATATCGAAATTTCAAGTGTTCCATGTCAGTCTGAACTTATTACACAGTGATATTTTCACATTCAGGCGTCCTAAATTATTTTGACGTTGATTTATAAAGTTTCCCTGGAAGGAGAGTAGTCAGCAGGTGCCTCGTCAGGAGTGGCAGAGTTGGCAGTGCCACTCCAAGTATAAATTTACTATCGAACACAGAGATAGTTCTGATTCAATTGCAGAATTTCAAATTTTTCAGATATTTTTACGAAACTCTAGCGCTTACACCGCCTTTATACCTCTTTAAAGTTAAAAACCATAGAGCTGTTTATACAAATGCACGCATGTTGAAAAGGTAGGGCTTGCCCCGTCAGCGTGTTGCAATTCAGAAATACGTTTATGTTTGCATCTCAACTGGAACAAATATTTATTGGAAGGTGGAAGAGAATCAAAATAGGTATCAGCATATTTAATATTCAGAATAACGACTATTAGTCGGAACAATATATTTTATGTGCAGATATTTATTAATATTTTATGATTTAATACGATAAGGCATTTATAAATAACACAACCAAATAGAAGATTTTGATTGAAAACGATTATTAATTTATGGTAGCCGAAGTAATTTAAGTGAGTTTGGCATAGCTTGCTATGTTTTGTAGCATTTTTGTAATTTTAAAGTGATTAGGCTAATTTTGGGGCGGTAAGGGGTAGTTGGGGGTGATTTATGGTAGCCGAAGTAATTAAGGTGAGTTTGGAATAGTTTGCTATGGTTTGTAGCATTTTTTGTAATTTTAAAGTGATTGGGCTTAGTTTGGGGTGGTAAGGGGTAGTTGGGGGTGATTTATGGTAGCCGAAGTAATTTAGGTGAGTTAGGCATAGTTTGCTATGATTTGTTGAATATTTTGTAATTTTAAAGTGATTGGTTTTATTTTGGGGTTGTAAGGGGTAGTTCGGGGTGATTTATGGTAACCGAAGTAATTTAGGGGAGTTTGGCATAGTTTGCTACGGTTTGTAGAATTTTTTTGTAATTTTAAAGTGATTGAGCCTATTTTGGGGTGGTAAGGGGTAGTTAGGGGTGATTTATAGAAGCCAAAGTAATTTAAGTGAGTTTGGCATAGTTTGCTATGGTTTGTAGCATTTTTTGTAATTTTAAAGTGATTGGGCTTATTTTGGGGTGGTAAGGGGTAGTTGGGGGTGATTTATGGTAGCCGAAGTAATTTAGGTGAGTTAGGCATAGTTTGCTATGATTTGTTGAATATTTTGTAATTTTAAAGTGATTGGGTTTATTTTGGGGTTGTAAGGGGTAGTTCGGGGTGATTTATGGTAGCCGAAGTAATTTAGGGGAGTTTGGCATAGTTTGCTATGGTTTGTAGCATTTTTTATAATTTTAAAGTGATTGGGCTTATTTTGGGGTAGTAAGGGGTAGTTGGGGGTGATTTATGTTAGCCGAAGTAATTTAGGTGAGTTAGGCATAGTTTGCTATGGTTTCTAGCATTTTTTGTAATTTTAAAGTGATTGGGATGAGTTAGGGGTGGTAAGGGGTAGTTGGGGGTGATTTATGATAGCCGAAGTAATTTAAGTGAGTTTGGCATAGTTTGGTATGGTTTGTAGAATTTTTTGTAATTTTAAAGTGATTGGGCTTATTTTGGGGTTGTAAGGGGTAGCTGGGGGTGATTTATAGAAGCCAAAGTAATTTAAGTGAGTTTGGCATAGTTTGCTATGGTTTGTAGCATTTTTTGTAATTTTAAAGTGATTGGGCTTATTTTGGGGTTGTAAGGGGTAGTTGGGGGTGATTTATGGTAGCCGAAGTAATTTAGGTGAGTTAGGCATAGTTTGCTATGATTTGTTGAATATTTTGTAATTTTAAAGTGATTGGGTTTATTTTGGGGTTGTAAGGGGTAGTTTGGGGTGATTTATGGTAGCCGAAGTAATTTAAGGGAGTTTGGCATAGTTTGCTATGGTTTGTAGCATTTTTTATAATTTTAAAGTGATTGGGCTTATTTTGGGGTAGTAAGGGGTAGTTGGGGGTGATTTATGTTAGCCGAAGTAATTTAGGTGAGTTAGGCATAGTTTGCTATGGTTTCTAGCATTTTTTGTAATTTTAAAGTGATTGGGATGAGTTAGGGGTAGTAAGGAGTAGTTAGGGGTGATTTATGATAGCCGAAGTAATTTAGGTGAGTTAGGCATAGTTTGCTATGATTTGTTGAATATTTTGTAATTTTAAAGTGATTGGGCTTATTTTGGGGTTGTAAGGGGTAGTTCGGGGTGATTTATGATAGCCGAAGTAATTTAAGTGAGTTTGGCATAGTTTGCTATGGTTTGTAGCATTTTTTGTAATTTTAAAGTGATTGGGCTTATTTTGGGGTTGTAAGGGGTAGTTGGGGGTGATTTATGGTAGCCGAAGTAATTTAGGTGAGTTAGGCATAGTTTGCTATGATTTGTTGAATATTTTGTAATTTTAAAGTGATTGGGTATATTTTGGGGTTGTAAGGGGTAGTTCGGGGTGATTTATGGTAGCCGAAGTAATTTAGGGGAGTTTGGCATAGTTTGCTGTGGTTTGTAGCATTTTTTATAATTTTAAAGTGATTATTTTGGGGTAGTAAGGGGTAGTTGGGGGTGATTTATGTTAGCCGAAGTAATTTAGGTGAGTTAGGCATAGTTTGCTATGGTTTCTAGCATTTTTTGTAATTTTAAAGTGATTGGGATGAGTTAGGGGTGGTAAGGGGTAGTTGGGGGTGATTTATGATAGCCGAAGTAATTTAGGTGAGTTAGGCATAGTTTGCTATGATTTGTTGAATATTTTGTAATTTTAAAGTGATTGGGCTTATTTTGGGGTTGTAAGGGGTAGTTCGGAGTGATTTATGATAGCCGAAGTAATTTAAGTGAGTTTGGCATAGTTTGCTATGGTTTGTAGCATTTTTTGTAATTTTAAAGTGATTGGGCTTATTTTGGGGTGGTAAGGGGTAGTTGGGGATGATTTATGGTAGTCGAAGTAATTTAGGTGAGTTAGGCATAGTTTGCTATGATTTGTTGAATATTTTGTAATTTTAAAGTGATTGGGCTTATTTTGGGGTTGTAAGGGGTAGTTCGGGGTGATTTATGATAGCCGAAGTAATTTAAGTGAGTTTGGCATAGTTTGGTATGGTTTGTAGAATTTTTTGTAATTTTAAAGTGATTGGGCTTATTTTGGGGTTGTAAGGGGTAGCTGGGGGTGATTTATGGTAGTCGAAGTAATTTAGGGGAGTTTGGCACAGTTTGCTACGGTTTGTAGAATTTTTTTGTAATTTTAAGGTGATTGAGCCTATTTTGGGGAGGTAAGGGGTAGTTGGGGGTGATTAATGGAAGCCGAAGTAATTTAGGAGAGTTAGGCATAGTTTGCGTCATTTTGTTTTATTTTAAAGTGATTGGAGTTACTTGGGGTTGCTAAAGGGTGGTAAGGGATGATTTAAGATAACGGATCTAATTTATGTCAGTTTGGCTTAGTTCGGGAATTTTTTGGGGTTGATTTGGTAAAGTTTGCAGTGGTAAGAGATATTTGAGGATGTTTAATGTTGACGGATTAAATTTGGAGTGATTTGGTAATTTTTAATTGAGTCACGGATCGACATTATAATTGAAATCAAAATTATAATTGAAATATCGGCGGCCTCGCTAGGTACGGCAAAAGTATGATCACGAAAGCAGAAACTCGACGTTGAAATTGTTTAGGTTAAATAAGTGCTTTTAATGTAAACCGGTCGCCCGTCGTCGAAGTTGTTTTGGCTAGATACGTGCTTCTAACATAAACACGGTCTCCGCGATCGGATCATTTTTTGTTTATTTTAGCCGGTTTTTATTGAATTACAAAGGAACCGGGCCGAATTTCGCAAAATCCCTTCTTAGTGTTCAGTTTCGGCACATGATACACCCGTGTCTAAAATTTCAAGTCGCCAGCCCTCACGGTTTGGGCTGTGGGTTGTCGGTGAATCAGTGAATGTGTAGATGTGTAGATGAGTGTGTCAGTGAGGACACTTCGCTTTATATATATAGATTGAAAACACAATGGAACGATTCCTCTTGCTGCAGTCAACTCACAAACAGAACAGTATGTAGATGATTTTGACTTATCTCCAGAATAAACAAACACTTATCTCCTTCTGAACTGCACAAAAATTATTAAAACCTGGCCCTAACTGGTTGGACAATTAAAGTGCGAACCTTTTGAGCTCCCTTTCCAGTATTAAAATTTTGGTATGTGGTAAAATGTGGTATTTTATGGTATTTGTGCATCGCTAGATTTTCAAACTTGTCCATCTTAGTTATAAATGATGTAAAGCAATAATGAACTCAATGTCTGGTCCAACGCTGTAAATTTTGGATTTCAGCCGAGGCAGATTTGGTGATAAATAAATACACCATTATCATTAACTGAACGGTCGTCCGGTACGACGATGGTGATTAAGAACAAATTTTGTTAACGGCAAAATTAACATTCTAAAATAAATAAATATTTTGACGGGAATATGGTGGATGTAAAAATCTTATTCGGTCTCTCCGACGGACTCACACCTGTTTATATTAACACACACTTGTTGAACAATTAAAGTGCCAACCTATTGAGCTTCCGTTAAAATATCAATACCAATACCATAGATATAAAAAAAGACAATTTCCATCACCTTTCATAATACGGTGTGGTATTTGTACATCGCTAGATTTTCAAACTTCTCCATCTTAGTTATAAATGATGTAAAGCAATAATAAACACAGTGTACGTAAAATAAATAGTGTAAAACGTGTATAAGCACATAATTATTAAGGGTATGAATGTCAGTGATCTCTGGTACATACAACGGTGAAAATTTCGGATTTCAGCCGGGGCAAATTTGGTGAAAAACAAATACACCACACCATTAACTGAAAGTAAAAATTAGCGTGCAAATATAAGTGGAATCCGGTTCGACGCTGGTAATTTTTCGAAAATTGATTGGGGGCAGATTTGGTTAACGCGAGGATCAAATGTTAAATTAAAATACTTTATTTGATAGCGGTAGACCTTCGAACACTGATGCGTCGCCTCATCGAATTTGGCGACTTTGCGAACAGTTTCCGACGCTGGAGCAGCAATTTTCACAATTGTAGTTGTGTTAAAATTAAACACCGCGATCGAATACTGCTCCACACGCTGAACCAGCAATTCTCGAATTCTAAGAAACGATAAGAAAGGCTTATCCAACGCTTGGTATGTGCGAATTTCTGCATAGATACTCAATCAAACTAAATCGAGCATCGCCTTTTCACGTTTGTGACCTTGCCCTTGACGTGGCAGGCTCCAGCTGCTTCAATAATGTAAAAATCTTATTCGGCCTCTCCAATAAACTCACATTTGTTTACATTAACACGCATTCCCTCATGGACTTCTGACGAATTACAAGCAAATATTGCAACTTCAAGTGTTCCATTTAATTTCGTTTCTGGGTGCAAGCTCCTTTCTTTTCACTCTAGTCAGTTTAAACTTATTATACAGAGTTATATTTTCAAATCCAGGCGCCCTAAAGAATTTTGTCGTTGTTTTCCAAAGTTTCAAGAGAAGGAGAGTTGACATAGAAGCTAAATTATTCCAAATTATTCCCATTTAGTTCTCTGACAACGTTAAAGACAATGTTGAAATATATAGATACAAAATTTTACACCATAAAAACGAAGTATTTAGGAATTATGTATAAAAAAAGTCGAAGTTATTCTTCGCTCTTGAGCTCTATTTCCGGTATTAAAAATGCAATAGGAAAGATAGTAAGATAGACTATTTCCATCAGTTTTCACGGGAATTATACATACACCACTATGATTAACTGAACGTAAAAATTAGCGTACGATAATAAGTGACGTCCGGTCCGACGCTGGAAATTTTTCGAAAATCGATTGGGGAGAGTTTTGGTTAACGGCAAGAACAAATCGGGAATATCGTGAATAAAATAATTTATTTAATAGCGATAGAACTTCGAATACCGATGCGTCGCCTCGACCTTGGCGACGTTGAGTACCAGCGTTTCAGACGCTGAAGCAGCAATTTTCACAATTATATGAGGTGCACGTGCCTAGTGCGTATGTAAACAATTTGGATAACAAAAGAGATTAATTTGTATGTACCAAATAATACTCGCACAGGTGTACTCGTATAGCCCGTCATAATTTTCACGAAATGAATTTAAAAAATTAACATTCTAAAGTAAATAAATATTTTGACAGGAATGTTAAAAATCTTATTCGGTCTCTCTAACAGACTAACACTTGTTTACATTAACATGCATTCCTTCATGGACCTGTGACGAATTACAAACAAATATCGAAATTTCAAGTGTTCCATGTCAGTCTGAACTTATTACACAGTGATATTTTCACATTCAGGCGCCCTAAATTATTTTGACGTTGATTTATAAAGTTTCCCTGGAAGGAGAGTGCCTCGTCAGGGGTGGCAGGGTTGGCAGTGCCACTCCAAGTATAAATTTACTATCGAACACAAAGATAGTTCTGATTCAATTGCAGAATTTCGAAATTTTTAGATATTTTTACGAAATTCTAGCGCTTACACCGCCTTTATACCTCTTTAAAGTTTAAAACCATAGAGCTGTTTATACAAATGCACGCATGTTGAAAAGGTAGGGCTTGCCCCGTCAGCGTGTTGCAATTCAGAAATACGTTTATGTTTGCATCTCAACTGGAACAAATATTTATTGGAAGGTGGAAGAGAATCAAAATAGGTATCAGCATATTTAATATTCAGAATAACGACTATTATTTGGAACAATATATTTTATGTGCAGATATTTATTAATATTTTATAATTTAATACGATAAGGCATTTATAAATAACACAACCAAATAGAAGATTTTGATTGAAAACGATTATTAATTTATGGTAGCCGAAGTAATTTAAGTGAGTTTGGCATAGCTTGCTATGTTTTGTAGCATTTTTGTAATTTTAAAGTGATTAGGCTAATTTTGGGGCGGTAAGGGGTAGTTGGGGGGTAATTTAGGTGACTTTGACATAGTTTGCTATGGTTTGTATAATTTTTTGTAATTTTAAAGTAATAGGGCTTTTTTTTGGGGTGGTAAGGGGTAGTTGGGGGTGCTTTATGTTAGACGAAGTAATTTAAGTGAGTTTGGCATAGTTTGCTATAATTTGTCAAATATTTTGTAATTTTGATTGTAATTGAGCTTATTTTGGGGTGGTAAGGGGTAGTTGGGGGTGATTTATGGAAGCCAAAGTAATTTAAGTGAGTTTGGCATAGTGTGCTATGGTTTGTAGCATTTTTTGTAATTTTAAAGTGATTGGGCTTATTTTGGGGTCGTAAGGGGTAGTTGGGGGTGATTTATGGTAGCCGAAGTAATTTAGGTGACTTTGACATAGTTTGCTATGGTTTGTATAATTTTTTGTAATTTTAAAGTAATAGGGCTTATTTTGGGGTGGTAAGGGGTAGTTGGGGGTGATTTATGTTAGACGAAGTAATTTAAGTGAGTTTGGCATAGTTTGCTATAATTTGTTGAATATTTTGTAATTTTAAAGTGATTGGGCTTATTTTGGGGTTGTAAGGGGTAGTTCGGGGTGATTTATGGTAGCCGAAGTAATTTAGGGGAGTTTGGCATAGTTTGCTACGGTTTGTAGAATTTGTTTGTAATTTTAAAGTGATTGGGCTTATTTTTGGGGTGGTAAGGGGTAGTTGGGGGTGATTTATGGTAGCCGAAGTAATTTAGGTGAGTTAGGCATAGTTTGCTATGATTTGTTGAATATTTTGTAATTTTAAAGTGATTGGGCTTATTTTGGGGTTGTAAGGGGTAGTTCGGGGTGATTTATGGTAGCCGAAGTAATTTAGGGGAGTTTGGCATAGTTTGCTACGGTTTGTAGAATTTTTTTGTAATTTTAATGTGATTGGGATGAGTTAGAGGTGGTAAGGGGTAGTTGGGGGTGATTTATGATAGCCGAAGTAATTTAAGTGAGTTTGGCATAGTTTGCTATGGTTTGTAGCATTTTTTGTAATTTTAAAGTGATAAGGCTTATTTTGGGGTGGTAAGGGGTAGTTGGGGGTGATTTATGATAGCCGAAGTAATTTAAGTGAGTTTGGCATAGTTTGCTATGGTTTGTAGCATTTTTTGTAATTTTAAAGTGATTGGGCTTATTTTGGGGTAGTAAGGGGTTGTTGGGGGTGATTTATGTTAGCCGAAGTAATTTAGGTGAGTTAGGCATAGTTTGCTATGGTTTGTAGCATTTTTTGTAATTTTAAAGTGATTGGGATGAGTTAGGGGTGGTAAGGGGTAGTTGGGGGTGATTTATGGTAGCCGAAGTAATGTAGGTGAGTTTGGCATAGTTTGCTATGGTTTGTAGCATTTTTTGTAATTTTAAAGTGATTGGGATGAGTTAGAGGTGGTAAGGGGTAGTTGGGGGTGATTTATGATAGCCGAAGTAATTTAAGTGAGTTTGGCATAGCTTGCTAAGTTTTGTAGCATTTTTTGTAATTTTAAAGTGATTAGGCTAATTTTGGGGCGGTAAGGGGTAGTTGGGGCGATTTATGGTAGCCGAAGTAATTTAGGTGAGTTTGACATAGTTTGCTATGGTTTGTATAATTTTTGTAATTTTAAACTAATTGGGCTTATTTTGGGGTGGTAAGGGGTGGTTGGGGGTGATTTATGGTAGCCGAAGTAATTTAGGTGAGTTTGGCATAGTTTGCTATGGTTTGTAGCATTTTTTCTAATTTTAAAGTGATTGGGCTTAGTTTGGGGTGGTAAGGGGTAGTTGGGAGTGATTTATGGTAGCCGAAGTCATTTAGGTGAGTTTGACATGGTTTGTAGCATTTTTTGTAATTTTAAAGCGATTGAGCTTATTTTGGGGTTGTAAGGGGTAGTTCGGGGTGATTTATGGTAGCCGAAGTAATTTAGGTGAGTTAGGGATAGTTTGATATGGCTTGTAACATTTTTTGTAATTTTAAAGTGATTGGGCTTATTTTGGGGTTGGAAGGGGTAGTTGGGGGTAATTTATGGTAGCCGAAGTAATTTATGTGAGTTAGGCATAGTTTGCTATGATTTGTAGCATTTTTTGTAATTTTATGTGATTGGTTTTATTTTGGGATTGTAAAGGGTAGTTAGGGGTGATTTATGGTAGCCGAAGTAATTTAGGGGAGTTTGGCATAGTTTGCTATGGTTTGTAGAATTTTTTGTAATTTTAAAGTGATTGGGCTTATTTTGGGGTGTTAGGGGGTAATTGGGGGTGATTTATGGTAGCCGAAATAATTTAGGTGAGTTAGGCATAGTTTGCTATGGTTTGTAGAATATTTTTTAATTTTAAAGTGATTGGGCTTATTTTGGGGTTGTAAGGGGTAGTTGGGAGTGATTTATGGTAGCCGAAGTAATTTAGGTAAGTTTGGAATAGTTTGCTATGGTTTGTAGCATTTTTTGTAATTTTAAAGTGATTATTCTTAATTTGGGTCGGTAAGGGGTAGTTGGGGGTGATTTATGGTAGCCGCAGTAGTTTAAGTGAGTTTGGCATAGTTTGCTATGGTTTGCAGCATTTTTTGTAATTTTAAAGTGATTGGGCTTATTTTGGGGATTGTAAGGGGTAGTTGGGGGTGATTTATGGTAGCCGAAGTAATTTAGGTGAGTTAGGCATAGTTTGCTATGGTTTGTAGCATTTTTTTGTAATTTTAAAGTGATTGGGCTTATTTTGGGGTAGTAAGGGGTTGTTGGGGGTGATTTAGGTTAGCCGAAGTAATTTAGGTGAGTTAGGCATAGTTTGCTATGGTTTGTAGCATTTTTTGTAATTTTAAAGTGATTGGGATGAGTTAGGGGTGGTAAGGGGTAGTTGGGGGTGATTTATGATAGCCGAAGTAATTTAAGTGAGTTGGGCATAGTTTGCTATGGTTTGTAGCATTTTTTGTAATTTTAAAGTGATTGGGCTTATTTTGGGGTAGTAAGGGGTTGTTGGGGGTGATTTATGTTAGCCGAAGTAATTTAGGTGAGTTAGGCATAGTTTGCTATGGTTTGTAGCATTTTTTGTAATTTTAAAGTGATTGGGATGAGTTAGGGGTGGTAAGGGGTGGTTGGGGGTGATTTATGATAGCCGAAGTAATTTAAGTGAGTTTGGCATAGTTTGCTATGGTTTGTAGCATTTTTTGTAATTTTAAAGTGATTGGGTTTATTTTGGGGTAGTAAGGGGTTGTTGGGGGTGATTTATGTTAGCCGAAGTAATTTAGGTGAGTTAGGCATAGTTTGCTATGGTTTGTAGCATTTTTTGTAATATTAAAATGATTGGGATGAGTTAGGGGTGGTAAGGGGTAGTTGGGGGTGATTTATGATAGCCGTAGTAATTTAAGTGAGTTTGGCATAGTTTGGTATGGTTTGTAGCATTTTTTGTAATTTTAAAGTGATTGGGCTTATTTTGGGGTAGTAAGGGGTTGTTGGGGGTGATTTATGTTAGCCGAAGTAATTTAGGTGAGTTAGGCATAGTTTGCTATGGTTTGTAGCATTTTTTATAATTTTAAAGTGATTTGGCTTATTTTGGGGTTGTAAGGGGTAGTTGGGGGTGATTTATGTTAGCCAAAGTAATTTAGGTGAGTTAGGCATAGTTTGCTATGGTTTGTAGCATTTTTTGTAATTTTAAAGTGATTGGGATGATTTAGGGGTGGTAAGGGGTAGTTGGGGGTGGTTTATGAGAGCCGAAGTAATTTAAGTGAGTTTGGCATAGTTTGGTATGGTTTGTAACATTTTTTGTTATTTTAAAATGATTGGGCTTATTTTGGGGTAGTTGGGGGTGATTTATGGTAGCCGAAGTAATGTAGGTGAGTTAAGCATAGTTTGCTATGGTTTGTGGTATTTTTTGTAATTTTAAAGTGATTGGGATGAGTAAGGGCTGGTAAGGGGTAGTTGGGGGTGATTTATGATAGCCGAAGTAATTTAAGTGAGTTTGGCATAGTTTGGTATGGTTTGTAGCATTTTTTGTAATTTTAAAGTGATTGGGCTTATTTTGGGGAAGTAAGGGGTAGTTGGGGGTGATTTATGGTAGCCGAAGTAATTTAGGTGAGTTAGGCTTAGTTTGCTATGGTTTGTGGCATTTTTTGTAATTTTAAAATGATTGGGCTTATTTTGGGGTGGTAAGGGGTAGTTTGGGGTGATTTATGGAAGTCAAAGTAATTTAGATGAGTTTGGCATAGTTTGAAATGGCTTGTAACATTTTTTATAATTTTAAAGTGATTGGGCTGTGTTTTGGGTGGTAAGGGGTAGTTGGGGGTGATTCATGATAGCCGAAGTAATTTAAGTGAGTTTGGCATAGTTTGGTATGGTTTGTAGCATTTTTTGTAATTTTAAAGTGATTGGGCTTATTTTGGGGAAGTAAGGGGTAGTTGGGGGTGATTTATGGTAGCCGAAGTAATTTAGGTGAGTTAGGCTTAGTTTGCTATGGTTTGTGGCATTTTTTGTAATTTTAAAATGATTGGGCTTATTTTGGGGTGGTAAGGGGTAGTTTGGGGTGATTTATGGAAGTCAAAGTAATTTAGATGAGTTTGGCATAGTTTGAAATGGCTTGTAACATTTTTTATAATTTTAAAGTGATTGGGCTTATTTTGGGGTGATAAGGGGTAGTTGGGGGTGATTTTTGGTAGACGAAATAATATGTGTGAGTTCGACATAATCTGCCATGATTTGTGTCATTTTGTTTTATTTTAAAGTGATTGGAGTTACTTGGGGTTGCTAAGGGGTGGTAAGGGATGATTTAAAATAACGGATCTAGTTTATGTCAGTTTGGCATAGTTCGGGAATTTTTTGGGGTTGATTTGGTAAAGTTTGCAGTGGTAAGAGATATTTGAGGATGTTTAATGTTAACGGATTAAATTCGGAGTGATTTGGTAATTTTTAATTGAGTCACGGATCGACATTATAATTGAAATCAAAATTATAATTGAAATATCTGAGGCTTCGCTAGGTACGTCAAAAGTATGATCACGAAAGCAGAAACTCGACGTTGAAATTGTTTAGGTTAAATAAGTGCTTTTAATGTAAACCGGTCGCCCGTCGTCGAAGTTGTTTTGGCTAGATACGTGCTTCTAACATAAACACGGTCTCCGCGATCGGATTATTTTTTGTTTATTTTAGCCGGTTTTTATTGAATTACAAAGGAACCGGGCCGAATTTCGCAAAATCCCTTCTTAGTGTTCAGTTTCGGCACATGATACACCCGTGTCTAAAATTTCAAGTCTCCAGCCCTCACGGTTTGGGCTGTGAGTTGATTATGAATCAGTGTGTAGATGAATGAGTGTGTCAGTGAGGACACTTCGCTTTATATATATAGATGATTTATGGTAGCCGAAGTAATTTAGGTGAGTTTGGCATAGTTTGCTATGGTTACTAGCATTTTTTTGTAATTTAAAAGTGATTGGGTTTAGTTTGTTGTGGTAAGGGTTAGTTGGTGATGATTTAGAGTAGCCTAAGTAATTTAGGTGAGTTTGGCATAGTTTGTTATGATTTGTACACCTTTTTTTGTAATTTTAAGATGATATGGTTTGGTTTGTTGTGGTAAGGGATAGTTGGGGGTGATTTACGGTAGCCGAAGTAATTTAGGTGATTCTGGTATAGTTTGTTATAATTTTTAGCATTTTTTTGTAATTTTAAAGTGATTGGGCTTAGTTTGTTGCTGTAAAGTGTAGTTGGGGGTGATTTTTGATATCCGAAGTAATTTAGGTGAGTTTGGCATAGTTTGCTATGGTTAGTAGCATTTTTTAGTAATTTAAAAGTGATTGGGTTTAGTTTGTTGTGGTAAGGGTTAGTTGGTGATGATTTATGGTAGCCGAAGTAATTTAGGTGAGTTTGGCATAGTTTGCTATGGTTACTAACATTTTTTTGTAATTTAAAAGTGATTGGGTTTAGTTTGTTGTGGTAAGGGTTAGTTGGTGATGATTTAGAGTAGCCGAAGTAATTTAGGTGAGTCTGGCATAGTTTGTTATGATTTGTACACCTTTTTTTGTAATTTTAAGATGATATGGTTTGGTTTGTTGTGGTAAGGGATAGTTGGGGGTGATTTACGGTAGCCGAAGTAATTTAGGTGATTCTGGAATAGTTTGTTATGATTTTTAGCATTTTTTTGTAATTTAAATGTGATTGGGTTTAGTTTGTTGTGGTAAGGGTTGGTTGGTGATGATTTATGGTAGCCGAAGTAATTTAGGTGAGTTTGGCATAGTTTGCTATGGTTACTAGCATTTTTTTGTAATTTAAAAGTGATTGGGTTTAGTTTGTTGTGGTAAGGGTTAGTTGGTGATGATTTAGAGTAGCCGAAGTTATTTAGGTGAGTCTGGCATAGTTTGTTATGATTTGTACCCCTTTTTTTGTAATTTTAAGATGATATGGTCTGGTTTGTTGTGGTAAGGGATAGTTGGGGGTGATTTACGGTAGCCGAAGTAATTTAGGTGATTCTGGTATAGTTTGTTATGATTTTTAGCATTTTTTTGTAATGTTAAAGTGATTGGGCTTGGTTTGTTGCTGTAAAGTGTAGTTTGGGGTGATTTTTGATTGCCGAAGTAATTTAGGTGAGTTTGGCCTAGTTTGCTATGGTTAGTAGCATTTTTTTGTAATTTAAAAGTGATTGGGTTTAGTTTGTTGTGGTAAGGGTTAGTTGGTGATGATTTATGGTAGCCGAAGTAATTTAGGTGAGTTTGGCATAGTTTGCTATGGTTACTAGCATTTTTTTGTAATTTAAAAGTGATTGGGTTTAGTTTGTTGTGGTAAGGGTTAGTTGGTGATGATTTATGGTAGCCGAAATAATTTAGGTGAGTTTGGCATAGTTTGCTATGGTTACTAGCATTTTTTTGTAATTTAAAAGTGATTGGGTTTAGTTTGTTGTGGTAAGGGTTAGTTGGTTATGATTTAGAGTAGCCGAAGTAATTTAGGTGAGTCTGGCATAGTTTGTTATGATTTGTACACCTTTTTTTGTAATTTTAAGATGATATGGTTTGGTTTGTTGTGGTAAGGGATAGTTGGGGGTGATTTACGGTAGCCGAAGTAATTTAGGTGATTCTGGTATAGTTTGTTATGATTTTTAGCATTTTTTTGTAATTTAAAAGTGATTGGGTTTAGTTTGTTGTGGTAAGGGTTAGTAGGTGATGATTTATGGTAGCCGAAGTAATTTAGGTGAGTTTGGCTTAGTTTGCTATGGTTACTAGCATTTTTTTGTAATTTAAAAGTGATTGAGTTTAGTTTGTTGTGGTAAGGGTTAGTTGGAGATAATTTAGAGTAGCCGAAGTAATTTAGGTGAGTCTGGCATAGTTTGTTATGATATGTACACCTTTTTTTGTAATTTTAAGATGATATGGTTTGGTTTGTTGTGGTAAGGGATAGTTGGGGGTGATTTACGGTAGCCGAAGTAATTTAGGTGATTCTAGTATAGTTTGTTATGATTTTTAGCATTTTTTTGTAATTTTAAAGTGATTGGGCTTAGTTTGTTGCTGTAAAGTGTAGTTGGTGATGATTTATGGTAGCCGAAGTAATTTAGGTGAGTTTGGCATACTTTGCTATGGTTACTAGCATTTTTTTGTAATTTAAAAGTGATTGGGTTTAGTTTGTTGTGGTAAGGGTTAGTTGGTGATGATTTATGGTAGCCGAAGTAATTTAGGTGAGTTTGGCATAGTTTGCTATGGTTACTAGAATTTTTTTGTAATTTAAAAATGATTGGGTTTAGTTTGTTGTAGTAAGGATTAGTTGGTGATGATTTAGAGTAGCCGAAGCAATTTAGGCGAGTCTGGCATAGTTTGTTATGATTTGTACACCTTTTTTTGTAATTTTAAGATGATATGGTTTGGTTTGTTGTGGTAAGGGATAGTTGGGTTTGATTTACGGTTGCCGAAGTAATTTAGGTGATTCTGGTATAGTTTGTTATGATTTTTAGCATTTTTTTGTAATTTTAAAGTGATTGGGCTTAGTTTGTTGCTGTAAAGTGTAGTTGGGGGTGATTTTTGATAGCCGAAGTAATTTAGGTGAGTTTGGCATAGTTTGCTATGGTTAGTAGAATTTTTTTGTAATTTAAAAGTGATTGGGTTTAGTTTGTTGTGGTAAGGGTTAGTTGGTGATGATTTATGGTAGCCGAAGTAATTTACGTGAGTTTGGCATAGTTTGCTATGGTTAGTAGCATTTTTTTGTAATTTAAAAGTGATTGGGTTTAGTTTGTTGTTGTAAGGGTTAGTTGGTGATGATTTATGGTAGCCGAAGTTATTTAGGTGAGTTTGGCATAGTTTGTTATGATTTGTACACCTTTTTTTGTAATTTTAAGATGATATGGTTTGGTTTGTTGTGGTAAGGGATAGTTGGGGGTGATTTACGGTAGCCGAAGTAATTTAGGTGATTCTGGTATAGTTTGTTATGATTTTTAGCATTTTTTTGTAATTTAAAAGTGATTGGGTATAGTTTGTTGTGGTAAGGGTTAGTTGGTGATGATTTATGATAGCCGAAGTAATTTAGGTAAGTTTGGCATAGTTTGCTATGGTTACTAGCATTGTTTTGTAATTTAAAAGTGATTGGGTTTAGTTTGTTGTGGTAAGGGTTAGTTGGTGATGATTTAGAGTAGCCAAAGTAATTTAGGTGAGTCTGGCATAGTTTGTTATGATTTGTACACCTTTTTTTATAATTTTAAGATGATATGGTTTGGTTTGTTGTGGTAAGGGATAGTTGGGGGTGATTTACGGTAGCCGAAGTAATGTAGGTGATTCTGGTATAGTTTGTTATAATTTTTAGCATTTTTTTGTAATTTTAAAGTGATTGGGCTTAGTTTGTTGCTGTAAAGTGTAGTTGGGGGTAATTTTTGATAGCCGAAGTAATTTAGGTGAATTTGGCATTGTTTGCTATGGTTAGTAGCATTTTTTTGTAATTTAAAAGTGATTGGGTTTAGTTTGTTGTGGTAAGGGTTAGTTGGTGATGATTTAGAGTAGCCGAAGTAATTTAGGTGAGTCTGGCATAGTTTGTTATGATTTGTACACCTTTTTTTGTAATTTTAAGATGCTATGGTTTGGTTTGTTGTGGTAAAGGATAGTTGGGGGTGATTTACGGTAGCCGAAGTAATTTAGGTGATTCTGGTATAGTTTGTTATGATTTTTAGCATTTTTTTGTAATTTTAAAGTGATTGGGCTTAGTTTGTTGCTGTAAAGTGTAGTTGGGGGTAATTTTTGATAGCCGAAGTAATTTAGGTGAGTTTGGCATTGTTTGCTATGGTTACTAGCATTGTTTTGTAATTTAAAAGTGATTGGGTTTAGTTTGTTGTGGTAAGGGTTAGTTGGTGATGATTTAGAGTAGCCGAAGTAATTTAGGTGAGTCTGGCATAGTTTGTTATGATTTGTACACCTTTTTTTGTAATTTTAAGATGATATGGTTTGGTTTGTTGTGGTAAGGGATAGTTGGGGGTGATTTACGGTAGCCGAAGTAATTTAGGTGATTCTGGTATAGTTTGTTATGATTTTTTGCATTTTTTTGTAATTTTAAAGTGATTGGACTTAGTTTGTTGCTGTAAAGTGTAGTTGGGGGTAATTTTTGATAGCCGAAGTAATTTAGGTGAGTTTGGCATAGTTTGCTATAGTTACTAGCATTTTTGTGTAATCTAAAAGTGATTGGGTTTAGTTTGTTGTGGTAAGGGTTAGTTGGTGATGATTTAGAGTAGCCGAAGTAATTTATGTGAGTTTGGCATAGTTTGTTATGATTTGTACACCTTTTTTTGTAATTTTAAGATGATATGGTTTGGTTTGTTGTGGTAAGGGATAGTTGGGGGTGATTTACGGTAGCCGAAGTAATTTAGGTGATTCTGGTATAGTTTGTTATGGTTTTTAGCATTTTTTGTAATTTTAAAGTGATTGGGCTTATTTTGTTGCTGTAAAGTGTAGTTGGGGGTGATTTTTGATAGCCGAAGTAATTTAGGTGAGTTTGGCATAGATTGCAATGGTTAGTAGAATTTTTTTTGTAATTTAAAGTTGATTGGGTTTAGTTTGTTGTGCTAAGGGTTAGTTGGTGATGATTTATGGTAGCCAAAGTAATTTAGGTGAGTTTGGCATAGTTTGCTATGGTTACTAGCATTTTTTTGTAATTTAAAAGTGATTGGGTTTAGTTTGTTGTGGTAAGGGTTAGTTGGTGATGATTTAGAGTAGCCGAAGTAATTTAGGTGAGTCTGGCATAGTTTGTTATGATTTGTACACTTTTTTTTGTAATTTAAAGATGATATGGTTTGGTTTGTTGTGGTAAGGGATAGTTGGGGGTGATTTTCGGTAGCCGAAGTAATTTAGGTGATTCTGGTGTAGTTTGTTATGATTTTTAGCATTTTTTTGTAATTTAAAAGTGATTGGGTTTTGTTTCTTGTGGTAAGGGTTAGTTGGTGATGATTTATGGTAGCCGAAGTAATTTAAGTGAGTTTGGCATAGTTTGCTATGGTTACTAGCATTTTTTTGTAATTTAAAAGTAATTGGGTTTAGTTTGTTGTGGTAAGGGTTAGTTGGTGATGATTTAGAGTAGCCGAAGTAATTTAGGTGAATCTGGCATAGTTTGTTATGATTTGTACACCTTTTTTTGTAATTTTAAGATGATATGGTTTGGTTTGTTGTGGTAAGGGATAGTTGGGGGTGATTTACGGTAGCCGAAGTAATTTAGGTGATTCTGGTATAGTTTGTTATGATTTGTACACCTTTTTTTGTAATTTTAAGATGATATGGTTTGGTTTGTTGTGGTAAGGGATAGTTGGGGGTGATTTACGGTAGCCGAAGTAATTTAGGTGATTCTGGTATCGTTTGTTATGATTTTTAGCATTTTTTTGTAATTTAAAAGTGATTGGGTTTAGTTTGTTGCTGTAAAGTATAGTTGGGGGTAATTTTTGATAGCCGAAGTAATTTAGGTGAGTTTGGCATTGTTTGCTATGGTTACTAGCATTGTTTTGTAATTTAAAAGTGATTGGGTTTAGTTTGTTGTGGTAAGGGTTAGTTGGTGATGATTTAGAGTAGCCGAAGTAATTTAGGTGAGTCTGGCATAATTTGTTATGATTTGTACACCTTTTTTTGTAATTTTAAGATGATATGGTTTGGTTTGTTGTGGTAAGGGATAGTTGGGGGTGATTTACGGTAGCCGAAGTAATTTAGGTGATTCTGGTATAGTTTGTTATGATTTTTAGCATTTTTTTGTAATTTTAAAGTGATTGGGCTTAGTTTGTTGCTGTAAAGTGTAGTTGGGGGTAATTTTTGATAGCCGAAGTAATTTAGGTGAGTTTGGCATAGTTTGCTATAGTTACTAGCATTTTTTTGTAATCTAAAAGTGATTGGGTTTAGTTTGTTGTGGTAAGGGTTAGTTGGTGATGATTTAGAGTAGCCGAAGTAATTTAGGTGAGTCTGGCATAGTTTGTTATGATTTGTACACCTTTTTTTGTAAATTTAAGATAATATGGTTTGGTTTGTTGTGGTAAGGGATAGTTGGGGGTGATTTACGGTAGCCGAAGTAATTTAGGTGATTCTGGTATAGTTTGTTATGATTTTTAGCATTTTTTTGTAATTTTAAAGTGATTGGGCTTATTTTGTTGCTGTAAAGTGTAGTTGGGGGTGATTTTTGATAGCCGAAGTAATTTAGGTGAGTTTGGCATAGTTTGCTATGGTTAGTAGCATTTTTTTTGTAATTTAAAATTGATTGGGTTTAGTTTGTTGTGCTAAGGGTCAGTTGGTGATGATTTATGGTAGCCAAAGTAATTTAGGTGAGTTTGGCATAGTTTGCTATTGTTACTAGCATTTTTTTGTAATTTAAAAGTGATTGGGTTTAGGTTGTTGTGGTAAGGGTTAGTTGGTGATGATTTAGAGTAGCCGAAGTAATTTAGGTGAGTCTGGCATAGTTTGTTATGATTTGTACACTTTTTTTTGTAATTTTAAGATGATATGGTTTGGTTTGTTGTGGTAAGGGATAGTTGGGTGTGATTTACGGTAGCCGAAGTAATTTAGGTGATTCTGGTGTAGTTTGTTATGATTTTTAGAATTTTTTTGTAATTTAAAAGTGATTGGGTTTTGTTTCTTGTGGTAAGGGTTAGTTGGTGATGATTTATGGTAGCCAAAGTAATTTAGGTGAGTTTGGCATAGTTTGCTATTGTTACTAGCATTTTTTTGTAATTTAAAAGTGATTGGGTTTAGGTTGTTGTGGTAAGGGTTAGTTGGTGATGATTTAGGGTAGCCGAAGTAATTTAGGTGAGTCTGGCATAGTTTGTTATGATTTGTACACTTTTTTTTGTAATTTTAAGATGATATGGTTTGGTTTGTTGTGGTAAGGGATAGTTGGGTGTGATTTACGGTAGCCGAAGTAATTTAGGTGATTCTGGTGTAGTTTGTTATGATTTTTAGAATTTTTTTGTAATTTAAAAGTAATTGGGTTTAGTTTGTTGTGGTAAGGGTTAGTTGGTGATGATTTAGAGTAGCCGAAGTAATTTAGGTGAATCTGGCATAGTTTGTTATGATTTGTACAGCCTTTTTTGTAATTTTAAGATGATATGGTTTGGTTTGTTGTGGTAAGGGATAGTTGGGGGTGATTTACGGTAGCCGAAGTAATTTAGGTGATTCTGGTATAGTTTGTTATGATTTGTACACCTTTTTTTGTAATTTTAAGATGATATGGTTTGGTTTGTTGTGGTAAGGGATAGTTGGGGGTGATTTACGGTAGCCGAAGTAATTTAGGTGATTCTGGTATAGTTTGTTATGATTTGTACACCTTTTTTTGTAATTTTAAGATGATATGGTTTGGTTTGTTGTGGTAAGGGATAGTTGGGGGTGATTTACGGTAGCCGAAGTAATTTAGGTGATTCTGGTATCGTTTGTTATGATTTTTAGCATTTTTTTGTAATTTAAAAGTGATTGGGTTTAGTTTGTTGCTGTAAAGTATAGTTGGGGGTAATTTTTGATAGCCGAAGTAATTTAGGTGAGTTTGGCATTGTTTGCTATGGTTACTAGCATTGTTTTGTAATTTAAAAGTGATTGGGTTTAGTTTGTTGTGGTAAGGGTTAGTTGGTGATGATTTAGAGTAGCCGAAGTAATTTAGGTGAGTCTGGCATAATTTGTTATGATTTGTACACCTTTTTTTGTAATTTTAAGATGATATGGTTTGGTTTGTTGTGGTAAGGGATAGTTGGGGGTGATTTACGGTAGCCGAAGTAATTTAGGTGATTCTGGTATAGTTTGTTATGATTTTTAGCATTTTTTTGTAATTTTAAAGTGATTGGGCTTAGTTTGTTGCTGTAAAGTGTAGTTGGGGGTAATTTTTGATAGCCGAAGTAATTTAGGTGAGTTTGGCATAGTTTGCTATAGTTACTAGCATTTTTTTGTAATCTAAAAGTGATTGGGTTTAGTTTGTTGTGGTAAGGGTTAGTTGGTGATGATTTAGAGTAGCCGAAGTAATTTAGGTGAGTCTGGCATAGTTTGTTATGATTTGTACACCTTTTTTTGTAAATTTAAGATAATATGGTTTGGTTTGTTGTGGTAAGGGATAGTTGGGGGTGATTTACGGTAGCCGAAGTAATTTAGGTGATTCTGGTATAGTTTGTTATGATTTTTAGCATTTTTTTGTAATTTTAAAGTGATTGGGCTTATTTTGTTGCTGTAAAGTGTAGTTGGGGGTGATTTTTGATAGCCGAAGTAATTTAGGTGAGTTTGGCATAGTTTGCTATGGTTAGTAGCATTTTTTTTGTAATTTAAAATTGATTGGGTTTAGTTTGTTGTGCTAAGGGTCAGTTGGTGATGATTTATGGTAGCCAAAGTAATTTAGGTGAGTTTGGCATAGTTTGCTATTGTTACTAGCATTTTTTTGTAATTTAAAAGTGATTGGGTTTAGGTTGTTGTGGTAAGGGTTAGTTGGTGATGATTTAGAGTAGCCGAAGTAATTTAGGTGAGTCTGGCATAGTTTGTTATGATTTGTACACTTTTTTTTGTAATTTTAAGATGATATGGTTTGGTTTGTTGTGGTAAGGGATAGTTGGGTGTGATTTACGGTAGCCGAAGTAATTTAGGTGATTCTGGTGTAGTTTGTTATGATTTTTAGAATTTTTTTGTAATTTAAAAGTGATTGGGTTTTGTTTCTTGTGGTAAGGGTTAGTTGGTGATGATTTATGGTAGCCAAAGTAATTTAGGTGAGTTTGGCATAGTTTGCTATTGTTACTAGCATTTTTTTGTAATTTAAAAGTGATTGGGTTTAGGTTGTTGTGGTAAGGGTTAGTTGGTGATGATTTAGGGTAGCCGAAGTAATTTAGGTGAGTCTGGCATAGTTTGTTATGATTTGTACACTTTTTTTTGTAATTTTAAGATGATATGGTTTGGTTTGTTGTGGTAAGGGATAGTTGGGTGTGATTTACGGTAGCCGAAGTAATTTAGGTGATTCTGGTGTAGTTTGTTATGATTTTTAGAATTTTTTTGTAATTTAAAAGTAATTGGGTTTAGTTTGTTGTGGTAAGGGTTAGTTGGTGATGATTTAGAGTAGCCGAAGTAATTTAGGTGAATCTGGCATAGTTTGTTATGATTTGTACAGCCTTTTTTGTAATTTTAAGATGATATGGTTTGGTTTGTTGTGGTAAGGGATAGTTGGGGGTGATTTACGGTAGCCGAAGTAATTTAGGTGATTCTGGTATAGTTTGTTATGATTTGTACACCTTTTTTTGTAATTTTAAGATGATATGGTTTGGTTTGTTGTGGTAAGGGATAGTTGGGGGTGATTTACGGTAGCCGAAGTAATTTAGGTGATTCTGGTATAGTTTGTTATGATTTTTAGCATTTTTTTGTAATTTAAAAGTGTTTGGGTTTAGTTTGTTGTGGTAACGATTAGTTGGTGATTATTTATGGTAGCCGAAGTAATTTAGGTGAGTTTGGCATAGTTTGCTATGGTTACTAGCATTTTTTTGTAATTTAAAAGTGATTAGGTTTAGTTTGTTGTGGTAAGGATTAGTTGGTGATGACTTAGAGTAGCCAAAGTAATTTAGGTGAGTCTGGCATAGTTTGTTATGATTTGTACACCTTTTTTTGTAATTTTAAGATGATATGGTTTGGTTTGTTGTGGTAAGGGATAGTTGGGAGTGATTTACGGTAGCCGAAGTAATTTAGGTGATTCTGGTATAGTTTGTTATGATTTTTAGCATTTTTTTGTAATTTTAAAGTGATTGGGCTTAGTCTGTTGCTGTAAAGTGTAGTTGGGGGTGATTTTTGATAGCCGAAGTAATTTAGGTGAGTTTGGCATAATTTGCTATGGTTAGTAACATTTTTTTGTAATTTAAAAGTGATTGGGTTTAGTTTGTTGTGGTAAGGGTTAGTTGGTGATGATTTAGAGTAGCCGAAGTAATTTAGGTGAGTCTGGCATAGTTTGTTATGATTTGTACACCTTTTTTTGTAATTTTAAGATGATATGGTTTGGTTTGTTGTGGTAAGGGATAGTTGGGGGTGATTTACGGTAGCCGAAGTAATTTAGGTGAGTCTGGCATAGTTTGTTATGATTAGTACACCTTTTTTTGTAATTTTAAGGTGATATGGTTTGGTTTGTTGTGGTAAAGGATAGTTGGGGGTGATTTACGGTAGCCGAAGTAATTTAGGTGATTCTGGTATAGTTTGTTATGATTTTTAGCATTTTTTTGTAATTTAAAAGTGATTGGGTTTAGTTTGTTGTGGTAAGGGTTAGTTGGTGATGATTTATGGTAGCCGAAGTAATTTAGGTGAGTCTGGCATAGTTTGTTATGATTTGTACACCTTTTTTTGTAATTTTAAGATTATATGGTTTGGTTTGTTGTGGTAAGGGATAGTTGGGGGTGATTTATGTTAGCCGAAGTAATTTAGGTGATTCTGGTATAGTTTTTTATGATTTTTAGCATTTTTTTGTAATTTTAAAGTGATTGGGCTTAGTTTGTTGCTGCAAAGTGTAGTTGGGGGTGATTTTTGATAGCCGAAGTAATTTAGGTGAGTTTGGCATAGTTTGCTATGGTTAGTAGCATTTTTTTGTAATTTAAAAGTGATTGGGTTTAGTTTGTTGTGGTAAGTGTTAGTTGGTGATGATTTATGGTAGCCGAAGTAATTTAGGTGAGTTTGGCATAGTTTGTTATGATTTGTTCACCTTTTTTTGTAATTTTAAGATGATATGGTTTGGTTTGTTGTGGTAAGGGATAGTGGGGGTGATTTACGGTAGCCGAAGTAATTTAGGTGATTTTGGTATTGTTTGTTATGATTTTTAGAATTTTTTTGTAATTTAAAAGTGATTGAGTTTAGTTTGTTGTGGTAAGGGTTAGTTGGTAGTGATTTATGGTAGCCGAAGTAATTTAGGTGAGTTTGGCATAGTTTGCTATGGTTACTAGCATTTTTTTGTAATTTAAAAGTGATTGGGTTTAGTTTGTTGTCGTAAGGGTTAGTTGGTGATGATTTAGAGTAGCCGAAGTAATTTAGGTGAGTCTGGCATAGTTTGTTTTGATTTGTACACCTTTTTTTGTAATTTTAAGATGATATGGTTTGTTGTGGTAAGGGATAGTGGGGGTGATTTACGGTAGCCGAAGTAATTTAGGAGATTCTGGTATTGTTTGTTATGATTTTTAGCATTTTTTTGTAATTTAAAAGTGATTGGGTTTAGTTTTTTGTGGTAAGGGTTAGTTGGTGATGATTTAGAGTAGCCGAAGTAATTTAGGTGAGTCTGGCATAGTTTGTTATGATTTGTTCACCTTTTTTTGTAATTTTAAGATGATATGGTTTGGTTTGTTGTGGTAAGGAATAGTGGGGGTGATTTACGGTTGCCGAAGTAATTTAGGTGATTCTGGTATTGTTTGTTATGATTTTTAGCATTTTTTTGTAATTTAAAAGTGATTGAGTTTAGTTTGTTGTGGTAAGGGTTAGTTGGTGGTGATTTATGGTAGCCGAAGTAATTTAGGTGAGTTTGGCATAGTTTGCTATGGTTACTAGCATTTTTTTGTAATTTAAAAGTGATTGGGTTTAGTTTGTTGTGGTAAGGGTTAGTTGGTGATGATTTAGAGTAGCCGAAGTAATTTAGGTGAGTCTGGCATAGTTTGTTATGATTTGTACACCTTTTTTTGTAATTTTAAGATGATATGGTTTGGTTTGTTGTGGTAAGGGATAGTTGGGGGTGATTTACGGTAGCCGAAGTAATTTAGGTGATTCTGGTATAGTTTGTTATGATTTTTAGCATATTTTTGTAATTTAAAAGTGATTGGGTTTAGTTTGTTGTGGTAACGGTTAGTTGGTGATGATTTATGGTAGCGGAAGTAATTTAGGTGAGTTTGGCATAGTTTGCTATGGTTACTAGCATTTTTTTGTAATTTAAAAGTGATTAGGTTTAGTTTGTTGTGGTAAGGATTAGTTGGTGATGACTTAGAGTAGCCAAAGTAATTTAGGTGAGTCTGGCATAGTTTGTTATGATTTGTACACCTTTTTTTGTAATTTTAAGATGATATGGTTTGGTTTGTTGTGGTAAGGGATAGTTGGGGGTGATTTACGGTAGCCGAAGTAATTTAGGTGATTCTGGTATAGTTTGTTATGATTTTTAGCATTTTTTTGTAATTTTAAAGTGATTGGGCTTAGTTTGTTGCTGCAAAGTGTAGTTGGGGGTGATTTTTGATAGCCGAAGTAATTTAGGTGAGTTTGGCATAGTTTGCTATGGTTAGTAGCATTTTTTTGTAATTTAAAAGTGATTGGGTTTAGTTTGTTGTGGTAAGGGTTAGTTGGTGATGATTTATGGTAGCCGAAGTAATTTAGGTGAGTTTGGCATAGTTTGTTATGATTTGTTCACCTTTTTTTGTAATTTTAAGATGATATGGTTTGGTTTGTTGTGTTGTTGTGCTAAGGGATAGTGGGGGTGATTTACGGTAGCCGAAGTAATTTAGGTGATTTTGGTATTGTTTGTTATGATTTTTAGAATTTTTTTGTAATTTAAAAGTGATTGAGTTTAGTTTGTTGTGGTAAGGGTTAGTTGGTAGTGATTTATGGTAGCCGAAGTAATTTAGGTGAGTTTGGCATAGTTTGCTATGGTTACTAGCATTTTTTTGTAATTTAAAAGTGATTGGGTTTAGTTTGTTGTCGTAAGGGTTAGTTGGTGATGATTTAGAGTAGCCGAAGTAATTTAGGTGAGTCTGGCATAGTTTGTTTTGATTTTTACACCTTTTTTTGTAATTTTAAGATGATATGGTTTGGTTTGTTGTGGTAAGGGATAGTTGGGGGTGATTTACGGTAGCCGAAGTAATTTAGGTGATTCTGGTATAGTTTGTTATGATTTTTAGCATATTTTTGTAATTTAAAAGTGATTGGGTTTAGTTTGTTGTGGTAACGGTTAGTTGGTGATGATTTATGGTAGCGGAGGTAATTTAGGTGAGTTTGGCATAGTTTGCTATGGTTACTAGCATTTTTTTGTAATTTAAAAGTGATTGGGTTTAGTTTGTTGTGGTAAGGGTTAGTTAGTGATGACTTAGAGTAGCCGAAGTAATTTAGGTGAGTCTGGCATAGTTTGTTATGATTTGTTCACCTTTTTTTGTAATTTTAAGATGATATGGTTTGTTGTGGTAAGGGATAGTGGGGGTGATTTACGGTAGCCAAAGTAATTTAGGTGATTCTGGTATAGTTTGTTATGATTTTTAGCATTTTTTTGTAATTTTAAAGTGATTGGGCTTAGTTTGTTGCTGCAAAGTGTAGTTGGGGGTGATTTTTGATAGCCGAAGTAATTTAGGTGAGTTTGGCATAGTTTGCTATGGTTAGTAGCATTTTTTTGTAATTTAAAAGTGATTGGGTTTAGTTTGTTGTGGTAAGGGTTAGTTGGTGATGATTTATGGTAGCCGAAGTAATTTAGGTGAGTTTGGCATAGTTTGTTATGATTTGTTCACCTTTTTTTGTAATTTTAAGATGATATGGTTTGGTTTGTTGTGGTAAGGGATAGTGGGGGTGATTTACGGTAGCCGAAGTAATTTAGGTGATTTTGGTATTGTTTAACAACGGTGGTATTAATCGGGTTTGTTGACCGTGTTCCATGCGAAGTTCCATGAGGGGGGGTGTAGTGAGCGCCCCGAGAGGCTAACTCAGCAAGTGATCCCCATGAATCTCTGCCAAACGTTTCGTCCACAGCTGCGGTGGACATCTTCAGTGGCGGTGTGGTCGTGGTCGAAGTACTCTCCCAGCTGTCACAGTCGCGACTGGCCAGTCGCGACTGTGACAGCTGGGAGAGTACTTCGACCACGACCACACCGCCACTGAAGATGTCCACCGCAGCTGTGGACGAAACGTTTGGCAGAGATTCATGGGGATCACTTGCTGAGTTAGCCTCTCGGGGCGCTCACTACACCCCCCCTCATGGAACTTCGCATGGAACACGGTCAACAAACCCGATTAATACCACCGTTGTTGACAACACCGACCGTGAAAGCCTACACACTTTTATTTGGTATTGTTTGTTATGATTTTTAGAATTTTTTTGTAATTTAAAAGTGATTGAGTTTAGTTTGTTGTGGTAAGGGTTAGTTGGTAGTGATTTATGGTAGCCGAAGTAATTTAGGTGAGTTTGGCATAGTTTGCTATGGTTACTAGCATTTTTTTGTAATTTAAAAGTGATTGGGTTTAGTTTGTTGTCGTAAGGGTTAGTTGGTGATGATTTAGAGTAGCCGAAGTAATTTAGGTGAGTCTGGCATAGTTTGTTTTGATTTGTACACCTTTTTTTGTAATTTTAAGATGATATGGTTTGGTTTGTTGTGGTAAGGGATAGTTGGGGGTGATTTACGGTAGCCGAAGTAATTTAGGTGATTCTGGTATAGTTTGTTATGATTTTTAGCATATTTTTGTAATTTAAAAGTGATTGGGTTTAGTTTGTTGTGGTAACGGTTAGTTGGTGATGATTTATGTTAGCGGAGGTAATTTAGGTGAGTTTGGCATAGTTTGCTATGGTTACTAGCATTTTTTTGTAATTTAAAAGTGATTGGGTTTAGTTTGTTGTGGTAAGGGTTAGTTAGTGATGACTTAGAGTAGCCGAAGTAATTTAGGTGAGTCTGGCATAGTTTGTTATGATTTGTTCACCTTTTTTTGTAATTTTAAGATGATATGGTTTGTTGTGGTAAGGGATAGTGGGGGTGATTTACGGTAGCCGAAGTAATTTAGGTGATTCTGGTATTGTTTGTTATGATTTTTAGCATTTTTTTGTAATTTAAAAGTGATTGGGTTTAGTTTTTTGTGGTAAGGGTTAGTTGGTGATGATTTATGGTAGCCGAAGTAATTTAGGTGAGTTTGGCTTAGTTTGCTATGGTTACTAGCATTTTTTTGTAATTTAAAAGTGATTGGGTTTAGTTTGTTGTGGTAAGGGTTAGTTAGTGATGATTTAGAGTAGCCGAAGTAATTTAGGTGAGTCTGGCATAGTTTGTTATGATTTGTTCACCTTTTTTTGTAATTTTAAGATGATATGGTTTGGTTTGTTGTGGTAAGGAATAGTGGGGGTGATTTACGGTAGCCGAAGTAATTTAGGTGATTCTGGTATTGTTTGTTATGATTTTTAGCATTTTTTTGTAATTTAAAAGTGATTGAGTTTAGTTTGTTGTGGTAAGGGTTAGTTGGTGGTGATTTATGGTAGCCGAAGTAATTTAGGTGAGTTTGGCATAGTTTGCTATGGTTACTAGCATTTTTTTGTAATTTAAAAGTGATTGGGTTTAGTTTGTTGTGGTAAGGGTTAGTTGGTGATGATTTAGAGTAGCCGAAGTAATTTAGGTGAGTCTGGCATAGTTTGTTATGATTTGTACACCTTTTTTTGTAATTTTAAGATGATATGGTTTGGTTTGTTGTGGTAAGGGATAGTTGGGGGTGATTTACGGTAGCCGAAGTAATTTAGGTGATTCTGGTATAGTTTGTTATGATTTTTAGCATATTTTTGTAATTTAAAAGTGATTGGGTTTAGTTTGTTGTGGTAACGGTTAGTTGGTGATGATTTATGGTAGCGGAAGTAATTTAGGTGAGTTTGGCATAGTTTGCTATGGTTACTAGCATTTTTTTGTAATTTAAAAGTAATTAGGTTTAGTTTGTTGTGGTAAGGATTAGTTGGTGATGACTTAGAGTAGCCAAAGTAATTTAGGTGAGTCTGGCATAGTTTGTTATGATTTGTACACCTTTTTTTGTAATTTTAAGATGATATGGTTTGGTTTGTTGTGGTAAGGGATAGTTGGGGGTGATTTACGGTAGCCGAAGTAATTTAGGTGATTCTGGTATAGTTTGTTATGATTTTTAGCATTTTTTTGTAATTTTAAAGTGATTGGGCTTAGTCTGTTGCTGTAAAGTGTAGTTGGGGGTGATTTTTGATAGCCGAAGTAATTTAGGTGAGTTTGGCATAATTTGCTATGGTTAGTAACATTTTTTTGTAATTTAAAAGTGATTGGGTTTAGTTTGTTGTGGTAAGGGTTAGTTGGTGATGATTTAGAGTAGCCGAAGTAATTTAGGTGAGTCTGGCATAGTTTGTTATGATTTGTACACCTTTTTTTGTAATTTTAAGATGATATGGTTTGGTTTGTTGTGGTAAGGGATAGTTGGGGGTGATTTACGGTAGCCGAAGTAATTTAGGTGAGTCTGGCATAGTTTGTTATGATTAGTACACCTTTTTTTGTAATTTTAAGATGATATGGTTTGGTTTGTTGTGGTAAAGGATAGTTGGGGGTGATTTACGGTAGCCGAAGTAATTTAGGTGATTCTGGTATAGTTTGTTATGATTTTTAGCATTTTTTTGTAATTTAAAAGTGATTGGGTTTAGTTTGTTGTGGTAAGGGTTAGTTGGTGATGATTTATGGTAGCCGAAGTAATTTAGGTGAGTCTGGCATAGTTTGTTATGATTTGTACACCTTTTTTTGTAATTTTAAGATTATATGGTTTGGTTTGTTGTGGTAAGGGATAGTTGGGGGTGATTTATGTTAGCCGAAGTAATTTAGGTGATTCTGGTATAGTTTTTTATGATTTTTAGCATTTTTTTGTAATTTTAAAGTGATTGGGCTTAGTTTGTTGCTGCAAAGTGTAGTTGGGGGTGATTTTTGATAGCCGAAGTAATTTAGGTGAGTTTGGCATAGTTTGCTATGGTTAGTAGCATTTTTTTGTAATTTAAAAGTGATTGGGTTTAGTTTGTTGTGGTAAGGGTTAGTTGGTGATGATTTATGGTAGCCGAAGTAATTTAGGTGAGTTTGGCATAGTTTGTTATGATTTGTTCACCTTTTTTTGTAATTTTAAGATGATATGGTTTGGTTTGTTGTGGTAAGGGATAGTGGGGGTGATTTACGGTAGCCGAAGTAATTTAGGTGATTTTGGTATTGTTTGTTATGATTTTTAGAATTTTTTTGTAATTTAAAAGTGATTGAGTTTAGTTTGTTGTGGTAAGGGTTAGTTGGTAGTGATTTATGGTAGCCGAAGTAATTTAGGTGAGTTTGGCATAGTTTGCTATGGTTACTAGCATTTTTTTGTAATTTAAAAGTGATTGGGTTTAGTTTGTTGTCGTAAGGGTTAGTTGGTGATGATTTAGAGTAGCCGAAGTAATTTAGGTGAGTCTGGCATAGTTTGTTTTGATTTGTACACCTTTTTTTGTAATTTTAAGATGATATGGTTTGGTTTGTTGTGGTAAGGGATAGTTGGGGGTGATTTACGGTAGCCGAAGTAATTTAGGTGATTCTGGTATAGTTTGTTATGATTTTTAGCATATTTTTGTAATTTAAAAGTGATTGGGTTTAGTTTGTTGTGGTAACGGTTAGTTGGTGATGATTTATGGTAGCGGAGGTAATTTAGGTGAGTTTGGCATAGTTTGCTATGGTTACTAGCATTTTTTTGTAATTTAAAAGTGATTGGGTTTAGTTTGTTGTGGTAAGGGTTAGTTGGTGATGACTTAGAGTAGCCGAAGTAATTTAGGTGAGTCTGGCATAGTTTGTTATGATTTGTTCACCTTTTTTTGTAATTTTAAGATGATATGGTTTGTTGTGGTAAGGGATAGTGGGGGTGATTTACGGTAGCCGAAGTAATTTAGGAGATTCTGGTATTGTTTGTTATGATTTTTAGCATTTTTTTGTAATTTAAAAGTGATTGGGTTTAGTTTTTTGTGGTAAGGGTTAGTTGGTGATGATTTATGGTAGCCGAAGTAATTTAGGTGAGTTTGGCTTAGTTTGCTGTGGTTACTAGCATTTTTTTGTAATTTAAAAGTGATTGGGTTTAGTTTGTTGTGGTAAGGGTTAGTTAGTGATGATTTAGAGTAGCCGAAGTAATTTAGGTGAGTCTGGCATAGTTTGTTATGATTTGTTCACCTTTTTTTGTAATTTTAAGATGATATGGTTTGGTTTGTTGTGGTAAGGAATAGTGGGGGTGATTTACGGTTGCCGAAGTAATTTAGGTGATTCTGGTATTGTTTGTTATGATTTTTAGCATTTTTTTGTAATTTAAAAGTGATTGAGTTTAGTTTGTTGTGGTAAGGGTTAGTTGGTGGTGATTTATGGTAGCCGAAGTAATTTAGGTGAGTTTGGCATAGTTTGCTATGGTTACTAGCATTTTTTTGTAATTTAAAAGTGATTGGGTTTAGTTTGTTGTGGTAAGGGTTAGTTGGTGATGATTTAGGGTAGCCGAAGTAATTTAGGTGAGTCTGGCATAGTTTGTTATGATTTGTACACCTTTTTTTGTAATTTTAAGATGATATGGTTTGGTTTGTTGTGGTAAGGGATAGTTGGGGGTGATTTACGGTAGCCGAAGTAATTTAGGTGATTCTGGTATAGTTTGTTATGATTTTTAGCATATTTTTGTAATTTAAAAGTGATTGGGTTTAGTTTGTTGTGGTAACGGTTAGTTGGTGATGATTTATGGTAGCGGAAGTAATTTAGGTGAGTTTGGCATAGTTTGCTATGGTTACTAGCATTTTTTTGTAATTTAAAAGTGATTAGGTTTAGTTTGTTGTGGTAAGGATTAGTTGGTGATGACTTAGAGTAGCCAAAGTAATTTAGGTGAGTCTGGCATAGTTTGTTATGATTTGTACACCTTTTTTTGTAATTTTAAGATGATATGGTTTGGTTTGTTGTGGTAAGGGATAGTTGGGGGTGATTTACGGTAGCCGAAGTAATTTAGGTGATTCTGGTATAGTTTGTTATGATTTTTAGCATTTTTTTGTAATTTTAAAGTGATTGGGCTTAGTTTGTTGCTGCAAAGTGTAGTTGGGGGTGATTTTTGCTAGCCGAAGTAATTTAGGTGAGTTTGGCATAGTTTGCTATGGTTAGTAGCATTTTTTTGTAATTTAAAAGTGATTGGGTTTAGTTTGTTGTGGTAAGGGTTAGTTGGTGATGATTTATGGTAGCCGAAGTAATTTAGGTGAGTTTGGCATAGTTTGTTATGATTTGTTCACCTTTTTTTGTAATTTTAAGATGATATGGTTTGGTTTGTTGTGTTGTTGTGCTAAGGGATAGTGGGGGTGATTTACGGTAGCCGAAGTAATTTAGGTGATTTTGGTATTGTTTGTTATGATTTTTAGAATTTTTTTGTAATTTAAAAGTGATTGAGTTTAGTTTGTTGTGGTAAGGGTTAGTTGGTAGTGATTTATGGTAGCCGAAGTAATTTAGGTGAGTTTGGCATAGTTTGCTATGGTTACTAGCATTTTTTTGTAATTTAAAAGTGATTGGGTTTAGTTTGTTGTCGTAAGGGTTAGTTGGTGATGACTTAGAGTAGCCGAAGTAATTTAGGTGAGTCTGGCATAGTTTGTTTTGATTTGTACACCTTTTTTTGTAATTTTAAGATGATATGGTTTGGTTTGTTGTGGTAAGGGATAGTTGGGGGTGATTTACGGTAGCCGAAGTAATTTAGGTGATTCTGGTATAGTTTGTTATGATTTTTAGCATATTTTTGTAATTTAAAAGTGATTGGGTTTAGTTTGTTGTGGTAACGGTTAGTTGGTGATGATTTATGGTAGCGGAGGTAATTTAGGTGAGTTTGGCATAGTTTGCTATGGTTACTAGCATTTTTTTGTAATTTAAAAGTGATTGGGTTTAGTTTGTTGTGGTAAGGGTTAGTTAGTGATGACTTAGAGTAGCCGAAGTAATTTAGGTGAGTCTGGCATAGTTTGTTATGATTTGTTCACCTTTTTTTGTAATTTTAAGATGATATGGTTTGTTGTGGTAAGGGATAGTGGGGGTGATTTACGGTAGCCGAAGTAATTTAGGTGATTCTGGTATAGTTTGTTATGATTTTTAGCATTTTTTTGTAATTTTAAAGTGATTGGGCTTAGTTTGTTGCTGCAAAGTGTAGTTGGGGGTGATTTTTGATAGCCGAAGTAATTTAGGTGAGTTTGGCATAGTTTGCTATGGTTAGTAGCATTTTTTTGTAATTTAAAAGTGATTGGGTTTAGTTTGTTGTGGTAAGGGTTAGTTGGTGATGATTTATGGTAGCCGAAGTAATTTAGGTGAGTTTGGCATAGTTTGTTATGATTTGTTCACCTTTTTTTGTAATTTTAAGATGATATGGTTTGGTTTGTTGTGGTAAGGGATAGTGGGGGTGATTTACGGTAGCCGAAGTAATTTAGGTGATTTTGGTATTGTTTGTTATGATTTTTAGAATTTTTTTGTAATTTAAAAGTGATTGAGTTTAGTTTGTTGTGGTAAGGGTTAGTTGGTAGTGATTTATGGTAGCCGAAGTAATTTAGGTGAGTTTGGCATAGTTTGCTATGGTTACTAGCATTTTTTTGTAATTTAAAAGTGATTGGGTTTAGTTTGTTGTCGTAAGGGTTAGTTGGTGATGATTTAGAGTAGCCGAAGTAATTTAGGTGAGTCTGGCATAGTTTGTTTTGATTTGTACACCTTTTTTTGTAATTTTAAGATGATATGGTTTGGTTTGTTGTGGTAAGGGATAGTTGGGGGTGATTTACGGTAGCCGAAGTAATTTAGGTGATTCTGGTATAGTTTGTTATGATTTTTAGCATATTTTTGTAATTTAAAAGTGATTGGGTTTAGTTTGTTGTGGTAACGGTTAGTTGGTGATGATTTATGGTAGCGGAGGTAATTTAGGTGAGTTTGGCATAGTTTGCTATGGTTACTAGCATTTTTTTGTAATTTAAAAGTGATTGGGTTTAGTTTGTTGTGGTAAGGGTTAGTTAGTGATGACTTAGAGTAGCCGAAGTAATTTAGGTGAGTCTGGCATAGTTTGTTATGATTTGTTCACCTTTTTTTGTAATTTTAAGATGATATGGTTTGTTGTGGTAAGGGATAGTGGGGGTGATTTACGGTAGCCGAAGTAATTTAGGTGATTCTGGTATTGTTTGTTATGATTTTTAGCATTTTTTTGTAATTTAAAAGTGATTGGGTTTAGTTTTTTGTGGAAAGGGTTAGTTGGTGATGATTTATGGTAGCCGAAGTAATTTAGGTGAGTTTGGCTTAGTTTGCTATGGTTACTAGCATTTTTTTGTAATTTAAAAGTGATTGGGTTTAGTTTGTTGTGGTAAGGGTTAGTTAGTGATGATTTAGAGTAGCCGAAGTAATTTAGGTGAGTCTGGCATAGTTTGTTATGATTTGTTCACCTTTTTTTGTAATTTTAAGATGATATGGTTTGGTTTGTTGTGGTAAGGAATAGTGGGGGTGATTTACGGTAGCCGAAGTAATTTAGGTGATTCTGGTATTGTTTGTTATGATTTTTAGCATTTTTTTGTAATTTAAAAGTGATTGAGTTTAGTTTGTTGTGGTAAGGGTTAGTTGGTGGTGATTTATGGTAGCCGAAGTAATTTAGGTGAGTTTGGCATAGTTTGCTATGGTTACTAGCATTTTTTTGTAATTTAAAAGTGATTGGGTTTAGTTTGTTGTGGTAAGGGTTAGTTGGTGATGATTTAGAGTAGCCGAAGTAATTTAGGTGAGTCTGGCATAGTTTGTTATGATTTGTACACCTTTTTTTGTAATTTTAAGATGATATGGTTTGGTTTGTTGTGGTAAGGGATAGTTGGGGGTGATTTACGGTAGCCGAAGTAATTTAGGTGATTCTGGTATAGTTTGTTATGATTTTTAGCATATTTTTGTAATTTAAAAGTGATTGGGTTTAGTTTGTTGTGGTAACGGTTAGTTGGTGATGATTTATGGTAGCGGAAGTAATTTAGGTGAGTTTGGCATAGTTTGCTATGGTTACTAGCATTTTTTTGTAATTTAAAAGTAATTAGGTTTAGTTTGTTGTGGTAAGGATTAGTTGGTGATGACTTAGAGTAGCCAAAGTAATTTAGGTGAGTCTGGCATAGTTTGTTATGATTTGTACACCTTTTTTTGTAATTTTAAGATGATATGGTTTGGTTTGTTGTGGTAAGGGATAGTTGGGGGTGATTTACGGTAGCCGAAGTAATTTAGGTGATTCTGGTATAGTTTGTTATGATTTTTAGCATTTTTTTGTAATTTTAAAGTGATTGGGCTTAGTCTGTTGCTGTAAAGTGTAGTTGGGGGTGATTTTTGATAGCCGAAGTAATTTAGGTGAGTTTGGCATAATTTGCTATGGTTAGTAACATTTTTTTGTAATTTAAAAGTGATTGGGTTTAGTTTGTTGTGGTAAGGGTTAGTTGGTGATGATTTAGAGTAGCCGAAGTAATTTAGGTGAGTCTGGCATAGTTTGTTATGATTTGTACACCTTTTTTTGTAATTTTAAGATGATATGGTTTGGTTTGTTGTGGTAAGGGTTAGTTGGTGATGATTTATGGCAGCCGAAGTAATTTAGGTGAGTCTGGCATAGTTTGTTATGATTTGTACACCTTTTTTTGTAATTTTAAGATTATATGGTTTGGTTTGTTGTGGTAAGGGATAGTTGGGGGTGATTTATGTTAGCCGAAGTAATTTAGGTGATTCTGGTATAGTTTTTTATGATTTTTAGCATTTTTTTGTAATTTTAAAGTGATTGGGCTTAGTTTGTTGCTGCAAAGTGTAGTTGGGGGTGATTTTTGATAGCCGAAGTAATTTAGGTGAGTTTGGCATGGTTTGCTATGGTTAGTAGCATTTTTTTGTAATTTAAAAGTGATTGGGTTTAGTTTGTTGTGGTAAGGGTTAGTTGGTGATGATTTATGGTAGCCGAAGTAATTTAGGTGAGTTTGGCATAGTTTGTTATGATTTGTTCACCTTTTTTTGTAATTTTAAGATGATATGGTTTGGTTTGTTGTGGTAAGGGATAGTGGGGGTGATTTACGGTAGCCGAAGTAATTTAGGTGATTTTGGTATTGTTTGTTATAATTTTTAGAATTTTTTTGTAATTTAAAAGTGATTGAGTTTAGTTTGTTGTGGTAAGAGTTAGTTGGTAGTGATTTATGGTAGCCGAAGTAATTTAGGTGAGTTTGGCATAGTTTGCTATGGTTACTAGCATTTTTTTGTAATTTAAAAGTGATTGGGTTTAGTTTGTTGTCGTAAGGGTTAGTTGGTGATGATTTAGAGTAGCCGAAGTAATTTAGGTGAGTCTGGCATAGTTTGTTTTGATTTGTACACCTTTTTTTGTAATTTTAAGATGATATGGTTTGGTTTGTTGTGGTAAGGGATAGTTGGGGGTGATTTACGGTAGCCGAAGTAATTTAGGTGATTCTGGTATAGTTTGTTATGATTTTTAGCATATTTTTGTAATTTAAAAGTGATTGGGTTTAGTTTGTTGTGGTAACGGTTAGTTGGTGATGATTTATGGTAGCGGAGGTAATTTAGGTGAGTTTGGCATAGTTTGCTATGGTTACTAGCATTTTTTTGTAATTTAAAAGTGATTGGGTTTAGTTTGTTGTGGTAAGGGTTAGTTAGTGATGACTTAGAGTAGCCGAAGTAATTTAGGTGAGTCTGGCATAGTTTGTTATGATTTGTTCACCTTTTTTTGTAATTTTAAGATGATATGGTTTGTTGTGGTAAGGGATAGTGGGGGTGATTTACGGTAGCCGAAGTAATTTAGGTGATTCTGGTATTGTTTGTTATGATTTTTAGCATTTTTTTGTAATTTAAAAGTGATTGGGTTTAGTTTTTTGTGGTAAGGGTTAGTTGGTGATGATTTAGAGTAGCCGAAGTAATTTAGGTGAGCCTGGCATAGTTTGTTATGATTTGTACACCTTTTTTTGTAATTTTAAGATGATATGGTTTGGTTTGTTGTGGTAAGGGATAGTTGGGGGTGATTTACGGTAGCCGAAGTAATTTAGGTGATTCTGGTATAGTTTGTTATGATTTTTAGCATATTTTTGTAATTTAAAAGTGATTGGGTTTAGTTTGTTGTGGTAACGGTTAGTTGGTGATGATTTATGGTAGCGGAAGTAATTTAGGTGAGTTTGGCATAGTTTGCTATGGTTACTAGCATTTTTTTGTAATTTAAAAGTGATTAGGTTTAGTTTGTTGTGGTAAGGATTAGTTGGTGATGACTTAGAGTAGCCGAAGTAATTTAGGTGAGTCTGGCATAGTTTGTTATGATTTGTTCACCTTTTTTTGTAATTTTAAGATGATATGGTTTGGTTTGTTGTGGTAAGGAATAGTGGGGGTGATTTACGGTAGCCGAAGTAATTTAGGTGATTCTGGTATTGTTTGTTATGATTTTTAGCATTTTTTTGTAATTTAAAAGTGATTGAGTTTAGTTTGTTGTGGTAAGGGTTAGTTGGTGGTGATTTATGGTAGCCGAAGTAATTTAGGTGAGTTTCGCATAGTTTGCTATGGTTACTAGCATTTTTTTGTAATTTAAAAGTGATTGGGTTTAGTTTGTTGTGGTAAGGGTTAGTTGGTGATGATTTAGAGTAGCCGAAGTAATTTAGGTGAGTCTGGCATAGTTTGTTATGATTTGTACACCTTTTTTTGTAATTTTAAGATGATATGGTTTGGTTTGTTGTGGTAAGGGATAGTTGGGGGTGATTTACGGTAGCCGAAGTAATTTAGGTAATTCTGGTATAGTTTGTTATGATTTTTAGCATATTTTTGTAATTTAAAAGTGATTGGGTTTAGTTTGTTGTGGTAACGGTTAGTTGGTGATGATTTATGGTAGCGGAAGTAATTTAGGTGAGTTTGGCATAGTTTGCTATGGTTACTAGCATTTTTTTGTAATTTAAAAGTGATTAGGTTTAGTTTGTTGTGGTAAGGATTAGTTGGTGATGACTTAGAGTAGCCAAAGTAATTTAGGTGAGTCTGGCATAGTTTGTTATGATTTGTACACCTTTTTTTGTAATTTTAAGATGATATGGTTTGGTTTGTTGTGGTAAGGGATAGTTGGGGGTGATTTACGGTAGCCGAAGTAATTTAGGTGATTCTGGTATAGTTTGTTATGATTTTTAGCATTTTTTTGTAATTTTAAAGTGATTGGGCTTAGTCTGTTGCTGTAAAGTGTAGTTGGGGGTGATTTTTGATAGCCGAAGTAATTTAGGTGAGTTTGGCATAATTTGCTATGGTTAGTAACATTTTTTTGTAATTTAAAAGTGATTGGGTTTAGTTTGTTGTGGTAAGGGTTAGTTGGTGATGATTTAGAGTAGCCGAAGTAATTTAGGTGAGTCTGGCATAGTTTGTTATGATTTGTACACCTTTTTTTGTAATTTTAAGATGATATGGTTTGGTTTGTTGTGGTAAGGGATAGTTGGGGGTGATTTACGGTAGCCGAAGTAATTTAGGTGAGTCTGGCATAGTTTGTTATGATTAGTACACCTTTTTTTGTAATTTTAAGATGATATGGTTTGGTTTGTTGTGGTAAAGGATAGTTGGGGGTGATTTACGGTAGCCGAAGTAATTTAGGTGATTCTGGTATAGTTTGTTATGATTTTTTGCATTTTTTTGTAATTTAAAAGTGATTGGGTTTAGTTTGTTGTGGTAAGGGTTAGTTGGTGATGATTTATGGTAGCCAAAGTAATTTAGGTGAGTCTGGCATAGTTTGTTATGATTTGTACACCTTTTTTTGTAATTTTAAGATTATATGGTTTGGTTTGTTGTGGTAAGGGATAGTTGGGGGTGATTTATGTTAGCCGAAGTAATTTAGGTGATTCTGGTATAGTTTTTTATGATTTTTAGCATTTTTTTGTAATTTTAAAGTGATTGGGCTTAGTTTGTTGCTGCAAAGTGTAGTTGGGGGTGATTTTTGATAGCCGAAGTAATTTAGGTGAGTTTGGCATAGTTTGCTATGGTTAGTAGCATTTTTTTGTAATTTAAAAGTGATTGGGTTTAGTTTGTTGTGGTAAGGGTTAGTTGGTGATGATTTATGGTAGCCGAAGTAATTTAGGTGAGTTTGGCATAGTTTGTTATGATTTGTTCACCTTTTTTTGTAATTTTAAGATGATATGGTTTGGTTTGTTGTGGTAAGGGATAGTGGGGGTGATTTACGGTAGCCGAAGTAATTTAGGTGATTTTGGTATTGTTTGTTATGATTTTTAGAATTTTTTTGTAATTTAAAAGTGATTGAGTTTAGTTTGTTGTGGTAAGGGTTAGTTGGTAGTGATTTTTGATAGCCGAAGTAATGTAGGTGAGTTTGGCTTAGTTTGCTATGGTTACTAGCATTTTTTTGTAATTTAAAAGTGATTGGGTTTAGTTTGTTGTGGTAAGGGTTAGTTAGTGATGATTTAGAGTAGCCGAAGTAATTTAGGTGAGTCTGGCATAGTTTGTTATGATTTGTTCACCTTTTTTTGTAATTTTAAGATGATATGGTTTGGTTTGTTGTGGTAAGGAATAGTGGGGGTGATTTACGGTAGCCGAAGTAATTTAGGTGATTCTGGTATTGTTTGTTATGATTTTTAGCATTTTTTTGTAATTTAAAAGTGATTGAGTTTAGTTTGTTGTGGTAAGGGTTAGTTGGTGGTGATTTATGGTAGCCGAAGTAATTTAGGTGAGTTTGGCATAGTTTGCTATGGTTACTAGCATTTTTTTGTAATTTAAAAGTGATTGGGTTTAGTTTGTTGTGGTAAGGGTTAGTTGGTGATGATTTAGAGTAGCCGAAGTAATTTAGGTGAGTCTGGCATAGTTTGTTATGATTTGTACACCTTTTTTTGTAATTTTAAGATAATATGGTTTGGTTTGTTGTGGTAAGGGATAGTTGGGGGTTATTTACGGTAGCCGAAGTAATTTAGGTGATTCTGGTATAGTTTGTTATGATTTTTAGCATTTTTTTTGTAATTTTAAAGTGATTGGGCTTAACAACGGTGGTATTAATCGGGTTTGTTGACCGTGTTCCATGCGAAGTTCCATGAGGGGGGGTGTAGTGAGCGCCCCGAGAGGCTAACTCAGCAAGTGATCCCCATGAATCTCTGCCAAACGTTTCGACCACAGCTGCGGTGGACATCTTCAGTGGCGGTGTGGTCGTGGTCGAAGTACTCTCCCAGCTGTCACAGTCGCGACTGCGCGACAGCTTGAGTGTCGGACACAAGATGGCCACAATCCTCCCGGCGAAAGACGAAAAAAACGCGGGAAGCGCGCTCGCGATAACCCAACGGGGCCAAACTCCCCAGAACCGCGGGCTGTGCTTTCGAAAAGTCGCGCGGACTCTTTATAGGTATTTCGGGACGGTACACATCCCCTCCCAGAGGGCGCAAGGCTTTTCATCCGGAGATGGAGAGGTAAACGAGAGAGAAAAGTTAGGCGAGAAAGGGCTTCAGCTTGCAGGGGTGCCAGGTGCCTGCAGACTTCCCGAAAGGGTCACGGAGTTTGCATACTCCGGTAGGGCTGACGGAAACGACAGTAAAGGGGCCTTCGAATTTCGGAAACAATTTCAAAGCTATGTTGTCGGCGGCGGAAGAGAGACGGACGGAACGGCGGAGTCACCAGGGTGGTAGCGTGCTTCCCTGCGACGCAGGTTATAGCGCTGAGACTGGCTTAGGCTTGCCTTAAGCTGATGTTCTTCCACCAAGTGGTGCAGCTCCTTAAGCTTCGAAATCCGCTGAGCCCAGCGTCGATGCTGCGAACCAGGGACTTCATCGACGAGATCGGGAGAATCACGAAGTTTGGTTTCGTTCACGGAACGGATTTCCCTACCGAAGTGAGAAAAGCGGGAGAAAATTTGTTCGGTTCCTGAACCATGGAATTTAGTGCGAATTGTACCTCGCCGATAAGACTGTCCCACCGCTGGTGGTTGGGACCAAGGTAGGCAACAATGAGTTGCTTAACTTTGCGGTTCGAACGTTCGGTAGGGTTCGCCTGAGAGTGGTAAAGTGGGGTGTTCTGCAACCTTATGTTGCAAGACTTAGCTAAGTCCTTGACAAGTGAACTCACGAAGTTCTTAGCGTTGTCGGTAAGCAGCGACAACGGTGCACCAAAACGGTTTAGGATCACCGACCGAAATTTGGCGGTAATAACCTCCAAAGACGCTTTGCGGATGGGGACCAACTCCACCCATTTCGAGAAAAGGTCTTGGAATACCAAGAGGTAGACGTTACCGGTAGAACTGCGGGGATACGGCCCCATAAGGTCAGCGGAAATCACCTGCCATGGCTCGGTGATGTAGCGCGGGAACATCAAACCTTCGGGAGCGGAATTAGGCGCTTTGACCTTTTGGCAGACGCTGCAGCGGCGCACGTGTCTCACCACATCTTGATACATTCCGGGCTAGTGGTAGAGTCGACCCAAACGCCAGTGGGTCTTCTCAATTCCCAGATGTCCTGCTTGAGGGTCGTCGTGGAATTCTTCCAAAACCGATCGCCGGCGAGGCAATGGGACGAAAATTTTCCAATCCTCGCTGGGGTCGGCGAGTTCACCTTTGAGAAAGGCCTCCCGGTGATAGAACAGGGTTCCGTCACTGACACGCCAATCGGGGTGTTGGTCGGGATGAGACGATACGGAGCGGAATTTTCGCTCGTACCAGACGTCGAGATCGGGAGTGGCGGTAGTGGAAAGTAGGGAGATAGAAACGGGGCTGAGACTAGAGAGTGCATCGGCAACGCAGTTTGCGATAAACGATTTTGAAGGAGTGTGGCTGGAGACGCAAGACCCAACGAGCAAGGCGACCAGAGGGATCTTTCAAGTTTCGAAGCCACGTCAAGCTCGCATGATCGGTGACGACGGTAAATTTGTAACCCTCGAGATAGTGGCGGTTTCGTTCGATTGCCCAGATGACGGCGAGACACTCTCTCTCTGTGACGGAGTAATTGCGCTCGGCGGCAGATAGGGACCGAGAACAGTACGCGATAACGCGTTCTTCACCGGATTGGACCTGGGTGAGAGCGGCGCCGAGACCAGTGCCGCTGGCATCGGTCTGCAGCGAAAACGGGAGGTCGAAGTCTGGGCGGACAAGAAGAGGAGCCGATGTGAGAGCTAGTTTGAGCACCTCGAAGGCGGCGGACTGTGCTTCAGAACAAAGCCAGCGGGAACTTTTCTTGAGAAGAAGGGTCAAGGGAGAGACAACGGTCGAGAAATTTGGTATGAACCGACGATACCAGCCGGCCATTCCGAGGAATCGGCGAAGTTCAGTGACGTTGTGTGGAGCGGGATACGAAAGAACAGCGGAAGTTTTGTCCGGGTCGATAGCTAGACCATCGGAATTGACTCTGTAACCCAAATATCGGACTTCGCTGCATCCGAATTCGCATTTTTCAGCATTGATCAAAAGTCCGAAGTCGCGTAGACGGCCGAAAACTTCACGGAGCAACTCGACGTGAGTTTTGAAGTCGCGGGTGGAGTCGGAATGGATTAGGGGAGAGTCGTGACGTGGTACTGGAACGGAAATCGCGAGAAGAGCGGAACGGAATGGCGGGAGGTGTGCCTTTGCGGAAGGGCGGCAGGGCAGCCCTTAGTTTTCCGAGCACTTCGGACAGGACGAAACGTAGACGTCAGGTCTGCCACATCGGTAACAAAACACCCTACGAGGGCTCGGGCAGTTGGAGTACCTGTGCGGCCCTCCGCAATTCCAACAGGAGACGTCCTGGGCCGAAAGAGCGGGAGGAGCTCGGGAGGCTGGTGGCTTGGAGTCCGAAGGCGGGACGGAAGATGTTGGAAGTTTAGCCTGGGAGGTAGTTGGGCCGGAAATAGACGATAAACGGGGGTTGCGTGTGGCGCGAGGACTGGGGGGTTTGGTCGAGACGACGGCAAATCTCGCCTTCACGGTATCAGAGAAAACGGGAGGTGAAGATAGTGGCCGCGATAGTCGCACCTGAGAAGAAGGGGTGGCGACTGCCGATACGGCTGGAGCTCCTAGCTCCCTCTTCACTCGAACGAGGGGGCTAGAGACCTGGACCGGGGAGCGTGGAAGCGGAGCGTGATGGGTGCGCTCTGCCACGAAATCCACCAAGTTTCGGTAGCTCGGAATGGCTGGAGCGTTGGGCCTTCCCTCGAATGCTCTCCTCGTAGCCGGATCGAAGTCCCCCACATCCACCGACTCCAGCGCTCCCAACGCGTTAAAAGCGTTTTCGTTGGTAGCCAGCCACGACCGCAGGCACTGGGCGTTCCCACTTTTCAGCGGCTCGAACGCCAGTACCTGGTCGGCGTACATGGCTGCCAACCTACGCGGGTTCTGGTATCTGCGAACCAAGGCGTCGAGGGCGAGAGGGTAATTCTGGGGCTCCAACGCAAAACCAGAGATGGCGGACTGTGCCTCGCCCGAAAGCGACAGTCTCAGATACTGAAATTTTCGTATCTGCGTTAGGGAGGCGTCGGAATCAACGAGGGAACGGAAGACGGAAATGTACTTCGGCCAGTCGTGAAGTTCGCCAGAGAACGAAGGTAACGGGTTCTGCGGAAGAGCGGAAGAAGCGGAAGTGGCGAAAGAAGAGGCGGACTGGCCGGCATCGGGAGTGGCTTGAGTCGCTCTAGGGGGGGCTGCGGAAAGGTAGGCGTTCCTGCAACCGTCGGCCAGCTGCAGGAAGTTGTTGTAGGGCTCGATCAAGGGGAGGCGATCCTTCTCGTCCTGCCCAGCGTTGAAAGAACGAATGCTAAGCTGGAGACCCTTGGCCTCCACCTCGTGGGTTTGCAGCCTGTCGTACTGACTACGGAACCTCTCCCAGGTCTCCGGGGTAATGGCCGTTATCTCCTCGTACAGCTTACGTACGAGGCCTATAACTTCCTCCCGGCCCTGGGCCAGGAACTCTCGTTCCTTCTCCATCTTCTCCCGTTGGGATGGCGGCGCCATCTCGGGACCGAAAATGAACTGCGCGAGAGAGAGGGACTACGCGAGAGAGAGAGACCACGCGAGAGAGAGAGACTACGCGAGAGAGAAAGACTACGCGAGAGAGAAAGACTACGCGAGAGAGAGGGACAATGCGAGAGAGAGAGACTGCACGAGACGCGAGCGGAAATCGCCGACGCGATAACGGCCAGCGGCGAAGGTCGAAAGAAGCGTGAAATAAAAGGGAAGAAAACGAAGAAAAACGAGATAAGAAGATAGTGCGGCTTGCCCCACGTTGGGCGCCAAAAATGTACCGGAACCTCCGGGGAGGTGGCACAATTGCTCCGGCGGCTGCCTTGGTTGCTGGAGAGCTGGGCCGTGAGTCTATCGCGGTACGAACAAACGAAAAAGAAATGGGCGCCACCGATTCTATTTTCCCCGAACCGGGAGGGAGTAGCTAACCTTACGGCGACGGCTGCAACGGCAGGACGACGGTAGCGGCGAGATGATCCCCGGAGTCAGAGTGGCTTCGGGACGTCTGGGGCGGTAGATGAACGCCGGAGTCAGTGTGGCTCCGGGACGTCTGGGGCGGTAGATGAACGCCGGAGTCGGTGTGGCTCCGGGACGTCTGGGGCGGTAGAGATGAACGGAGTGCACGATACACGGTGCACGTGGCTAAAATCACTCGGAGGAAAATGCAATGTTCCTACGATACACGGTGCACGTGGCGAAAATCACTCGGAGGAAAATGCAATGTTCCTACGATACACGGTGCACGTGGCGAATCTCACCCGGAGAAAAATGCAATGTTCCGGTCAGCTTGAGTGTCGGACACAAGATGGCCACAATCCTCCCGGCGAAAGACGAAAAAAACGCGGGAAGCGCGCTCGCGATAACCCAACGGGGCCAAACTCCCCAGAACCGCGGGCTGCGCTTTCAAAAAGTCGCGCGGACTCTTTATAGGTATTTCGAGACGGTACAGGGTATAGTTTGTTGTGGTAAGGGTTAGTTGGTGATGATTTATGGTAGCCGAAGTAATTTAGGTGAGTTTGGCATAGTTTGCTATGGTTACTAGCATTTTTTTGTAATTTAAAAGTGATTGGGTTTAGTTTGTTGTGTTAAGGGTTAGTTGGTGATGATTTAGAGTAGCCGAAGTAATTTAGGTGAGTCTGGCATAGTTTGTTATGATTTGTACACCTTTTTTTGGTAATTTTAAGATGATATAGTTTGGTTTGTTGTGGTAAGGGATAGTTGGGGGTGATTTACGGTAGCCGAAGTAATTTAGGTGATTCTGGTATTGTTTGTTATGATTTTTAGCATTTTTTTGTAATTTAAAAGTGATTGGGTTTAGTTTGTTGTGGTAAGGGTTAGTTGGTAATGATTTATGGTAGCCGAAGTAATTTAGTTGAGTTTGGCATAGTTTGCTATGGTTACTAGCATTTTTTTGTAATTTAAAAGTGATTGGGTTTAGTTTGTTGTGGTAAGGGTTAGTTGGTGATAATTTAGAGTAGCCGAAGTAATTTAGGTGAGTCTGGCATAGTTTGTTATGATTTGTACACCTTTTTTTGTAATTTTAAGATGATATGGTCTGGTTTGTTGTGGTAAGGGATAGTTGGGGGTGATTTACGGTAGCCGAAGTAATTTAGGTGATTCTGGTATAATTTGTTATGATTTTTAGCATTTTTTTGTAATTTTAAAGTGATTGGGCTTAGTTTGTTGCTGTAAAGTGTAGTTGCGGGTGATTTTTGATAGCCGAAGGAATTTTGGTGAGTTTGGCATAGTTTGCCATGGTTAGCAGCATTTTTTGTAATTTAGAAGTGATTGGGTTTAGTTTGTTGTGGTAAGGGTTAGTTGGTGATGATTTAGAGTAGCCGAAGTAATTTAGGTGAGTCTGGCATAGTTTGTTATGATTTGTACACCTTTTTTTGTAATTTTAAGATGATATGGTTTGGTTTGTTGTGGTAAGGGATAGTTGGGGGTGATTTACGGTAGCCGAACTAATTTAGATGTTTCTGGTATAGTTTGTTATGATTTTTAGCATTTTTTTGTAATTTAAAAGTGATTGGGTTTAGTTTGTTGTGGTAAGGGTTAGTTGGTGATGATTTATGGTAGGCGAAGTAATTTAGGTGAGTTTGGCATAGTTTGCTGTGGTTACTAGCATTTTTTTGTAATTTAAAAGTGATTGGGTTTAGTTTGTTGTGGTAAGGGTTAGTTGGTGATGATTTAGAGTAGCCGAAGTAATTTAGGTGAGTCTGGCATAGTTTGTTATGATTTGTAAACCTTTTTTTGTAATTTTAAGATGATATGGTTTGGTTTGTTGTGGTAAGGGATAGTTGGGGGTGATTTACGGTAGCCGAAGTAATTTAGGTGATTCTGGTATAGTTTGTTATAATTTATAGCATTTTTTTGTAATTTAAAAGTGATTGGGTTTAGTTTGTTGTGGTAAGGGTTAGTTGGTAATGATTTAGAATAGCCGAAGTAATTTAGGTGAGTCTGGCATAGTTTGTTATGATTTGTACACTTTTTTTTGTAATTTTAAGATGATATGGTATGGTTTGTTGTGGTAAGGGATAGTTGGGGGTGATTTACGGTAGCCGAAGTAATTTAGGTGATTCTGGTATAGTTTGTTATGATTTTTAGCATTTTTTTGTAATTTAAAAGTGATTGGGTTTAGTTTGTTGTGGTAAGGGTTAGTTGGTGATGATTTATGGTAGCCGAAGTAATTTAGGTGAGTTTGGCATAGTTTGCTATGGTTACTAGAATTTTTTTGTAATTTAAAAGTGATTGGGTTTAGTTTGTTGTGGTAAGGGTTAGTTGGTGATGATTTAGAGTAGCCGAAGTAATTTAGGTGAGTCTGGCATAGTTTGTTATGATTTGTACACCTTTTTTTGTAATTTTAAGATGATATGGTTTGGTTTGTTGTGGTAAGGGATAGTTGGGGGTGATTTACGGTAGCCGAAGTAATTTAGGTATTTATGGTATAGTTTGTTATGATTTTTAGCATTTTTTTGTAATTTAAAAGAGATTGGGTTAATTTGTTGTGGTAAGGGTTAGTTGGTGATGATTTATGGTAGCCGAAGTAATTTAGGTGAATTGGCATAGTTTGCTATGGTTACTAGCATTTTTTTGTAATTTAAAAGTGATTGGGTTTAGTTTGTTGTGGTAAGGGCTAGTTGGTGATGATTTAGAGTAGCCGAAGTAATTTAGGTGAGTCTGGCATAGTTTGTTATGATTTGTATACCTTTTTTTGTAATTTTAAGATGATATGGTTTGGTTTGTTTGGTAAGGGATAGTTGGGGGTGATTTACGGTAGCCGAAGTAATTTAGGTGATTCTGGTATAGTTTGTTATGATTTTTAGCATTTTTTTGTAATTTAAAAGTGATTGGGTATAGTTTGTTGTGGTAAGGGTTAGTTGGTGATGATTTATGGTAGCCGAAGTAATTTAGGTAAGTTTGACATAGTTTGCTATGGTTACTAGCATTTTTTTGTAATTTAAAAGTGATTGGGTTTAGTTTGTTGTGGTAAGGGCTAGTTGGTGATGATTTAGAGTAGCCGAAGTAATTTAGGTGAGTCTGGCATAGTTTGTTATGATTTGTATACCTTTTTTTGTAATTTTAAGATGATATGGTTTGGTTTGTTGTGGTAAGGGATAGTTGGGGGTGATTTACGGTAGCCGAAGTAATTTAGGTGAGTCTGGCATAGTTTGTTATGATTTTTAGCATTTTTTTGTAATTTAAAAGTGATTGGGTTTAGTTTGTTGTGGTAAGGGCTAGTTGGTGATGATTTAGAGTAGCCGAAGTAATTTAGGTGAGTCTGGCATAGTTTGTTATGATTTGTATACCTTTTTTTGTAATTTTAAGATGATATGGTTTGGTTTGTTGTGGTAAGGGATAGTTGGGGGTGATTTACGGTAGCCGAAGTAATTTAGGTGAGTCTGGCATAGTTTGTTATGATTTTTAGCATTTTTTTGTAATTTAAAAGTGATTGGGTTTAGTTTGTTGTGGTAAGGGTTAGTTGGTGATGATTTATGGTAGCCGAAGTAATTTAGGTGAATTGGCATAGTTTGCTATGGTTACTAGCATTTTTTTGTAATTTAAAAGTGATTGGGTTTAGTTTGTTGTGGTAAGGGCTAGTTGGTGATGATTTAGAGTAGCCGAAGTAATTTAGGTGAGTCTGGCATAGTTTGTTATGATTTGTATACCTTTTTTTGTAATTTTAAGATGATATGGTTTGGTTTGTTGTGGTAAGGGATAGTTGGGGGTGATTTACGGTAGCCGAAGTAATTTAGGTGATTCTGGTATAGTTTGTTATGATTTTTAGCATTTTTTTGTAATTTAAAAGTGATTGGGTATAGTTTGTTGTGGTAAGGGTTAGTTGGTGATGATTTATGGTAGCCGAAGTAATTTAGGTAAGTTTGACATAGTTTGCTATGGTTACTAGCATTTTTTTGTAATTTAAAAGTGATTGGGTTTAGTTTGTTGTGGTAAGGGTTAGTTGGTGATGATTTAAAGTAGCCGAAGTAATTTAGGTGAGTCTGGCATAGTTTGTTATGATTTCTACACCTTTTTTTGTAATTTTAAGATGATAATGTTTGGTTTGTTGTCGTAAGGGATAGTTGGGGGTGATTTACGGTAGTTGAAATAATTTAGGTGATTCTGGTATAGTTTGTTATGATTTTTAGCATTTTTTTTTAATTTTAAAGTGATTGGGCTTAGTTTGTTGCTGTAAATTGTAGTTGGGGGTGATTTTTGATTGCCGAAGTAATTTAGGTGAGTTTGGCATAGTTTGCTATGGTTAGTAGCATTTTTTTGTAATTTAAAAATGATTGGGTTTAGTTTGTTGTGGTAAGGGTTAGTTGGTGATGATTTAGAGTAGCTGAAGTAATTTAGGTGAGTCTGGCATAGTTTGTTATTATTTGTACACCTTTTTTTGTAATTTTAAGATGATATGGTTTGGTTTGTTGTGGTAAGGGATAGTTGGGGGTGATTTACGGTAGCCGAAGTAATTTAGGTGATTCTGGTATAGTTTGTTATGATTTTTAGCATTTTTTTGTAATTTAAAAGTGATTGGGTTTAGTTTGTTGTGGTAAGGGTTAGTTGGTGATGATTTATGGTAGCCGAAGTAATTTAGGTGAGTTTGGCATAGTTTGCTATGGTTACTAAAATTTTTTTGTAATTTAAAAGTGATTGGGTTTAGTTTGTTGTGGTAAGGGTTAGTTGGTGATGATTTAGAGTAGCCGAAGTAATTTAGGTGAGTCTGGCATAGTTTGTTATGGTTAGTAGCATTTTTTTGTAATTTAAAAGTGATTGGGTTTAGTTTGTTGTGGTAAGGGTTAGTTGGTGATGATTTAGAGTAGCCGAAATAATTTAGGTGAGTCTGGCATAGTTTGTTATGATTTGTACACCTTTTTTTGTAATTTTAAGATGATATGGTTTGGTTTGTTGTGGTAAGGGATAGTTGGGGGTGATTTACGGTAGCCGAAGTAATTTAGGTGATTCTGGTATAGTTTGTTATAATTTTTAGCATTTTTTTGTAATTTAAAAGTGATTGGGTGTAGTTTGTTGTGGTAAGGGTTAGTTGGTGATGATTTATGGTAGCCGAAGTAATTTAGGTGAGATTGGCATAGTTTGCTACGGTTACTAGCATTTTTTTGTAATTTAAAAGTGATTGGGTGTAGTTTGTTGTGGTAAGGGCTAGTTGGTGATGATTTAGAGTAGCCGAAGTAATTTAGGTGAGTCTGGCATAGTTTGTTATGATTTGTACACCTTTTTTTGTAATTTTAAGATGATATGGTTTGGTTTGTTGTGGTAAGGGATAGTTGGGGGTGATTTATGGTAGCCGATGTAATTTAGGTGATTCTGGTATAGTTTGTTATGATTTTTAGCATTTTTTTGTAATTTAAAAGTGATTGGGTTTAGTTTGTTGTGGTAAGGGTTAGTTGGTGATGATTTATGGTAGCCGAAGTAATTTAGGAGGTTTGGCATAGTTTGCTATGGTTACTAGCATTTTTTTGTAATTTAAAAGTGATTGGGTTTAGTTTGTTGTGGTAAGGGTTAGTTGGTGAGGATTTAGAGTAGCCGAAGTAATTTAGGTGAGTCTGGCATAGTTTGTTATGATTTGTACACTTTTTTTTGTAATTTTAAGATGATATGGTTTGGTTTGTTGTGGTAAGGGTTAGTTGGTGATGATTTAGAGAAGTCGAAGTAATTTAGGTGAGTCTGGCATAGTTTGTTATGATTTGTACACCTTTTTTTGTAATTTTAAGATGATATGGTTTGTTTTGTTGTGGTAAGGAATAGTTGGGGGTGATTTACGGTAGCCGAAGTAATATAGGTGATTCTGGTATAGTTTGTTATGATTTTTAGCATTTTTTTGTAATTTAAAAATGATTGGGTTTAGTTTGTTGTGGTAAGGGTTAGTTGGTGATGATTTATGGTAGCCGAAGTAATTTAGGTGAGTTTGGCATAGTTTGCTATGATTACTAGCATTTTTTTGTAATTTAAAAGTGATTGGGTTTAGTTTGTTGTGGTAAGGGTTAGTTGGTGATGATTTAGAGTAGCCGAAGTAATTTAGGTGAGTCTGGCATAGTTTGTTGTGGTTAGTAGCATTTTTTTGTAATTTAAAAGTGATTGGGTTTAGTTTGTTGTGGTAAGGGTTAGTTGGTGATGATTTAGAGTAGCCGAAATAATTTAGGTGAGTCTGGCATAGTTTGTTATGATTTGTACACCTTTTTTTGTAATTTTAAGATGATATGGTTTGGTTTGTTGTGGTAAGGGATAGTTGGGGTGATTTACGGTAGCCGAAGTAATTTAGGTGATTCTGGTATAGTTTGTTATAATTTTTAGCATTTTTTTGTAATTTAAAAGTGATTGGGTGTAGTTTGTTGTGGTAAGGGTTAGTTGGTGATGATTTACGGTAGCCGAAGTAATTTAGGTGATTCTGGTATAGTTTGTTATAATTTTAAGCATTTTTTTGTAATTTAAAAGTGATTGGGTGTAGTTTGTTGTGGTAAGGGTTAGTTGGTGAGGATTTAGAGTAGCCGAAGTAATTTAGGTGAGTCTGGCATAGTTTGATATGATTTGTACACCTTTTTTTGTAATTTTAAGATGATATGATTTGGTTTGTTGTGGTAAGGGATAGTTGGGGGTGATTTATGGTAGCCGAAGTAATTTAGGTGATTCTGGCATAGTTTGTTATGATTTCTACACCTTTTTTTGTAATTTTAAGATGATAATGTTTGGTTTGTTGTGGTAAGGGATAGTTGGGGGTGATTTACGGTAGCCGAAGTAATTTAGGTGATTCTGGTATAGTTTGTTATGATTTTTAGCATTTTTTTTTAATTTTAAAGTGATTGGGCTTAGTTTGTTGCTGTAAAGTATAGTTGGGGGTGATTTTTGATAGCGGAAGTAATTTAGGTGAGTTTGGCATAGTTTGCTATGGTTAGTAGCATTTTTTTGTAATTTAAAAGTGATTGGGTTTAGTTTGTTGTGGTAAGGGTTAGTTGGTGATGATTTAGAGGAGCCGAAGTAATTTAGGTAAGTCTGGCATAGTTTGTTATGATTTGTACACTTTTTTTTGTAATTTTAAGATGATATGGTTTGGTTTGTTGTGGTAAGGGATAGTTGGGGGTGATTTATGGTAGCCGAAGTAATTTAGGTGATTCTGGTATAGTTTGTTATGATTTTTAGCATTTTTTTGTAATTTAAAAGTGATTGGGTTTAGTTTGTTGTGGTAAGGGTTAGTTGGTGATGATTTATGGTAGCCGAAGTAATTTAGGTGATTCTGGTATAGTTTGTTATGATTTTTAGCATTTTTTTGTAATTTAATAGTGATTGGGTTTAGTTTGTTGTGGTAAGGGTTAGTTGGTGATGATTTATGGTAGCCGAAGTAATTTAGGTGAGTTTGGCATAGTTTGCTATGATTACTAGCATTTTTTTGTAATTTAAAAGTGATTGGGTTTAGTTTGTTGTGGTAAGGGTTAGTTGGTGATGATTTAGAGTAGCCGAAGTAATTTAGGTGAGTCTGGCATAGTTTGTTGTGGTTAGTAGCATTTTTTTGTAATTTAAAAGTGATTGGGTTTAGTTTGTTGTGGTAAGGGTTAGTTGGTGATGATTTAGAGTAGCCGAAATAATTTAGGTGAGTCTGGCATAGTTTGTTATGATTTGTACACCTTTTTTTGTAATTTTAAGATGATATGGTTTGGTTTGTTGTGGTAAGGGATAGTTGGGGTGATTTACGGTAGCCGAAGTAATTTAGGTGATTCTGGTATAGTTTGTTATAATTTTTAGCATTTTTTTGTAATTTAAAAGTGATTGGGTGTAGTTTGTTGTGGTAAGGGTTAGTTGGTGATGATTTATGGTAGCCGAAGTAATTTAGGTGAGTTTGGCATAGTTTGCTATGGTTACTAGCATTTTTTTGCAATTTAAAAGTGATTGGGTTTAGTTTGTTGTGGTAAGGGTTAATTGGTGAGGATTTAGAGTAGCCGAAGTAATTTAGGTGAGTCTGGCATAGTTTGTTATGATTTGTACACCTTTTTTTGTAATTTTAAGATGATATGATTTGGTTTGTTGTGGTAAGGGATAGTTGGGGGTGATTTATGGTAGCCGAAGTAATTTAGGTGATTCTGGTATAGTTTGTTATGATTTTTAGCATTTTTTTGTAATTTAAAAGTGATTGAGTTTAGTTTGTTGTGGTAAGGGTTAGTTGGTGATGATATATGGTTGTCGAAATAATTTAGGTGAGTTTGGCATAGTTTGCTATGTTTACTAGCATATTTTTGTAATTTAAAAGTGATTGGGTTTAGTTTGTAGTGGTAAGGGTTAGTTGGTGATGATTTATGGTAGCCGAAGTAATTTAGGTAGTTTGGCATAGTTTGTTATGGTTACTAGCATTTTTTTGTAATTTAAAAGTGATTGGGTTTAGTTTGTTGTGGTAAGTGTTAGTTGGTGATGATTTAGAGTAGCCGAAGTAATTTAGGTGAGTCTGGCATAGTTTGTTATGATTTGTACACTTTTTTTTGTAATTTTAAGATGATATGGTTTGTTTTGTTGTGGTAAGGAATAGTTGGGGGTGATTTACGGTAGCCGAAGTAATTTAGGTGATTCTGGTATAGTTTGTTATGATTTTTAGCATTTTTTTGTAATTTTAAAGTGATTGGGCTTAGTTTGTTGCTGTAAAGTGTAGTTGGGGGCGATTTTTGATAGCCGAAGTAATTTAGGTGAGTTTGGCATAATATGCTATGGTTAGTAATATTTTTTTGTAATTTAAAAGTGATTGGGTTTAGTTTGTTGTGGTAAGGGTTAGTTGGTGATGATTTATGGTAGCCGAAGTAATTTAGGTGAGTTTGGCATAGTTTGCTATGGTTACTAGCATTTTTTTGTAATTTAAAAGTGATTGGGTTTAGTTTGTTGTGGTAAGGGTTAGTTGGTGATGATTTATGGTAGCCGAAGTAATTTAGGTAGTTTGGCATAGTTTGCTATGGTTAGTAGCATTTTTTTGTAATTTAAAACTGATTGGGTTTAGTTTGTTGTGGTAAGGGTTAGTTGGTGATGATTTATGGTAGCCGAAGTAATTTAGGTAGTTTGGCATAGTTTGTTATGGTTACTAGCATTTTTTTGTAATTTAAAAGTGATTGGGTTTAGTTTGTTGTGGTAAGTGTTAGTTGGTGATGATTTAGAGTAGCCGAAGTAATTTAGGTGAGTCTGGCATAGTTTGTTATGATTTGTACACCTTTTTTGTAATTTTAAGATGATATGGTTTGGTTTGTTGTGGTAAGGGATAGTTGGGGGTGATTTACGGTATCCGAAGTAATTTAGGGGATTCTGGTATAGTTTGTTATGATTTTTAGCATTTTTTTGTAATTTAAAAGTGATTGGGTTTAGTTTGTTGTGGTAAGGGTTAGTTGGTGATGATTTATGGTCGCCGAAGTAATTTAGGTGAGTTTGGCATAGTTTGCTATGGTTACTAGCATTTTTTTGTAATTTAAAAGTGATTGGGTTTAGTTTGTTGTGGTAAGGGCTAGTTGGTGATGATTTAGAGTAGCCGAAGTAATTTAGGTGAGTCTGGCATAGTTTGTTATGATTTGTACACCTTTTTTGTAATTTTAAGATTATATGGTTTGGTTTGTTGTGGTAAGGGATAGTTGGGGGTGATTTACGGTAGCCGAAGTAATTTAGGTAATTCTGGTATAGTTTGTTATGATTTTTAGCATTTTTTTGTAATTTAAAAGTGATTGGGTTTAGTTTATTGTGGTAAGGGTTAGTTGGTGATGATTTAGAGTAGCCGAAGTAATTTAGGTGAGTCTGGCATAGTTTGTTATGATTTGTACACCTTTTTTTGTAATTTTAAGATGATATGGTTTGGTTTGTTGTGGTAAGGGATAGTTGGGGGTGATTTACGGTAGCCGAAGTAATTTAGGTGATTCTGGTATAGTTTGTTATGATTTTTAGCATTTTTTTGTAATTTAAAAGTGATTGGGTTTAGTTTGTTGTGGTAAGGGTTAGTTGGTGATGATTTATGGTAGCCGAAGTAATTTAGGTGAGTTTGGCATAGTTTGCTATGATTACTAGCATTTTTTTGTAATTTAAAAGTGATTGGGTTTAGTTTGTTGTGGTAAGGGTTAGTTGGTGATGATTTAGAGTAGCCGAAGTAATTTAGGTGAGTCTGGCATAGTTTGTTATGGTTAGTAGCATTTTTTTGTAATTTAAAAGTGATTGGGTTTAGTTTGTTGTGATAAGGGTTAGTTGGTGATGATTTAGAGTAGCCGAAATAATTTAGGTGAGTCTGGCATAGTTTGTTATGATTTGTACACTTTGTTTTGTAATTTTAAGATGATATGGTTTGGTTTGTTGTGGTAAGGGATAGTTGGGGGTGATTTATGGTAGCCGAAGTAATTTAGGTGATTCTGGTATAGTTTGTTATGATTTTTAGCATTTTTTTGTAATTTAAAAGTGATTGGGTTTAGTTTGTTGTGGTAAGGGTTAGTTGGTGATGATTTATGGTAGCCGAAGTAATTTAGGTAGTTTGGCATAGTTTGCTATGGTTACTAGCATTTTTTTGTAATTTAAAAGTGATTGGGTTTAGTTTGTTGTGGTAAGGGTTAGTTGGTGATGATTTATGGTAGCCGAAGTAATTTAGGTGAGTTTGGCATAGTTTGCTATGATTACTAGCATTTTTTTGTAATTTAAAAGTGATTGGGTTTAGTTTGTTGTGGTAAGGGTTAGTTGGTGATGATTTAGAGTAGCCGAAGTAATTTAGGTGAGTCTGGCATAGTTTGTTGTGGTTAGTAGCATTTTTTTGTAATTTAAAAGTGATTGGGTTTAGTTTGTTGTGGTAAGGGTTAGTTGGTGATGATTTAGAGTAGCCGAAATAATTTAGGTGAGTCTGGCATAGTTTGTTATGATTTGTACACCTTTTTTTGTAATTTTAAGATGATATGGTTTGGTTTGTTGTGGTAAGGGATAGTTGGGGTGATTTACGGTAGCCGAAGTAATTTAGGTGATTCTGGTAAAGTTTGTTATAATTTTTAGCATTTTTTTGTAATTTAAAAGTGATTGGGTGTAGTTTGTTGTGGTAAGGGTTAGTTGGTGATGATTTATGGTAGCCGAAGTAATTTAGGTGAGTTTGGCATAGTTTGCTATGGTTACTAGCATTTTTTTGCAATTTAAAAGTGATTGGGATTAGTTTGTTGTGGTAAGGGTTAGTTGGTGAGGATTTAGAGTAGCCGAAGTAATTTAGGTGAGTCTGGCATAGTTTGTTATGATTTGTACACCTTTTTTTGTAATTTTAAGATGATATGATTTGGTTTGTTGTGGTAAGGGATAGTTGGGGGTGATTTATGTAGCCGAAGTAATTTAGGTGATTCTGGTATAGATTGTTATGATTTTTAGCCTTTTTTTTGTAATTTAAAAGTGATTGGGTTTAGTTTGTTGTGGTAAGGGTTAGTTGGTGATGATTTATGGTAGCCGAAGTAATTTAGGTAGTTTGGCATAGTTTGCTATGGTTACTAGCATTTTTTTGTAATTTAAAAGTGATTGGGTTTAGTTTGTTGTGGTAAGGGTTAGTTGGTGATGATTTATGGTAGCCGAAGTAATTTAGGTGAGTTTGGCATAGTTTGCTATGATTACTAGCATTTTTTTGTAATATAAAAGTGATTGGGTTTAGTTTGTTGTGGTAAGGGTTAGTTGGTGATGATTTAGAGTAGCCGAAGTAATTTAGGTGAGTCTGGCATAGTTTGTTATGATTTGTACACTTTTTTTTGTAATTTTAAGATGATATGGTTTGGTTTGTTGTGGTAAGGAATAGTTGGGGGTGATTTACGGTAGCCGAAGTAATTTAGGTGATTCTGGTATAGTTTGTTATGATTTTTAGCATTTTTTTGTAATTTTAAAGTGATTGGGCTTAGTTTGTTGCTGTAAAGTGTAGTTGGGGGCGATTTTTGATAGCCGAAGTAATTTAGGTGAGTTTGGCATAATATGCTATGGTTAGTAATATTTTTTTGTAATTTAAAAGTGATTGGGTTTAGTTTGTTGTGGTAAAGGTTAGTTGGTGATGATTTATGGTAGCCGAAGTAATTTAGGTGAGTTTGGCATAGTTTGCTATGGTTACTAGCATTTTTTTGTAATTTAAAAGTGATTGGGTTTAGTTTGTTGTGGTAAGGGTTAGTTGGTGATGATTTAGAGAAGTCGAAGTAATTTAGGTGAGTCTGGCATAGTTTGTTATGATTTGTACACCTTTTTTTGTAATTTTACGATGATATGGTTTGTTTTGTTGTGGTAAGGAATAGTTGGGGGTGATTTACGGTAGCCGAAGTAATTTAGGTGATTCTGGTATAGTTTGTTATGATTTTTAGCATTTTTTTGTAATTTAAAAGTGATTGGGTTTAGTTTGTTGTGGTAAGGGTTAGTTGGTGATGATTTATGGTAGCCGAAGTAATTTAGGTGAGTTTGGCATAGTTTGCTATGATTACTAGCATTTTTTTGTAATTTAAAAGTGATTGGGTTTAGTTTGTTGTGGTAAGGGTTAGTTGGTGATGATTTAGAGTAGCCGAAGTAATTTAGGTGAGTCTGGCATAGTTTGTTGTGGTTAGTAGCATTTTTTTGTAATTTAAAAGTGATTGGGTTTAGTTTGTTGTGGTAAGGGTTAGTTGGTGATGATTTAGAGTAGCCGAAATAATTTAGGTGAGTCTGGCATAGTTTGTTATGATTTGTACTCCTTTTTTTGTAATTTTAAGATGATATGGTTTGGTTTGTTGTGGTAAGGGATAGTTGGGGTGATTTACGGTAGCCGAAGTAATTTAGGTGATTCTGGTATAGTTTGTTATAATTTTTAGCATTTTTTTGTAATTTAAAAGTGATTGGGTGTAGTTTCTTGTGGTAAGGGTTAGTTGGTGATGATTTACGGTAGCCGAAGTAATTTAGGTGATTCTGGTATAGTTTGTTATAATTTTAAGCATTTTTTTGTAATTTAAAAGTGATTGGGTGTAGTTTGTTGTGGTAAGGGTTAGTTGGTGAGGATTTAGAGTAGCCGAAGTAATTTAGGTGAGTCTGGCATAGTTTGATATGATTTGTACACCTTTTTTTGTAATTTTAAGATGATATGATTTGGTTTGTTGTGGTAAGGGATAGTTGGGGGTGATTTATGGTAGCCGAAGTAATTTAGGTGATTCTGGCATAGTTTGTTATGATTTCTACACCTTTTTTTGTAATTTTAAGATGATAATGTTTGGTTTGTTGTGGTAAGGGATAGTTGGGGGTGATTTACGGTAGCCGAAGTAATTTAGGTGATTCTGGTATAGTTTGTTATGATTTTTAGCATTTTTTTTTAATTTTAAAGTGATTGGGCTTAGTTTGTTGCTGTAAAGTATAGTTGGGGGTGATTTTTGATAGCCGAAGTAATTTAGGTGAGTTTGGCATAGTTTGCTATGGTTAGTAGCATTTTTTTGTAATTTAAAAGTTATTGGGTTTAGTTTGTTGTGGTAAGGGTTAGTTGGTGATGATTTAGAGTAGCCGAAGTAATTTAGGTAAGTCTGGCATAGTTTGTTATGATTTGTACACTTTTTTTTGTAATTTTAAGATGATATGGTTTGGTTTGTTGTGGTAAGGGATAGTTGGGGGTGATTTATGGTAGCCGAAGTAATTTAGGTGATTCTGGTATAGTTTGTTATGATTTTTAGCATTTTTTTGTAATTTAAAAGTGATTGGGTTTAGTTTGTTGTGGTAAGGGTTAGTTGGTGATGATTTATGGTAGCCGAAGTAATTTAGGTGATTCTGGTATAGTTTGTTATGATTTTTAGCATTTTTTTGTAATTTAAAAGTGATTGGGTTTAGTTTGTTGTGGTAAGGGTTAGTTGGTGATGATTTATGGTAGCCGAAGTAATTTAGGTGAGTTTGGCATAGTTTGCTATGATTACTAGCATTTTTTTGTAATTTAAAAGTGATTGGGTTTAGTTTGTTGTGGTAAGGGTTAGTTGGTGATGATTTAGAGTAGCCGAAGTAATTTAGGTGAGTCTGGCATAGTTTGTTGTGGTTAGTAGCATTTTTTTGTAATTTAAAAGTGATTGGGTTTAGTTTGTTGTGGTAAGGGTTAGTTGGTGATGATTTAGAGTAGCCGAAATAATTGAGGTGAGTCTGGCATAGTTTGTTATGATTTGTACACCTTTTTTTGTAATTTTAAGATGATATGGTTTGGTTTGTTGTGGTAAGGGATAGTTGGGGTGATTTACGGTAGCCGAAGTTATTTAGGTGATTCTGGTATAGTTTGTTATAATTTTTAGCATTTTTTTGTAATTTAAAAGTGATTGGGTGTAGTTTGTTGTGGTAAGGGTTAGTTGGTGTTGATTTATGGTAGCCGAAGTAATTTAGGTGAGTTTGGCATAGTTTGCTATGGTTACTAGCATTTTTTTGCAATTTAAAAGTGATTGGGTTTAGTTTGTTGTGGTAAGGGTTAATTGGTGAGGATTTAGAGTAGCCGAAGTAATTTAGGTGAGTCTGGCATAGTTTGTTATGATTTGTACACCTTTTTTTGTAATTTTAAGATGATATGATTTGGTTTGTTGTGGTAAGGGATAGTTGGGGGTGATTTATGGTAGCCGAAGTAATTTAGGTGATTCTGGTATAGATTGTTATGATTTTTAGCATTTTTTTGTAATTTAAAAGTGATTGAGTTTAGTTTGTTGTGGTAAGGGTTAGTTGGTGATGATATATGGTTGTCGAAATAATTTAGGTTGTAACGTGATGGTACCACCACTTACCGCAAGACGCGTGCGCGACAGAAAATAACGTGAAGATCAAGTAACAAGATGGTGTCGGTGCCACATTGAGTCCACTCTTTTAATGTTTTAATAATAAAAGCTATTAGTTTACGAGTTACCCGACATTCATTTAGCCCTCCTGTGGTTTGAGTGTTACAACTGGCGCCCAACAGTTAGTGGCCGAATCAGTGCAGAGTGAGTTAAAAAATCCAACCTCTTCAGCCATTCACCACGCTCCGTGCGCTGCTGATGTACCCAAAACTACCGATTGACTTCGTGCAAGGTACCTCACATATCCGCGGTTCGTGTGTATCCTAGGAGTCCTAGTTGATCTAACGGCAGAAATTCTCCACGAGTTGGCATCAAGGACGCGCAGCCCGCCATTTTGCCGGTTCCACGTGCGAAACCGACCATCTCGAAAAATCCGACTTCATCACGGACGGCTACCAGCGTTATCAACTACGGTCGAGAGTGAACTCTCGGCTCAACAAAGGCGATAACACGAGCGACGGCGACGATCATCAATCCGCGCCAGGACCTGCGATGGCACAAAACGTCGTGCTGACCACCGAACAATTTCAGGCGCTGTTGCAAAGCGTACAAGCAGCAAATGCTAGCCCCGCAGTCGCCCCCCGTTTGGAAAACGGAAATTTTGCCAACTGCAGCTCTCGTTTCTCTGGAGGAGAAGGTGAAGACGTTGACGCTTTCATTGAAGCCATCACCATCTACAAGGAGTGCGTGGCTATCAGCGACGACAATGCTCTGCGAGGCCTCCCAATGCTCCTAGATAAGCTAGCCCTCACCTGGTTTCACGGTTCGAAGGCGATGTATATCAAGTGGAGTGATGCTGTGGATGGCCTCAGACACGTCTTTGGGCGAAAGCTGCCCCCACACCAAATTTTCCGCAAGCTGTTCTCCAAAGAACAGGGAGATAGTGAACCTACTGATGTGTTCGCCAGCAACGCCAAGTCCCTGCTTGCCCAACTGCCTTCAACTCCACCACTGAGCGAGACGCACAAGTTGGACATGATCTACGGACTGTTGAATCGGCGGATCCGTAGTCACTTGCCTCGTGACCACTTCGCGGATTTCAACACGCTTGTCGAACGTGCGAGAATGATCGAGGCCAATCTGGAAGAAGAGAAAACCCCACAACGCCATCGACAAAGCACGAATCCGACCTCGTTGCGATTATTGCAAAATCATCGGACACCAGCAAATGGAATGCCGAAAGTACGCCGCCCAGAAGCGAGTAAGCGAATCCAGAAAAAGCGGAAATGCAAGTACCGTCCGACCAGAGACGACTAAACCAACAGTGGTCTGCTATGGCTGTGGCGCTCCTGGATATGTGAGGTCGCAATGTCCAAACTGTCGCCCGAAGTCTCAGAGCAACCCTCCTGTTGCGGAACTTCTCTCGATCGACTCCCCAGCAAAGAGCGGCAGACCGTTGATCGAAGTGACCGTTGCTGGAAGAACAGGACTAGCTCTAATCGACACTGGGGCAAGATGCACAATTGCCGGTCGAAGATTGTACCGACATTTCCAACAACAACAACTACCATGCACCGAGTCTGAAATGACGATGACTCTAGCTGATGGAAAGTCAAGGCGAGTTTCAACTGTCTGCTTTAGCACTTCAGTGTTGCTGCATGGCCGAGCCATTCCCACGGACTTCATAGCCGTTCCCGACTACACGGAGAGTCAAACGCTTTTGGGCGTTGACTTTGCAACCCGAGCAGGTTTGGTGCTGGATGTGGCCCGTAGTTGTTACCATCTGAATGGGGATCCGGAACAGCGCTTCCCATTTTACGAAGAACCCCACACCACCTCCTCTGTTGTCGTAACTCACGGTAGCATGGATGTGAGCCTGCGTTCGGATGAAGGTCCGCAACTAACTTCACAAGAACGCAACAGTTTGAATTTCCTGGTTAAGACCCACAAAGATGTCTTCCAGCCGTCGCAAGAACCTACCCCTTACGCGGAGCACACCATAAGGTTGACCTCGGACGTCCCCGTTGCCGTTCCGCCTTATCGGATGTCACCGCAGAAAACCGCATTGCTGAAGGACGAAGTCAACGCGATGCTGGAACTGGGAGTGATCGAGGAATGCGACACTCCCTATGCTGCCCCTGTGGTCATGACGACGAAGAAGGATGGCACAACGCGCGTCTGCATAGACTACCGTAAGCTGAATCAAATCACTGTCCCTGACAGGTACCCACTACCCAGGATGGACGACTTACTACACCGCGCCAAGCAAACCAACTTTATGTCAACGATTGATTTGAAGTCTGGATACTGGCTGGTGCCCGTCCATCCAGACGACAGGGATAAGACTGGCTTTGTAACCCCGTTTGGCTTATACCGATTCAACAGAATGCCCTTCGGTTTACGGAATGCGCCGGCTACCTTCCAACGACTCGTCGACAGGTTTCGCCGCAGCCTTCCCACCGTGACGATTCTATCATACCTAGACGACATGATCATATTGTCGACGGACTTTGAAAGTCACTTGGAGGACCTGCGGGCCGTAATGATTCATTTGCGAAACTACAAGCTAGTTGCGAATCGAAAGAAGTGTCGTCTTGCGTGCCCAAGTGTGAAGTACCTTGGTCACGTGATCACTGCTTCTGGCATCTACCCGGACGAAGAAAAGATTACAGCGGTCACCCGTATGAGACCTCCAACCAACACGAAACAGCTGATGTCCTTCCTGCAGCTCTGCAGCTGGTTCCGTAGGTTTATCCCAAATTTTGCGGAAGTCAGCCGACCACTCAGCAGCCTGACAAGGAAGAACACCGCCTGGTCCTGGGATGCTCCCCAGGCAGCAGCTTTCGCTCAACTGAAGCATCTGCTGGTCAACGCACCGATACTTCGTCAGGCCAACACCGATCTGCCGTTTCTCCTCAGGACGGATGCTAGCTCATACGCTATTGGAGCATGCCTGATCCAGGGGGAGTGTCTGGAGGAGGAGCACCCAGTTGAGTATGCCAGCCGACTGCTGACCTCAGCTGAAAGAAACTACAGCACCACGGAGCGCGAAGCTCTCGCCATCGTCTTCGCCGTACAGAAATTTCGAGGATATCTGGACGGATCGACGACCGTCGTCGCTACGGACCATAAGCCTCTGCGATGGTTGATGAGTCTTCGTGCCCCCTCAGGTCGCTTGGCGCTTTGGGCTATGTTACTGCAGTCTTTTGATTTGCAGATTGAGTACGTGTCCGGCCGCCAAAACGTTGTCGCTGACGCCCTGTCGAGATTATCTTACTCCGAGGCCGAGCTGCCTACTGCAATTTGCACCGTCAGCCTAAATTTGCCTACGGTACCTGCTCAAGATGTTCGCAAGGCTCAGCTAGGCGACCCGGAGCTGGCAAAGATAATTTCTTGCTTCGAAAGCAGCTCGCCGGAAGAAGTCGATCTGACACGCTGGTTAGACCGAGGCTACTTGCTCTCGAATGGAGTGCTGTACCGATACTCTTCGGAAAGTGAGTCTGAAGAGGCCCAACTGGTGATTCCCCGAGACCAAGTACCCGCTATCTTGCGTGAGTGCCACGACGAACCGCTTGCTGGCCACAATGGAGTAGAAAAGACAATACAACGTATCTCCCACCGATACTACTGGACGACTATGAGGCGAGATGTTATCAGCTACGTCCGCAAATGCGTGCCCTGCCAAAAGTACAAAGCTAATAACCTAAAACCAGCAGGACTAGTTCAGACACCTGCCATGGCTAGGCGCTTCGAGACGCTGGCGCTATACCTGTTTGGACCGCTGCCTGAGACCACGGATGGTTACCGCTGGGTGCTTGCAGTTGAAGATACCACCACCCGATGGATGGAACTGTTCCCGTTGCGAGCTGCTACGGCGGAGGCTTGTGCCAAGATCCTCATCGATGAAATCGTTCTCAGATATGGTACTCCGAGACGGGTTGTGAGCGATAATGGGACACAATTCACCAGCGAGGTAATGCAACAGGTGGCCCATTGTCTGGGTTTTCAGCAGGCCCTCATACCTTTGTATCACCCCTCGGCGAACCCCGAAGAGAGGAAGAACCGCGAACAAAAAACTCAGCTCTCCATTCTTGTTGGAAAACATCATGACACCTGGAAGGAAGGCCTCTCGTCCGTACGATTTGCTATGAACACTGCTACTAGCCTAGCTACGGGTTACAGCCCCGCTTTCTTGTGTTTTGGACGCGAATTACGCACCCCTTCCGACGTCGAAAAGGACCTTCGTGTCGTAGTCGATGGCGAGAACGTGGTTGCCGAGATCACGCCCCGATTGAAAATCATTGCCGACGCGCTGCATCGCGCGCGAGAGACTCACGAAATAACTCAGGATCGCGCCAAGAGATTTGCAGATACCGCCCGCCGCGTACCGGAAACTCTGTCTGTTGGTGACCGCGTTTTGGTCGATGTGCGCGTTCTGAGCAACGCCGCCCGAGCGTTTACTTCAAAGTTTGTGCCTCGACGTGATGGCCCATACATCATAACACGGCAGGTTTCTCCGACCGCGTACCAGGTTGCAGCTGTGGAACGACCTACCGAGCCGCTGGGAACTTATCACATCTCAGCCTTGCGTCGCTTCATCGAGCCAGACGTTGATACACCCGCTCCCATCTGTCCGATCCGCAAACGGGGAAGACCGCGTAAACCAACGTCCGCTCAACCAGTGACGTCACGGGAAACACCAAGACCCGTCACCCGGCTCAGGGGGCGCCCCCGACAGTAGGTGGCACCCAGCACTGTCCTGGATCGTCCCTAGCGAGTCCATCCGATCCAGAGGGGGAGGATGTAACGTGATGGTACCACCACTTACCGCAAGACGCGTGCGCGACAGAAAATAACGTGAAGATCAAGTAACAAGATGGTGTCGGTGCCACATTGAGTCCACTCTTTTAATGTTTTAATAATAAAAGCTATTAGTTTACGAGTTACCCGACATTCATTTAGCCCTCCTGTGGTTTGAGTGTTACAACGTGAGTTTGGCATAGTTTGCTATGGTTACTAGCATATTTTTGTAATTTAAAAGTGATTGGGTTTAGTTTGTTGCTGTAAAGTGTAGTTGGGGGCGATTTTTGATAGCCGAAGTAATTTAGGTGAGTTTGGCATAATATGCTATGGTTAGTAATATTTTTTTGTAATTTAAAAGTGATTGGGTTTAGTTTGTTGTGGTAAGGGTTAGTTGGTGATGATTTATGGTAGCCGAAGTAATTTAGGTGAGTTTGGCATAGTTTGCTATGGTTACTAGCATTTTTTTGTAATTTAAAAGTGATTGGGTTCAGTTTGTTGTGGTAAGGGTTAGTTGGTGATGATTTAGAGAAGTCGAAGTAATTTAGGTGAGTCCGGCATAGTTTGTTATGATTTGTACACCTTTTTTTGTAATTTTAAGATGATATGGTTTGGTTTGTTGTGGTAAGGGATAGTTGGGGGTGATTTACGGTAGCCGAAGTAATTTAGGTGATTCTGGTATAGTTTGTTATGATTTTTAGCATTTTTTTGTAATTTAAAAGTGATTGGGTTTAGTTTGTTGTGGTAAGGGTTAGTTGGTGATGATTTATGGTAGCCGAAGTAATTTAGGTGAGTTTGGCATAGTTTGCTATGGTTACTAGCATTTTTTTGTAATTTAAAAGTGATTGGGTTTAGTTTGTTGTGGTAAGGGTTAGTTGGTGATGATTTAGAGTAGCCGAAGTAATTTAGGTGAGTCTGGCATAGTTTGTTATGATTTGTAAACCTTTTTTTTTAATTTTAAGATGATATGGTTTGGTTTGTTGTGGTAAGGGATAGTTGGGGGTGATTTACGGTAGCCGAAGTAATTTAGGTGATTCTGGTATACTTTGTTATGATTTTTAGCATTTTTTTGTAATTTAAAAGTGATTGGGTTTAGTTTGTTGTGGTAAGGGTTAGTTGGTGATGATTTATGGTAGCCGAAGTAATTTAGGTGAGTTTGGCATAGTTTGCTATGGTTACTAGCATTTTTTTGTAATTTAAAAGTGATTGGGTTTAGTTTGTTGTGGTAAGGGTTAGTTTGTGATGATTTAGAGTAGCTGAAGTAATTTAGGTGAGTCTGGCATAGTTTGTTATGATTTGTACACCTTTTTTTGTAATTTTAAGATGATATGGTTTGGTTTGTTGTGGTAAGGGATAGTTGGGGGTGATTTACGGTAGCCGAAGTAATTTAGGTGATTCTGGTATAGTTTGTTATGATTTTTAGCATTTTTTTGTAATTTAAAAGTGATTGGGTTTAGTTTGTTGTGGTAAGGGTTAGTTGGTGATGATTTATGGTAGCCGAAGTAATTTAGATGAGTTTGGCATAGTTTGCTATGGTTACAAGCATTTTTTTTGTAATTTAAAAGTGATTGGGTTTAGTTTATTGTGGTAAGGGCTAGTTGGTGATGATTTAGAGTAGCCGAAGTAATTTAGGTGAGTCTGGCATAGTTTGTTATGATTTGTACACCTTTTTTTATAATTTTAAGATGACATGGTTTGGTTTGTTGTGGTAGGGGATAGTTGGGGGTGATTTACGGTAGCCGAAGTAATTTAGGTGATTCTGGTATAGTTTGTTATGATTTTTAACATTTTTTTGTAATTTAAAAGTGATTGGGTTTAGTTTGTTGTGTTAAGGGTTAGTTGGTGATGATTTATGGTAGCCAAAGTAATTTAGGTGAGTTTGGCATAGTTTGCTATGGTTACTAGCATTTTTTTGTAATTTAAAAGTGATTGGGTTTAGTTTGTTGTGGTAAGGGTTAGTTGGTGATGATTTAAAGTTGCCGAAGTAATTTAGGTGAGTCTGGCATAGTTTGTTATGATTTCTACACCTTTTTTTGTAATTTTAAGATGATAGTGTTTGGTTTGTTGTGGTAAGGGATAGTTGGGGGTGATTTACGGTAGCCGAAGTAATTTAGGTGATTCTGGTATAGTTTGTTATGATTTTTAGCTTTTTTTTTAATTTTAAAGTGATTGGGCTTAGTTTGTTGCTGTAAAGTGTAGTTGGGGGTGATTTTTGATAGCCGAAGTAATTTAGGTAAGTTTGGCATAGTTTGCTATGATTACTAGCATTTTTTTGTAATTTAAAAGTGATTGGGTTTAGTTTGTTGTGGTAAGTGTTAGTTGGTGATGATTTAGAGTAGCCGAAGTAATTTAGGTGAGTCTGGCATAGTTTGTTATGATTTGTACACCTTTTTTGTAATTTTAAGATGATATGGTTTGGTTTGTTGTGGTAAGGGATAGTTGGGGGTGATTTACGGTAGCCGAAGTAATTTAGGTGATTCTGGTATAGTTTGTTATGATTTTTAGCATTTTTTTGTAATTTAAAAGTGATTGGGTTTAGTTTGTTGTGGTAAGGGTTAGTTGGTGATGATTTATAGTAGCCGAAGTAATTTAGGTGAGTTTGGCATAGTTTGCTATGGTTAATAGCATTTTTTTGTAATTTAAAAGTGATTGGGTTTAGTTTGTTGTGGTAAGGGTTAGTTGGTGATGATTTAGAGTAGTCGAAGTAATTTAGGTGAGTCTGGCATAGTTTGTTATGATTTCTACACCTTTTTTTGTAATTTTAAGATGATATGGTTTGGTTTGTTGTGGTAAGGGATAGTTGGGGGTGATTTACGGTAGCCGAAGTAATTTAGGTAATTTTGGTATAGTTTGTTATGATTTTTAGCATTTTTTTTTAATTTTAAAGTGATTGGGCTTATTTTGTTGCTGTGAAGTGTAGTTGGGGGTGATTTTTGATAGCCGAAGTAATTTAGGTGAGTTTGGCTTAGTTTGCTATGGTTAGTAGCATTTTTTTGTAATTTAAAAGTGATTGGGTTTAGTTTGTTGTGGTAAGGGTTAGTTGGTGATGATTTAGAGTAGCCGATGTAATTTAGGTGAGTCTGGCATAGTTTGTTATGATTTGTACACCTTTTTTTGTAATTTTAAGATGATATGGTTTGGTTTGTTGTGGTAAGGGATAGTTGGGTGTGATTTACGGTAGCCGAAGTAATTTAGGTGATTCTGGTATAGTTTGTTATGATTTTTAGCATTTTTTTGTAATTTAAAAGTGATTGGGTTTAGTTTGTTGTGGTAAGGGTTAGTTGGTGATGATTTATGGTAGCCGAAGTAATTTAGGTGAGTTTGGCATAGTTTGCTATGATTACTAGCATTTTTTTGTAATTTAAAAGTGATTGGGTTTAGTTTGTTGTGGTAAGGGTTAGTTGGTGATGATTTAGAGTAGCCGAAGTAATTTAGGTGAGTCTGGCATAGTTTGTTATGGTTAGTAGCATTTTTTTGTAATTTTAAAGTGATTGGGTTTAGTTTGTTGTGGTAAGGGTTAGTTGGTGATGATTTAGAGTAGCCGAAATAATTTAGGTGAGTCTGGCATAGTTTGTTATGATTTGTACACCTTTTTTTGTAATTTTAAGATGATATGGTTTGGTTTGTTGTGGTAAGGGATAGTTGGGTGTGATTTACGGTAGCCGAAGTAATTTAGGTGATTCTGGTATAGTTTGTTATGATTTTTAGCATTTTTTTGTAATTTAAAAGTGATTGGGTTTAGTTTGTTGTGGTAAGGGTTAGTTGGTGATGATTTATGGTAGCCGAAGTAATTTAGGTGAGTTTGGCATAGTTTGCTATGATTACTAGCATTTTTTTGTAATTTAAAAGTGATTGGGTTTAGTTTGTTGTGGTAAGGGTTAGTTGGTGATGATTTAGAGTAGCCGAAGTAATTTAGGTGAGTCTGGCATAGTTTGTTATGGTTAGTAGCATTTTTTTGTAATTTTAAAGTGATTGGGTTTAGTTTGTTGTGGTAAGGGTTAGTTGGTGATGATTTAGAGTAGCCGAAATAATTTAGGTGAGTCTGGCATAGTTTGTTATGATTTGTACACCTTTTTTTGTAATTTTAAGATGATATGGTTTGGTTTGTTGTGGTAAGGGATAGTTGGGGTGATTTACGGTAGCCGAAGTAATTTAGGTGATTCTGGTATAGTTTGTTATGATTTTTAGCATTTTTTTGTAATTTAAAAGTGATTGGGTTTAGTTTGTTGTGGTAAGGGTTAGTTGGTGATGATTTATGGTAGCCGAAGTAATTTAGGTGAGTTTGGCATAGGTTGCTATGATTACTAGCATTTTTTTGTAATTTAAAAGTGATTGGGTGTAGTTTGTTGTGGTAAGGGTTAGTTGGTGATGATTTATGGTAGCCGAAGTAATTTAGGTGAGTTTGGCATAGTTTGCTATGGTTACTAGCATTTTTTTGCAATTTAAAAGTGATTGGGTTTAGTTTGTTGTGGTAAGGGTTAGTTGGTGAGGATTTAGAGTAGCCGAAGTAATTTAGGTGAGTCTGGCATAGTTTGTTATGATTTGTACACCTTTTTTTGTAAGTTTAACATGATATGGTTTGGTTTGTTGTGGTAAGGGATAGTTGGGGGTGATTTATGGTAGCCGAAGTAATTTAGGTGATTCTGGTATAGATTGTTATGATTTTTAGCATTTTTTTGTAATTTAAAAGTGATTGAGTTTAGTTTGTTGTGGTAAGGGTTAGTTGGTGATGATATATGGTTGTCGAAATAATTTAGGTGAGTTTGGCATAGTTTGCTATGGTTACTAGCATTTTTTTTGTAATTTAAAAGTGATTGGGTTTAGTTTGTTGTGGTAAGGGTTAGTTGGTGATGATTTAGAGAAGTCGAAGTAATTTAGGTGAGTCTGGCATAGTTCATTATGATTTGTACACCTTTTTTTGTAATTTTAAGATGATATGGTTTGGTTTGTTGTGGTAAGGGATAGTTGGGGGTGATTTACGGTAGCCGAAGTAATTTAGGTGATTCTGGTATAGTTTGTTATGATTTTTAGCATTTTTTTGTAATTTAAAAGTGATTGGGTTTAGTTTGTTGTGGTAAGGGTTAGTTGGTGATGATTTATGGTAGCCGAAGTAATTTAGGTGAGTTTGGCATAGTTTGCTATGGCTACTAGCATTTTTTTTGTAATTTAAAAGTGATTGGGTTTAGTTTGTTGTGGTAAGGGTTAGTTGGTGATGATTTAGAGAAGTCGAAGTAATTTAGGTGAGTCTGGCATAGTTCATTATGATTTGTACACCTTTTTTTGTAATTTTAAGATGATATGGTTTGGTTTGTTGTGGTAAGGGATAGTTGGGGGTGATTTACGGTAGCCGAAGTAATTTAGGTGATTCTGGTATAGTTTGTTATGATTTTTAGCATTTTTTTGTAATTTAAAAGTGATTGGGTTTAGTTTGTTGTGGTAAGGGTTAGTTGGTGATGATTTATGGTAGCCGAAGTAATTTAGGTGAGTTTGGCATAGTTTGCTATGGTTACTAGCATTTTTTTGTAATTTAAAAGTGATTGGGTTTAGTTTGTTGTGGTAAGGGTTAGTTGGTGATGATTTAGAGTAGCCGAAGTAATTTAGGTGAGTCTGGCATAGTTTGTTATGATTTGTAAACCTTTTTTTTTAATTTTAAGATGATATGGTTTGGTTTGTTGTGGTAAGGGATAGTTGGGGGTGATTTACGGTAGCCGAAGTAATTTAGGTGATTCTGGTATAGTTTGTTATGATTTATAGCATTTTTTTGTAATTTAAAAGTTATTGGGTTTAGTTTGTTGTGGTAAGGGTTAATTGGTGATGATTTAGAATAGCCGAAGTAATTTAGGTGAGTCTGGCATAGTTTGTTATGATTTGTACACTTTTTTTTGTAATTTTAAGATGATATGGTTTGGTTTGTGGTGTTAAGGGATAGTTGGGGGTGATTTACGGTAGCCGAAGTAATTTAGGTGATTATGGTATAGTTTGTTATGATTTTTAGCATTTTTTTGTAATTTAAAAGTGATTGGGTTTAGTTTGTTGTGGTAAGGGTTAGTTGGTGATGATTTATGGTAGCCGAAGTAATTTAGGTGAGTTTGGCATAGTTTGCTATGGTTACTAGCATTTTTTTGTAATTTAAAATTGATTGGGTTTAGTTTGTTGTGGTAAGGGTTAGTTTGTGATGATTTAGAGTAGCTGAAGTAATTTAGGTGAGTCTGGCATAGTTTGTTATGATTTGTACACCTATTTTTGTAATTTTAATATGATATGGTTTGGTTGTTGTGGTAAGGGATAGTTGGGGGTGATTTACGGTATCCGAAGTAATTTAGATGATTCTGGTATAGTTTGTTATGATTTTTAGCCTTTTTTTGTAATTTTAGAGTTATTGGGCTTAGTTTGTTGCTGTAAAGTGTAGTTGGGGGTGATTTTTGATAGACGAAGTAATTTAGGTGAGTTTGGCATAGTTTGCTATGGTTAGTAGCATTTTTTTGTAATTTAAAATTGATTGGGTTTAGTTTGTTGTGGTAAGGGTTAGTTGGTGATGATTTAGAGTAGCCGAAGTAATTTAGATGAGTCTGGCATAGTTTGTTATGATTTGTACACCTTTTTTTGTAATTTTAAGATGATATGGTTTGGTTTGTTGTGGTAAGGGATAGTTGGGGGTGATTTACGGTAGCCGAAGTAATTTAAGTGATTCTGGTTAAGTTTGTTATGATTTTTAGCATTTTTTTGTAATTTAAAAGTGATTGCTTTTAGTTTGTTGTGGTGAGGGTTAGTTGGTAATGATTTATGGTAGCCGAAGTAATTTAGGTGAGTTTGGCATAGTTTGCTGTGGTTACTAGCATTTTTTTGTAATTTAAAAGTGATTGGGTTTAGTTTGTTGTGGTAAGGGTTAGTTGGTGATGATTTAGAGTAGCCGAAGTAATTTAGGTGAGTCTGGCATAGTTTGTTATGATTTTTAGCATTTTTTTGTAATTTAAAAGTGATTGGGTTTAGTTTGTTGTGGTAAGGGTTAGTTGGTGATGATTTATGGTAGCCGAAGTAATTTAGATGAGTTTGGCATAGTTTGCTATGGTTACTAGCATTTCTTTGTAATTTAAAAGTGATTGGGTTTAGTTTATTGTGGTAAGGGCTAGTTGGTGATGATTTAGAGTAGCCGAAGTAATTTAGGTGAGTCTGGCATAGTTTGTTATGATTTGTACACCTTTTCTTGTAATTTTAAGATGATATGGTTTGGTTTGTTGTGGTAAGGGATAGTTGGGGGTGATTTACGGTAGCCGAAGTAATTTAGGTGATTCTGGTATAGTTTGTTATGATTTTTAACATTTTTTTGTAATTTAAAAGTGATTGGGTTTAGTTTGTTGTGGTAAGGGTTAGTTGGTGATGATTTATGGTAGCCGAAGTAATTTAGGTGAGTTTGGCATAGTTTGCTATGGTTACTAGCATTTTTTTGTAATTTAAAATTGATTGGGTTTAGTTTGTTGTGGTAAGGGTTAGTTGGTGATGACTTAAAATTGCCGAAGTAATTTAGGTGAGTCTGGCATAGTTTGCTATGATTTCTACACCTTTTTTTGTAATTTTAAGATGATAATGTTTGGTTTGTTGTGGTAAGGGATAGTTGGGGGTGATTTACGGTAGCCGAAGTAATTTAGGTGATTCTGGTATAGTTTGTTATGATTTTTAGCATTTTTTTTTAATTTTAAAGTGATTGGGCTTAGTTTGTTGCGGTAAAGTGTAGTTGGGGGTGATTTTTGATAGCCGAAGTAATTTAGGTGAGTTTGGCATAGTTTGCTATGGTTAGTAGCATTTTCTTGTAATTTAAAAGTGATTGGGTTTAGTTTGTTATGGTAAGGGTTAGTTGGTGATGATTTAGAGTAGCCGAAGTAATTTAGGTGAGTCCGGCATAGTTTGTTATGATTTGTATACCTTTTTTTGTAATTTTAAGATGATAATGTTTGGTTTGTTGTGGTAAGGGATAGTTGGGGGTGATTTACGGTAGCCGAAGTGATTTAGGTGATTCTGGTATAGTTTGTTATGATTTTTAGCATTTTTTTTTAATTTTAAAGTGATTGGGCTTAGTTTGTTGCTGTAAAGTGTAGTTGGGGGTGATTTTTGATAGCCGAAGTAATTTAGGTGAGTTTGGCATAGTTTGCTATGGTTAGTAGCATTTTTTTGTAATTTAAAAGTGATTGGGTTTAGTTTGTTGTGGTAAGGGTTAGTTGGTGATGATTTAGAGTAGCCGAAGTAATTTAGGTGAGTCTGGCATAGTTTGTTATGATTTGTACACCTTTTTTGTAATTTTAAGACGATATGGTTTGTTTTGTTGTGGTAAGGGATAGTTGGGGGTGATTTACGGTAGCCGAAGTAATTTAGGTGATTCTGGTATAGCTTGTTATGATTTTTAGCATTTTTTTGTAATTTAAAAGTGATTGGGTTTAGTTTGTTGTGGTAAGGGTTAGTTGGTGATGATTTATGGTAGCCGAAATAATTTAGGTGAGTTTGGCATAGTTTGCTATGGTTACTAGCATTTTTTTGTAATTTAAAAGTGATTGGGTTTAGTTTGTTGTGGTAAGGGTTAGTTGGTGATGATTTAGAGTTGCCGAAGTAATTTAGGTGAGTCTGGCATAGTTTGTTATGGTTAGTAGCATTTTTTTGTAATTTAAAAGTGATTGGGTTTAGTTTGTTGTGGTAAGGGTTAGTTGGTGATGATTTAGAGTAGCCGAAATAATTTAGGTGAGTCTGGCATAGTTTGTTATGATTTGTACACCTTTTTTTGTAATTTTAAGATGATATGGTTTGGTTTGTTGTGGTAAGGGATAGTTGGGGGTGATTTACGGTAGCCGAAGTAATTTAGGTGATTCTGGTATAGTTTGTTATGATTTTTAGCATTTTTTTGTAATTTAAAAGTGATTGGGTTTAGTTTGTTGTGGTAAGGGTTAGTTGGTGATGATTTATGGTAGCCGAAGTAATTTAGGTGAGTTTGGCATAGTTTGCTATGGTTACTAGCATTTTTTTGTAATTTAAAAGTGATTGGGTTTAGTTTGTTGTGGTAAGGGTTAGTTGGTGATGATTTAGAGTAGCCGAAGTAATTTAGGTGAGTCTGGCATAGTTTGTTATGATTTGTAAACCTTTTTTTTTAATTTTAAGATGATATGGTTTGGTTTGTTGTGGTAAGGGATAGTTGGGGGTGATTTACGGTAGCCGAAGTAATTTAGGTGATTCTGGTATAGTTTGTTATGATTTATAGCATTTTTTTGTAATTTAAAAGTTATTGGGTTTAGTTTGTTGTGGTAAGGGTTAATTGGTGATGATTTAGAATAGCCGAAGTAATTTAGGTGAGTCTGGCATAGTTTGTTATGATTTGTACACTTTTTTTTGTAATTTTAAGATGATATGGTTTGGTTTGTGGTGTTAAGGGATAGTTGGGGGTGATTTACGGTAGCCGAAGTAATTTAGGTGATTATGGTATAGTTTGTTATGATTTTTAGCATTTTTTTGTAATTTAAAAGTGATTGGGTTTAGTTTGTTGTGGTAAGGGTTAGTTGGTGATGATTTATGGTAGCCGAAGTAATTTAGGTGAGTTTGGCATAGTTTGCTATGGTTACTAGCATTTTTTTGTAATTTAAAATTGATTGGGTTTAGTTTGTTGTGGTAAGGGTTAGTTTGTGATGATTTAGAGTAGCTGAAGTAATTTAGGTGAGTCTGGCATAGTTTGTTATGATTTGTACACCTATTTTTGTAATTTTAATATGATATGGTTTGGTTGTTGTGGTAAGGGATAGTTGGGGGTGATTTACGGTATCCGAAGTAATTTAGATGATTCTGGTATAGTTTGTTATGATTTTTAGCCTTTTTTTGTAATTTTAGAGTTATTGGGCTTAGTTTGTTGCTGTAAAGTGTAGTTGGGGGTGATTTTTGATAGACGAAGTAATTTAGGTGAGTTTGGCATAGTTTGCTATGGTTAGTAGCATTTTTTTGTAATTTAAAATTGATTGGGTTTAGTTTGTTGTGGTAAGGGTTAGTTGGTGATGATTTAGAGTAGCCGAAGTAATTTAGATGAGTCTGGCATAGTTTGTTATGATTTGTACACCTTTTTTTGTAATTTTAAGATGATATGGTTTGGTTTGTTGTGGTAAGGGATAGTTGGGGGTGATTTACGGTAGCCGAAGTAATTTAAGTGATTCTGGTTAAGTTTGTTATGATTTTTAGCATTTTTTTGTAATTTAAAAGTGATTGCTTTTAGTTTGTTGTGGTGAGGGTTAGTTGGTAATGATTTATGGTAGCCGAAGTAATTTAGGTGAGTTTGGCATAGTTTGCTGTGGTTACTAGCATTTTTTTGTAATTTAAAAGTGATTGGGTTTAGTTTGTTGTGGTAAGGGTTAGTTGGTGATGATTTAGAGTAGCCGAAGTAATTTAGGTGAGTCTGGCATAGTTTGTTATGATTTTTAGCATTTTTTTGTAATTTAAAAGTGATTGGGTTTAGTTTGTTGTGGTAAGGGTTAGTTGGTGATGATTTATGGTAGCCGAAGTAATTTAGATGAGTTTGGCATAGTTTGCTATGGTTACTAGCATTTCTTTGTAATTTAAAAGTGATTGGGTTTAGTTTATTGTGGTAAGGGCTAGTTGGTGATGATTTAGAGTAGCCGAAGTAATTTAGGTGAGTCTGGCATAGTTTGTTATGATTTGTACACCTTTTCTTGTAATTTTAAGATGATATGGTTTGGTTTGTTGTGGTAAGGGATAGTTGGGGGTGATTTACGGTAGCCGAAGTAATTTAGGTGATTCTGGTATAGTTTGTTATGATTTTTAACATTTTTTTGTAATTTAAAAGTGATTGGGTTTAGTTTGTTGTGGTAAGGGTTAGTTGGTGATGATTTATGGTAGCCGAAGTAATTTAGGTGAGTTTGGCATAGTTTGCTATGGTTACTAGCATTTTTTTGTAATTTAAAATTGATTGGGTTTAGTTTGTTGTGGTAAGGGTTAGTTGGTGATGACTTAAAATTGCCGAAGTAATTTAGGTGAGTCTGGCATAGTTTGCTATGATTTCTACACCTTTTTTTGTAATTTTAAGATGATAATGTTTGGTTTGTTGTGGTAAGGGATAGTTGGGGGTGATTTACGGTAGCCGAAGTAATTTAGGTGATTCTGGTATAGTTTGTTATGATTTTTAGCATTTTTTTTTAATTTTAAAGTGATTGGGCTTAGTTTGTTGCGGTAAAGTGTAGTTGGGGGTGATTTTTGATAGCCGAAGTAATTTAGGTGAGTTTGGCATAGTTTGCTATGGTTAGTAGCATTTTCTTGTAATTTAAAAGTGATTGGGTTTAGTTTGTTATGGTAAGGGTTAGTTGGTGATGATTTAGAGTAGCCGAAGTAATTTAGGTGAGTCCGGCATAGTTTGTTATGATTTGTATACCTTTTTTTGTAATTTTAAGATGATAATGTTTGGTTTGTTGTGGTAAGGGATAGTTGGGGGTGATTTACGGTAGCCGAAGTGATTTAGGTGATTCTGGTATAGTTTGTTATGATTTTTAGCATTTTTTTTTAATTTTAAAGTGATTGGGCTTAGTTTGTTGCTGTAAAGTGTAGTTGGGGGTGATTTTTGATAGCCGAAGTAATTTAGGTGAGTTTGGCATAGTTTGCTATGGTTAGTAGCATTTTTTTGTAATTTAAAAGTGATTGGGTTTAGTTTGTTGTGGTAAGGGTTAGTTGGTGATGATTTAGAGTAGCCGAAGTAATTTAGGTGAGTCTGGCATAGTTTGTTATGATTTGTACACCTTTTTTGTAATTTTAAGACGATATGGTTTGTTTTGTTGTGGTAAGGGATAGTTGGGGGTGATTTACGGTAGCCGAAGTAATTTAGGTGATTCTGGTATAGCTTGTTATGATTTTTAGCATTTTTTTGTAATTTAAAAGTGATTGGGTTTAGTTTGTTGTGGTAAGGGTTAGTTGGTGATGATTTATGGTAGCCGAAATAATTTAGGTGAGTTTGGCATAGTTTGCTATGGTTACTAGCATTTTTTTGTAATTTAAAAGTGATTGGGTTTAGTTTGTTGTGGTAAGGGTTAGTTGGTGATGATTTAGAGTTGCCGAAGTAATTTAGGTGAGTCTGGCATAGTTTGTTATGGTTAGTAGCATTTTTTTGTAATTTAAAAGTGATTGGGTTTAGTTTGTTGTGGTAAGGGTTAGTTGGTGATGATTTAGAGTAGCCGAAATAATTTAGGTGAGTCTGGCATAGTTTGTTATGATTTGTACACCTTTTTTTGTAATTTTAAGATGATATGGTTTGGTTTGTTGTGGTAAGGGATAGTTGGGGGTGATTTACGGTAGCCGAAGTAATTTAGGTGATTCTGGTATAGTTTGTTATAATTTTTAGCATTTTTTTGTAATTTAAAAGTGATTGGGTGTAGTTTGTTGTGGTAAGGGTTAGTTGGTGATAATTTATGGTAGCCGAAGTAATTTAGGTGAGTTTGGCATAGTTTGCAATGGTTACTAGCATTTTTTTGTAATTTAAAAGTGATTGGGTTTAGTTTGTTGTGGTAAGGGTTAGTTGGTGAGGATTTAGAGTAGCCGAAGTAATTTAGGTGTGTCTGGCATAGTTTGTTATGATTTGTACACCTTTTTTTGTAATTTTAAGATGATATGGTTTGGTTTGTTGTGGTAAGGGATAGTTGGGGGTGATTTACGGTAGCCGAAGTAATTTAGGTGATTCTGGTATAGTTTGTTATGATTTTTAGCATTTTTTTTTAATTTTAAAGTGATTGGGCTTAGTTTGTTGCTGTAAAGTGTAGTTGGGGGTGATTTTTGATAGCCGAAGTAATTTAGGTGAGTTTGGCATAGTTTGCTATGGTTAGTAGCATTTTTTTGTAATTTAAAAGTGATTGGGTTTAGTTTGTTGTGGTAAGGGTTAGTTGGTGATGATTTAGAGTAGCCGAAGTAATTTAGGTGAGTCTGGCATAGTTTGTTATGATTTGTACACCTTTTTTTGTAATTTTAGGATGATATGGTTTGGTTTGTTGTGGTAAGGGATAGTTGGGGGTGATTTACGGTAGCCGAAGTAATTTAGGTGATTCTGGTATAGTTTGTAATGATTTTTAGCATTTTTTTTGTAATTTAAAAGTGATTGGGTTTAGTTTGTTGTGGTAAGGGTTAGTTGGTGATGATTTATGGTAGCCGAAGTAATTTAGGTGAGTTTGGCATAGTTTGCTATGATTACTAGCATTTTTTTGTAATTTAAAAATGATTGGGTTTAGTTTGTTGTGGTAAGGGTTAGTTGGTGATGATTTAGAGTAGCCGAAGTAATTTAGGTGAGTCTGGCATAGTTTGTTATGGTTAGTAGCATTTTTTTGTAATTTAAAAGTGATTGGGTTTAGTTTGTTGTGGTAAGGGTTAGTTGGTGATGATTTAGAGTAGCCGAAATAATTTAGGTGAGTCTGGCATAGTTTGTTATGATTTGTACACCTTTTTTTGTAATTTTAAGATGATATGGTTTGGTTTGTTGTGGTAAGGGATAGTTGGGGGTGATTTACGGTAGCCGAAGTAATTTAGGTGATTCTGGTATAGTTTGTTATAATTTTTAGCATTTTTTTGTAATTTAAAAGTGATTGGGTGTAGTTTGTTGTGGTAAGGGTTAGTTGGTGATGATTTATGGTAGCCGAAGTAATTTAGGTGAGTTTGGCATAGTTTGCTATGGTTACTAGCATTTTTTTGTAATTTAAAAGTGATTGGGTTTAGTTTGTTGTGGTAAGGGTTAGTTGGTGATGATTTATGGTAGCCGAAGTAATTTAGGTGAGTTTGGCATAGTTTGCTATGGTTACTAGCATTTTTTTGTAATTTAAAAGTGATTGGGTTTAGTTTGTTGTGGTAAGGGTTAGTTGGTGATGATTTAGAGTAGCCGAAGTAATTTAGGTGAGTCTGGCATAGTTTGTTATGGTTAGTAGCATTTTTTTGTAATTTAAAAGTGATTGGGTTTAGTTTGTTGTGGTAAGGGTTAGTTGGTGATGATTTAGAGTAGCCGAAATAATTTAGGTGAGTCTGGCATAGTTTGTTATGATTTGTACACCTTTTTTTGTAATTTTAAGACGATATGGTTTGGTTTGTTGTGGTAAGGGATAGTTGGGGGTGATTTACGGTAGCCGAAGTAATTTAGGTGATTCTGGTATAGTTTGTTATAATTTTTAGCATTTTTTTGTAATTTAAAAGTGATTGGGTGTAGTTTGTTGTGGTAAGAGTTAGTTGGTGATGATTTATGGTAGCCGAAGTAATTTAGGTGAGTTTGGCATAGTTTGCTATGGTTACTAGCATTTTTTTGTAATTTAAAAGTGATTGGGTTTAGTTTGTTGTGGTAAGGGTTAGTTGGTGAGGATTTAGAGTAGCCGAAGTAATTTAGGTGAGGCTGGCATAGTTTGTTATGATTTGTACACCTTTTTTTGTAATTTTAAGATGATATGGTTTGGTTTGTTGTGGTAAGGGATAGTTGGGGGTGATTTATGGTAGCCGAAGTAATTTAGGTGATTCTGGTATAGATTGTTATGATTTTTAGCATTTTTTTGTAATTTAAAAGTGATTGGGTTTAGTTTGTTGTGGTAAGGGTTAGTTGGTGATGATATATGGTTGCCGAAGTAATTTAGGTGAGTTTGGCATAGTTTGCTATGGTTACTAGCATTTTTTTGTAATTTAAAAGTGATTGGGTTTAGTTTGTAGTGGTAAGGGTTAGTTGGTGAAGATTTAGAGTAGCCGAAGTAATTTAGGTGAGTCTGGCATAGTTTGTTATGATTTGTACACTTTTTTTTGTAATTTAATTTAAGATGATATGGTTTGGTTTGTTGTGGTAAGCGATAGTTGGGGGTGATTTACGGTAGCCGAAGTAATTTAGGTGATTCTGGTATAGTTTGTTATGATTTTTAGCATTTTTTTGTAATTTTAAAGTGATTGGGCTTAGTTTGTTGCTGTAAAGTGTAGTTGGGGGTGATTTTTGATAGCCGAAGTAATTTAGGTGAGTTTGGCATAGTATGCTATGGTTAGTAATATTTTTTTGTAATTTAAAAATGATTGGGTTTAGTTTGTTGTGGTAAGGGTTAGTTGGTGATGATTTATGGTAGCCGAAGTAATTTAGGTGAGTTTGGCATAGTTTGCTATGGTTACTAGCATTTTTTGTAATTTAAAAGTGATTGGGTTTAGTTTGTTGTGGTAAGGGTTAGTTGGTGATGATTTAGAGAAGTCGAAGTAATTTAGGTGAGTCTGGCATAGTTTGTTATGATTTGTACAACTTTTTTTGTAATTTTAAGATGATATAGTTTGGTTTGTTGTGGTAAGGGATAGTTGGGGGTGATTTACGGTAGCCGAAGTAATTTAGGTGATTCTGGTATTGTTTGTTATGATTTTTAGCATTTTTTTGTAATTTAAAAGTGATTGGGTTTAGTTTGTTGTGGTAAGGGTTTGTTGGTGATGATTTATGATAGCCGAAGTAATTTAGGTGAGTTTGGCATAGTTTGCTATGGTTACTAGCATTCTTTTGTAATTTAAAAGTGATTGGGTTTAGTTTGTTGTGGTAAGGGTTAGTTGGTGATGATTTAGAGTAGCCGAAGTAATTTAGGTGAGTCTGGCATAGTTTGTTATGATTTGTACACCTTTTTTTGTAATTTTAAGATGATATGGTTTGGTTTGTTGTGGTAAGGGATAGTTGGAGGTGATTTACGGTAGCCGAAGTAATTTAGGTGATTCTGGTATAGTTTGTTATAATTTTTAGCATTTTTTTGTAATTTAAAAGTGATTGGGTGTAGTTTGTTGTGGTAAGGGTTAGTTGGTGATAATTTATGGTAGCCGAAGTAATTTAGGTGAGTTTGGCATAGTTTGCAATGGTTACTAGCATTTTTTTGTAATTTAAAAGTGATTGGGTTTAGTTTGTTGTGGTAAGGGTTAGTTGGTGAGGATTTAGAGTAGCCGAAGTAATTTAGGTGTGTCTGGCATAGTTTGTTATGATTTGTACACCTTTTTTTGTAATTTTAAGATGATATGGTTTGGTTTGTTGTGGTAAGGGCTAGTTGGGGGTGATTTACGGTAGCCGAAGTAATTTAGGTGATTCTGGTATAGATTGTTATGATTTTTAGCATTTTTTTGTAATTTAAAAGTGATTGGGTTTAGTTTGTTGTGGTAAGGGTTAGTTGGTGATGATTTATGGTAGCCGAAGTAATTTAGGTGAGTTTGGCATAGTTTGCTATGGTTACTAGCATTTTTTTGTAATTTAAAAGTGATTGGGTTTAGTTTGTTGTGGTAAGGGTTAGTTGGTGATGATTTAAAGTAGCCGAAGTAATTTAGGTGAGTCTGGCATAGTTTGTTATGATTTCTACACCTTTTTTTGTAATTTTAAGATGATATGGTTTGGTTTGTTGTGGTAAGGGATAGTTGGGGGTGATTTACGGTAGCCGAAGTAATTTAGGTGATTCTGGTATAGTTTGTTATGATTTTTAGCATTTTTTTTTTAATTTTAAAGTGATTGGGCTTAGTTTGTTGCTGTAAAGTGTAGTTGGGGGTGATTTTTGATAGCCGAAGTAATTTAGGTGAGTTTGGCGTAGTTTGCTATGGTTAGTAGCATTTTTTTGTAATTTAAAAGTGATTGGGTTTAGTTTGTTGTGGTAAGGGTTAGTTGGTGATTATTTAGAGTAGCCGAAGTAATTTAGGTGAGTCTGGCATAGTTTGTTATGATTTGTACACCTTTTTTTGTAATTTTAGGATGATATGGTTTGGTTTGTTGTGGTAAGGGATAGTTGGGGGTGATTTACGGTAGCCGAAGTAATTTAGGTGATTCTGGTATAGTTTGTAATGATTTTTAGCATTTTTTTTGTAATTTAAAAGTGATTGGGTTTAGTTTGTTGTGGTAAGGGTTAGTTGGTGATGATTTATGGTAGCCGAAGTAATTTAGGTGAGTTTGGCATAGTTTGCTATGATTACTAGCATTTTTTTGTAATTTAAAAATGATTGGGTTTAGTTTGTTGTGGTAAGGGTTAGTTGGTGATGATTTAGAGTAGCCGAAGTAATTTAGGTGAGTCTGGCATAGTTTGTTATGGTTAGTAGCATTTTTTTGTAATTTAAAAGTGATTGGGTTTAGTTTGTTGTGGTAAGGGTTAGTTGGTGATGATTTAGAGTAGCCGAAATAATTTAGGTGAGTCTGGCATAGTTTGTTATGATTTGTACACCTTTTTTTGTAATTTTAAGATGATATGGTTTGGTTTGTTGTGGTAAGGGATAGTTGGGGGTGATTTACGGTAGCCGAAGTAATTTAGGTGATTCTGGTATAGTTTGTTATAATTTTTAGCATTTTTTTGTAATTTAAAAGTGATTGGGTGTAGTTTGTTGTGGTAAGGGTTAGTTGGTGATGATTTATGGTAGCCGAAGTAATTTAGGTGAGTTTGGCATAGTTTGCTATGGTTACTAGCATTTTTTTGTAATTTAAATGTGATTGGGTTTAGTTTGTTGTGGTAAGGGCTAGTTGGTGATGATTTAGAGTAGCCGAAGTAATTTAGGTGAGTCTGGCATAGTTTGTTATGATTTGTACACCTTTTTTTGTAATTTTAAGATGATATGGTTTGGTTTGTTGTGGTAAGGGATAGTTGGGGGTGATTTACGGTAGCCGAAGTAATTTAGGTGATTCTGTTATAGTTTGTTATGATTTTTAGCATTTTTTTGTAATTTAAAAGTGATTGGGTTTAGTTTGTTGTGGTAAGGGTTAGTTGGTGATGATTTATAGTAGCCGAAGTAATTTAGGCGAGTTTGGCATAGTTTGCTATGGTTACTAGCATTTTTTTGTAATTTAAAAGTGATTGGGTTTAGTTTGTTGTGGTAAGGGTTAGTTGGTAATGATTTAAAGTAGCCGAAGTAATTTAGGTGAGTCTGGCATAGTTTGTTATGATTTCTACACCTTTTTTTGTAATTTTAAGATGATATGGTTTGGTTTGTTGTGGTAAGGGATAGTTGGGGGTGATTTACGGTAGCCGAAGTAATTTAGGTGATTCTGTTATAGTTTGTTATGATTTTTAGCATTTTTTTGTAATTTAAAAGTGATTGGGTTTAGTTTGTTGTGGTAAGGGTTAGTTGGTGATGATTTATAGTAGCCGAAGTAATTTAGGTGAGTTTGGCATAGTTTGCTATGGTTACTAGCATTTTTTTGTAATTTAAAAGTGATTGGGTTTAGTTTGTTGTGGTAAGGGTTAGTTGGTGAGGATTTAGAGTAGCCGAAGTAATTTAGGTGAGGCTGGCATAGTTTGTTATGATTTGTACACCTTTTTTTGTAATTTTAAGATGATATGGTTTGGTTTGTTGTGGTAAGGGATAGTTGGGGGTGATTTATGGTAGCCGAAGTAATTTAGGTGATTCTGGTATAGATTGTTATGATTTTTAGCATTTTTTTGTAATTTAAAAGTGATTGGGTTTAGTTTGTTGTGGTAAGGGTTAGTTGGTGATGATATATGGTTGCCGAAGTAATTTAGGTGAGTTTGGCATAGTTTGCTATGGTTACTAGCATTTTTTTGTAATTTAAAAGTGATTGGGTTTAGTTTGTAGTGGTAAGGGTTAGTTGGTGAAGATTTAGAGTAGCCGAAGTAATTTAGGTGAGTCTGGCATAGTTTGTTATGATTTGTACACTTTTTTTTGTAATTTAATTTAAGATGATATGGTTTGGTTTGTTGTGGTAAGCGATAGTTGGGGGTGATTTACGGTAGCCGAAGTAATTTAGGTGATTCTGGTATAGTTTGTTATGATTTTTAGCATTTTTTTGTAATTTTAAAGTGATTGGGCTTAGTTTGTTGCTGTAAAGTGTAGTTGGGGGTGATTTTTGATAGCCGAAGTAATTTAGGTGAGTTTGGCATAGTATGCTACGGTTAGTAATATTTTTTTGTAATTTAAAAGTGATTGGGTTTAGTTTGTTGTGGTAAGGGTTAGTTGGTGATGATTTATGGTAGCCGAAGTAATTTAGGTGAGTTTGGCATAGTTTGCTATGGTTACTAGCATTTTTTGTAATTTAAAAGTGATTGGGTTTAGTTTGTTGTGGTAAGGGTTAGTTGGTGATGATTTAGAGAAGTCGAAGTAATTTAGGTGAGTCTGGCATAGTTTGTTATGACTTGTACACCTTTTTTTGTAATTTTAAGATGATATGGTTTGGTTTGTTGTGGTAAGGGATAGTTGGGGGTGATTTATGGTAGCCGAAGTAATTTAGGTGATTCTGGTATAGATTGTTATGATTTTTTACATTTTTTTGTAATTTAAAAGTGATTGGGTTTAGTTTGTTGTGGTAAGGGTTAGTTGGTGATGATATATGGTTGCCGAAGTAATTTAGGTGAGTTTGGCATAGTTTGCTATGGTTACTAGCATTTTTTTGTAATTTAAAAGTGATTGGGTTTAGTTTGTAGTGGTAAGGGTTAGTTGGTGAAGATTTAGAGTAGCCGAAGTAATTTAGGTGAGTCTGGCATAGTTTGTTATGATTTGTACACTTTTTTTTGTAATTTAATTTAAGATGATATGGTTTGGTTTGTTGTGGTAAGCGATAGTTGGGGGTGATATACGGTAGCCGAAGTAATTTAGGTGATTCTGGTATAGTTTGTTATGATTTTTAGCATTTTTTTGTAATTTTAAAGTGATTGGGCTTAGTTTGTTGCTGTAAAGGGTAGTTGGGGGTGATTTTTGATAGCCGAAGTAATTTAGGTGAGTTTGGCATAGTTTGCTATGGTTAGTAGCATTTTTTTGTAATTTAAAAGTGATTGGGTTTAGTTTGTTGTGGTAAGGGTTAGTTGGTGATGATTTAGAGTAGCCGAAGTAATTTAGGTGAGTCTGGCATAGTTTGTTATGATTTGTACACCTTTTTTTGTAATTTTAAGATGATATGGTTTGGTTTGTTGTGGTAAGGGATAGTTGGGGGTGATTTACGGTATCCGAAGTAATTTAGGTGATTCTGGTATAGTTTGTTATAATTTTTAGCATTTTTTTGTAATTTAAAAGTGATTGGGTGTAGTTTGTTGTGGTAAGAGTTAGTTGGTGATGATTTATGGTAGCCGAAGTAATTTAGGTGAGTTTGGCATAGTTTGCTATGGTTACTAGCATTTTTTTGTAATTTAAAAGTGATTGGGTTTAGTTTGTTGTGGTAAGGGTTAGTTGGTGAGGATTTAGAGTAGCCGAAGTAATTTAGGTGAGGCTGGCATAGTTTGTTATGATTTGTACACCTTTTTTTGTAATTTTAAGATGATATGGTTTGGTTTGTTGTGGTAAGGGATAGTTGGGGGTGATTTATGGTAGCCGAAGTAATTTAGGTGATTCTGGTATAGATTGTTATGATTTTTAGCATTTTTTTGTAATTTAAAAGTGATTGGGTTTAGTTTGTTGTGGTAAGGGTTAGTTGGTGATGATATATGGTTGCCGAAGTAATTTAGGTGAGTTTGGCATAGTTTGCTATGGTTACTAGCATTCTTTTGTAATTTAAAAGTGATTGGGTTTAGTTTGTTGTGGTAAGGGTTAGTTGGTGAAGATTTAGAGTAGCCGAAGTAATTTAGGTGAGTCTGGCATAGTTTGTTATGATTTGTACACTTTTTTTTGTAATTTAATTTAAGATGATATGGTTTGGTTTGTTGTGGTAAGCGATAGTTGGGGGTGATTTACGGTAGCCGAAGTAATTTAGGTGATTCTGGTATAGTTTGTTATGATTTTTAGCATTTTTTTGTAATTTTAAAGTGATTGGGCTTAGTTTGTTGCTGTAAAGTGTAGTTGGGGGTGATTTTTGATAGCCGAAGTAATTTAGGTGAGTTTGGCATAGTATGCTATGGTTAGTAATATTTTTTTGTAATTTAAAAGTGATTGGGTTTAGTTTGTTGTGGTAAGGGTTAGTTGGTGATGATTTATGGTAGCCGAAGTAATTTAGGTGAGTTTGGCATAGTTTGCTATGGTTACTAGCATTTTTTGTAATTTAAAAGTGATTGGGTTTAGTTTGTTGTGGTAAGGGTTAGTTGGTGATGATTTAGAGAAGTCGAAGTAATTTAGGTGAGTCTGGCATAGTTTGTTATGATTTGTACTACTTTTTTTGTAATTTTAAGATGATATAGTTTGGTTTGTTGTGGTAAGGGATAGTTGGGGGTGATTTACGGTAGCCGAAGTAATTTAGGTGATTCTGGTATAGTTTGTTATGATTTTTAGCATTTTTTTGTAATTTAAAAGTGATTGGGTTTAGTTTGTTGTGGTAAGGGTTTGTTGGTGATGATTTATGATAGCCGAAGTAATTTAGGTGAGTTTGGCATAGTTTGCTATGGTTACTAGCATTCTTTTGTAATTTAAAAGTGATTGGGTTTAGTTTGTTGTGGTAAGGGTTAGTTGGTGATGATTTAGAGTAGCCGAAGTAATTTAGGTGAGTCTGGCATAGTTTGTTATGATTTGTACACCTTTTTTTGTAATTTTAAGATGATATGGTTTGGTTTGTTGTGGTAAGGGATAGTTGGGAGTGATTTACGGTAGCCGAAGTAATTTAGGTGATTCTGGTATAGTTTGTTATGATTTTTAGCATTTTTTTGTAATTTAAAAGTGATTGGGTTTAGTTTGTTGTGGTAAGGGTTAGTTGGTGATGATTTATGATAGCCGAAGTAATTTAGGTGAGTTTGGCATAGTTTGCTATGGTTACTAGCATTTTTTTGTAATTTAAAAGTGATTGGGTTTAGTTTGTTGTGGTAAGGGTTAGTTGGTGATGATTTAGAGTAGCCGAAGTAATTTAGGTGAGTCTGGCATAGTTTGTTATGATTTGTACACTTTTTTTTGTAATTTTAAGATGATATGGTTTGGTTTGTTGTGGTAAGCGATAGTGGGGGGTGATTTACGGTAGCCGAAGTAATTTAGGTGATTCTGGTATAGTTTGTTATGATTTTTAGCATTTTTTTGTAATTTTAAAGTGATTGGGCTTAGTTTGTTGCTGTAAAGGGTAGTTGGGGGTGATTTGTGATAGCCGAAGTAATTTAGGTGAGTTTGGCATAGTATGCTATGGTTAGTAATATTTTTTTGTAATTTAAAAGTGATTGGGTTTAGTTTGTTGTGGTAAGGGTTATTTGGTGATGATTTATGGTAGCCGAAGTAATTTAGGTGAGTTTGGCATAGTTTGCTATGGTTACTAGCATTTTTTTGTAATTTAAAAGTGATTGGGTGTAGTTTGTTGTGGTAAGGGTTAGTTGGTGAGGATTTAGAGTAGCTGAAGTAATTTAGGTGAGTCTGGCATAGTTTGTTGTGGTTAGTAGCATTTTTTTGTAATTTAAAAGTGATTGGGTGTAGTTTGTTGTGGTAAGGGTTAGTTGGTGATGATTTATGGTAGCCGAAGTAATTTAGGTGAGTTTGGCATAGTTTGCTATGGTTACTAGCATTCTTTTGTAATTTAAAAGTGATTGGGTTTAGTTTGTTGTGGTAAGGGTTAGTTGGTGATGATTTAGAGTAGCCGAAGTAATTTATGTGAGTCTGGCATAGTTTGTTATGATTTGTACACCTTTTTTTGTAATTTTAAGATGATATGGTTTGGTTTGTTGTGGTAAGGGATAGTTGGGGGTGATTTACGGTAGCCGAAGTAATTTAGGTGATTCTGGTATAGCTTGTTATGATTTTTAGCATTTTTTTGTAATTTAAAAGTGATTGGGTTTAGTTTGTTGTGGTAAGAATTAGTTGGTGATGATTTATGATAGCCGAAGTAATTTAGGTGAGTTTGGCATAGTTTGCTATGGTTACTAGCATTTTTTTGTAACTAGCTGAATGTACCCGGCGTTGCCCGGACGTAGATTAAATAAACTCAGTGTTGACTAAAGTGGTGATGTTGACTAATCGACATTAAAATACAATTAAACAGGAATGCTCTACTTTTCCAATCACAAAATAAACAAATATGCTGAAATTAACCTGCGTTGCCAGGACCGGGTACTTCAATATGATTTGGAAAAAGAGGATACCTTGGTTGATATCTGAGATGAAAAATTTTGAATAGACTCTTTAGGCAGTTGTTCTATAAGCGATTCCAGGAAATCGAAATTAACTTTATATAATTTTAGGGGAAATCGAAGTTTACAAATTAGCTGATCATGTTATGATAAAATTGAAAACACAATAGGTGGCCATAGACACACACTTTTTCCCAGGGTTTTAACCGCCACGCGCAATTTCTACGGTTAAAACTGTGTGTTAGTGGCCACCAACGCGCCACACCACAGTTTTCTCTTGCGCGAGGCAAAATTTAGCCGGCCACAAACACACACTTTTTCCCAGGGTTTTAACCGCCACGCACAATATAGTTTAATCCTCCATCTGTGTGTAGCGGTGTTGTCGCTGCGTTAAGAATTGGCGGTCCGTGTGGCTCATTATTATCCTTTATTAAATAGATCGAATTTATTTGTTATTCGGCGTATATAATAATTTTAAAATATAGGCGATATAACGTGCGAATAGCTGGGTTGACGATTAGATATTTTCTCATTGCAATTTATACAAAATAAAATAAAAATGTATATATTTATTTGGCTCGAAATGCTTTCTTCTTTTCTTCTTATTTATAATCACTTCCGAATATATTAACCAACTAACAATAGCTAGTTTCCGTTTTTCATTTCTAACCGACATTTCAACGCTCGCTACAAATTGTGAACTGTGTTGTGGATCGGCGTGCGGAGTGGCGTTTTAAAATTTTAAACGTTCCACGCGCCACGCAAAACCGTCGGTTAAAACGCTGGATGTCGCCCATAAACACACACTTTTGCGTGCGGCGCGCAAAACCGGCAGTTTTAACTGTGTGTTAGTGGCCGAGGTCGTTAAGAGGAACGCCACGCGCAAAACCCTGGGAAAAAGTGTGGCGGTTAAAACGCTGGGAAAAAGTGTGTGTCTATGGCCGGCTAATGGAACAATTCCTCTTGCTGCAGTCAACTCACAAACAGAACAGTATGTAGATGATTTTGACTTATCTCCGGAATAAACAAACACTTGTCTCCTTCTGAACTGCACAAAAATTATTACAACCTGGCCCTAACTGGTTGGACAATTAAAGTGCGAACCTTTTGAGCTCCCTTTCCAGTATTAAAATTTTGGTATGTGGTAAAATGTGGTATTTTATGGTATTTGTGCATCGCTAGATTTTCAAACTTGTCCATCTTAGTTATAAATGATGTAAAGCAATAATGAACACAATGTATTTACGTAAAATAAACAGTGTAAAACGCGTATCAATGTCAGTAATGTCTGGCCCAACGCTGTAAATTTTGGATTTCAGCCGAGGCAGATTTGGTGAAAAATAAATACACCATTATCATTAACTGAACGGTCCGGTACGACGAAGGTGATTGGGAACAAATTTTGTTAACGGCAAAATTAACATTCTAAAATAAATAAATATTTTGACGGGAATATGGTGGATGTAAAAATCTTATTCGGTCTCTCCGACGGACTCACACCTGTTTACATTAACACACACTTGTTGAACAATTAAAGTGCCAACCTATTGAGCTTCCGTTCCAGTATTTAAATATCAATACCAATACCATATATATAAAAAAAGACAATTTCCATCACCTTTCATAATACGGTGTGGTATTTGTACATCGCTAGATTTTCAAACTTCTCTATCTTAGTTATAAATGATGTAAAGCAATAATAAACACAGTGAACGTAAAATAAATAGTGTAAAACGTGTATAAGCACATAATTATTAAGGGTATGAATGTCAGTGATCTCTGATCTATATATATAAAGCGAAGTGTCCTCACTGACACACTCATTCATTCACTCATTCATCTACACATCTACACACTGATTCATAATCAACCCACAGCCCAAACCGTGAGGGCTGGAGACTTGAAATTTTAGACACGGGTGTATCATGTGCCGAAACTGAACACTAAGAAGGGATTTTGCGAAATTCGGCCCGGTTCCTTTGTAATTCAATAAAAACCGGCTAAAATAAACAAAAAATGATCGGATCGCGGAGACCGTGTTTATGTTAGAAGCACGTATCTAGCCAAAACAACTTCGACGACGGGCGACCGGTTTACATTAAAAGCACTTATTTAACCTAAACAATTTCAACGTCGAGTTTCTGCTTTCGTGATCATACTTTTGCCGTACCTAGCGAGGCCGCAGATATTTCAATTATAATTTTGATTTCAATTATAATGTCGATCCGTGACTCAATTAAAAATTACCAAACCACTCCAAATTTAATCCGTCAACATTAAACATCCTCAAATATCTCTTACCACTGCAAACTTTACCAAATCAACCCCAAAAAATTCCCGAACTATGCCAAACTGACATAAACTAGATCCGTTATTTTAAATCATCCCTTACCACCCCTTAGCAACCCCAAGCAACTCCAATCACTTTAAAATAAAACAAAATGACACAAATCATGGCAGATTAAGTCCAACTCACACATATTATTTCGTCTACCAAAAATCACCCCCAACTACCCCTTACCACCCCAAAATAAGCCCAATCACTTTAAAATTACAAAAAATGTTACAAACCTTACCAAACTATGCCAAACTCATCTAAATTACTTTGGCTTCCATAAATCACCCCCAACTACCCCTTACCACCCCAAAATAAGCCCAATCACTTTAAAATTATCAAAAATGCTACAAACCATAGCAAACTATGCCTAACTCACCTAAATTACTTCGGCTAACATAAATCACCCCCAACAACCCCTTACTACCCCAAAATAAGCCCAATCACTTTAAAATTACAAAAAATGCTACAAACCATAGCAAACTATGCCAAACTCACTTAAATTACTTCGGCTATCATAAATCACCCCCAACTACCCCTTACCACCCCTAACTCATCCCAATCACTTTAAAATTACAAAAAATGCTACAAACCATAGCAAACTATGCCTAACTCACCCAAATTACTTCGGCTAACATAAATCACCCCCAACAACCCCTTACTACCCCAAAATAAGCCCAATCACTTTAAAATTACAAAAAATGCTACAAACCATAGCAAACTATGCCAAACTCACTTAAATTACTTCGGCTATCATAAATCACCCCCAACTACCCCTTACCGCCCCTAACTCATCCCAATCACTTTAAAATTACAAAAAATGCTACAAACCATAGCAAACTATGCCTAACTCACTTAAATTACTTCGGCTAACATAAATCACCCCCAACTACCCCTTACCACCCCTAACTCATCCCAATCACTTTAAAATTACAAAAAATGCTACAAACCATAGCAAACTATGCCTAACTCACCCAAATTACTTCGGCTAACATAAATCACCCCCAACAACCCCTTACTACCCCAAAATAAGCCCAATCACTTTAAAATTACAAAAAATGCTACAAACCATAGCAAACTATGCCAAACTCACCTAAATTACTTCGGCTACCATAAATCACCCCCAACTACCCCTTACCACCCCAAAATAAGCCCAATCACTTTAAAATTACAAAAAATGCTACAAACCATAGCAAACTATGCCAAACTCACCTAAATTACTTCGGCTAACATAAATCACCCCCAACAACCCCTTACTACCCCAAAATAAGCCCAATCACTTTAAAATTACAAAAAAAGCTACAAACCATAGCAAACTATGCCAAACTCACTTAAATTACTTCGGCTATCATAAATCACCCCCAACTACCCCTTACCACCCCAAACTCAGCCCAATCACTTTAAAATTACAAAAAATGTTACAAGCCATATCAATCTATGCCAAACTCATCCAAATTACTTTGGCTTCCATGAATCACCCCCAACTACCCCTTACCACCCCAAAATAGGCTCAATCACTTTAAAATTACAAAAAAATTCTACATTCCATAGCAAACTATGCCAAACTCACTTAAATTACTTTGGCTTCTATAAATCACCCCCAACTACCTCTTACCACCCCAAAATAGGCTCAATCACTTTAAAATTACAAAAAAATTCTACAAACCGTAGCAAACTATGCCAAACTCCCCTAAATTACTTCGGCTACCATAAATCACAGCGAACTACCCCTTACAACCCCAAAATAAGCCCAATCACTTTAAAATTACAAAATATTTAACAAATCATAGCAAACTATGCCTAACTCACCTAAATTACTTCGGCTACCATAAATCACCCCCAACTACCCCTTACAACCCCAAAATTTGCCCAATCACTTTAAAATTACAAAGAATGCTACAAACCATGGCAAACTATCTCAAACTCACCTGAATTACTTCGGCTACCATAAATCACCCCCAACAACCCCTTACTACCCCAAAATAAGCCCAATCACTTTAAAATTACAAAAAATGCTACAAACCATAGCAAACTATGCCAAACTCATCTAAATTACTTTGGCTTCCATAAATCACCCCCAACTACCCCTTACCACCCCAAAATAGGCTCAATCACTTTAAAATTACAAAAAAATTCTACAAACCGTAGCAAACTATGCCAAACTCCCCTAAATTACTTCGGCTACCATAAATCACCCCGAACTACCCCTTACAACCCCAAAATAAACCCAATCACTTTAAAATTACAAAAAATGCAACAAACCATAGCAAACTATGCCAAACTCACTTAAATTACTTTGGCTTCTATAAATCACCGCCAACTACCCCTTACCACCCCAAAATAGGCTCAATCACTTTAAAATTACAAAAAAATTTTACAAACCCTAGCAAACTATGCCAAACTCCCCTAAATTACTTCGGCTACCATAAATTACCCCGAACTACCTCTTACAACCCCAAAATAAGCCCAATCACTTTAAAATTACAAAATATTCAACAAATCATAGCAAACTATGCCTAACTCACCTAAATTACTTCGGCTACCATAATTCACCCCCAACTACCCCTTACAACCCCAAAATTAGCCCAATCACTTTAAAATTACGAAAAGTGCTACAAACCATAGCAAACTATCTCAAACTCACCTGAATTACTTCGGCTACCATAAATCACCCCTAACTACCCCTTACCACCCCAAACTAAGCCCAATCGCTTTAAAATTACAAAAAATGCTACAAACCATAGCAAACTATGCCAAACTCACTTAAATTACTGCGGCTACCATAAATCACCCCCAACTACCCCTTACCAACCACAAACTAAACCCAATCACTTTAAAATTACAAAAAATTATACAAACCATAGCAAACTATGTCAAAGTCACCTAAATTACTTCGGCTACCATAAATCACCCACAACTACCCCTTACGACCCCAAAATTAGCCCAATCACTTTAAAATTACGAAAAATGCTACAAGCCATAGCAAACTATCTCAAACTCTCCTGAATTACTTCGGCTACCATAAACCACCCCCAACTACCCCTTACCGCCCCAAAATTAGCCTAATAACTTTAAAATTACAAAAATGCTACAAAACATAGCAAGTTATGCCAAACTCACTTAAATTTCTTCGGCTACCATAAATTAATAATCGTTTTCAATCAAAATCTTCTATTTGGTTGTGTTATTTATAAATGCCTTATCGTATTAAATCATAAAATATTAATAAATATCTGCACATAAAATATATTGTTCCGACTAATAGTCGTTATTCTGAATATTAAATATGCTGATACCTATTTTTATTCTCTTCCACCTTCCAATAAATATTTGTTCCAGTTGAGATGCAAACATAAACGTATTTCTGAATTGCAACACGCGGACGGGGCAAGCCCTACCTTTTCAACATGCGTGCATTTGTATAAACAGCTCTATGGTTTTTAACGTTAAAGAGGTATAAAGGCGGTGTAAGCGCTAGAGTTTCGTAAAAATATCTGAAAAATTCGAAATTCTGCAATTGATTCAGAACTATCTTTGTGTTCGATAGTAAATTTATACTTGCAGTGGCACTGCCAACCCTGCCACTCCTGACGAGGCACCTGCTGACTACTCTCCTTTCAGGGAAACTTTATAAATCAACGTCAAAATAATTTAGGGCGCCTGAATGTGAAAATATCACTGTGTAATAAGTTCAGACTGACATGGAACACTTGAAATTTCGAGATTTGTTTGTAATTCGTCACAGGTCCATGAAGGAATGCATGTTAATGTAAACAAGTGTTAGTTTGTTGGAGAGACCGAATAAGATTTTTAACATTCCTGCCAAAATATTTATTTACTTTAGAATGTTAATTTTTTAAGTTCATTTCGTGAAAATTATGACGGGCCATACGAGTACACCTGTGCGAGTATTATTTGGTACATACAAATTAATCTTTTTTGTTATCCAAATTGTTTACATACGCACTAGGCACGTGCACCTCATATAATTGTGAAAATTGCTGCTTCAGCGTCTGAAACGCTGGTACTCAACGTCGCCAAGGTCGAGGCGACGCATCGGTATTCGAAGTTCTATCGCTATTAAATAAATTATTTTATTCCCGATATTCCCGATTTGTTCTTGCCGTTAACCAAAACTCTCCCCAATCGATTTTCGAAAAATTTCCAGCGTCGGACCGGACGTCACTTATTATCGTACGCTAATTTTTACGTTCAGTTAATCATAGTGGTGTATTTGTTCTTCACCAAACCTGCTCCGGCCAAAATCCGAAATTTTCACTGACATCATACGCTTAAGTATTGTGTGCTTATACACGATTTACACTATTTATTTTACGTACATTGCGTTCATTATGGTTCTGCATTATTTATAACTAAGATGGAGCAGTTTGAAAATCTAATAGTAAGCGGAGAACAAATACCACCATGTATAATTCCCGTGAAAAGTGATGGAAATAGTCTTTCTTACTATCTTTCCTATTGCATTTTTAATACCGGAAATAGAGCTCAAGAGCGAAGAATAACTTCGACTTTTTTTATACATAATTCCTAAATACTTCGTTTTTATGGTGTAAAATTTTGTATTGTGTGGTCTTTAACGTTGTCAGAGAACTAAATGGGAATAATTTGGAATAATTTAGCTTCTATGTCAACGCTCCTTCTCTTGAAACTTTGGAAAACAACGACAAGATTCTTTAGGGCGCCTGGATTTGAAAATATAACTCTGTATAATAAGTTTAGACTGACTAGAGTGAAAAGAAAGGAGCTTGCACCCAGAAACGAAATTAAATGGAACACTTGAAGTTGCAATATTTGTTTGTAATTCGTCAGAAGTCCATGAGGGAATGCGTGTTAATGTAAACAAATGTGAGTTTATTGGAGACGCCGAATAAGATTTTTACATTATTGAAGCAGCTGGAGCCTGCCACGTCAAGGGCAAGGTCACAAACGTGAAAAGGCGATGCTCGATTTAGTTTGATTGAGTATCTATGCAGAAATTCGCACATACCAAGCGTTGGATAAGCCTTTCTTATCGTTTCTTAGAATTCGAGAATTGCTGGTTCAGCGTGTGGAGCAGTACTCGATCGCGGTGTTTAATTTTAACACAACTACAATTGTGAAAATTGCTGCTCCAGCGTCGGAAACTGTTCGTAAAGTCGCCAAATTCGATGAGGCGACGCATCAGTGTTCGAAGGTCTACCGCTATCAAATAAAGTATTTTAATTTAACATTTGATCCTCGCGTTAACCAAATCTGCCCCCAATCAATTTTCGAAAAATTACCAGCGTCGAACCGGATTCCACTTATATTTGTACGCTAATTTTTACTTTCAGTTAATGGTAGTGGTGTATTTGTTTTTCACCAAATTTGCCCCCGCTGAAATCCGAAATTTTCACCGTTGTATGTACCAGAGATCACTGACATTCATACCCTTAATAATTATGTGCTTATACACGTTTTACACTATTTATTTTACGTTCACTGTGTTTATTATTGCTTTACTTCATTTATAACTAAGATGGAGAAGTTTGAAAATCTAGCGATGTACAAATACCACACCGTATTATGAAAGGTGATGGAAATTGTCTTTTTTTATATCTATGGTATTGGTATTGATATTTTAATACTGGAACGGAAGCTCAATAGGTTGGCACTTTAATTGTTCAACAAGTGTGTGATAATGTAAACAGGTGTGAGTCCGTCGGAGAGACCGAATAAGATTTTTACATCCACCATATTCCCGTCAATATATTTATTTATTTTAGAATGTTAATTTTGCCGTTAACAAAATTTGTTCCCAATCACCTTCGTCGTACCGGACGACCGTTCAGTTAATGATAATGGTGTATTTATTTTTCACCAAATCTGCCTCGGCTGAAATCCAAAATTTACAGCGTTGGACCAGACATTACTGACATTGATACGCGTTTTACACTGTTTATTTTACGTAAATACATTGTGTTCATTATTGCTTTACATCATTTATAACTAAGATGGACAAGTTTGAAAATCTAGCGATGCACAAATACCATAAAATACCACATTTTACCACATACCAAAATTTTAATACTGGAAAGGGAGCTCAAAAGGTTCGCACTTTAATTGTCCAACCAGTTAGGGCCAGGTTGTAATAATTTTTCTGCAGTTCAGAAGGAGATAAGTGTTTGTTTATTCCAGAGATAAGTCAAAATCATCTACATACTGTTCTGTTTGTGAGTTGACTGCAGCAAGAGGAATTGTTCCATTGTGTTTTCAATTTTATCATAACATGATCAGCTAATTTGTAAACTTCGATTTCCCCTAAAATTATATAAAGTTAATTTCGATTTCCTGGAATCGTTTATAGGACAACTGCCTAAAGAGTCTATTCAAAATTTTTTATCTCAGATATCAACCAAGGTATCCTTTTTGTCCAAATCATATTGAAGTACCCGGTCCTGGCAACGCAGGTTAATTTCAGCATATTTGTTTATTTTGTGATTGGAAAAGTAGAGCATTCCTGTTTAATTGTATTATAATGTCGATTAGTCAACATCACCACTTTAGTCAACACTGAGTTTATTTAATCTACGTCCGGGCAACGCCGGGTACATTCAGCTAGTACATACATACAACGGTGAAAATTTCGGATTTCAGCCGGGGCAAATTTGGTGAAAAACAAATACACCACTACCATTAACTGAAAGAAAAAATTAGCGTACAAATATAAGTGGAATCCGGTTCGACGCTGGTAATTTTTCGAAAATTGATTGGGGGCAGATTTGGTTAACGCGAGGATCAAATGTTAAATTAAAATACTTTATTTGATAGCGGTAGACCTTCGAACACTGATGCGTCGCCTCATCGAATTTGGCGACTTTGCGAACAGTTTCAGACGCTGGAGCAGCAATTTTTACAATTGTAGTTGAGTTAAAATTAAACACCGCGATCGAGTACTGCTCCACACGCTGAACCAGCAATTCTCGAATTCTAAGAAACGATAAGAAAGGCTTATCCAACGCTTGGTATGTGCGAATTTCTGCATAGATACTCAATCAAACTAAATCGAGCATCGCCTTTTCACGTTTGTGACCTTGCCCTTGACGTGGCAGGCTCCAGCTGCTTCAATAATGTAAAAATCTTATTCGGCGTCTCCAATAAACTCACATTTGTTTACATTAACACGCATTCCCTCATGGACTTCTGACGAATTACAAACAAATATTGCAACTTCAAGTGTTCCATTTAATTTCGTTTCTGGGTGCAAGCTCCTTTCTTTTCACTCTAGTCAGTCTAAACTTATTATACAGAGTTATATTTTCAAATCCAGGCGCCCTAAAGAATTTTGTCGTTGTTTTCCAAAGTTTCAAGAGAAGGAGAGTTGACATAGAAGCTAAATTATTCCAAATTATTCCCATTTAGTTCTCTGACAACGTTAAAGACAATGTTGAAATATATAGATACAAAATTTTACACCATAAAAACGAAGTATTTAGGAATTATGTATAAAAAAAGTCGACGTTATTCTTCGCCCTTGAGCTCTATTTCCGGTATTAAAAATGCAATAGGAAAGATAGTAAGAAAGACTACTTCCATCACTTTTCACGGGAATTATACATGGTGGTATTTGTTCTCCGCTTACTATTAGATTTTCAAACTGCTCCATCTTAGTTATAAATAATGCAGAACCATAATGAACGCAATGTACGTAAAATAAATAGTGTAAATCGTGTATAAGCACACAATACTTAAGCGTATGATGTCAGTGAAAATTTCGGATTTTGGCCGGAGCAGGTTTGGTGAAGAACAAATACACCACTATGATTAACTGAACGTAAAAATTAGCGTACGATAATAAGTGACGTCCGGTCCGACGCTGGAAATTTTTCGAAAATCGATTGGGGAGAGTTTTGGTTAACGGCAAGAACAAATCGGGAATATCGGGAATAAAATAATTTATTTAATAGCGATAGAACTTCGAATACCGATGCGTCGCCTCGACCTTGGCGACGTTGAGTACCAGCGTTTCAGACGCTGAAGCAGCAATTTTCACAATTATATGAGGTGCTCGTGCCTAGTGCGTATGTAAACAATTTGGATAACAAAAGAGATTAATTTGTGTGTACCAAATAATACTCGCACAGGTGTACTCGTATGGCCCGTCATAATTTTCACGAAATGAATTTAAAAAATTAACATTCTAAAGTAAATAAATATTTTGACAGGAATGTTAAAAATCTTATTCGGTCTCTCCAACAAACTAACACTTGTTTACATTAACATGCATTCCTTCATGGACCTGTGACGAATTACAAACAAATATCGAAATTTCAAGTGTTCCATGTCAGTCTGAACTTATTACACAGTGATATTTTCACATTCAGGCGCCCTAAATTATTTTGACGTTGATTTATAAAGTTTCCCTGGAAGGAGAGTAGTCAGCAGGTGCCTCGTCAGGGGTGGCAGGGTTGGCAGTGCCACTCCAAGTATAAATTTACTATCGAACACAACGATAGTTCTGATTCAATTGCAGAATTTCGAATTTTTCAGATATTTTTACGAAACTCTAGCGCTTACACCGCCTTTATACCTCTTTAAAGTTAAAAACCATAGAGCTGTTTATACAAATGCACGCATGTTGAAAAGGTAGGGCTTGCCCCGTCAGCGTGTTGCAATTCAGAAATACGTTTATGTTTGCATCTCAACTGGAACAAATATTTATTGGAAGGTGGAAGAGAATCAAAATAGGTATCAGCATATTTAATATTCAGAATAACGACTATTAGTCGGAACAATATATTTTATGTGCAGATATTTATTAATATTTTATGATTTAATACGATAAGGCATTTATAAATAACACAACCAAATAGAAGATTTTGATTGAAAACGATTATTAATTTAAGGTAGCCGAAGTAATTTAAGTCAGTTTGGCATAGCTTGCTATGTTTTGTAGCATTTTTGTAATTTTAAAGTGATTAGGCTAATTTTGGGGCGGTAAGGGGTAGTTGGGGGTGATTTATGGTAGCCGAAGTAATTTAGGTGAGTTTGGAATAGTTTGCTATGGTTTGTATAATTTTTTGTAATTTTAAAGTAATAGGGCTTATTTTGGGGTGGTAAGGGGTAGTTGGGGGTGATTTATGATAGCCGAAGTAATTTAAGTGAGTTTGGCATAGTTTGCTATGGTTTGTAAAATTTTTTGTAATTTTAAAGTGATTGGGTTTAGTTTGTGGTTGGTAAGGGGTAGTTGGGGGTGATTTATGGTAGCCGAAGTAATTTAGGTGAGTTTGGAATAGTTTGCTATGGTTTGTAGCATTTTTTGTAATTTTAAAGCGATTGGGCTTAGTTTGGGGTGGTAAGGGGTAGTTGGGGGTGATTTATGGTAGCCGAAGTAATTTAGGTGAGTTTGGAATAGTTTGCTATGGTTTGTAGCATTTTTTGTAATTTTAAAGTGATTGGGCTTATTTTGGGGTAGTAAGGGGTTGTTGGGGGTGATTTATGTTAGCCGAAGTAATTTAGGTGAGTTAGGCACAGTTTGCTATGGTTTGCAGCATTTTTTATAATTTTTAAGTGATTGGGCTTATTTTGGGGTGGTAAGGGGTAGTTTGGGGTGATTTATGGAAGTCAAAGTAATTTAGATGAGTTTGGCATAGTTTGCTACGGTTTGTAGAATTTTTTTGTAATTTTAAAGTGATTGGGCTTATTTTGGGGTGGTAAGGGGTAGTTGGGGGTGATTTTTGGTAGACGAAATAATATGTGTGAGTTCGACATAATCTGCCATGATTTGTGTCATTTTGTTTTATTTTAAAGTGATTGGAGTTACTTGGGGTTGCTAAGGGCTGGTAAGGAATGATTTAAAATAACGGATCTAGTTTATGTACCAGTTTGGCATAGTTCGGGAATTTTTTGGGGTTGATTTGGTAAAGTTTGCAGTGGTAAGAGATATTTGAGGATGTTTAATGTTGACGGATTAAATTTGGAGTGCTTTGGTAATTTTTAATTGAGTTACGGATCGACATTATAATTGAAATCAAAATTATAATTGAAATATCTGCGGCCTCGCTAGGTACGGCAAAAGTATGATCACGAAAGCAGAAACTCGACGTTGAAATTGTTTAGGTTAAATAAGTGCTTTTAATGTAAACCGGTCGCCCGTGGTCGAAGTTGTTTTGGCTAGATACGTGCTTCTAACATAAACACGGTCTCCGCGATCGGATCATTTTTTGTTTATTTTAGCCGGTTTTTATTGAATTACAAAGAAACCGGGCCGAATTTCGCAAAATCCCTTCTTAGTGTTCAGTTTCGGCACATGATACACCCGTGTCTAAAATTTCAAGTCTCCAGCCCTCACGGTTTGGGCTGTGGGTTGATTATGAATCAGTGTGTAGATGAATGAGTGTGTCAGTGAGGACACTTCGCTTTATATAATAGATTTAAAAGTGATTGGGTTTAGTTTGTTGTGGTAAGGGTTAGTTGGTGATAATTTAGAGTAGCCGAAGTAATTTAGGTGAGTCTGGCATAGTTTGTTATGATTTGTACACCTTTTTTTGTAATTTTAAGATGATATGGTCTGGTTTGTTGTGGTAAGATATAGTTGGGGGTGACTTACGGTAGCCGAAGTAATTTAGGTGATTCTGGTGTAGTTTGTTATGATTTTTAGCATTTTTTTGTAATTTTAAAGTGATTGGGCTTAGTTTGTTGCTGTAAAGTGTAATTCGGGGTGATTTTTGATAGCAGAAGTAATTTTGGTGAGTTTGGCATAGTCTGCTATGGTTAGTAGCATTTTTTGTAATTTAGAAGTGATTGGATTTAGTTTTGTTGTGGTAAGGGTTAGTTAGTTTTCCCCAGGGACTTTGGCAGAAATGCCAGAGGACGGGTATGGCTAACCCGGGGTACCCGAGCTAGAGATGTCTGAACGCCAGATATCTGCTTAAAACCGGAAGCTGAACCTGGTGCTTCAAAGACCGCTGCGGGGCGTGGCAGTGGTACGTTGCACTAAGAGGACAGTCGGGGGACCTGGCTTCACCGCCCGGTCCGCGAGGAGACAATCTCTATAAAAAACCCTCAGAGTCACGGTGGAACAGCATATGCCAAAGGCTCGCCTGGCCAATGAGGTAGGATTGGTCATAAATATGCGAACTCACAGGAACCTGGCGCACCTGTGTTTCAATTAGCCTTCGTGTGGTAATGCGGGGCTCTGCCACACGCGACCTCTTTTCCCTTGCTACTCGTGGGAACATTTATGGAACCAAGTACAAAAACACAAGAGGTTATCAAAGACCTCGAAACATATCCTCCAACGGTAAGGGAAGAACTTCCCCACCCGGAGGAGGATAAGTTAACTGACAGCGTCACCAAAATCGGAGAAAACCTTAAGGCTCTCAATGTGAAAGAGCAAAAGGTCCGATTAGGAGGAGCTGCCAGAAAAAGGCTGAAGTATCTTCTCGCCAAAGGACTCTCCAAGGAAGAGGCCCTTGAGAAGGCGCTGAAGCCAATCGAAAGGGCAACGCCGCCAGGAAAAGGAGCCAAAAGGATCCGATCTGACGGCAGTACCCCTGAAACAGCAAACGCTAAGAGAGCGAAGAAGCAGGAGAGCAGTTCTGCCAAGCCCTCATTTAGCCAAGCTGTGACTGGAGTGAGGGTTGGAATTATACCCTCAGACTATCCACAGTCACTCCTGACAGCGGCACAACAGGAAGCCGTGCAGGAGGCTGTTGTGGAGAAAATGGCAGCCATGGGAGCAGGGGACAAAATAAGACCCAAGTTCCACGGCCTCCATTACAGGCCAGGTTGGCTTTCATTGGTGTGTGCCGACAAAGACACCGCGCAGTGGCTAGGAAGCATCGCCGATGAAATCAGACCGTGGGAGGGTGCGTCGCTCAGGATGGTAGAAGAGGCAGAAATGCCTCACACTGTCGTCCTGGTGGCGTATCTTCCCGGAAGTCAGGACTACTCGAACGAGAAAATCCTGAATCTAATAGAGGCCCAAAACGAAGGCCTCAGTGCAAAGAGCTGGAGGGTGCTTAGGAGAAATCCGATAGGCCCCACACTCGAAACAACGCTCTCTGTCGACCATCAGTCGACGGAGATATTGAAAACCATGGGCTTTAAGGTAAGCTATAAGTTCGGCCAAGTTCAACTTAGGCCAAGGACCGCTGGCGCCAACAAAGCCCAAGACAAAGGGGCGAGCACCTCTATTAGCTCTGCAACCAAGCCAGCTAGCACTGGTGTTGCTAGTGAAAGGAGATTGCCCGCCTCAACGTCTGCTGCAGCCAACTCTGGAGCAAAGCCTAAAGGCAGGAAATTGCCTAAGGTAGCGCAAAAGAAAGGCTGCGGCAAAAAGAAGTAACTGCAACAATGGCAGGCAGGATAAACTTCACCCAGATAAACCTCCAACACTCAAAAGCCGCATCCAGTGTGCTTTATTGGGGGTTTGTCAGAGGGTCCGCAGACGTGGGGCTAATCCAAGAGCCCTGGATAAATGGGGGAAACATAAAGGGACTTCCAACCAGATCATGTAAGGTAATAAGTGACCACCATGAACATCCAAGAGCAGCAATACTGCTCAAAAAACATATCAAATTTGTTCCGATTCCAGAGTTCATCTCCAGGGACTTAGTTGCAGTAGCTGTAGAGGTACCCACGGAAGGTGGCAAAAGGCCAATTGTAATGGCCTCTGCCTACTTCCCAGGCGACGAAAATAACTCCATTCCAGAGGAAGTTATACGCCTCATAAGCTGGTGCAAAAGGAGGAACAAACACTACATTCTGGGCTGCGACGCCAACGCACACCATCTCATGTGGGGCAGCACGGACACAAACAAAAGAGGTGAGTCCCTTTTTGAATATTTGTCCGCGAACGACGTGGACATTATCAACCGGGGGAACAAAGCCACCTTCATAAATGCGATTAGGAAAGAGGTTTTAGATCTAACCCTGGCGAGTCCATTTATTGCAAATTTTATTAAAAATTGGCACGTGGCGGACGAGGCCTCCATGTCGGACCATTGCACAATCCGATTCCACATGGAGGCATCCCCCCACAGCCTCGAAACGTGCAGAGTGCCGAAGGAGACGGACTGGTGTCTCTACACGGAGCACATCAGAGCCGAAACCGACGGACTCCGTTACCAAATCGACACAAGAGAGGACCTCGATGCGGCCTCGGTACATCTTCGCGATCTCATAGTCTCGTCCTATGAGAAAAGTTGTCCTCTGAAACAAAGAGTGACTTCGAGGAACGTTCCTTGGTGGAACAAAGAACTCGGCCGACGTAGGGCCGAAGTAAGGAAGCTATTCAATAGAGCTAAAAGTTTAGGAACGTGGATCGACTACAAAAAAGCTCTCACAGAATACAACAAAGAATTGAGGAAGTCAAAGAGGCGCTCATGGAGCACTTTCTGCGAAGGGATCGAGCAATTGATCCCAGCAGTAAGGCTCCAAAAAGTGCTCTCAAAAGACCACTCAAACGGAATAGGCTTAATAAAAAAACCTAACGGCGAATACACCGGCGATCTAAAGGAAAGCTTAAGGGTACTTCTAGAGACCCATTTTCCTGGGTCAAAGGCGCTAACAGACATAGAGATCAGAGACGTGACTCAAGGGCCGATAACACGCCCAACCCGGCAAACCAAGAGCCTAGCAGGAAAAATGTTTACTGCTAACAAAATACAATGGGCGATCAACAGCTTCAAGCCGTTCAAATCGCCGGGCAGAGACGGAATCTTTCCAGCCCTGCTCCAAAGGGGAACAGACTACCTGATACCCAGCTTAATGAGAATATTCAAAGCTAGCTACATTCTCGGATATATACCCGAGACCTGGAGAGAGGCTAAAGTGGTATTCATACCAAAAAGCGGTAGAAGGCCTCCTGAAGAGGCTAAATCTTACCGCCCCATAAGCCTCACTTCCTTTCTCCTCAAAACCATGGAGAAAATAATTGATAACTACATCAGAGGAGCTATCCTAAAGCAAACTCCGCTTCATAATAATCAATTTGCTTATCAAGCAGGCAAATCCACAGTAGACGCCCTACATTGCCTCATCAAGGGCATTGAAAGGACGCTGATGGCTAAACAAGTAGCTCTGGGAATATTCATTGACGTAGAGGGAGCCTTCGACAATACCTCCTATGAATCCATCGAAAGAGCTGCTTTACTAAGAGGCGTCGAAACCTCAACCGTAGAATGGATAAAATCCATGCTGAGGAGCCGAGTCATAACGGCAAGCGTCGGTGGAGAGGAGACGATGGTCACCACAGTAAAAGGGTGTCCGCAAGGCGGAGTTCTATCGCCCCTACTGTGGTCGATTGTTGTCGACGACCTACTGAGCAAGCTCAATGACTCGGGAATCTATACCCAAGGTTACGCAGATGACCTGGTTGTACTCATCAGGGGCAAACACGAAGGCACGATCTCTGGCCTAGCGCAAAATGCCCTAAACATCATCTCAAGATGGTGCTCGGACGAACAGCTCAATGTTAATCCGAGCAAAACTGTTCTAGTTCCCTTTACGAAGAGAAGGAAGCTAAATTTAACAGCTCCAACTCTGCACGGGAAAAAGCTGCAGTTCTCCAGAGAGGTCAAATATCTAGGTGTAAATCTAGACGCGAAACTCAACTGGAAAACGCATGTTGACAAAACTCTTACAAAAGGCACAGCGGCACTCTGGTGTTGCCGCAGGCTCTTTGGGAGAACTTGGGGACTCAAACCGGAGATGATCTACTGGTCATACCTGACGGTGGTAAGACCCGTGGTAACCTATGCATCCCTGCTGTGGTGGCCAAAAACTGAAGAAACAACAACGCAAAGCAAAATGCAGAAATTGCAAAGGCTTGCTTGTCTAGGCGTGACGGGCTCAATGCGCTCCACCCCTACGGCCGCCTTAGAGGCGCTGCTTGATCTTCTTCCTTTACATCTACATGTGAGGAAGGAGGCAGCACTGAGTGCCTTGAGGTCAACACAGACAAAAAATCTAAAACTAGGGGACATGGTTGGTCACTGCAGGATTATGAATCTGATAAGAGCAGAGTCCTGGAACCAACCAACGGACGTAATGCCAGCCGAACTCGACTTCGATGTTCCATTCGAAGTGGCCATTTTAGGCCGCCAATGTGGAACATTCGATACGACTCGACTTCCAAAGAACTCACTCGTCTGGTACACAGACGGGTCAAAATCGCAGCAGGGGACTGGAATAGGAGTCTATGGTCCGCAGACCAGGATCCATCAGCCCTTAGGAAGTACCCCCTCGATTCATCAGGCCGAAATATGTGCCATAGATGTTTGTGCTCGGAAATGCCTCGAAAGGCGCATAAAGGGTGCAAATATCTACATACTGTCAGACAGTCAAGCAGCCTTAAAGGCCCTGAGAGCCTACCGCTGTGTACAGAGGACTGTCTGGGAATGCAAACAATCCCTGAAGCAACTGGCGATGGGCAACAGAATCACTCTGTTGTGGATCCCAGGGCATGAGGGGATTGAAGGAAATGAAATGGCAGACGCCCTTGCCAAGAAAGGTGCGACAGCTCCATTTATTGGACCAGAACCATTCTGCGGGCTAACCAAAGCCCAGAGAATGTCCGACATCCATAAATGGGAAAAGGAACAGAAAGAATCCTACTGGAGAAATACTCCAGGCCAACGCCAGGCGAAAAAGTTCATACACTATTCGTCAAAGAAGACTAAGATGCTTCTCAAACTGGAAAAGAATGATCTGAGGCAAGTAACTGGCCTCCTGACAGGACACGGTCCAGTCAGATACCATCTCCAGAAAATGGGGAAAGCAGAAGTCGCTACATGTCGACTCTGTGGATCGGCGGTAGAAACGGCCGAACACATTCTCTGTGAGTGCAACACCATCGCTCATAATAGGTTACAACATCTGGGTGCGGCTGCACTCACGGCCGCCCAGATACGTAAATCAACTCCCAAGGATCTGGCCCACTTCATCAGGGGGCTAGACTCCCTGGGATTCCAATAGGAAGCAGGGTTATTCAAAATAGACCAACAATGGTCGCAGTGACGAAGGGCTTCAGTAGCCAAACGACCCCCCTACAATACAATACAATACAATACAAGGGTTAGTTGGTGTTGATTTAGAGTAGCCGAAGTAATTTAGGTGAGTCTGGCATAGTTTGTTATGATTTGTACACCTTTTTTTGTAATTTTAAGATGATATGGTTTGGTTTGTTGTGGTAAGGGATAGTTGGGGGTGATTTACGGTAGCCGAAGTAATTTAGGTGATTCTGGTATAGTTTGTTATGATTTTTAGCATTTTTTTGTAATTTAAAAGTGATTGGGTTTAGTTTGTTGTGGTAAGGGTTAGTTGGTGATGATTTATGGTAGCCGAAGTAATTTAGGTGAGTTTGGCATAGTTTGCTATGGTTACTAGCATTTTTTTGTAATTTAAAAGTGATTGGGTTTAGTTTGTTGTGGTAAGGGTTAGTTGGTGATGATTTAAAGTAGCCGAAGTAATTTAGGTGAGTCTGGCATAGTTTGTTATGATTTCTACACCTTTTTTTGTAATTTTAAGATGATAATGTTTGGTTTGTTGTGGTAAGGGATAGTTGGGGGTGATTTACGGTAGCCGAAGTAATTTAGGTGATTCTGGTATAGTTTGTTATGATTTTTAGCATTTTTTTTTTAATTTTAAAGTGATTGGGCTTAGTTTGTTGCTGTAAAGTGTAGTTGGGGGTGATTTTTGATAGCCGAAGTAATTTAGGTGAGTTTGGCATAGTTTGCTATGGTTAGTAGCATTTTTTTGTAATTTAAAAGTGATTGGGTTTAGTTTGTTGTGGTAAGGGTTAGTTGGTGATGATTTATGGTAGCCGAAGTAATTTAGGTGAGTTTGGCATAGTTTGCTATGGTTACTAGCATTTTTTTGTAATTTAAAAGTGATTGGGTTTAGTTTGTTGTGGTAAGGGTTAGTTGGTGATGATTTAGAGTAGCCGAAATAATTTAGGTGAGTCTGGCATAGTTTGTTATGATTTGTACACCTTTTTTTGTAATTTTAAGACGATATGGTTTGGTTTGTTGTGGTAAGGGATAGTTGGGGGTGATTTACGGTAGCCGAAGTAATTTAGGTGATTCTGGTATAATTTGTTATGATTTTTAGCATTTTTTTGTAATTTAAAAGTGATTGGGTTTAGTTTGTTGTGGTAAGGGTTAGTTGGTGATGATATATGGTTGCCGAAGTAATTTAGGTGAGTTTGGCATAGTTTACTATGGTTACTAGCATTTTATTGTAATTTAAAAGTGATTGGGTTTAGTTTGTAGTGGTAAGGGTTAGTTGGTGAAGATTTAGAGTAGCCGAAGTAATTTAGGTGAGTCTGGCATAGTTTGTTATGATTTGTACACTTTTTTTTGTAATTTAATTTAAGATGATATGGTTTGGTTTGTTGTGGTAAGCGATAGTTGGGGGTGATTTACGGAAGCCGAAGTAATTTAGGTGATTCTGGTATAGTGTGTTATGATTTTTAGCATTTTTTTGTAATTTTAAAGTGATTGGGCTTAGTTTGTTGCTGTAAAGTGTAGTTGGGGGTGATTTTTGATAGCCGAAGTAATTTAGGTGAGTTTGGCATAGTATGCTATGGTTAGTAATATTTTTTTGTAATTTAAAAGTGATTGGGTTTAGTTTGTTGTGGTAAGGGTTAGTTGGTGATGATTTATGGTAGCCGAAGTAATTTAGGTGAGTTTGGCATAGTTTGCTATGGTTACTAGCATTTTTTGTAATTTAAAAGTGATTGGGTTTAGTTTGTTGTGGTAAGGGTTAGTTGGTGATGATTTAGAGAAGTCGAAGTAATTTAGGTGAGTCTGGCATAGTTTGTTATGATTTGTACAACTTTTTTTGTAATTTTAAGATGATATAGTTTGGTTTGTTGTGGTAAGGAATAGTTGGGGGTGATTTACGGTAGCCGAAGTAATTTAGGTGATTCTGGTATTGTTTGTTATGATTTTTAGCATTTTTTTGTAATTTAAAAGTGATTGGGTTTAGTTTGTTGTGGTAAGGGTTTGTTGGTGATGATTTATGATAGCCGAAGTAATTTAGGTGAGTTTGGCATAGTTTGCTATGGTTACTAGCATTCTTTTGTAATTTAAAAGTGATTGGGTTTAGTTTGTTGTGGTAAGGGTTAGTTGGTGATGATTTAGAGTAGCCGAAGTAATTTAGGTGAGTCTGGCATAGTTTGTTATGATTTGTACACCTTTTTTTGTAATTTTAAGATGATATGGTTTGGTTTGTTGTGGTAAGGGATAGTTAGGGGTGATTTACGGTAGCCGAAGTAATTTAGGTGATTCTGGTATAGTTTGTTATGATTTTTAACATTTTTTTGTAATTTAAAAGTGATTGGGTTTAGTTTGTTTTGGTAAGGGTTAGTTGGTGATGATTTATGATAGCCGAAGTAATTTAGGTGAGTTTGGCATAGTTTGCTATGGTTACTAGCATTTTTTTGTAACTTAAAAGTGATTGGGTTTAGTTTGTTGTGGTAAGGGTTAGTTGGTGATGATTTAGAGTAGCCGAAGTAATTTAGGTGAGTCTGGCATAGTTTGTTATGATTTGTACACTTTTTTTTGTAATTTTAAGATGATATGGTTTGGTTTGTTGTGGTAAGCGATAGTTGGGGGTGATTTACGGTAGCCGAAGTAATTTAGGTGATTCTGGTATAGTTTGTTATGATTTTTAGCATTTTTTTGTAATTTTAAAGTGATTGGGCTTAGTTTGTTGCTGTAAAGTGTAGTTGGGGGTGATTTTTGATAGCCGAAGTAATTTAGGTCAGTTTGGCATAGTATGCTATGGTTAGTAATATTTTTTTGTAATTTAAAAGTGATTGAGTTTAGTTTGTTGTGGTAAGGGTTATTTGGTGATTATTTATGGTAGCCGAAGTAATTTAGGTGAGTTTGGCATAGTTTGCTATGGTTACTAGCATTTTTTTGTAATTTAAAAGTGATTGGGTTTAGTTTGTTGTGGTAAGGGTTAGTTGGTGATGATTTAGAGAAGTCTAAGTAATTTAGGGGAGTCTGGCATAGTTTGTTATGATTTGTACAACTTTTTTTGTAATTTTAAGATGATATAGTTTGGTTTGTTGTGGTAAGGGATAGTTGGGGGTGATTTACGGTAGCCGAACTAATTTAGGTGATTTTGGTATTGTTTGTTATGATTTTTAGCATTTTTTTGTAATTTAAAAGTGATTGTTTTGAGTATCGTGGATTTTTGTGAAATACGCCGCACGAGTACAAGATATATATTTTTGAAAATTCATACAAACTTCAAAATCTTACAAAATCAATAAATCAACAACTTGTTATTGTCTGTTGCTTAGTTACGATCATAAAAGGAACACTTGCAATCACAGCCTTTATGATCACGCACTAATTTATGTTAACATACCGCCGCCCTTGAAAGGCTCCCTTTCAACGAAAATTCACGTGATTGCTTCAAAGACAACTAACAAATTATCTAAAGAACTTCAATAATAAGCACTCTTAAGCGTCCATATTGTCCATGATTGGTAGCAGGCACACTTTGGCACTGGCACGCTTAACTTCGCCGCCTCTCGTTTTCACGGTGACGACACGCACAACGCCATCCGCTCCTGGATGAACTGCTGTAATGCGTCCTAGCAGCCAATGTAGGGGAGGTGCGTTGTCTTCCTTCAAAAGTACAAGTGAACCGACGAGGAGAGAAGGAGACTTGTTGAAGTGGGACTTGGTACGCTGCTGCAACCGATGTAAATAGTCTTTGGACCAGCGGGTCCAGAAGTGTTGGCTCATCAATTGTATGTGTTTGAATCGATGTACAAAGTTGATCGGCTGGTCTGTTAGATGTGGCTGCGGAATTGCATTTAGCGGCTCCCCGATCAAGAAATGTCCCGGGGTCAACGCTGTCAGATCATTGGGATCCTCGGAAAGGGGAATTAAGGTCCGCGAGTTTAAAACCGCTTCCACCTGAGTGAGGAGAGTGTAAAACTCCTCGTAAGTTAAGTTAATGTTGGTCAAAATACGTTTGAGATGATATTTGATAGATTTTACTGATGCTTCCCACAGGCCGCCAAAGTGCGGACTGTGAGGAGGAATGAATTTCCATTCAATACTGGAATACGAGAAATAATTTTGAAAATCGTTAGTTTGCAACAACTTAGAAATTTTCTGAAGATAGTTATTAGCCCCAGTAAAATTGGTGGCATTATCAGAAAACATTTGACGCGCTGCTCCACGCCTAGAAGCAAATCTCTTAAACGCGTTTAAAAAACATTGTGTGGTCAAGTCAGTTGCGAGCTCAATGTGTACAGCTTTCGTAGCAAGACAGACGAAAATGCATAAATACGACTTTACTATTTTGCTGTTGCGTGTTTGACCTCCCTTCAATGCATATGGCCCTGCGTAATCTACCCCACAGTGGTAGAATGGACGCGCAGGCGTGACTCTTTGTTTTGGTAAGTCACCCATTTGGGGAATCACTGAAATTGGATTAGCTCTAAAACAGACTACGCATCGTCTTAACACTCCTTTCACTGTTTGATTGCCTTTGAGTGGCCAATAGTTTTGTCGAACTGACGCGAGTGTGGCTTGAGCCCCGGAATGCAAATTTTTGCGGTGATAATCTTCGATGATGAGTTTGGTCACATGATATTGACTTGGCAAAACGATAGGATGTTTTTGATGGTATTCCAAATTTGAATTTTTTAACCTACCACCGACGCGAATCAATCCTTCTGGATCCAAGAATACATTAAGAGTTCTTAGTCGACTGCTCGGTTTAACAGAGCCCGTACGGCGAAGCGCCGCAATTTCCCACGTGAAATGCCTTTTCTGAACATATTTTAGAAGCACTGTTGTAGCCCTTTCGATTTCCTGTGTACTTAGATTACCCGAGATACGGAAGTTTGATGATAATTGAGCATTTGAAATAAATCTCAAGCAATATGCGATTATTCGTTGTAACGTTTTGATACTTGAGAATTTGGTTACAAAATCTAATTCCAATGAACAGGGCAAACTTATGATTTTACGTTCTGGAGCTTCTTGATGTTTTAACAATAGATTGTCTCGTGTTTGGGCTTCCCACATCGTGAAATCCTTGCTTAAAAATGACGGGCCACCCCACCACAATTTGGTCTCTGCAAACTCGCCCGGGAATATCCCGCGGGAGATTATGTCTGCGGGATTATCTGCTGATTTTACATGCCGCCAATGTTTAACATCTGTTAAGGTTTGGATTTCCGATACGCGATTTGACACGAATGTCTTCCAGGTGTTAGGCTCAGCAGCTAGCCAAGAAAGTAATATAGTAGAGTCCGTCCAATAAAAAATATCGCTGATGTGAATGTCTAGAGCGTTTTTAACCCTTTTCATAAGTTGTGCGAGAAGTAAGCCACCACACAATTCGAGACGCGGAAGAGAGATTGCCTTAAGCGGCGCGACACGCGACTTTGCGCAGAGAAGACTCACCTGGACGCGTTCGCGGGACGCTTGTGATCGGATGTATACACAGGCTCCATAAGCCAACTCGCTTGAGTCACAGAAGCCATGGAGTTGCACGATTCTTGCGTTGGGTAAAATTGTATGCCGAGGTACGCGAACGGTTTGCGAATCCTCGAGCCGTTTGCAAAACTGTATCCAAGCCGTGTGCAAACTGATAGGCACTGATTCGTCCCATGTTACGTTTAATTGCCATAGTTTTTGTAATATGATCTTGGCTTGCACCGTGATTGGCCCAAGGAGGCCCAAAGGATCGAATATCTTAGCTATAATTGACAGGATTTTTCTTTTTGTGACATGACAATGATTGCCATATTCGCGTATCTTATATTCAAAATTGTCCGATGACGCGTGCCATGAAATTCCTAAAGTTTTAGATTGATCATCTGCAATTAAAAATCTCGATGCATTGTCTGGTGTCCTGGTCAAATTATCAAGTACTGATGAATCATTTGATAAGAATTTTCTTAATTCAAACCCGGCACTGTTGAAAATCGTGATTAAGTTTTGTGAAATTATACTTAAATCACGTGAATCATTAGATCCTGTCAAAAGATCATCCACGTAAAAATCGTTTTGTATTATTGCTGCTTCTCGAGGGTAAGTTGAACTATTTTCAATTGCCAATTGCTTTAGGCATCGAGTTGATAGAAATGACGCGGAAGCTGTGCCGTATGTCACCGTGTTGAGCCGATAATGCTTAAGCTCACCTTTTGGATCCGATCGCCAAACAATGCGCTGAAGGTCACGTTGAGCTGGTTCAATGTTAATTTGCCTATACATCTTCCCTATGTCTGCAATTAAAACTACGGAATGCTGCCGAAATCGTATGAGGGTAGTGAATAGGTCGTTTTGAATCGATGGACCGATTTTTAATACATCATTTAGTGATAAACCGGAAGTGCTTTTTGCAGAGGCGTCAAAAACAACGCGTAAGCGAGTAGTGGTGCTTTGCTCCTTCAGTACTCCATGATGTGGTAGATAAAATATGGGTACCTCAGAACGTGATTGATCAAAAGTTACTCGTGACATATGACCGAGTGATTCATATTCTGCCATAAATTCATTATAGTCTGCTCGTAATTTTGGATTCGCGAGGAGTTTACGTTCAATTGAAGCGAAACGCGTGATTGCCATTTCTCTTGAGTCGCCTAAATCTGTATAATTCGCCTTTAAAGGCAATTGAACCGAGAAACGACCAGTTTCGTCTCGACGCACGGTTTTTAAAAAATGTTCTTCACACTCGACTTCCCCCCTTTAGTATTTGGGAATCGCATAATGGCTTTCCAGTTGCCAAAACTGTTGAAGTTGGTCCTGTACATCTGAATTTGCGATTAAAAGACATGATTTCGGTTCCAGTGGTTCGCACTGAAATGTTTGTCCCGACACAATCCATCCTAAATTTGTTTTGTTTAATATGATTTCATTCTGTCCCAACTTTACTTGTCCGACGCAAAGTAAGTCAAAGAATATGTTTGCTCCTAAAAGTGCATCGATGCGCCCAGGTTGATCAAACTCAGGATCTGCTAAGTAATCTTGAATATCAGGCGGAATGCACAGCTTATGACGTTTTAACATTTTTTGTGGAGTGAGACCAGTAATTTGATCCAAAATTAGAAATGTCAACTCGGCAGAGTACTGATTTTGACGTGATTGTATTCTTGCCTTTGTTTTTGCTTTGATGCGCAATGCTGCTTGGTTAATACCGCATACGGGAACACTTATTTTTGATGATTTGAGATCTAGTCTTTCCGACAACCACTTGGTCATGAAATTAGATTGTGAACCACTGTCCAGAATAGCGCGACAAAGAACGGGTTGATTATTTGAATCGTAAATTATTATTTGCGCTGTAGCTAACAAGACGAATGGCTCCGGAGACAAACTGCTATTATAGAGCGATGCTAAAGCCGTAGTTGTAGGTTTTACTTCGATCGAAGTTGACTCTTTCTCATTTGAAACGCTTGCCATTGCATCTGTTGAAATTTGCTGTGTGGCTGATGGAAAATGCAAAAGTGAATTGTGTTTTTTCTGGCATTTGCGACAGGCACTTGATCTGCACTCTGAATTTGTGTGTCCTGACCGTAGACAATTTGTGCACAGATTCAATCTGCGGACGTTCGCTAGCCGGTTGCTGATTGACAAACCCAAAAATTGTTTACAATGATAAATGGGATGATTTTCTTGACATATCGGACATTTTATTCGATTCATTGCTAAATGCGAAAATGTCTTCTGTTCAGGCGGTTTTTTGTACAATGTTAGTTTTGCGGGCTTTTCATCAATAGCTTCTAGCAATTTGCACTGTTGTGTCAAAAATTCTGTGAAGATTGTAAATGTAGGTTTCGCGATGTCTTTCATATAGATTTCCCAATTTTTCTTGAATTCAAAATCTAACTTTGACGTTAATATATATAGCAATATAGTGTCCCATTGCTCAACACATTCACCAAGGTTGGCAAGTGATCGATAATTTTTGACAATTGTGTTTACAAAATTCCTTAACGCGGGAGCATTGGGTTTAACAGGAGAAATATCAACAATTTCCTTAACGTGTGCGCGAGTTATTACTTTTTTGTCTTCAAAACGTCGCTTCAACAAATCCCATGCTAACACGTAGTTGTCTTCGGTAATTTGAAGTGATGCTACGATTTGAGCAGCTTCGCCCTTGAGTGACGATTGTAAATAATAAAATTTCTGAATAGTTGTCAAACATGGATTATTGTGAATTAACGAATTGAATGTGTCATGAAAATGCATCCAGTCATTATAACCGCCGCTGAATGATGGCAAGTTTATTTGAGGAAATTTTATGTTAAATTGATTGTTCGTATTCGAATTTGAGATTGCGTCCATTGGAGGATGGGTTAGAATTGAGCTTGTGCTCGGGGTAGTTGATCTCAACAATTGAGTTGTCTGCGTTGCTGCATCAAAATAATTGTCCTCAAATGATTCGCGCTCGCAGCATTGAACATCGCTACTGTCAATGATTTCGATTTGTAATTGTACATCGTCGAATTGCTTCCAGACCTGCTGTAGCATGTCAAAACGCAACTGTAATTGATCTGACTTTGAGTTGTCATGTTCTAAATCCTTTAAAAACTTGACAAACCTTGTTAGTTTAGCTTTTAAGAAACCACGTTGTGCGACTAATTGATCGATATCCATTTGTATTTATTGAAATTGATATGTTAGTTTACAATTAATTTACCACCTCTTGCCCAAAATATGTATATTTTGACGATTGATCAATAAGGTGGATGCGATTTAATTGTAACTCGAGGATGGAACGATTTGATATGATGCAATGATCTGACTGACCTTGTACCGTGAGGCAAGATGCTGGACGATATGTTGTGATGGATCGGCTTCTTCTTATTGTTGTTATTCTTTTAAATCCGGCTCGAAGGACCAATGTTTTGAGTATCGTGGATTTTTGTGAAATACGCCGCACGAGTACAAGGTATATATTTTTGAAAATTCATACAAACTTCAAAATCTTACAAAATCAATAAATCAACAACTTGTTATTGTCTGTTGCTTAGTTACGATCATAAAAGGAACACTTGCAATCACAGCCTTTATGATCACGCACTAATTTATGTTAACAGTGATTGGGTTTAGTTTGTTGTGGTAAGGGTTAGTTGGTGATGATTTATGATAGCCGAAGTAATTTAGGTGAGTTTGGCATAGTTTGCTATGGTTACTAGCATTCTTTTGTAATTTAAAAGTGATTGGGTTTAGTTTGTTGTGGTAAGGGTTAGTTGGTGATGATTTAGAGTAGCCGAAGTAATTTATGTGAGTCTGGCATAGTTTGTTATGATTTGTACACCTTTTTTTGTAATTTTAAGATGATATGGTTTGGTTTGTTGTGGTAAGGAATAGTTGGGGGTGATTTACGGTAGCCGAAGTAATTTAGGTGATTCTGGTGTAGTTTGTTATGATTTTTAGCATTTTTTTGTAATTTTAAAGTGATTGGGCTTAGTTTGTTGCTGTAAAGTGTAATTCGGGGTGATTTTTGATAGCAGAAGTAATTTTGGTGAGTTTGGCATAGTCTGCTATGGTTAGTAGCATTTTTTGTAATTTAGAAGTGATTGGGTTTAGTTTGTTGTGGTAAGGGTTAGTTGGTGTTGATTTAGAGTAGCCGAAGTAATTTAGGTGAGTCTGGCATAGTTTGTTATGATTTGTACAATTTTTTTTGTAATTTTAAGATGATATGGTTTGGTTTGTTGTGGTAAGGGATAGTTGGGGGTGATTTACGGTAGCCGAAGTAATTTAGGTGAGTTTGGCATAGTTTGCTATGGTTACTAGCATTTTTTTGTAATTTAAAATTGATTGGGTTTAGTTTGTTGTGGTAAGGGTTAGTTGGTGATGATTTAGAGTAGCCGAAGTAATTTAGGTGAGTCTGGCATAGTTTGTTATGATTTGTAAACCTTTTTTTTTAATTTTAAGATGATATGGTTTGGTTTGTTGTGGTAAGGGATAGTTGGGGGTGATTTACGGTAGCCGAAGTAATTTAGGTGATTCTGGTATAGTTTGTTATGATTTATAGCAATTTTTTGTAATTTAAAAGTGATTGGATTTAGTTTGTTGTGGTAAGGGTTTGTTGGTGATGATTTAGAATAGCCGAAGTAATTTAGGTGAGTCTGGCATAGTTTGTTATAATTTGTACACCTTTTTTTGTAATTTTAAGATGATATGGTTTGGTTTGTTGTGGTAAGGGATAGTTGGGGGTGATTTACGGTAGCCGAAGTAATTTAGGTGATTCTGGTATAGTTTGTTATGATTTTTAGCATTTTTTTGTAATTTAAAAGTTATTGCTTTTAGTTTGTTGTTGTAAGGGTTTGTTGGTGATGATTTAGAATAGCCGAAGTAATTTAGGTGAGTCTGGCATAGTTTGTTATAATTTGTACACCTTTTTTTGTAATTTTAAGATGATATGGTTTGGTTTGTTGTGGTAAGGGATAGTTGGGGGTGATTTACGGTAGCCGAAGTAATTTAGGTGATTCTGGTATAGTTTGTTATGATTTTTAGCATTTTTTTGTAATTTAAAAGTTATTGCTTTTAGTTTGTTGTTGTAAGGGTTAGTTGGTAATGATTTATGGTAGCCGAAGTAATTTAGGTGAGTTTGGCATAGTTTGCTATGGTTACTAGCATTTTTTTGTAATTTAAATTTGATTGGGTTTAGTTTGTTGTGGTAAGGGTTAGTTGGTGATGATTTAGAGTAGCCGAAGTAATTTAGGTGAGTCTGGCATAGTTTGTTATGATTTGTACACCTTTTTTTGTAATTTTAAGATGATATGGTTTGGTTTGTTGTGGTAAGGGATAGTTGGGGGTGATTTACGGTAGCCGAAGTAATTTAGGTTTTTCTGGTATAGTTTGTTATGATTTTTAGCATTTTTTTGTAATTTAAAAGTGATTGGGTTTAGTTTGTTGTGGTAAGGGTTAGTTGGTGATGATTTATGGTAGCCGAAGTAATTTAGGTGAGTTTGGCATAGTTTGCTATTGTTACTTGCATTTTTTTGTAATTTAAAATTGATTGGGTTTAGTTTGTTGTGGTAAGGGTTAGTTGGTGATGATTTAGAGTAGCCGAAGTAATTTAGGTGAGTCTGGCATAGTTTGTTATGATTTTTAGAATTTTTTTGTAATTTAAAAGTGATTGGGTTTAGTTTGTTGTGGTAAGGGTTATTTGGTGATGATTTAGAGTAGCCGAAGTAATTTAGATGAGTCTGGCATAGTTTGTTATGATTTGTACACCTTTTTTTGTACTTTTAAGATGATATGGTTTGGTTTGTTGTGGTAAGGGATAGTTGGGGGTGATTTACGGTAGCCGAAGTAATTTAAGTGATTCTGGTAAAGTTTGTTATGATTTTTAGCATTTTTTTGTAATTTAAAAGTGATTGCTTTTAGTTTGTTGTGGTAAGGGTTAGTTGGTAATGATTTATGGTAGCCGAAGTAATTTAGGTGAGTTTGGCATAGTTTGCTATGGTTACTAGCATTTTTTTGTAATTTAAAAGTGATTGGGTTTAGTTTGTTGTGGTAAGGGTTAGTTGGTGATGATTTAGAGTAGCCGAAGTAATTTAGGTGAGTCTGGCATAGTTTGTTATGATTTTTAGCATTTTTTTGTAATTTAAAAGTGATTGGGTTTAGTTTGTTGTGGTAAGGGTTAGTTGGTGATGATTTATGGTAGCCGAAGTAATTTAGATGAGTTTGGCATAGTTTGCTATGGTTACTAGCATTTTTTTGTAATTTAAAAGTGATTGGGTTTAGTTTATTGTGGTAAGGGCTAGTTGGTGATGATTTAGAGTAGCCGAAGTAATTTAGGTGAGTCTGGCATAGTTTGTTATGATTTGTACACCTTTTTTTGTAATTTTAAGATTATATGGTTTGGTTTGTTGTGGTAAGGGATAGTTGGGGGTGATTTACGGTAGCCGAAGTAATTTAGGTGATTCTGGTATAGTTTGTTATGATTTTTAACATTTTTTTGTAATTTAAAAGTGATTGGGTTTAGTTTGTTGTGGTAAGGGTTAGTTGGTGATGATTTATGGTAGCCGAAGTAATTTAGGTGAGTTTGGCATAGTTTGCTATAGTTACTAGCATTTTTTTGTAATTTTAAAGTGATTGGGTTTAGTTTGTTGTGGTAAGGGTTAGTTGGTGATGATTTAAAGTTGCCGAAGTAATTTAGGTGAGTCTGGCATAGTTTGCTATGATTTCTACACCTTTTTTTGTAATTTTAAGATGATAATGTTTGGTTTGTTGTGGTAAGGGATAGTTGGGGGTGATTTACGGTAGCCGAAGTAATTTAGGTGATTCTGGTATAGCTTGTTATAATTTTTAGCATTTTTTTTTAATTTTAAAGTGATTGGGCTTAGTTTGTTGCTGTAAAGTGTAGTTGGGGGTGATTTTTGATAGCCGAAGTAATTTAGGTGAGTTTGGCATAGTTTGCTATGGTTAGTAGCATTTTTTTGTAATTTAAAAGTGATTGGGTTTAGTTTGTTATGGTAAGGGTTAGTTGGTGATGATTTAGAGTAGCCGAAGTAATTTAGGTGAGTCTGGCATAGTTTGTTATGATTTGTACACCTTTTTTTGTAATTTTAAGATGATAATGTTTGGTTTGTTGTGGTAAGGGATAGTTGGGGGTGATTTACGGTAGCCGAAGTAATTTAGGTGATTCTGGTATAGTTTGTTATGATTTTTAGCATTTTTTTTAATTTTAAAGTGATTGGGCTTAGTTTGTTGCTGTAAAGTGTAGTTGGGGGTGATTTTTGATAGCCGAAGTAATTTAGGTGAGTTTGGCATAGTTTGCTATGGTTAGTAGCATTTTTTTGTAATTTAAAAGTGATTGGGTTTAGTTTGTTGTGGTAAGGGTTAGTTGGTGATGATTTAGAGTAGCCGAAGTAATTTAGGTGAGTCTGGCATAGTTTGTTATGATTTGTACACCTTTTTTGTAATTTTAAGACGATATGGTTTGTTTTTTTGTGGTAAGGGATAGTTGGGGGTGATTTACGGTAGCCGAAGTAATTTAGGTGATTCTGGTATAGCTTGTTATGATTTTTAGCATTTTTTTGTAATTTAAAAGTGATTGGGTTTAGTTTGTTGTGGTAAGGGTTAGTTGGTGATGATTTATGGTAGCCGAAGTAATTTAGGTGAGTTTGGCATAGTTTGCTATGGTTACTAGCATTTTTTTGTAATTTAAAAGTGATTGGGTTTAGTTTGTTGTGGTAAGGGTTAGTTGGTGATGATTTAAAGTTGCCGAAGTAATTTAGGTGAGTCTGGCATAGTTTGTTATGGTTAGTAGCATTTTTTGTAATTTAAAAGTGATTGGGTTTAGTTTGTTGTGGTAAGGGTTAGTTGGTGATGATTTAGAGAAGCCGAAATAATTTAGGTGAGTCTGGCATAGTTTGTTATGATTTGTACACCTTTTTTTGTAATTTTAAGATGATATGGTTTGGTTTGTTGTGGTAAGGGATAGTTGGGGGTGATTTACGGTAGCCGAAGTAATTTAGGTGATTCTGGTATAGTTTGTTATAATTTTTAGCATTTTTTTGTAATTTAAAAGGGATTGGGTGTAGTTTGTTGTGGTAAGGGTTAGTTGGTGATAATTTATGGTAGCCGAAGTAATTTAGGTGAGTTTGGCATAGTTTGCAATGGTTACTAGCATTTTTTTGTAATTTAAAAGTGATTGGGTTTAGTTTGTTGTGGTAAGGGTTAGTTGGTGAGGATTTAGAGTAGCCGAAGTAATTTAGGTGAGTCTGGCATAGTTTGTTATAATTTGTACACCTTTTTTTGTAATTTTAAGATGATATGGTTTGGTTTGTTGTGGTAAGGGATAGTTGGGGGTGATTTACGGTAGCCGAAGTAATTTAGGTGATTCTGGTATAGTTTGTTATGATTTTTAGCATTTTTTTGTAATTTAAAAGTTATTGGGTTTAGTTTGTTGTGGTAAGGGTTAGTTGGTGATGATTTATGGTAGCCGAAGTAATTTAGGTGAGTTTGGCATAGTTTGCTATGGTTACTAGCATTTTTTTGTAATTTAAAAGTGATTGGGTTTAGTTTGTTGTGGTAAGGGTTAGTTGGTGATGATTTAAAGTAGCCGAAGTAATTTAGGTGAGTCTGGCATAGTTTGTTATGATTTCTACACCTTTTTTTGTAATTTTAAGATGATATGGTTTGGTTTGTTGTGGTAAGGGATAGTTGGGGGTGATTTACGGTAGCCGAAGTAATTTAGGTGATTCTGGTATAGTTTGTTATGATTTTTAGCATTTTTTTTTAATTTTAAAGTGATTGGGCTTAGTTTGTTGCTGTAAAGTGTAGTTGGGGGTGATTTTTGATAGCCGAAGTAATTTAGGTGAGTTTGGCATAGTTTGCTATGGTTAGTAGCATTTTTTTGTAATTTAAAAGTGATTGGGTTTAGTTTGTTGTGGTAAGGGTTAGTTGGTGATGATTTAGAGTAGCCGAAGTAATTTAGGTGAGTCTGGCATAGTTTGTTAAGATTTGTACACCTTTTTTTGTAATTTTAAGATGATATGGTCTGGTTTGTTGTGGTAAGGGATAGTTGGGGGTGATTTACGGTAGCCGAAGTAATTTAGATGATTCTGGTATAGTTTGTAATGATTTTTAGCATTTTTTTGTAATTTAAAAGTGATTGGGTTTAGTTTGTTGTGGTAAGGGTTAGTTGGTGATGATTTATGGTAGCCGAAGTAATTTAGGTGAGTTTGGCATAGTTTGCTATGATTACTAGCATTTTTTTGTAATTTAAAAATGATTGGGTTTAGTTTGTTGTGGTAAGGGTTAGTTGGTGATGATTTAGAGTAGCCGAAGTAATTTAGGTGAGTCTGGCATAGTTTGTTATGGTTAGTAGCATTTTTTTGTAATTTAAAAGTGATTGGGTTTAGTTTGTTGTGGTAAGGGTTAGTTGGTGATGATTTAGAGTAGCCGAAATAATTTAGGTGTGTCTGGCATAGTTTGTTATGATTTGTACACCTTTTTTTGTAATTTTAAGATGATATGGTTTGGTTTGTTGTGGTAAGGGATAGTTGGGGGTGATTTACGGTAGCCGAAGTAATTTAGGTGATTCTGGTATAGTTTGTTATAATTTTTAGCATTTTTTTGTAATTTAAAAGTGATTGGGTGTAGTTTGTTGTGGTAAGGGTTAGTTGGTGATGATTTATGGTAGCCGAAGTAATTTAGGTGAGTTTGGCATAGTTTGCTATAGTTACTAGCATTTTTTTGTAATTTTAAAGTGATTGGGTTTAGTTTGTTGTGGTAAGGGTTAGTTGGTGATGATTTAGAGTAGCCGAAGTAATTTAGGTGAGTCTGGCATAGTTTGTTATGATTTGTACACCTTTTTTGTAATTTTAAGACGATATGGTTTGTTTTTTTGTGGTAAGGGATAGTTGGGGGTGATTTACGGTAGCCGAAGTAATTTAGGTGATTCTGGTATAGTTTGTTATAATTTTTAGCATTTTTTTGTAATTTAAAAGGGATTGGGTGTAGTTTGTTGTGGTAAGGGTTAGTTGGTGATAATTTATGGTAGCCGAAGTAATTTAGGTGAGTTTGGCATAGTTTGCAATGGTTACTAGCATTTTTTTGTAATTTAAAAGTGATTGGGTTTAGTTTGTTGTGGTAAGGGTTAGTTGGTGAGGATTTAGAGTAGCCGAAGTAATTTAGGTGAGTCTGGCATAGTTTGTTATGATTTGTACACCTTTTTTTGTAATTTTAAGATGATATGGTTTGGTTTGTTGTGGTAAGGGATAGTTGGGGGTGATTTACGGTAGCCGAAGTAATTTAGGTGATTCTGGTATAGATTGTTATGATTTTTAGCATTTTTTTGTAATTTAAAAGTGATTGGGTTTAGTTTGTTGTGGTAAGGGTTAGTTGGTGATGATTTATGGTAGCCGAAGTAATTTAGGTGAGTTTGGCATAGTTTGCTATGGTTACTAGCATTTTTTTGGAATTTAAAAGTGATTGGGTTTAGTTTGTTGTGGTAAGGGTTAGTTGGTGATGATTTAAAGTAGCCGAAGTAATTTAGGTGAGTCTGGCATAGTTTGTTATGATTTCTACACCTTTTTTTGTAATTTTAAGATGATATGGTTTGGTTTGTTGTGGTAAGGGATAGTTGGGGGTGATTTACGGTAGCCGAAGTAATTTAGGTGATTCTGGTATAGTTTGTTATGATTTTTAGCATTTTTTTTTAATTTTAAAGTGATTGGGCTTAGTTTGTTGCTGTAAAGTGTAGTTGGGGGTGATTTTTGATAGCCGAAGTAATTTAGGTGATTTTGGCATAGTTTGCTATGGTTAGTAGCATTTTTTTGTAATTTAAAAGTGATTGGGTTTAGTTTGTTGTGGTAAGGGTTAGTTGGTGATGATTTAGAGTAGCCGAAGTAATTTAGGTGAGTCTGGCATAGTTTGTTATGATTTGTACACCTTTTTTTGTAATTTTAAGATGATATGGTCTGGTTTGTTGTGGTAAGGGATAGTTGGGGGTGATTTACGGTAGCCGAAGTAATTTAGATGATTCTGGTATAGTTTGTAATGATTTTTAGCATTTTTTTGTAATTTAAAAGTGATTGGGTTTAGTTTGTTGTGGTAAGGGTTAGTTGGTGATGATTTATGGTAGTCGAAGTAATTTAGGTGAGTTTGGCATAGTTTGCTATGATTACTAGCATTTTTTTGTAATTTAAAAATGATTGGGTTTAGTTTGTTGTGGTAAGGGTTAGTTGGTGATGATTTAGAGTAGCCGAAGTAATTTAGGTGAGTCTGGCATAGTTTGTTATGGTTAGTAGCATTTTTTTGTAATTTAAAAGTGATTGGGTTTAGTTTGTTGTGGTAAGGGTTAGTTGGTGATGATTTAGAGTAGCCGAAATAATTTAGGTGTGTCTGGCATAGTTTGTTATGATTTGTACACCTTTTTTTGTAATTTTAAGATGATATGGTTTGGTTTGTTGTGGTAAGGGATAGTTGGGGGTGATTTACGGTAGCCGAAGTAATTTAGGTGATTCTGGTATAGTTTGTTATAATTTTTAGCATTTTTTTGTAATTTAAAAGTGATTGGGTGTAGTTTGTTGTGGTAAGGGTTAGTTGGTGATGATTTATGGTAGCCGAAGTAATTTAGGTGAGTTTGGCATAGTTTGCTATGGTTACTAGCATTTTTTTGTAATTTAAATGTGATTGGGTTTTGTTTGTTGTGGTAAGGGCTAGTTGGTGATGATTTAGAGTAGCCGAAGTAATTTAGGTGAGTCTGGCATAGTTTGTTATGATTTGTACACCTTTTTTTGTAATTTTAAGATGATATGGTTTGGTTTGTTGTGTTAAGGGATAGTTGGGGGTGATTTACGGTAACCGAAGTAATTTAGGTGATTCTGGTATAGTTTGTTATGATTTTTAGCATTATTTTGTAATTTAAAAGTGATTGGGTTTAGTTTGTTGTGGTAAGGGTTAGTTGGTGATGATTTATGGTAGCCGAAGTAATTTAGGTGAGTTTGGCATAGTTTGCTATGGTTACTAGCATTTTGTTGTAATTTAAAAGTGATTGGGTTTAGTTTGTTGTGGTAAGGGTTAGTTGGTGATGATTTAAAGTAGCCGAAGTAATGTAGGTGAGTCTGGCATAGTTTGTTATGATTTCTACACCTTTTTTGTAATTTTAAGAAGATAATGTTTGGTTTGCTGTGGTAAGGGATAGTTGGGGGTGATTTACGGTAGCCGAAGTAATTTAGGTGAGTCTGGCATAGTTTGTTATGATTTGTACACTTTTTTTTGTAATTTAATTTAAGATGATATGGTTTGGTTTGTTGTGGTAAGCGATAGTTGGGGGTGATTTACGGTAGCCGAAGTAATTTAGGTGATTCTGGTATAGTTTGTTATGATTTTTAGCATTTTTTTGTAATTTTAAAGTGATTGGGCTTAGTTTGTTGCTGTAAAGTGTAGTTGGGGGTGATTTTTGATAGCCGAAGTAATTTAGGTGAGTTTGGCATAGTTTGCTATGGTTACTAGCATTTTTTTGTAATTTAAAAGTGATTGGGTTTAGTTTGTTGTGGTAAGGGTTAGTTGGTGATGATTTAGAGAAGTCGAAGTAATTTAGGTGAGTCTGGCATAGTTTGTTATGATTTGTACAACTTTTTTTGTAATTTTAAGATGATATAGTTTGGTTTGTTGTGGTAAGGGATAGTTGGGAGTGATTTACGGTAGCCGAAGTAATTTAGGTGATTCTGGTATAGATTGTTATGATTTTTAGAATTTTTTTGTAATTTAAAAGTGATTGGGTTTAGTTTGTTGTGGTAAGGGTTAGTTGGTGATGATATATGGTTGCCGAAGTAATTTAGGTGAGTTTGGCATAGTTTGCTATGGTTACTCGCATTTTTTTGTAATTTAAAAGTGATTGGGATTAGTTTATAGTGGTAAGGGTTAGTTGGTGATGATTTAGAGTAGCCGAAGTAATTTAGGTGAGTCTGGCATAGTTTGTTATGATTTGTACACTTTTTTTTGTGATTTTAAGATGATATGGTTTGGTTTGTTGTGGTAAGGGATAGTTGGGGGTGATTTACGGTAGCCGAAGTAATTTAGGTGATTCTGGTATAGTTTGTTATGATTTTTAGCATTTTTTTGTAATTTTAAAGTGATTGGGCTTAGTTTGTTGCTGTAAAGTGTAGTTGGGGGTGATTTTTGATAGCCGAAGTAATTTAGGTGAGTTTGGCATAGTTTGCTATGGTTAGTAATATTTTTTTGTAATTTAAAATTGATTGGGGTTAGTTTGTTGTGGTAAGGGTTAGTTGGTGATGATTTATGGTAGCCGAAGTAATTTAGGTGAGTTTGGCATAGTTTGCTATGGTTACTAGCATTTTTTTGTAATTTAAAAGTGATTGGATTTAGTTTGTTGTGGTAAGGGTTAGTTGGTGATGATTTAGAGTAGCCGAAGTAATTTAGGTGAGTCTGGCATAGTTTGTTATGATTTGTACAACTTTTTTTGTAATTTTAAGATGATATGGTTTGGTTTGTTGTGGTAAGGGATAGTTGGGGGTGATTTACGGTAGCCGAAGTAATTTAGGTTATTCTGGTATAGTTTGTTATGATTTTTAGCATTTTTTTGTAATTTAAAAGTGATTGGGTTTAGTTTGTTGTGGTAAGGGTTAGTTGGTGATGATTTATGGTAGCCGAAGTAATTTAGGTGAGTTTAGCATAGTTTGCTATGGTTACTAGCATTTTTTTGTAATTTAAAAGTGATTGGGTTTAGTTTGTTGTGGTAAGAGTTAGTTGGTGATGATTTAGAGTAGCCGAAGTAATTTAGGTGAGTCTGGCATAGTTTGTTATGATTTGTACACCTTTTTTGTAATTTTAAGATGATATGGTTTGGTTTGTTGTGGTAAGGGATAGTTGGGGGTGATTTACGGTAGCCGAAGTAATTTAGGTGATTCTGGTATAGTTTGTTATGATTTTTAGAATTTTTTTGTAATTTTAAAGTGATTGGGCTTAGTTTGTTGCTGTAAAGTGTAGTTGGGGGGTGATTTTTGATAGCCGAAGTAATTTAGGTGAGTTTGGCATAGTTTGCTATGGTTAGTAGCATTTTTTTGTAATTTAAAAGTGATTGGGTTTAGTTTGTTGTGGTAAGGGTTAGTTGGTAATGATTTATGGTAGCCGAAGTAATTTAGGTAGTTTGGCATAGTTTGCTATGGTTAGTAGCATTTTTTGTAATTTAAAAGTGATTGGGTTTAGTTTGTTGTGGTAAGGGTTAGTTGGTGATGATTTATGGTAGCCGAAGTAATTTAGGTAGTTTGGCATAGTTTGCTATGGTTACTAGCATTTTTTTGTAATTTAAAAGTGATTGGGTTTAGTTTTTTGTGGTAAGTGTTAGTTGGTGATGATTTAGAGTAGCCGAAGTAATTTAGGTGAGTCTGGCATAGTTTGTTATGATTTGTACACCTTTTTTGTAATTTTAAGATGATATGGTTTGGTTTGTTGTGGTAAGGGATAGTTGGGAGTGATTTACGGTAGCCGAAGTAATTTAGGTGATTCTGGTATAGTTTGTTATGATTTTTAGCATTTTTTTTTAATTTAAAGTGATTGGGCTTAGTTTGTTGCTGTAAAGTGTAGTTGGGGGTGATTTTTGATAGCCGAAGTAATTTAGGTGAGTTTGGCATAGTTTGCTATGGTTAGTAGCATTTTTTTGTAATTTAAAAGTGATTGGGTTTAGTTTGTTATGGTAAGGGTTAGTTGGTGATGATTTAGAGTAGCCGAAGTAATTTAGGTGAGTCTGGCATAGTTTGTTATGATTTGTACAACTTTTTTTGTAATTTTAAGATGATATGGTTTGGTTTGTTGTGGTAAGGGATAGTTGGGGGTGATTTACGGTAACCGAAGTAATTTAGGTGATTCTGGTATAGTTTGTTATAATTTTTAGCATTTTGTTGTAATTTAAAAGTGATTGGGTGTAGTTTGTTGTGGTAAGGGTTAGTTGGTGATGATTTATGGTAGCCGAAGTAATTTAGGTGAGTTTGGCATAGTTTGCTATGGTTACTAGCATTTTTTTGTAATTTAAAAGTAATTGGGTTTAGTTTGTTGTGGTAAGGGTTAGTTGGTGAGGATTTAGAGTAGCCGAAGTAATTTAGGTGAGTCTGGCATAGTTTGTTATGATTTGTACACCTTTTTTTGTAATTTTAAGATGATATGGTTTGGTTTGTTGTGGTAAGGGATAGTTGGGGGTGATTTACGGTAGCCGAAGTAATTTAGGTGATTCTGGTATAGATTGTTATGATTTTTAGAATTTTTTTGTAATTTAAAAGTGATTGGGTTTAGTTTGTTGTGGTAAGGGTTAGTTGGTGATGATATATGGTTGCCGAAGTAATTTAGGTGAGTTTGGCATAGTTTGCTATGGTTACTAGCATTTTTTTGTAATTTAAAAGTGATTGGGTTTAGTTTATAGTGGTAAGGGTTAGTTGGTGATGATTTAGAGTAGCCGAAGTAATTTAGGTGAGTCTGGCATAGTTTGTTATGATTTGTACACTTTTTTTTGTAATTTTAAGATGATATGGTTTGGTTTGTTGTGGTAAGGGATAGTTGGGGGTGATTTACGGAAGCCGAAGTAATTTAGGTGATTCTGGTAAAGTTTGTTATGATTTTTAGCATTTTTTTGTAATTTTAAAGTGATTGGGCTTAGTTTGTTGCTGTAAAGTGTAGTTGGGGGTGATTTTTGATAGCCGAAGTAATTTAGGTAAGTTTGGCATAGTTTGCTATGGTTAGTAATATTTTTTTGTAATTTAAAAGTGATTGGGTTTAGTTTGTTGTGGTAAGTGTTAGTTGGTGATGATTTATGGTAGCCGAAGTAATTTAGGTGAGTTTGGCATAGTTTGCTATGGTTACTAGCATTTTTTTGTAATTTAAAAGTGATTGGGTTTAGTTTGTTGTGGTAAGGGTTAGTTGGTGATGATTTAGAGTAGCCGAAATAATTTAGGTGAGTCTGGCATAGTTTGTTATGATTTGTACAACTTTTTTTGTAATTTTAAGATGATATGGTTTGGTTTGTTGTGGTAAGGGATAGTTGGGGGTGATTTACGGTAGCCGAAGTAATTTAGGTGATTCTGGTATAGTTTGTTATGATTTTTAGCATTTTTTTGTAATTTAAAAGTGATTGGGTTTAGTTTGTTGTGGTAAGGGTTAGTTGGTGATGATTTATGGTAGCCGAAGTAATTTAGGTGAGTTTGGCATAGTTTGCTATGGTTACTAGCATTTTTTTGTAATTTAAAAGTGATTGGGTTTAGTTTGTTGTGGTAAGGGTTAGTTGGTGATGATTTATGGTAGCCGAAGTAATTTAGGTAGTTTGGCATAGTTTGCTATGGTTAGTAGCATTTTTTTGTAATTTAAAAGTGATTGGGTTTAGTTTGTTGTGGTAAGGGTTAGTTGGTGATGATTTATGGTAGCCGAAGTAATTTAGGTGAGTTTGGCATAGTTTGCTATGGTTACTAGCATTTTTTTGTAATTTAAAAGTGATTGGGTTTAGTTTGATGTGGTAAGGGTTAGTTGGTGATGATTTATGGTAGCCGAAGTAATTTAGGTGAGTCTGGCATAGTTTGTTATGATTTGTACACCTTTTTTTGTAATTTTAAGATGATAATGTTTGGTTTGTTGTGGTAAGGGATAGTTGGGGTGATTTACGGTAGCCGAAGTAATTTAGGTGATTCTGGTATAGTTTGTTATGATTTTTAGCATTATTTTTTCGATTTAAAGTGATTGGGCTTAGTTTGTTGCTGTAAAGTGTAGTTGGGGGTGATTTTTGATAGCCAAAGTAATTTAGGTGAGTTTGGCATAGTTTGCTATGGTTAGTAGCATTTTTTTGTAATTTAAAAGTGATTGGGTTTAGTTTGTTGTGGTAAGGGTTAGTTGGTGATGATTTAGAGTAGCCGAAGTAATTTAGGTGAGTCTGGCATAGTTTGTTATGATTTGTACACCTTTTTTGTAATTTTAAGACGATATGGTTTGGTTTGTTGTGGTAAGGGATAGTTGGGGGTGATTTACGGTAGCCGAAGTAATTTGGATGATTCTGGTATAGTTTGTTATGATTTTTAGCATTTTTTTGTAATTTAAAATTGATTGGGTTTAGTTTGTTGTGGTAAGGGTTAGTTGGTGATGATTTAAAGTAGCCGAAGTAATTTAGGTGAGTCTGGCATAGTTTGTTATGATTTTTAGCATTTTTTGTAATTTAAAAGTGATTGGGTTTAGTTTGTTGTGGTAAGGGTTAGTTGGTGATGATTTATGGTAGCCGAAGTAATTTAGATGAGTTTGGCATAGTTTGCTATGGTTACTAGCATTTTTTTGTAATTTAAAAGTGATTGGGTTTAGTTTGTTGTGGTAAGGGCTAGTTGGTGATGATTTAGAGAAGCCGAAGTAATTTAGGTGAGTCTGGCATAGTTTGTTATGATTTGTACACCTTTTTTTGTAATTTTAAGATGATATGGTTTGGTTTGTTGTGGTAAGGGATAGTTGGGGGTGATTTACGGTAGCCGAAGTAATTTAGGTGATTTTGGTATAGTTTGTTATGATTTTTAACATTTTTTTGTAATTTAAAAGTGATTGGGTTTAGTTTGTTGTGGTAAGGGTTAGTTGGTGATGATTTAAAGTAGCCGAAGTAATTTAGGTGAGTCTGGCATGATTTCTACACCTTTTGTTGTAATTTTTAGATGATAATGTTTGGTTTGTTGTGGTAAGGGATAGTTGGGGGTGATTTACGGTAGCCGAAGTAATTTAGGTGATTCTGGTATAGTTTGTTATGATTTTTAGCATTTTTTTTTTAATTTTAAAGTGATTGGGCTTAGTTTGTTGCTGTAAAGTGTAGTTGGGGGTGATTTTTGATAGCCAAAGTAATTTAGGTGAGTTTGGCATAGTTTGCTATGGTTAGTAGCATTTTTTTGTAATTTAAAAGTGATTGGGTTTAGTTTGTTATGGTAAGGGTTAGTTGGTGATGATTTAGAGTAGCCGAAGGAATTTAGGTGAGTCTGGCATAGTTTGTTATGATTTGTACACCTTTTTTTGTAATTTTAAGATGATAATGTTTGGTTTGTTGTGGTAAGGGATAGTTGGGGTGATTTACGGTAGCCGAAGTAATTTAGGTGATTCTGGTATAGTTTGTTATGATTTTTAGCATTATTTTTTAGATTTAAAGTGATTGGGCTTAGTTTGTTGCTGTAAAGTGTAGTTGGGGGTGATTTTTGATAGCCGAAGTAATTTAGGTGAGTTTGGCATAGTTTGCTATGGTTAGTAGCATTTTTTTGTAATTTAAAAGTGATTGGGTTTAGTTTGTTGTGGTAAGGGTTAGTTGGTGATGATTTAGAGTAGCCGAAGTAATTTAGGTGAGTCTGGCATAGTTTGTTATGATTTGTACACCTTTTTTGTAATTTTAAGACGATATGGTTTGGTTTGTTGTGGTAAGGGATAGTTGGGGGTGATTTACGGTAGCCGATGTAATTTGGGTGATTCTGGTATAGTTTGTTATGATTTTTAGCATTTTTTTGTAATTTAAAATTGATTGGGTTTAGTTTGTTGTGGTAAGGGTTAGTTGGTGATGATTTATGGTAGCCGAAGTAATTTAGGTGAGTTTGGCATAGTTTGCTATGGTTACTAGCATTTTTTTGTAATTTAAAAGTGATTGGGTTTAGTTTGTTGTGGTAAGGGTTAGTTGGTGATGATTTAGAGTAGCCGAAGTAATTTAGGTGAGTCTGGCATAGTTTGTTATGGTTAGTAGCATTTTTTTGTAATTTAAAAGTGATTGGGTTTAGTTTGTTGTGGTAAGGGTTAGTTGGTGATGATTTAGAGTAGCCGAAATAATTTAGGTGAGTCTGGCATAGTTTGTTATGATTTGTACACCTTTTTTTGTAATTTTAAGATGATATGGTTTGGTTTGTTGTGGTAAGGGATAGTTGGGGGTGATTTACGGTAGCCGAAGTAATTTAGGTGATTCTGGTATAGTTTGCTATAATTTTTAGCATTTTGTTGTAATTTAAAAGTGATTGGGTGTAGTTTGTTGTGGTAAGGGTTAGTTGGTGATGATTTATGGTAGCCGAAGTAATTTAGGTGAGTTTGGCATAGTTTGCTATGGTTACTAGCATTTTTTTGTAATTTAAAAGTGATTGGGTTTAGTTTGTTGTGGTAAGGGTTCGTTGGTGAGGATTTAGAGTAGCCGAAGTAATTTAGGTGAGTCTGGCATAGTTTGTTATGATTTGTACACCTTTTTTTGTAATTTTAAAATGATATGGTTTGGTTTGTTGTGGTAAGGGATAGTTGGGGGTGATTTACGGTAGCCGAAGTAATTTAGGTGATTCTGGTATAGATTGTTATGATTTTTAGCATTTTTTTGTAATTTAAAAGTGATTGGGTTTAGTTTGTTGTGGTAAGGGTTAGTTGGTGATGATTTATGGTAGCCGAAGTAATTTAGGTGAGTTTGGCATAGTTTGCTATGGTTACTAGCATTTTGTTGTAATTTAAAAGTGATTGGGTTTAGTTTGTTGTGGTAAGGGTTAGTTGGTGATGATTTAGAGTAGCCGAAGTAATTTAGGTGAGTCTGGCATAGTTTGTTATGATTTGTACAACTTTTTTTGTAATTTTAAGATGATATGGTTTGGTTTGTTGTGGTAAGGGATAGTTGGGGGTGATTTACGTTAGCCGAAGTAATTTAGGTGATTCTGGTATAGTTTGTTATGATTTTTAGCATTTTTTTGTAATTTAAAAGTGATTGGGCTTAGTTTGTTGCTGTAAAGTGTAGTTGGGGGTGATTTTTGATAGCCGAAGTAATTTTGGTGAGTTTGGCATAGTTTGCTAAGGTTAGTAGCATTTTTTTGTAATTTAAAAGTGATTGGGTTTAGTTTGTTGTGGTAAGGGTTAGTTGGTGATGATTTATGGTAGCCGAAGTAATTTAGGTAGTTTGGCATAGTTTGCTATGGTTACTAGCATTTTTTTGTAATTTTAAAGTGATTGGGTTTAGTTTGTTGTGGTAAGTGTTAGTTGGTAATGATTTAGAGTAGCCGAAGTAATTTAGGTAGTTTGGCATAGTTTGCTATGGTTACTAGCATTTTTTTGTAATTTAAAAGTGATTGGGTTTAGTTTGTTGTGGTAAGTGTTAGTTGGTGATGATTTAGAGTAGCCGAAGTAATTTAGGTGAGTCTGGCATAGTTTGTTATGATTTGTACACCTTTTTTGTAATTTTAAGATGATATGGTTTAGTTTGTTGTGGTAAGGGTTTGTTGGTGATGATTTAGAGTAGCCGAAGTAATTTAGGTGAGTCTGGCATAGTTTGTTATGATTTTTAGCATTATTTTTTAGATTTAAAGTGATTGGGCTTAGTTTGTTGCTGTAAAGTGTAGTTGGGGGTGATTTTTGATAGCCGAAGTAATTTAGGTGAGTTTGGCATAGTTTGCTATGGTTAGTAGCATTTTTTTGTAATTTAAAAGTGATTGGGTTTAGTTTGTTGTGGTAAGGGTTAGTTGGTGATGATTTAGAGTAGCCGAAGTAATTTAGGTGAGTCTGGCATAGTTTGTAATGATTTGTACACCTTTTTTGTAATTTTAAGACGATATGGTTTGGTTTGTTGTGGTAAGGGATAGTTGGGGGTGATTTACGGTAGCCGAAGTAATTTGGGTGATTCTGGTATAGTTTGTTATGATTTTTAGCATTTTTTTGTAATTTAAAATTGATTGGGTTTAGTTTGTTGTGGTAAGGGTTAGTTGGTGATGATTTATGGTAGCCGAAGTAATTTAGGTGAGTTTGGCATAGTTTGCTACGGTTACTAGCATTTTTTTGTAATTTAAAAGTGATTGGGTTTAGTTTGTTGTGGTAAGGGTTAGTTGGTGATGATTTAGAGTAGCCGAAGTAATTTAGGTGAGTCTGGCATAGTTTGTTATGGTTAGTAGCATTTTTTTGTAATTTAAAAGTGATTGGGTTTAGTTTGTTGTGGTAAGGGTTAGTTGGTGATGATTTAGAGTAGCCGAAATAATTTAGGTGAGTCTGGCATAGTTTGTTATGATTTGTACACCTTTTTTTGTAATTTTAAGATGATATGGTTTGGTTTGTTGTGGTAAGGGATAGTTGGGGGTGATTTACAGTAGCCGAAGTAATTTAGGTGATTCTGGTATAGTTTGTTATAATTTTTAGCATTTTGTTGTAATTTAAAAGTGATTGGGTGTAGTTTGTTGTGGTAAGGGTTAGTTGGTGATGATTTATGGTAGCCGAAGTAATTTAGGTGAGTTTGGCATAGTTTGCTATGGTTACTAGCATTTTTTTGTAATTTAAAAGTGATTGGGTTTAGTTTGTTGTGGTAAGGGTTCGTTGGTGAGGATTTAGAGTAGCCGAAGTAATTTAGGTGAGTCTGGCATAGTTTGTTATGATTTGTACACCTTTTTTTGTAATTTTAAAATGATATGGTTTGGTTTGTTGTGGTAAGGGATAGTTGGGGGTGATTTACGGTAGCCGAAGTAATTTAGGTGATTCTGGTATAGATTGTTATGATTTTTAGCATTTTTTTGTAATTTAAAAGTGATTGGGTTTAGTTTGTTGTGGTAAGGGTTAGTTGGTGATGATTTATGGTAGCCGAAGTAATTTAGGTGAGTTTGGCATAGTTTGCTATGGTTACTAGCATTTTGTTGTAATTTAAAAGTGATTGGGTTTAGTTTGTTGTGGTAAGGGTTAGTTGGTGATGATTTAGAGTAGCCGAAGTAATTTAGGTGAGTCTGGCATAGTTTGTTATGATTTGTACAACTTTTTTTGTAATTTTAAGATGATATGGTTTGGTTTGTTGTGGTAAGGGATAGTTGGGGGTGATTTACGGTAGCCGAAGTAATTTAGGTGATTCTGGTATAGTTTGTTATGATTTTTAGCATTTTTTTGTAATTTAAAAGTGATTGGGCTTAGTTTGTTGCTGTAAAGTGTAGTTGGGGGTGATTTTTGATAGCCGAAGTAATTTAGGTGAGTTTGGCATAGTTTGCTAAGGTTAGTAGCATTTTTTTGTAATTTAAAAGTGATTGGGTTTAGTTTGTTGTGGTAAGGGTTAGTTGGTGATGATTTATGGTAGCCGAAGTAATTTAGGTAGTTTGGCATAGTTTGCTATGGTTAGTAGCATTTTTTTGTAATTTAAAAGTGATTGGGTTTAGTTTGTTGTGGTAAGGGTTAGTTGGTGATGATTTATGGTAGCCGAAGTAATTTAGGTGAGTTTGGCATAGTTTGCTATGGTTACTAGCATTTTTTTGTAATTTAAAAGTCATTGGGTTTAGTTTGTTGTGGTAAGGGTTAGTTGGTGATGATTTAGAGTAGCCGAAGTAATTTAGGTGAGTCTGGCATAGTTTGTAATGGTTAGTAGCATTTTTTTGTAATTTAAAAGTGATTGGGTTTAGTTTGTTGTGGTAAGGGTTAGTTGGTGATGATTTAGAGTAGCCGAAATAATTTAGGTGAGTCTGGCATAGTTTGTTATGATTTGTACACCTTTTTTTGTAATTTTAAGATGATATGGTTTGGTTTGTTGTGGTAAGGGATAGTTGGGGGTGATTTACGGTAGCCGAAGTAATTTAGGTTATTCTGGTATAGTTTGTTATAATTTTTAGCATTTTGTTGTAATTTAAAAGTGATTGGGTGTAGTTTGTTGTGGTAAGGGTTAGTTGGTGATGATTTATGGTAGCCGAAGTAATTTAGGTGAGTTTGGCATAGTTTGCTATGGTTACTAGCATTTTTTTGTAATTTAAAAGTCATTGGGTTTAGTTTGTTGTGGTAAGGGTTCGTTGGTGAGGATTTAGAGTAGCCGAAGTAATTTAGGTGAGTCTGGCATAGTTTGTTATGATTTGTACACCTTTTTTTGTAATTTTAAAATGATATGGTTTGGTTTGTTGTGGTAAGGGATAGTTGGGGGTGATTTTCGGTAGCCGAAGTAATTTAGGAGATTCTGGTATAGATTGTTATGATTTTTAGCATTTTTTTGTAATTTAAAAGTGATTGGGTTTAGTTTGTTGTGGTAAGGGTTAGTTGGTGATGATTTATGGTAGCCGAAGTAATTTAGGTGAGTTTGGCATAGTTTGCTATGGTTACTAGCATTTTGTTGTAATTTAAAAGTGATTGGGTTTAGTTTGTTGTGGTAAGGGTTAGTTGGTGATGATTTAGAGTAGCCGAAGTAATTTAGGTGAGTCTGGCATAGTTTGTTATGATTTGTACAACTTTTTTTGTAATTTTAAGATGATATGGTTTGGTTTGTTGTGGTAAGGGATAGTTGGGGGTGATTTACGGTAGCCGAAGTAATTTAGGTGATTCTGGTATAGTTTGTTATGATTTTTAGCATTTTTTTGTAATTTAAAAGTGATTGGGCTTAGTTTGTTGCTGTAAAGTGTAGTTGGGGGTGATTTTTGATAGCCGAAGTAATTTAGGTGAGTTTGGCATAGTTTGCTATGGTTAGTAGCATTTTTTTGTAATTTAAAAGTGATTGGGTTTAGTTTGTTGTGGTAAGGGTTAGTTGGTGATGATTTATGGTAGCCGAAGTAATTTAGGTAGTTTGGCATAGTTTGCTATGGTTAGTAGCATTTTTTTGTAATTTAAAAGTGATTGGGTTTAGTTTGTTGTGGTAAGGGTTAGTTGGTGATGATTTATGGTAGCCGAAGTAATTTAGGTAGTTTGGCATAGTTTGCTATGGTTACTAGCATTTTTTTGTAATTTAAAGTGATTGGGTTTAGTTTGTTGTGGTAAGTGTTAGTTGGTGATGATTTAGAGTAGCCGAAGTAATTTAGGTGAGTCTGGCATAGTTTGTTATGATTTGTACACCTTTTTTGTAATTTTAAGATGATATGGTTTAGTTTGTTGTGGTAAGGGTTTGTTGGTGATGATTTAGAGTAGCCGAAGTAATTTAGGTGAGTCTGGCATAGTTTGTTATGATTTGTACACCTTTTTTGTAATTTTAAGACGATATGGTTTGGTTTGTTGTGGTAAGGGATAGTTGGGGGTGATTTACGGTAGCCGAAGTAATTTAGGTGATTCTGGTATAGTTTGTTATGATTTTTAGCATTTTTTTGTAATTTAAAAGTGATTGGGTTTAGTTTGTTGTGGTAAGGGTTAGTTGGTGATGATTTATGGTAGCCGAAGTAATTTAGGTGAGTTTGGCATAGTTTGCTATGGTTACTAGCATTTTTTTGTAATTTAAAAGTGATTGGGTTTAGTTTGTTGTGGTAAGGATAAGTTGGTGATGATTTAGAGTAGCCGAAGTAATTTAGGTGAGTCTGGCATAGTTTGTTATGGTTAGTAGCATTTTTTTGTAAATTAAAAGTGATTGGGTTTAGTTTGTTGTGGTAAGGGTTAGTTGGTGATGATTTAGAGTAGCCGAAATAATTTAGGTGAGTCTGGCATAGTTTGTTATGATTTGTACACCTTTTTTTGTAATTTTAAGATGATATGGTTTGGTTTGTTGTGGTAAGGGATAGTTGGGGGTGATTTACGGTAGCCGAAGTAATTTAGGTGATTCTGGTATAGATTGTTATGATTTTTAGCATTTTTTTGTAATTTAAAAGTGATTGGGTTTAGTTTGTTGTGGTAAGGGTTAGTTGGTGATGATGTATGGTTGCCGAAGTAATTTAGGTGAGTTTGGCATAGTTTGCTATGGTTACTAGCATTTTTTTGTAATTTAAAGTGATTGGGTTTAGTTTGTAGTGGTAAGGGTTAGTTGGTGATGATTTAAAGTAGCCGAAGTAATTTAGGTGAGTCTGGCATAGTTTGTTATGATTTGTACACTTTTTTTTCTAATTTTAAGATGATATGGTTTGGTTTGTTGTAGTAAGGGATAGTTGGGGGTGATTTACGGTAGCCGAAGTAATTTAGGTGATTCTGGTATAGTTTGTTATGATTTTTAGCATTTTTTTGTAATTTTAAAGTGATTGGGCTTAGTTTGTTGCTGTAAAGTGTAGTTGGGGGTGATTTTTGATAGCCGAAGTAATTTAGGTGAGTTTGGCATAGTTTGCTATGGTTAGTAATATTTTTTTGTAATTTAAATGTGATTGGGTTTAGTTTGTTGTGGTAAGGGTTAGTTGGTGATGATTTATGATAGCCGAAGTAATTTAGGTGAGTTTAGCATAGTTTGCTATGGTTACTAGCATTTTTTTGTAATTTAAAAGTGATTGGGTTGAGTTTGTTGTGGTAAGAGTTAGTTGGTGATGATTCAGAGTAGCCGAAGTAATTTAGGTGAGTCTGGCATAGTTTGTTATGGTTTGTACATCTTTTTTTGTAATTTTAAGATGATATGGTTTGGTTTGTTGTGGTAAGGGATAGTTGGGGGTGATTTACGGTAGCCGAAGTAATTTAGGTGAGTTTGGCATAGTTTGCTATGGTTAGTAGCATTTTTTTGTAATTTAAAAGTGATTGGGTTTAGTTTGTTGTGGTAAGGGTTAGTTGGTGATGATTTATGGTAGCCGAAGTAATTTAGGTAGTTTGGCATAGTTTGCTATGGTTACTAGCATTTTTTTGTAATTTAAAAGTGATTGGGTTTAGTTTGTTGTGGTAAGTGTTAGTTGGTGATGATTTATGGAAGCCGAAGTAATTTAGGTGAGTTTGGCATAGTTTGCTATGGTTACTAGCATTTTTTTGTAATTAAAAAGTGATTGGGTTTAGTTTGTTGTGGTAAGGGCTAGTTGGTGATGATTAGGGTAGCCGAAGTAATTTAGGTGAGTCTGGCATAGTTTGTTATGATTTGTACACCTTTTTTTGTAATTTTAAGATGATATGGTTTGGTTTGTTGTGGTAAGGGATAGTTGGGGGTGATTTACGGTAGCCGAAGTAATTTAGGTGATTCTGGTATAGTTTGTTATGATTTTTAGCATTTTTTTGTAATTTAAAAGTGATTGGGTTTAGTTTGTTGTGGTAAGGGTAAGTTGGTGATGATTTATGGTAGCCGAAGTAATTTAGGTGAGTTTGGCATAGTTTGCTATGGTTACTAGCATTTTTTTGTAATTTAAAAGTGATTGGGTTTAGTTTGTTGTGGTAAGGGATAGTTGGGGGTGATTTAAGGTAGCCGAAGTAATTTAGGTGATTCTGGTATAGTTTGTTATGATTTTTAGCATTTTTTTGTAATTTGAAAGTGATTGGGTTTAGTTTGTTGTGGTAATTGTTAGTTGGTGATGATTTATGTTAGCCGAAGTAATTTAGGTGAGTTTGACATAGTTTGCTATGGTTACTAGCATTTTTTTGTAATTTAAAAGTGATTGGGTTTAGTTTGTTGTGGTAAGGGTTAGTTGGCGATGATTTAGAGTAGCCGAAGTAATTTAGGTAGTTTGGCATAGTTTGTTATGATTTGTACACCTTTTTTTGTAATTTTAAGGTGATATGGTTTGGTTTGTTGTGGTAAGGGATAGTTGGGGGTGATTTACGGTAGCCGAAGTAATATAGGTGATTCTGGTATAGTTTGTTACGATTTTTAGAATTTTTTTGTAATTTTAAAGTGATTGGGCTTAGTTTGTTGCTGTAAAGTGTAGTTGGGGGTGATTTTTGATAGCCGAAGTAATTTAGGTGAGTTTGGCATAGTTTGCTA